>OU342688.1:21223313-22446627 GCA_910589285.2 Mythimna ferrago | reverse complement strand
AATTTGACTAAATCTCATCCATGTACCTTCAGTTGGTTGCCCTTTGTGATTCAGTTTCGCGGTGACTTACAAATGGTCTCGCAGTTCTAGCAGGCATCGCCCTTAAGGCTAAATTTCACCGGGACATATATAATGTTCCGGTGAAATATAGCCTTAAGCAACCAAACTAGACACCATACAGACACCAGAGTCGCCACATGTCCAAGCTGGTCGTGCCACCAAATAACGGACATCAGGTGAGTAACTCTCTATAGAGCTGGATACATTTTGTTGGTAGCAGCGATTGGTCGCGCCGCCATGGTATCTCGGTGAAATAAAGCCCATAGTGGGCCTCGTGAATTATGCTGGCAATTGTTCCAACTCATTTTTTACGTGGAAAGCTTTCAAATGAGTTCAGGCGTGGATGGAGCAGGAGGAGTGTCAGACTTTTACTGACTAATACTCTCGTTGTTCCGCTAGTTACCCTTTTTTCGAGGGCTATGGTGACTCTTTCGAGCAATACCGCAGACTTTTTTTGTATAGCTAGAACAAGTTCTACTTCTTTTCTCTTTCTTTAATAATTCAATACAGCGGTTTTTATGTAGGGTTTATGTAGGTCTCTATATGTGTTTTATGTATTTTTTCAATACACTTGCTCAGAAAGTTACTTTTATTGCACTGCACTTATGTACATAATGGGCCTTGTAACCAATTGTTTTTTTAATTTTTTGAAACTGCGACATTTGATTACCGTTACGCACTAGTGCTATAATGTAGTTAAAACCTTATTATTCAACCTCTCCCCCGCCATAATTATATTACATGTATCGTATCAGGATGGGCGCAGGCCGTCCCCCACGAGTCGCCGGCCAACCCCCGTTTATTCATTTCAGTGAGTGTATTGAAAGATAAATAAAAAAAAATATGGGCGCGCATATGGAAACAGATTTTTTCCGCCACAAAAGTTTACTAGTTTAATAGTTATTTTCTTCACAAGCGTATTGAAAAACGTCGTATGATACACGTGAGCAATTAATGATTACCGTTCTTGGCTCTCTTAAGACCCTCGCCACGGTTCGGGTCTAAATACCGCCTCGTCGGTAATCACTAAATTTACACACTTATATCATAATGTACTATTATCAGATAAATAGTGATCTACTGATGTTCAGCTAATCTTTCTAAATTCTAAGTGGATGATAGCTTAATGGGTATCGAGGAAAAAAAGTGAGTTTTTAATTTGACATTTTATTAGCAAAATTGTAACGATTTTCATTCAATCTAAAACGGCACAATTTTTTTCGAAATTTTAAATTAATTGTCATTCATCATTCATCCTTAAAACTATTCAACTTTGTTTTTTTTTAGTGTGACAATTTCTTTTCAAGTATAAAAATAATAAGTTTAATAATACTGATACTATGTATCTCGACCATTTAATAATTACAAATATATCCTACTTAAACTATTGCAAATAAATAGGTTAATGGTGTTATAAAGGTACTGTCATAATAACTCTAGTTAGTCAAAAGTTTGTTATATCATTATGTTTCAATATTTCAAAACTACACAATAAAAATATAGCCGGTGGACGAAAATACAATATGTTTCATATAACGAGCCTTTTTCAAAGAAAATTGTGATATAGTATGAATTTTTGCAGGGGTATTTTCTTTTTTAATTAAAAAATATTTATGATAATAATTACGTCACTAGTACCTACTATTCTAATAAATCATAAGTTTTAATATTTAACGATATCATCATAAATTCCTTTTAAATTAAGATAGATAAGTACGAGTATATCCCTTCTTCCATAAAGCTTAAACTGTCGCTTATAATGGTTTTTCATATTAAGGCTCGATATAAAAGGTGTAAGGGACAGCCCTCCACAAACTTTAAGGGCTTGCTCAGTAGACGAAACTGATAAACTTGATTGGACAATATGTATGGCGAGGCCGATTTTTTTTTTCGTTTCCTGAAAAAAAATCTTGTGGAAGGTTGTTCAGTTTCGTCTACTGAGCAAGCCCTTAAAGTTTGTGGAGGGCTGTCCCTTACACCTTGTATAATATTTAGTCTTATTTCTTAATCGGTTTTGATTTAATCACACTAACACTTTATTTACATATTTAAACTTTATTTACATTTAAGTTCATAGGCAAACTTAATGCAAAAAAGCAATTTCTACGAGTCAACTTTTTTGTTAAAAAAGACGACACTGTGGTAGGTGTGCAACAATAAGTAGATCATATTTGAAATCTCATTCAAATTTCACTGAATATTACTAATATCATACAGAAATTCCCATTCAAAAACCTACTCGTAACAAAGCCAAACCTGTTACGGTCGTCGGTTCCTTACAAATGCATCCTACAGCGGAAATGCATCCCGTTCACAATCAGCTTCATAAATAACTTATTTCATACAAAAGTATTTACATCATAATAATCATTGTGCTTTTGCACACACAAAATCCTTAAGTTATAACTTAAACCTTACTTATAGCTACGAATACTAACTAACTTACACTAACTAGAATATGGCGGACATTTTCAGTTGCATTTTTTTTTCTATTAGGTGTAGTCATTTTCATTATCTTATAGCGATTATTCGGCGATATAGTCTTCGAGTATGCTCAGCTGTGTTCTATTTGAAACAACTACATCGGAAAAACTTTAGTGAGCTTCTCTAGGTTGCCCATGTTATTTTATTTTTCTCAAAAGGAGATTTAGTTCTGGACAAGGCTCTCAGTCTCATAACCTGACCCGGAATATTGGACCTAGTTTTATCTCTCCCGGTATTTTTTAGGGTTCCGTACCCAATAGGTAAAATGGGACCCTATTACTAAGACTCCGCTGTCCGTCTGTCTGTCTGTCTGTCCGTCTGTCACCAGGTTGTACCTTATGAACTGTGACAGTTAGACAGTTGCAATTTTGACAGATTTCTGTTGCCGCTATAGCAACAAATACAAAAACAGACTAAAATAAATATTTCAGGGGCCTCTTTTACAACAAACATGATTTTTTTTTTGCTGTTTTTTGCTACGGTCGATAGGTACGAAATCCTTTTTTTTTCACATTTTTATCATCAATCTTTTTTCTCTTGCTTTAATTTTTTTTAGCAATAATTCGTATATCTCATCCTACAATTTGATAACCAGTCTCTACTTAGCATATAACACTAGGACACTGTCACCGGTCTTCGATCGTCATACAACAAAGTCCTCACTGTATGCTGACTTTCCTGTGACTTGAGATCACTGCTCTTCTGTGAGTAATCGTATGTGAAGTTGGCGCTGATGACAATCTGGAGGAAAAGAACATGGTTAATATGGTTGATGGTAATGACTGAGAAAAGCTAGCTCTAGGTAAAGTGCGAGTACTTAACAAATCTATAGACATGTTTCCCTTCTCTGACTTAGGTAAGAAAAAGATCACTGAACTAGTTATAAATATTAGACAAAAAGTGTTTGGAAATATAAGCAATTATAGACCTTATTGAATCAGAAATTCTTCATATAATAGATATGCAATATTCAATGGTTTCACTTTACATTATACAGAGTATATCAGAAACGAGTAGTCATATTTGAAAGCCATAAAGTAAATACGGAACATTTCAAGCTGTTAATCTAACAACGATTACTGGTGCTAAAACTCCGTTATCAATAAATTTCAAAAATCTAAAGGATACTTACAGCATAACAAACAGTAAAAAGTCCAATAACAGTTCCAACGAGCACATCCCACCAGTGATGCCTGTGGTCTGTGATCCTGGTCAGCGAGCAGGTGGCGGCATACGAGATGCAGAGCAGCTGCAGGATGGGGACAAGGAAGACACTGCGGTGGGACCAGTTGAACGCGCGGCGTTGGAGATACCACTGTTGATAAAAGAGAATGAAAATTAATTATATTATCAGATTAAAAAACAGGCTGCTACGCCGTGTAAAATTCAGCTCCAACCATATAAAATAGTAGAAGCCAAAAGGCTTTAACGGAAGGAAATTACAGATATCAAACTAAGATGCAGCAGACAGTAATATATCTATTTTTTTTGCAATAATTATGGAGATACAAAATTTATAGCTTTTGCGTCAATTAACTAAGACAACGATAAATATTTCTTTAATCAAGCAAGATAATATGTCATTTAAGTTCAGTCTTGTTTACTCTCAGTCTTACTTGAAAAAATATTAAAAAAAAAATACATTGATAAAAC
This sequence comes from Mythimna ferrago, assembly GCA_910589285.2. Taxonomy (NCBI): domain Eukaryota; kingdom Metazoa; phylum Arthropoda; class Insecta; order Lepidoptera; family Noctuidae; genus Mythimna; species Mythimna ferrago. The sequence goes on along the minus strand of OU342688.1, from coordinate 22,442,430 downwards.
AATCACACAAAAAATTGTCTAGAGCTCGCTTACAAAATTTATGATTTAGAAACCTTATGAATTATAAGTTATTTTTGTGTTATAATGTCAAAATTCAAAGTGGATAGGTTTTTCACAATAAAGTTTACATCTGATAGGATATAAGCTATTTGATATTTAATCAAATACATAGCTCGTAATATATTGGAGAGCTTCACCAAAACGGTACTCGGAAATTCTGAATGCCTGTATGTCATTTTAGCTTCAGCTTTAATAAGATTTTATTGTTTATTGAAATTCAATCGATTTGAAGGATAACTGTCAACACGCAACTCGTGGGACATACCATTAGTATCCAGTTATGTCCCACTTAGCAGACAAATATCACATTCCTGAGGAGTTTATCGCATCATTTCTGGTTCCATAAGAAGTGGTAACATATAGGCATTTGCGAGTACTCTTTTGTATAAATTGCGATGATAAAATGACAAAAACTACTTTTTGTCAAATGAACATATCAAATATTAGAAATCTTTGCGATTCTCGCTATAAGGCTACTATAAAATGTATGTATTACACTTAAACTTTCCTCATGAATCATACTGTCTATTGGTAAAAATCCATACGGTAGTTTCAAAGTTTAACGCAGGCAGACAGACGTAGTGGGGACTTTGCTTTAGAAAATGTATGTAAGGATAATGATAGGGAAGTTACAGAAAAGATACATGAAAGACATGTTACATAGGGTGGAACAATAGGTCTTGTCAAAACTTACCGCAAGGAAGAACCCACAGTACACTGACATAGAAGCATGCCCTGAAGGGAAGCTCCTGTAGGCGTCCATCTGGTACCAAGCGGAATACTTTTCAGATGTGCATGTGAAGTCACTTACAAATTCAGAACTGAAACAAAGAATAAGAAACAAATTAATATCAATAACAGTAACGCTCTTGAAGACGATTTGGATTTTGTTAACGTTAAATTTTTAAAGGATATTGCCAAAGGTTTTAGGACATGGATAAAGTGACATTCTTTTTGCTATATTCACTGTCGAAATATCAATCAAAATATCTATTGTGAAATTAACTACGTGACATTTCGGTCGTGCATATCAATCTCATAAATGCAATTTAGTTTTTTTGATAAACGCTATCGCTTATAGAATGTTGCAGTCTGTGTTTTCTGATAGCTACAACCTAGGACATCTTTAGGTCAAGAGTGAACGGATACTTCTAGACAAGCATGCTCCATCGTTGACTGGGTCTATTGATAATAAAAAAAAACCATCTTAGTAGGTTTATGGAGACCGACGAGGATATTGATGATTTAGAATATTAGAGTTTCATAGCACTAAAATTGAGGATTTATCCAATTTTCCCTGTTAAATCTTTTACGGCCCTACCAGTGTCAATAATCTCATGAATTTCCATCCCCATTGACAGTTTGATGTGCCCACATCAATCTTGAGATTAGATAAGTAGTCTGAAGATGTTCAAGATCACTCAATGTCAAATGTATTACTCCTACGAGTCGAATATATTGCTATATAAATGCGGATGTCGTAAAATGTACAGTCAGTGACCGCACCTCTCTGGGAAGAAAGAACTGTCGTTGCCTTTTTCATTGTTTATTAAGGACTCATCTTCGTTTTGATTTGAAAATACTTCTTATCCATTATCAAGTCTTAAAAAAGTTAACTGTTAAATATTGGTGTTTTTATAATATCACCGCGTACATCAAAGAACTGAAACAATTTGCGTACTGCGGTCTTCCCGTCTGATTATAATTTAGGTGGCTTCAAGTCTAGACTAAATGCCTATTCACTCAGCCTAAGAGTCTTCTTAATAAACTGGTGTACTTCACCATCAACAATTACATCACTGCTTACCATCAAATGGGATCGCAGTCAAAAACTAGTCTATATCATTTAAAAAAAAATCACTGAGACAATTAACAAAACTGGTGGAACTATAAACAGTACGAAAGATGCTTTTGATTTTTTTACATAGGCATTGTTAAATTATGTGTTTACCAATACGACGTCCACTAATGAAAGTTAAATACAATATTTTTCAAAAATTTGCCACAACCCACAATTAGTGTCCTCCCCTCATGTTTTCTAAAACGGTCTTAGTTCGATTTTCTTTGAAATAAGTTAAAAATTTCTTACCCATTGCAAGTCTTGCCAGTATCAGGCTCGCATAGATCAAAGAAGGTGGGCCTAGGGCTCCCGACAAGTCCCTTCATGACCTCGATGATACTCAGGTTGATTATGAGACCGTAGATATACGTCCTATATATATAGAAGGTATTCTTGCAGGTCCGGCTAATTCTTGATTCGGAGAAGTCACCGTATTGAAAAACATATTCCGTTATGGCGGCCTGGAAAGAAGGAAAGAAAATATTAACTGGATATTCAAGATAAAAAAAAAAATCTCAAAAGAACTCTTTGGAAGGAAGGATACTTGGAACCATTAAATAATATCCATCATCTTCATCATCTTCCTACCTTTGTCCCTTGTTACTTGGGGTCAACGCAACACTTTTTTTCTTCCATTTTATGCTGTCAAACGACACGATAGATTACTGACTCTCTTTTCTTTCATATCCATTCTCACACAATCACATCCACCTTTTCTTGGGCTTCCCTCTCCCTCGCCAGCCATTCTTATTTACACTCACAACTCTTTTAGTAACATGCCTTTCATCTCTCCTCTTCAGATGACCATACCAAGATAGACGATTCCGTCTCAACTTTTCACTTGCTGGCACTACTTTCAAGCATTCTTAATAGGCATACTCAATACTCATTTCTCAACTTATCCATTATTGTCACTCTACACATCCTCCAATAATTTGGACTGATTAGTATCTACCTATTACGATTGTTTCAACATACAATTGTGTGTGTGGTTTTCATTATATTACTATATAGGGTAATAACCGCATTTCTACGAGTGTGGAAAAGCCATGTAATACGCTTGTACTTTTCAGGATAATTAACTTTATTATTAATTTAATACCTAACTTATGCTCATGCATACAGTTACGGACTTATAAATCTGTGGTTAGTTTGCGTTATTAGTTATTAGGTAGAAGTTCTTATACCTACGTACCTACATATAAGAACTGCTAAAATATTAAAAACAAACAAACACGATGACACACTTTCTGCACTTAATGCATCATTTGGTTCTCAGCAAAAATGTATCTCTTCCTCAAAAAGGTGACTTATTTGTTTTGCATCTACCATTACGTAAATACAACGTGTTGCCCATGTGATCGCCAATAGGCACTTTTCCTGTTGTGGGTGTTCGTGTTGATCATGACACTTTGTTTATAAAAATAAGGTGAAATCCATGAGAAAGACGTCATATAATGTCATATGGGTATTACATTTGTTTGTTATTCAGGGAGGTACTACAGAGTTATGGACTGGTTCAGTAACGCTTAGCTGGGTTTCAGATTGACTGGTGTCATCTCTAGTAGACGTATGAGCCCATTTCAACTTGATCCCTATCGTTCTGATAGTGCAGTTGTCTATAGGTCGCAGAGACTACAGAACCAGGGCCTCAAGTCTGCTAATTGTCGATTTTGACAAGTTTGGTAATCTACTAATATAATGGCGTCATTATGACTTTCCAATGGTCAACCACTGACACTCCATTGAAAGAAGTGACATAGAATGATAATCTCTTACATTTTGACAAATGAATATTTGACGTTTGCGGTAATCTGCTAAAACTTTGACAGTTTATTTGATCAGTGTTTTACCATTAGAACGTTATTGTGCAGTTATTGGTTTTAATATGCTCGAAATTATCATTCTACCACAATTCTATTACAAGACCAGTGACCGATCAATGATCGATTATTATGAATTAGCAGATTACAAACTTTTAGCAAAATGACAATGGGATCGTGTTGGAATGACGAATTTATAAAAATAGCAGACTTGGGGCCCAGGAGGGCTTAACTTTTGGCCTATTTGGCATTTTTTATAAAAATTATCTTTAGGTACTTCCTTCTCCCAGTTCTGGTGAAATCTATCTAGTTTTTACCGCCATCTCCTTCATGGTCTGCCGTAAAGTCAAAGACTCGCGGAAGATAGAAGGACGGATAAGACCCCTTAGCCCAAAAGTGGGGCAGAACAAAAAAAAACAGGTACTTACGAAAACCAGTGGCATTGAGAACAGAGTAGACATAAGGGTCGCAGAGTTGACGGTGTCTCCATTGAAAGGGAAGCTGAGCGCCGGATCGTTGCAGTAGAAGCCAGATTTATGGTTCGGGATGATGCCCAACTCGAAGAGGCCGATCACGGACAACACTGTGGAAGAAATGAAGCTGTTAGAAGGTGGTGAGTGCATCTAATATATGATGGACAAATATTCGGGTTGAAACCTAAGACAATTGATATTAGAAGTAGTAAAATATGCCTTACATCAATTAACATGGAATCAAGGTTTTTTAGTTTTTGAATTAGAAAATAAAACAGTTAAGCGTTACAAGGTGTTATCAAATAACGGTGGTAAACATATTATCCATATCAATGTCCGCATTTTAGCTTATAAGGTAATGTCCTACATAATACGTACAGTTACCCATTATGCCGAAATACCCTATAATTATTAGTTTTTTTTTTGCCCCTATGTCGTTTTCATACATTTAAACTCATGTAGGTGCACAGTCAGCCAGAACTTGTTGCGTAGTACGAGAATTGTACTTTTTATACTGCGCCAACAGTGGCAAAATTGATATTTCTGATATTGGTATAGACACAAAATGGAATCGAAGATCTATTTGTTGTAGTTTGTGCCATATAAAATACCTACCAAATAAAAATCTATAAAGAAGTCTCAACGATCTCAAAATAAAAGCACTGACTGAAATTAAAACTCAATACACGGAAAATATTCTAAATTCTGAATACCCAATAAGTGCACAACATTACGATTAATTGGTTATCTGTAAACCTGTGAAGGTTCATTCATAAAAGGATAATTAGGTGACAAATGTTCGCACGCATATACATACAATTATACAACAGCAGCAATGCACGTCACATAGACAATGAATCAATGTTACTAATATGGTCATATTGGTCATACCTATAGGTGCGACAAACTTAATTTATTGTTGTTTATTTTTAGCTTGATACCTACGTAGTTTATACTTATAATTATAGTTTTTGTCCAGTTGTTCTACAAAATCCTGCGAACAGTAGTACTGGTTATGACGAATTTCTGGTAGACATAACATATATTACGCATATATTCTGAGAGATTCGTCTATTTTAGAGACAGAATTATATTTCCGAAGACAGAGTGCCAATAAAGATATACAGGGATTTTATGTTAGAGATAAAAGTTAAGGAAATGAGATAATCATAAATAATTGTTAGAAACGCAGAGGATAACTGAAAGAACACGTGTGAGCTTTAGTCAGTAAACGTCTGGAACTCCGCCCAGAACAAGAAAAGTTACTTGATGAATTCACACTCAATCTCTTTTATATACTAGGTCGAATAGACCCTCTGCTAACCAGTAGATCACAACTTCAACCGTCTTCCTGGTATTCCAAAACGTATAAGGAAATCTTCTAGTCATATAATAAACCCGGAACGAACAGTCTACTCAACGAAATCTAGATCCAGTATTATCTAACCACTCGCACAATTTTCGCTCGTCCCCGTGACATTGCAATGGACGTCGCCCTCCATTATGGCCAATTTATTTGCCAATCCCCCAAACTGTGGATGTTATTGAAGTTCAAAGTCAATGCCAAACAACCAGGAACTAGACTATGACTAACATATCCTGACCTATTCGTGTGGCGCTGCTTGCCAAGGTGAGAGCCAAAAACGCTACGTTAACAATCTATTTCAACTTCTTGTCGTAGTTCAAGCTATGCTGCGCTGGACTGCTGTCGCAGATGCGTAATGCCGTAATGATAGCAAGGATTTCAAGGTGAGAGGTTAGACTGGGAGATGTGTGGGATGTGATAGTTCCTGCAAATTATGCTGGTTTAAAAGATTCCTAGACGATAGCGTTGGGAAGTACGCAAGAAGATATATGGTTTTTGTGTTGGCATTGATTTTCATGTATGAATGAAGCTAGACTCTGTGAGATTTAGAAGATACTCCCCTTAGACGATACTCCCATATGCACAAGACGTTTTGGGCTCACACATTAGTTGTGCGTACACTGTACAGCTAAAGAGTGGAATTCCCTGCTGGAGCTTAATTGTGTTTCGTAATAGACTAGCCTAGCATGGGAGTGAATAGGTTACCTACTTCGAGGTAAGCATACTCCACCGACGACGACCTTGAACATCACTTACCAACAGATGAGATAGTGAACAAGCGCAAGCCTATCATTAATAAAAAAGAAGAAAAGAAAACCCCCGAGAGTCTCATCATACTATTGAAGGCACACGAAAATTTTCAAGTGACTCCTCCAAGGCGATTTGAGACCAATATAATATGACATTACTAACAACTCTGGAATTTGGAGGCCAATACATAATTAGCCACGCTAATTAACTAATCTTTATTGCAGTTTTGACCGATAAGCATCAGTGCATTCTCATGCTGGCGAAGCACACCTCTGTATTGTGTATGCTAAACAAATGTAACGTGCAAATACACGTGGAAAATCTTAGCAGATTAGATTATTCATATTGTGATTGTCGTTTTAGATAGCGTATCTAGAATCTACATGTTTTATGACAATGGCTTAGTACCTACTTAAATGTTAATTTAATACATTTCTTAATTTGTTATGATTATTTTTATTATTGATGCCAATATCCGCTGTGTACTATTACTTATTCTGTGCCGCTGGGTTATCTATATAATGTGCCTCGTATTTATACAAGTAGGCTAGCAAATCACAATTTGTAGTGCTCACAGATTTCTAAACAATTTTGGGTTTTTGGGTCTATTCTATGCCAGGTTTTATCAATATTGTTTTGAATCAAAATTGAACTATTGAATTCAAGGAATTAGTATAGCCATAGATAGATACGGCTTTAGTAATTCGTTGAATTCAAACATACAAATGTACAAAATGACACGTAGGACACGTCCTGCGTTGATTTTATCTAATGCTATTTCTTGAAGGGGCCTAATTACATTTGTAGTAGGTAGTTTGATTGATAAGTAGAGGTTTTTTTTCTACCTAAGATGAGAATGTTTTTTTTTGTACTAAATATGGGCGTTTTTTAAAAAGCTTTTTGAACTATTTTTATGTAATCGATTGTTTGAATTAAGAAGGAATCCGAAAAAATTTTGAGTTTTTTTTTTGCATTTTTTTCCATTCTTCAGTTCTAGAATCGCCTAGAGCCTATTACATAAATGGATCCTCAAGTCCGCGATGCAGCTCACTTCATAGAACGTGTTCCACAGGAGTTGATTACGAACAGTGACGCAATGCATCTAATAGTCCACTTGCAGTGCATCCGTCACGTTGAGACCCACGTTAGAGTTCCACGCGACTCCAAAGCGTGGTCAACCACGTTCCAGTGACGGTCAAGCACTAGTAAAGGGCATGATTGAAAGATTGTAGGGTAAACGCTACAGTTCTTGGCCCCTACACAGTTATTGACCGTTTCATCTTTGACGGTCTAAAATAAACAACTACCTACCAGAAAGTACATTCAAAACTATTTACTGATGTAGTGTAGTGTAATGTAGTGGTGAATCCACTATTCTGGTAGGCATTGCTTATTTTGGGCCGCCAAAGTTGAAATGGCCAATAACTGTATAAGGGCCAATAACTGAAGCGTTGCCCCTTACAACTATCTTTACTTATAGTGACAGATTTTTAAGTCGTTAGTCGTGGTTATTGCGTGTTGGGTCTTTTTTTAGGTTTAGTGTATCTATAATTGAAATGAAATTTAATCGAGGCAGTTTTCAAAATAACAAGTTAGCTTTAGTACCGCTACTCGACACTAGATGGCGCTGTTCACAGTTTTGTATTGGTGGGAAAGATTTTATCGAAAAATTCAATGTAGGTAATGCATAAAATTAATTAATACCACCGTTATCGTTTAACTTTAATCGTATTATGGTTTCGGTTTTGTTCATTCACAAAGAGAGCTATAATTACCGGCATGATTATCAACGAGTATTAAAACAATTAATCAGGAATCGCTTACAACCGATAATGGCCGTTAAATCGAACGGCCATAAATAGGTATCGATTAAAATACCTCTTGAACGACGCGTGAACAGCGGTTGTTGCGGTTGCGTTAAATACAAGGTAAGAGGTACATTTTTCCGGCCGTGACACATCATTCATAAACCATCTATATAATATATTTATATTTTTTTATTATTTTTATATTTTTTTTAAAAAAGAGTGACCATGGAGTTTCTTGCCGGTTCTTCTCCATAGGAAACGACCAATTTGGAACCGTGCACTAGCTTCTGACGTTTTATATATTATATATGTAATATTTATTTTGATAAAATACAACATTTTAAAAACTTAATAATTTTTTTATAAACTTAATAAATACAACATAATAAATAAAATAAAAATAAATAAATAAGGTAGGTAGAGGTAGGTACCTAAATAGATGGGTCGTTGCTGTTACGGGATTTTTGCTTTGCGCCTACTATAAAACGTATAGGTACCTTCCTATTTACACAAACATGCGTTGTATAAATAGCAAAACATTAGACGCATTGTGAAAAAAACCGGTTTGTAAAAAATTACATAACTTTCTATTTTAAAATAATGCTCTCAATAGCTGCCCTAATGAACGCTTGTCAAAAGGTCGTCGACACGGTTTTTTTTTTTCGTATTTGTAAACAGTGACTGCGATTGCGTGCATTCTGCCACATGCGGCGAGTGTTACCAGCTGCGAACTTTTAATTATAAATTGAAACTTTTTTAATTACTGATATCAATATTTTTTTGGAAGTAAAAATATTTAAATGTTATTAATATTTGATATTTATACCAGAATAATATTGTCTGTAGCATAGCATGATCAGTCTTATAATGTTCCTACTGCTGGGATTCAGGCTTCCTCTCTAGGAGCGGGAATGGGCCATAATTCACCACACAGGCCCAATGCGTATTGATTGATGTCACAAGTCTTCGAATTTTTGGTTCGAGGACATGGTCTTCATAGTATTTTATACTTTTATGTGTACATTGTCATGTCACACGCTAATGTGTCCATAAAATGGCATACTTAATTGTCAACTATATTTTCTAGAGCGCAAATTGTTGTCATTGTCACAGACATACATACACATTTATCAAGTACCATATTAGTTTACCGAGTATTTGACGTCAACCAATAAGAAACTTTATGAGTGTGTAGACGCGTCAGACAGAGTAGTCCCTTATTTTCAGTATTCGGAGCACGTAAAGTTATTTGCATTATTATTCCTTAGGAGAATTTTATTATAGTGCAAATGTACTTAGAACACTGGTACACAGTGATACAATAATTAGGACGATGTTTATAATATTTTAATTAAGGCGCACACCAAGAGAGTGTTTGGCAAGATGGGGGAAGGCCTTTGCCTGGCAGTGGAACTCTATGGGTTACGAAAATAAAATAGAAAGTAATATTTATTTGTGTCCCAAAATACGAGCGATGGTTTGGCAGCCAGCAAGTTGTGAATTTTCTTGGAATTATTATAATTTTTTTTGCCATTGATTATTCCTTTGCCGTTCCAATAAGACTTTTTTTTTATTTAACCAGTTACGATCGTCGTAATGTACCTACTAAAACTTGCGTGCGCCAGCAACAAAAATAAAAATGTAAAAAAATAAGTCCCATATTTATCGTGACAACCCTAAACGACAACACTGTGGGGTCTACCATGTGTGTGTTTCATAAAATAACTTTTTGCCGAACTCGAAACTGATAATCTATTTTTAATTGTGTCTTCGAAAATATCTCTTAATTTTAAGAATGTAATTTTTAAGGGTTTTTGTTTCATGTCAGATGGATGAATATTGTTTATCTATCAAGTAACTAATTAATAGGTAAGCAATATTATTTAGAACATAAGCATAGGAAGTTTGAAAGTGGCACTAGTGAGTCTAGTGACTGAAAAGTTGAAAGGGAATCGTTTGTTTGTTATTAAAATAGTATACATACTTACCTACATGTGGACGAATAGACAGGGAGATGGAAAACAAAAAAAAATGGTTGGATTGTGTGAGGAGTGATATGAAAGAAAAGGGAGTTAGTGATAACGTAACGAGTGATATGACAGAATGGAAAAAAAACACGTAGGTATTGCACCGACCAACAACGCATCCAAGTAATATGGGACAAGGGCAGGAAAATGATGATGATCCACATGTCAAAATTTCTTTACAAAAATCAATGTTGATTATTAGTTTGTGTTTAAAAAGAGGAAATTCCTGCTTCAATAGAACGTTTCACTATGTTATTATCCTTCCTTGTGCTTCAATACATATAAAACAAAGTCCCACAGCGTTTGTCTGCATGTCTTTATCGTTCGCGATAAACTCAAGAACTACTAAACAGATTTTCTTGCAATTTTCATTAATAGACAAAGTGATTCAAGAAGGTTTAAGTAACTTTAAGCATATTATATTTATTAGTAAAGAATAGCCCAAGTAACAGTTGAAATAACCTAAGTATTAGGTACTTTTTTTAAACTGAACTTAATTACCCTTTATTTATTTACACGAATAATTAAAAAAAAGACTTAACTAACATTAAAATAAAATAATTATAACAAATTTCTACGCTAATTGTAACTAACTAAAATCAAACTAATACTACAATGTACATAGGTATCTAAAATGCAATTAAAGTATATTTTCATTTGAAATGAATAATAATTAATTATTAATCACTTGTTTACCTACATACTTCAACAGTTTAAATAACAATAATAAACATTAGATACTTATTGTGTTTAGGTTTTCCTTTACTGTTTCCTGAAGTAATAATATTGAATATTAATGACAAGAAATGAAAATTCAATAATACTTCCATATTATTTAATATAAACAGGCCATTGCTATCATAGCAAGTTAACTGGCGTTCATATAATAATAAAAAACATAGTAACCGAGAAAATTCATAACACTAACAAACATAACAACAAAAATATGCATCTAAACGCATTGCATTGATTGAAAAAATAAATCAAGTAAGGTGGTATATACGCGCGTAAAACCAATTTAAAACATTTAATTTTTAGCATTTTATTTACATAAACTTCTTTACTGGAAATAAAGCTGTACTCAGTAAAAGTAGAGTTCAAAATCAAACGCACACGATTTTCTTCCAAAGATAAATCAGCTCAATTTATTATTACTGGCAACATTATATCTGTCTTCGTTGTAATGAAACGGGAGCCATTTTTGGTAGTCAACGTATTACGGCCATCATTTTTTATTTTATTCGATTCGATAATTAGTTGCATCCGTTATTGGTACAATATCAATTAGTTGTATAATTTATTCAATTAATTCTGGATATATAAGTCTTTGAGAAGCTTCCTTATTGGTCTTGGAATTAGTGAATAAACCCAATGCGCCGTCATGTTTCATGGGCCAAATCTGTTTTTGGTATCAATTTCGTACGATGCCACACACGATGTTGAAATAAAGTAAAAGAAATAACTAGAAATGAGGGTCTTATGGAGTAGTAAGAGACGTATAAAATGTATCCAGCATGTGTCGACGGTATAATTCAAAGAAAGATAGAAAACATTTCACGATTAGGTTTTTTTTTTTAATTAATTTCGCTGCTCATTTGTTGTTAATAACCCCATTAAAATAGAATAGAATAAATTTTATTGTAAACTGAAAAGCAACACAACTTATACAAATATACATAAACTTAAAAAATGGGTACTTACAGATCAGAAGTAGGGGAATGTCAACGCCGAATGTCCACCAGCCATGTCGCGTCCAGAAGCTAGTCCTACTTGATTGAGACTCCACGTCTCTTCTCTGTAACAAAGAAAACTCCAATTAAATAAATTAGGCACAAATTTCTAAGCATAGACCTGACAGTTACACAGCTAGATCTTAGAATGACGGGAACAAAAAACAAAAATATTTTATAGTATTTTTTTAACGAGCTTCTTCTAGCGGTTTCGTCTGCGTGTGAAAGTAGAAAATGTAGCCTATGCCACTCAATGATAAAGTAGCACTCTATTAGTGAAATAATTTTTAAAATCGATCCAGTAGTTTTTGAGTTATACATTACAAAAATACAAAAAAGTACCTAAGTACAAATCTTTTCTCTTTGTAATTTTATTGTAGACGTTCTTATGTAATGATTTTTTTAAATATTTTCTGAACTTTTTCTACTACTGGCAAAAGTTTTAACCGCGTTTACATAGTTGTTTGACAGTATAAGAATAATATTGCAAGAAATAACAAAAAAAAAAAACACCAATATAATATTGTGAATCAATTGAAGTATTCGCAATTTATTTATTTACACCATGCTAAAAGATAAAATTTTACTAATTAAAACTAACTTACAAAATAAAAATAAGAGCCATATAGAACTAAAACAAAGCATCTAAAGTAAGGCGTCGAAAAATTCTTTCGCATCGCTGTCGACTAGTACCAGTCGACAGAATTTTGTATGTATGTATCCAAAAGACTTGACTTGACATTGCCACGCTGAATGGCAATACTTTGTCCGAAGTAATTTCGCAATTTGTGAGGATGTTATTCAAAAAGGAAATTGAAACTTATCTCTTTAAAGTAACCTTTTTGGGACTTATCACTTTATCTTTCACAACCAAGTCTCTAAGCCCTGAAAATTCAATCCAAAAAGTAATAAACCAGCCCCAGGTCTTACTTTGACGGATAAAATAAATACTAAGTCCAAAAGTACTTTCTAAATGATGAATAAAACAAGGATTATCAGCTATTCATGTAATCCTAAGTGGAATTTTGCTAAGTCGAGCGCGAGGGTAGGATTACCTCGGAGTCCTCGGACCCTTTCAGAGCAAGGTCGGCGCGACCTTGGCGCCGTGGCCTTCGGGGGTCGGCTGGTCTTAAAAACGTTTGTGAGGGTAGTGACCTCTTATGGGTAAGGTGGAGACAGAAGGCTCAGTATATGTAATGTGCTACAGTGTGATGAAAAACACGAACTTAAGATCATATATTTTCGCGGTAGGTAATCGCAAAGGCTTTTTTTTTATATCACCACCTGCTGCAGGAACCCACTGCATGGGGTTACTTACCCTGCGGTCTCTGTGATCCTGGCAGCCTTTTTGCCCATGTCTACTATGCCTATTTCGGTAGTATATCTAGCAAATGTTTCTACGTTTAATGGAACTTCTGAACCTACGATTTACATCACCAGCTCAGTCTACCTAGTATTTACTCAAGGCTACCTACAAAGGTACTGAATTCGCGTATTTTGCTTACATTTGCGGCCCCTCTGTTTATTTAGGAACAAAGTAAACTCCAAAATCAGTCTGTAGGATGTTTCTGAGGTCGTTTTATAGTCAGCAGTTTTGTTTAAATTGTAATTTTATTTTTCGTATGTTTGTACAGGAGGTCTAAACCTAAATTGTTAAGGGAATTAGGGCATTCCTTTGTGCCAGTTCAGGCGTGACTGTTTCTATTCCCTGAGGGCTGTGTCAACAAGTTTGTGCTAGATAAAAGCCTCATTTAAATTTCGTAATCTGTGACGCAGTTTGCTCGGTTTTGAGATAGCTGAATGAGCAGTTCTGGTAATAACCTCTGGGTTTTGTGTTGTTACCACTGGTTTTTATTTTAGGAATACAAGATACAAAATACTCATATTAATGGTTCAGAAAAGCTGAAAAATGACACCTAAGAATTTATCCTATCCGTTTAAAATCCTTCCACAGATTGATTACAGCTAAGGAGTTGTCTCAGGTGGACCGATGACCTGGTGAAGGTTGCGGGAATCCGATGAATGCGGGACGCACAGTATCGTTCATTGTGGCTACACTTGGGGAAGCCTATGTACAACAATGGACGTCTATCGGCTGATGATGATGAAGGAGTTGATTTCCCTAACGGAATCTTTTGCCCGATAGCTACAACCTAGAGGTCTTTAAGGGTCTAAACAGACGTAGGTACTGCATTTCAACTGAAATCCAACTGCAAATTGCAGTCTCAATGCAGTTCACACGACTGCAATAGAACTGCAAACACGACTGCAATAGAACTGCAAACCAAACGTGCGGTCCGATTGCAGTCGTGTGAACTGCACACCGACTGCATCCGAACTGCACCATGCGCGGAAAGGCGGAGCGTGCGGGCGGGTGGGTATGATGCAGTCCGTCTGTTTAGACCCTAAATCAAGACTGAATAGGATACTTCTGGTTAAGCGAGCTCCACCATCATAGCTTATCATCAGGTGAGATAGTAGTCAAGTGTGAGCCTATTATAAAAAAAAGAAACTTAAAATTAAGCAAGCTTTAACAAGTGAAACTTAGCTTCTCAACTTTTTGGAGTACGTACTTACATTTTAAAGCCTCGCATAATGTTCTAAGTGGATACTTATTGACGATAAACAGCAAAATAAATTCGTAAAGAATATAACGTCTTGAAGAGCCCTTCGACATCATCCGGACATAGAACCCGGAACTTTACGATTCACGTGAATGGGAATAGAAAATTATGGGCACAATACACCTTCTTTATAGTACTTTATCTGATATAAATGAGTCGTTATTATTTGCTACAGTTTTATTTTGAAATCAGGTGTTTTTGTATAATGCCTAGAGAAATGGTATCATTTTGCATTTTAGAAGACATCTACTAATAGAAGTATATAATCTTATTAATTTTCATTTTTTGTACATCAATATCTAAACGTGTCATGTATTGCTAGCAGGTCAAGACAAATTGTGAACTAGGTGTAACGTCTAGGTCACCAAGATACAGGCTATGCCTAGTTTGGGGACCGTTGCTAAATTTATAAGGCCTTTGTTGATATCCTTCTTTGTTAACTTGATGTTAAATTTGTAAACTGTGTTCGATAAATAAATTATTATTATTATTAAGTTTAGTTACTTTTAAGAAGTTCATACATAACTTACTAGTTAAGAGGTTCAGTAAAACTAAATCTACCTACTATTAAAAAATATTGACACTAAAATTTTAAATGCAGACTGCAAAGTAGTCCCGCAATATACAAATTGTGATACTATACAAGTAGTCTAGACAAGCATTAGAAAAATTATTAAAAAAAAAACTAACAAATTTTTCACTAACAAAACCTTTAAAAAAATAAAAACATTATTTGTAAAAATATTAAAGAAAAGCTTTGCCCCACTCTAGGAACAGGTGAGATAGTGGTCAAACGCCAGCCTACCCATTATAAAAAAAAAGGAATTACTCTCGAGTCTATCATGTTAACTCCGGGACCCGGAACAAGTGTCTATAAACCAAAAAAATATTTGCTTTATCCGGGAATTGAACCTGTGACTCGCAGCTCAGCGGTCAATCGGACAATCACTGCGCTAACGGTTCCATATAATAAATTAGACACAAAAAATACATAAATAACGTGTTAATATAAGCTCACGTTAAGAAGTTAATCGTTCAATTAAACTGACAGATTTTATGCTTAAGAGCGCTCAACCCGAGATTGATTTGCATAAAACCGTGATTATGACGTTACTAGATAATTTGAAAATCCAGATAACATGTGGATATTATCCAGGTTTCTATTGTAATCAACACATTAATTTGTGTAAAGCTAATCTAGTAAAGACCTCTGAAAATCTGCTATTTTACATGAAATTTGGCATTTCATAATGTACTCATAAATTAATATAAATAATAATATAATAATAGTAAAGAAAATATATTTATAGAAGTTTGAACATTTAATCGACATTCTGAAAGAATTTTTTGGAACAAGGATTGTAAAATAGTGAGTGACGTAATTACCGAATACCAACAGAGCGTTCTCTCTTTTTTGGCATTGCCTCTTCGACAAACATTGCGTTAGATGAAACCACAAGTTTGAAACTTTGACGGATCGGAAAGGCCCTCTTAACAAACCGGTTTAATATTTAACGCTCTGTTTTGGAAAAGCTGTCTAATCATCGTTTATATTGACATAGCGATCAATAATCGATCGATCAAGTTTTTTTTTTAACTCGTTAGTAAACATAATTATATTGAACCTAACGGCATACGCTTCCCACATATCCCCCCCAAAGAAAGTCAATGCAACTGAAGGTTTAAGGAGATTTTTGAGATAACATCTAATGAATTCTCCCGCTCTAGGGTAAGGCGAGAGGGTCTTACAAACTTTAAGTGACTAATGTCCTTTAGTTACCCTTTGCATTCTAGAGCCACAGTCAATTTTTCAAACGTTCCCGTAATCCTAGCAGGCTTCGGCACTACGGGGCCCCTTCTGTTTTGCTGACATCTCTTTGAGGCGCGTGAGCAACACTACGCACCGTTCGTCTTACCGGACGGCCGGAGGGCGAGCTACCCATTGGTTGTCATCCGCTCACTCCAGACCATGGCCTGAACCAGGTCGAAGCAACACAGGTTTTAGTCAGTAAAAGTCTGACAATTCTATTCGCTATTTTCAAAAAACTTCTCTCAGAGTGATCGCACTCTGTGGTAAACAACACAATCTTTGCGAAACAAGTCTCCAACAACGAAACTTAGCATGTATCTAATAATAATATTATTATTTCCTTGGCATAATTTTCAACTTTCACACGATCAAAGCCACTGGTTTAAGCAAGTAGGTATTAAATATGTCCTAAACCAAACCATGCCTACAACATGAGATGATTCAACGACCCGAACAATAGCAGCTTAACTATAAGTGCTAACTATATTAATCTGGATTTAAGAGACGTCTTAGCATTTCCACTCCGTCGTTTTTGCGAATACTTGACATGTAAAACATGTCCAAGATATCTTGACACCCTACTTTCCCATTACAAACCTTAACATCAAAGAAATTAACACCACATTCAAACGCGATGAACTTTAACAACAATGGACGGTGAAGCGAATCTTTCTGAGATCGTTTCAGGATTTTGAACTTTCAGAAGCTGAAAATTGAGTAGGTTTTTCTCTGTGTAAGTAGTGTGAGATTCAGTTTGAATAACTGTCGTTTCCTTGCGACCGTGAACTCCTTGACCGAAGCGTGACATCGCAAAGGTATAAAAAGTCTTTAAATTCCTGATGTACGCTTATACGTGGTTAAGTCCTTTAATTTTAAGTTATATCAGTTTTTTTGTGGACTTTGTTATGGAACTTAACAATGAACATTTTTTAAACCAATCCAGAATGGGAACACTTCAAAATCTTCTTAGGAGACTTGAAATTAATCGTTCAGTTTTTTTTGCATGTTGCGAGTTAGTGTTAAGTTAAATTTTAAAAGGCTATTTACTGTTTGGGTTGCTACCTTTTTTAGAAGAAATAGAGTACCTACATGAAAAAAAAAATGAAGAGTGTATTCTTGGAAAAAAAGTAGGCCTGACCTGTTATGAAAATCATCATCATCAGGAAACCGGCATGTCCTAGAACCAAAAATTTGAAGATATGTGACATACACAAACCCGCAATGGGCCCGCGTGGTGGTCCTTTCGCTCTCCTAAAGAAGAGGCTTGACACAGTAGTACCTACATTATAAGTGAGATTATGTTATATTCCATCGCAGTCATTTCTGCCTGATCACTTAAAAAAAAAACCGGCCAAGTGCGAGTCAGACTCGCCCATGAAGGGTTCCGTAGCAGCAAGTAACATAATATAAAAGTTCTTGTTATGTGTTGTAACTTTGATCGATGTTTTAATAATAGTGTATTTTTTTCGATTTATGACGCATTAAAAAAAAACTACTTACTAGATTTCATTCAAACCAATTTTCGTTGGCAGTTTTTATAGTAATGTACATCATATATTTTTTTTAGTTTTATCATTCTCTTATTTTAGAAGTTAGAGGGGGGGGGGACACACATTTTACCACTTTGGAAGTGTCTCTCGCGCAAACTATTCAGTTTAGAAAAAAATGATATTAGAAACCTCAGTATCATTTTTGAAGACCTATCCATAGATACCCCACACAATGGGTTTGATGAAAAAAAAAATTTTGAGTTTCAGTTCTAAGTATGGGGACCCCTAAAATTTATTGCTTTTTTTCTATTTTTGTGTAAAAATCTTAATGCGGTTCACAGAATACATCTATTTACAAAGTTTCAACAGTATAGCTCTTATAGTTTCGGAAAAAAGTGGCTGTGACATACGGACGGACAGACAGACAGACAGACAGACAGACAGACAGACAGACAGACAGACATGACGAATCTATAAGGGTTCCATTTTTTGCCATTTGGCTACGGAACCCTAAAAATCGCTTGAATATAGCGGAGCGGCGCCAAACCATACCCTTTGAAGTTTTTGTTTCGAGTGAAAGCAAAAATTAACTTAGCGGTGGTCAGGCGGAAGTGTCTTTGATGTATGTTTAAGTAGATATGTATATATTACTAAACCATTTCTACCTTAAAACAGAGTACAATATTATATATGTATTAGAACTGTTAGCCCTGTTATCTACCTTCCAAATCTTAAATAAATATTAGTTCCTGCTTAGCCTTAATATTTTGTGCAAAAAATACCGATTTCGAACTTTATAACGTCACACAGGAAATGAATCAATGTAGCTAGGTATTTTGTATTTGATAACGAACTGATAATATGCGGATACTATATCTGCGTCATAGACTAATTTCAGATAGGTATTGGTAAAATATAAATATACAGTATGAGCAGTGGTATTTTAGCAGCTATTTTTTGGGGTTCAGACAGGGAAAGTTTTATAAAAGACGGACGAGTCAAAAATTTTCAGAACAAAAATTGAAAACAGTGTGTTGGTTTACCGAAATATTGCTTATTGATCGATCTTCTAGGATACGAGATTTACGGCAGTTGTTTATTATTTCATCCGTATCATGTTGTACTTAACACATGGATATGCTTCTCACGCCTTTGATAATATTATAACACAGTTTTCGGTTGTTTAATGTTTAGTGTTTACATTAAGGATCGTCGATGGGGAAATCATAGGTAGATTAAAAAAAAGTGTACAATTGCCGGCACGGATCTTTAGCGCTGGTTTCAATTTGCGCAGAAGTCAAATATTCGGTCTCTTTAGTGGTGCGAAGTGAGACGCGGGGGCGGGGAGTGTCAGTGATTGGCTCGCCGCGCCATCGCGTCATAGACGTCACTCCTGATTCGTTCCCTGCTTTGCTGCATGTATCTAAAAACGAAGACGATTAGCTCGCCAATGTATGGAATGCGCAAAGCGATCCCCACTCTGACGCCGAGCGCTCAATATCCGTGACGGTAATTGTAAAGTTAATCGATTTTCAGTTGCTCCACACTATGAATAACTCCTGTATCGTAAGTGCGTTCACAAATATGTAAACTCACATACATAAGACACCCAGACCCGGAACACCTGTCTGGACCATCTGTTGGCTATACAAATATTTGCTTCGTGCGGGAATGGAACACGTGACACGCAGCGCAGCAGCCGATCGCTCAATCACTGCGCCAAATGTGCCTTCATAGTTATCGCGACACTGGAAACCTTCTGAGTGACAAATAAACTGAAGTTATTATGAATGAATGACAAATCACTTTCATTCAAGTGTTTATATTACAGTAGCATTTTATAATTGATATTGATTGGAGAAACCCTGATGATGATTCAAGTAAGTAGTTTATAAAATCATGTGACTGATGGTACTAGAATAACACAAGTTTTATAAAATATTGTGTCAAATACTGAGCTATACTTTTTCCCATTTGGGCAAAAGTATGCATGATATAAAATACACCAATAGCAACTGCATTCGAAAGACTGCCTCTGCTGGACTAATAAAGCCTACACGCACGAGCTTCACCTCTGTTTTGCCGCCGCAGGCTGTTTGTACACAGAACCCCGTGCGGGTGGTAAAACTCTTAAGGTGGCGGTTCGCACCGCGACAGAAACAAGCGACCGAGACAGGAGACCGAGACAGGGGACCGAGACAGGAGACCGCGACCGAAGACCGCGATCGTTACTTGATGTCAGGCAATGTATGAGCGACAGTTCGCGAGCGAGACAGAGACAGGAGAACTGTCGCTCATACATTGCCTGATATCAAGTAACGGTCGCGGTTCGGTTCTCCTGTCTCTGTCTCGCTCGCGAACTGTCGCTCATACATTGCCTAACGTCAAGTAACGGTCGCGGTCTCCTGTCGCGGTCGCTTGTCTCTGTCGCGGCGCGAACCGCCACCTTTACAGTTTTACACGGTGTTCCATGTACAAACCGGCCTGCGCAGGAAAAACTATAATGAACCTTGCCCATGTGGTAGGCCCATTAGGGTTCCCCCAAGTATCGTCACAAACGGCCGGTCCTATGCGTCTCATATTCGTCGGGTTCCTGCGACCCTAACCTTTACATAAACACTTGCACATGACCAATCTAAAAACTACTTCTATAGCAAACTGACATTACCTGAATACATTAATACCGCCGAAAAGCCTGCATATTACCACCACAGAGTATACCACTTATAAAGTTACAAGAAATGACGATCACACTTCTAATTAATAAATAATAATTATATAAAATATTGTACACGCAAGTCACAAATGGCCGGGCTTAATGATCACTGATGAATTAATCAGTCGATTCTTTTATCGATTCAATTGACATTATCTTGTCAGACACTCGAGGGACAGCTGTCTGGGATATTGAATGACAATTCAGGTGTGAGGAGCCCTTTTGTGATTGATTAAGACAAACGCAGTTACTAACTAATTACAGTATTCGAATGGTTAACAACTCAAGGGTATAAAAATATGGGTTGATGCATTGTTCGAAAGAGTCACCGCAGCCCTGCAACGCAGCCTACTGGGGCCAGGGTTATCCGAAAGGGAGCTCGAGCCCCGGTATGAAGGCTAAACGGAACGGGGTGGGTCTTTTAATCAGTAACGGTCTTATTAATAAAAATAGCTTAGTCCAAAGGTAATCCGACGTTACATTTGGAATTGTTACTCCGAGAGTAACAAAGTATTATCTTTGTAAATTAGACACTATTAATAAACTTAGAGTTACCTCAGATTAACAATACATTCATTACACCAGAAATATTACGAATGTTCTGGCAACACACTTATTTTAAAAGTAAAAAGAGTGAACTATTGAATGTAATCGAAAAAGAAATGAATGACAGAACTGTCAACCTGACATAAAGCGTGACATCACAAGACGTTTGTCTGAACTGACAAGAATCTGACACTATCTCCCGCTCCGCCCAAGAGCGGGGGTTGTCATTGGATGTTTTTTTCCCACCATAAAAAAAAGCCCTGCAACAGAAAAGGCAACTAGGAACACGTTTTGGTTTTAGTTAGTAAAAGAGTAACTATTTAGTAATCTGTGGTAGAAGTGGCAAAATTTATTTAATGATTTCCCACCTCCAAAATAAAGTGTAGGTACGAAAATATGCGATACAATTTGCAAATGATGGTATGACAAGATGTATGCAACTAATAACTGCGTGAATTTATAAACATGTATAACCTACTGAAGATGTTGGATGCGAGACGCACAGGATCGGTCGTTGTGGCGACGCTTAGGGGAGGCCTATGTCTAACTGTGCACGTCTTTCGGTTGAAAGGATGATGAATGGTGTTGGTGATAAATAACATAAATACTAATACAGAGTCCCAAATATACCAAGGCAAAGGTAAATTCTATCATTATCATACAACATTGCACGAAGACATTCATTGTAGGTACATACAGCTAAGGAGTGGAATCCCCGACGGAGTCTGTTACAACCTAGGGGTCATCCCCAAAAAATTGAGGTAATGGAATCATGATAAATAAAATGAAACCTTTCATTTACCTCCACAGACTCGTAAGACCGATAGAGTGGCATAATTTCACAATTTTTAAATTTCACTACACAGCACAAAAATCACAAAGAAACAAGTTTAAAATGTCAACGAAGTACCTAAATATCACCAAAGTAAAATAACTATGAATTTGTCAAAACATGTTGACATATCGACACTATATTTGCAACTGATATGAAATCTGAGGCCGACTAATTTTAACTAGGTGCTAACATAGGCTTATCTCACTGAAAAGTGTGCGTGTAAAAAAATGCCAAGTTCCCCTTCTATCTTTTGTTTAGTTAGTGAGTAATGGGCTTAGCCCTTATGAGTGTCAATAGATAAAAGAATGACGTATTTTTGTATCTGTTTGATTTCATAAGTGGATCGGTTTGTTTACTTTGTCTTTATGTGATGAAAGAATTGGAAAGTGTTCAAGTGTTTTGCATAAAATTACGAAAAATAGATTACGCAAAAGCTCGGCTATACTTTTTTAAGTTTATTTGATACTTAAGTTATAGACCTCGAAATTAAAAAGAAATATGAAATAAAGAGCACTTATGTTGTACTCTTCATTTCATATATATTTTTAATTACTCTTTTGCAAATAAAATCTATAGGCCGAAGTTTAAACAAAACATATATATCTGGCAAAAGTGGCTGTAGGTATAAGATGATAATATGTTTTTTATTCATGCAAAAGGGGATTTCCTAAATGATAATATGAACGCATGTTCGAGTTATCTTACAATTACTCGTAGTTAATTAATATTTATGTCGTTTATGTACCTATATTTTGTATTATCCTAATGGTTTATTTAAAAATAACTCATAATAATATGAAAAAATCTCTTTCTGTCTTTTCGATTTGTTACAATTTCGTTTTAATCATCATCTTTATTAAGAGTGCCTTAAAAAGGTAATCTTCGCTAAAATGTTTTCTATTTGAATTTCAATAAAATTACTAATTTTAATGATGCTTCGAAATTTCTATTATTTATTTATTAAATATACTCAATACTCAATTGTTTATTGAATTCCACAATGTACATGCTTAGGTGGTAAGTGAAAATCTAATAGACACAATTGTACACATAGTGTTGTCATTTATAACGCAAAGGTAAAGAATGCCTTGTTGCATTAAATCCACCTAAGTACCACTGCTATACAAAAGTTTAGATATAAATAAAATTACAAAGGTATTCCCAAAGAACCCTTTTCCAAAAGATTACTTCTGTTTGTGACGTAACGGAACCTCTCACCTCGATTCTATACTTCGAAGTGTGACTCCACTTCCTTTGAGTAACTAGGTCATGACTATGATGACACGGCAGAACTCCTGACTCCACAATATTAGAAAAACCACTGAACCTTTGATGGAAAACTTGGAAATGAAATCATCACTCGCGACTAATAGAATCAATGCAGTTGGATTGGAATACAGACAATCTGATAAAATTGGCAAGACTGACTTGCGAGAATTTGAAGTAATGATTGGTGCATTAGTTCAGCGTTTGGCAACTGTGATGCATGGTTAGATTTCCACCTGTAACAAACATTTGTATGGCCTAAAGATAGTAGTCCCAGGTCTCTTGTGGGCTCCCATACAAAACTCAAAAGCGATGCGTGCGATACGTAATTATATGTGTATATGATTTATGATGTAATTTCGTGCAGTAAAGCATTGTTTCAGGTGACCAGACAGTATGCGATGCGAATCAATTTGCTCGTTATATTTTTACGATGCGACCAGTTTTGTTTTGTTTTGTTTTGAAAACACTAAACAGTAGAGCAAAGATTTTTTGAATAAATAAAAATAAAACTTAATAAGTGATATGAAAGCAAAGGGAGTTAGTGATAGAGCTAGAATAACATGACTGGTGACTAGACGATATGGAGGAAAAAAAAATCATGTTCTGCGACCCCAATAACGACCCTAAGTAACACGGAATAAGGGCAGGAAGATGTTGATGAAAAAAAAATAATTAAATTATTCTCATGTGTTCGACGAACTTGGCTGACATTACATTTAAACATTGATATGATAGCGCTTAGATAACGCTTTCTATGTACTAAAATTTATTAAATCGTGACAAACTGATAACTGTATGTACGTCTGTAAAATAGATTAAATATGATTTGCATATCAGATATTTGCACGAATCGGAACTGGTGATTCAAATAATTTAAACTAGAAAACATGACTTAGCCAAACGTAGATGGATTTGTAAGAACTTGGTCTGATTAAATTGTTTCAATTTGATTACTCACGCTAAAATGGCTAAACGGTTATGGAAGAAATTTGACACACGGGTGAACATGCCCTTGCCCAGTGCCTCGCAACCATAGGGATTTCGCACCAGCGAGATGAACTGTTGTCTCATCAATAAATAAAGACATTTTTTTTTATTCAATATGATATAAACTAGTGCTTGACTGCGATCCCACCTGATGATAAGCAGTAAAGCAATTGTTGAGTACGAGGTGCACTAGTTCAATAAGAGCCTTGAAGACACTAAGTTATAATCGGACGGGCAGACGGCAGCACGATATGATGATAAATGATATTTATTTTGCAAAAAGGTTTTTAGAAACACTTTTATTTCGTCAACATAGACTAGATGAAGCCACCTAGCTGACTACCCTGAGAAGAAACACCGGAACAAACTCAAAGTCTCTTTTAAAGTCCATGCAGCAAATCATATGAGAACCATGCTGATTGAAGTCTGAGATGGTCTTTTGAAAAAAGAACCACACAGTTCTGAGTGGACCTGTCCAGTCAGTGCAAGCATTTGTCAGTATTCGCGTAGGTCAACTTAGGACTACTAAAAACCTCAACGACGGATTCCTATTCATTTCTGGCTTTGCGTATTTCAGCTCCCGTTTACACGTCTTCTTCATGGGATTCCCGTTCATTACCACAATATTATTAACCACCATAATATACGTCCTCCCATAAACAATGAAAAACATACCTCTTTCCTCATATTGACTGTTATAGATGCGATCCTTTTTATTTCTTGAACACTAGTGCGTAACGGTGAAGCGGGCATTTTGAATTTTCGAACTTAGTTTTTACACTTACGACCAAACCAAATTGTTTACACTTATTATTTCTCTATGTTATTATTTTTTGCGTTATAACAAAGTCTTTTAAAATAATTAAAATCACAAATCACTGCGTTTGAACGAACGGTTCAATTATAACTGAAAGCTATACGTGACTTTAGTTACCAATAACTCTAATGATGAGTAAACTTGAGGAAAATGCTTTGTAAGTTAATACGTCACAAAACCGTAGTTAGTATAATAATATATTAATTACAAATAAAGTACTTTTTTTAGGAATTAAGTACAGTGAGCACTCCATTACTTAGTGGCAATTCATATGAAAAAATCACCCTTACGACTGCTGCTACTCTAAAGT
This sequence comes from Mythimna ferrago, assembly GCA_910589285.2. Taxonomy (NCBI): domain Eukaryota; kingdom Metazoa; phylum Arthropoda; class Insecta; order Lepidoptera; family Noctuidae; genus Mythimna; species Mythimna ferrago. The sequence goes on along the minus strand of OU342688.1, from coordinate 22,417,149 downwards.
GGGATTGGGCCGGACATGTTTGTCGCATGTCGGATGAGCAGTGGGCTAAAAGAGCCACTTACTGGTCCCATTAAACGCAAGGCGACATCGCGGCAGACCAAGGCGAAGGTGAGAGATGAGCTTGATAAGTACCGGAGGGACTGGCCCGCAATGGCCGAAGACAGACGTGTGTGGAAAAGGGAGAGAGAGGCCTTCGCCCAGCAGTGGGACATAAGTGGGCTAACTAACTAATTAACCCTTACGATGACGACATCGTTAAGGCGCTGTTAAAAACGAATTTTTACTAGTGACTTGCGGTTGGCTATACCCATTACCTAGTCATAAAATAATGAATTGCATGTTCCGGTATTCTACTGACCTATATTAAGTGCTAGCTTACTAGAAATTCGTCAAACTGTCGTCATCATTGACGATTTTCGGTTATGGTAGGTTAAATCCGCGAATTAAAGAGGCTAGTGCGTGTTTATACAATTACTCGATCGTATTAATGAAAACATTTAGGTTAAAGAACACGGAAACGAAAGTAAAAAACAAAACTGTTTTTAAAACAAGCTTTTAATTAATTGTGAATGATGATTTATTTATTAATAATCATATTAGCCTAAAAGATTAAAGTACTGGTGAATGCGAATCAAACTAGCTCAAACTCGATGGAATTGTGTCGTTTTATTGCGGAATTCCTATGGCCACCTTCAGTTCCATCATCAGATCAGTTCCATGTCATCATAATATAGCATTATCACGAAATTTACACGTGAATACAAAATTTCAGCTCAATCGGTTGAAGATATCTGCTTCAAAATTGAGTTGCAAGATTTGAGCTGAACACACATAGCTACATACAAGTTAAAAAAGTTTTCTTTTACTGTCACCAGATGGCGCTTATTCAGTTGTAGTACAAAAAGTCGCAATAAGGCCAGTGTAGTTGTGTACTAGAGATTCTCGTAGTGTAGAGGAACTTGTTCGTGGAATGTTGATCAGCAGAGATTGGTGTAGATCGAGTATACTGATTAGACTTCCTCTAAAATGCGAGAATCATAGACATGTTTATAGCAAGTGAGCAGGGCCTGATCAAAGGGGGCCCCCCCGAGCGAGCTGGGCATTTGCCCAGAGCGGCAAAATATGAGGGGCGGCAAAATTGACTCATTCCTAACTTCCAACCTAGCCATTAGCTATCCACACCCAAGTTGGCAGGTTGAGAATTTTATGTGCCACCTTCCATCCTACTTCAGGTTGCATAGTGGAAATAAAATCTTTGCCCGGAGCAGCTAAATAGCTATAGATTGGGCTCTGCAAGTAAAAGTCTGATACACCCTCGGGTTCTAAAGAATTCATTGCAACAACAAAACTTTTATTACGTTGGATAGTGTAAACCTTTACAGTACAATTACTTAATATATAATGCAAATATGGAATAAATTACTATTGTCGTTTGTCCCTCATTAGTGTTAGTTAACTACTCTATAGCTACATATGAGTCAACTCAAGTTATAGGAAAATATAGAATACATAATAATTGATGTGGTTAGTCTTATCTTTAGATGCTTAGTAACTCGTCATTATAGCCTATAAAGTCGCAATGACTCAATTTAATTAATCGATTGTATTAAGGCTTATAGTCCCTTGAACCATCTGGCCAAAATTATGTGGACGCACCTCTCGCACCCGCCTAGGCGGCAGTACTCAAATCTGTGCATCTATTTGCGGCCAGCAGCGCACGGTAAGCGCTTTAAATCCATTTTCTCTGCGAAATATTGATTGATTTACGTAAGCAATGTTCACATTGAAGAATATTTAACCACCAATTTTTATGTGTAAAAATGTCTCTAAAGATCCAAGCCGTTTCGAAGGAGTAGGGAAAAGTTGCGAAAAGTGGCGAAATTGCTAAATATTTTTTTTAGACAAAAGGATTAACAGCACGAAAAAATCAAATGTTGATAATGTTGTTCATGAATTTATAATAAACATATATTTTTTTCAAAGCTATTAACCTGGCCGTTACCGAGGAGTAGGCTTCAGAAAGTCACTGTTTTATGGCACTTTTCGGGCGCTTGGGCCTTAAAAGATCGTTTTATACTCGTCTAAAAATATAAGACCCGTTTTGATATTTGAAAACGACCCTAGAATGTAACTTTGGGACGATACTGAAACATCTGTTATTGTCTTTTTTTAGGGTTCCGTACCCCAAAAGGAAAAACCGGAACCCTTATAGGATCACTTTGTATTCCATCCGTCTGTCTGTCTGTCAAGACCCTTTATCTCGAGAACGCGTGGAGGTATCGAGTTGAAATACAAAACTATATACTTAGGTCTGCGGTCTCTTCAAGTTGTGAAAAATCAAACTTCTAAGTTAACGAATAAAAAAGATACGGCCGTTTATGTCGCAAAAAAACGTATATTTTGATACTCTCAAAGATCGAAATTCATAGGGTACTTCCCGTTGACCCAGAATGCTGAAATTTGACACAAAGCAAGGTTTTATATCATAGGTATAGGAAAAAATCTGAAAACAGTAAATTTACTGTTACCTACGTCACAAAAAATAAATTGCAATTCGGAAAAATCTTCGAAACTCCATTCGGGAATTGTAGGTAGTTTGCACGGAACCCTCAGTGCGCAAGTCCGACTCGCACTTGCCCAGTTTTTATATTAATCCAAAGGTTCACTGGTAGAGTATGCCTTGTTGCTTAAGTCCGCCTAACCTACCACTACTGTACATTACGTTACACTAAATAAATTTAAAAAAATGCGATCCCACTTAATGGTAAGCAGAGATGCAATCGTTGATGGTGAGGCGCAGTAGTTTATTAGGAGCCTATTCACTGTAGCCATGAAGACACCTAAATTATAATCGGACGGGAAGACCGCAGCAAGCGAAAATGGTTCCAGTCCTTCGATCTACACGGTATAAACAAAGAGGCGAAACGCTTATTATAATTTACGCTGGCCTTTTAAAGAACCTGTAGGTGGCTAGTGAATCAAAGAGCTTCAATCTTCTAAGATTGAGATCTAATTTTATAATTAAAACGTTACATGTTACAAACGCAGTCTCCACAACCGGCTCGCCGTCTAGTTTGTGAATCACTGCACCGACCACAAATAACACAAATCGTATAAATCACGTGATATCTCTGATCATTATGCGGACACCTAGCCTTCGACAAATAGATACTATATTTCACCGTTTTAGGCTGTACTCAAACGGTTTTTAGGGTTTCGGTGTTTACCCAAAAGGTTGCATCACTGCTTATTATCAAGTGGGATCGCAGTCAAGCACTGGCGAAATTTGCTAAATATTTTTGTAGACAAAAGTAATAATCTAAGTATTAACGAAAAAATCAAACGTTGTCCATGGATCTATAATAACATATATTTTTTTCAAACCTATTAACCTGGCCGTAACAGAGGAGTAGGCTTCAGAAAGTCACTGTTTTATGGCACTTTTCGGACGCTTGGACCCTAAGTATAGATTAATAATAATAAAAAACGGTAAAACGGGACCCTAGTACGAAGACTTCGCTGTCCGTCTGTCTATCTTTCCGTCTGTTACCGGGTTGTATCATCTTACTATCACCACAAAATAGATAGGTACAATAGTCAATCTACATACAAAGCGCGCTCGAGCAACACACACATAGACACCGCTCACGGACACGATGTCTCGGTCGCGTTTCGGCTCACTCGTCGAACAGTTCCGGCTCAAGTGCGTCCACGAAGCGTAGGTATAAAAAGTGAAGTACATACATGAGATTGTCTTCTGTAGGTACCTATCTATTTTGTGCTTTCACGGTTCTGTATTTCATGAACCGTGATAGTTAGATAGTTGAATTTTTTACAGATGATGTATTTCTGTTGCCGCTGTAACAACAAATACTAAAAAAACACATATCTAACTAAATATTTTTGGGGGCTCCCATACAACAAACGTTTGCCGTTTTTTTTGCTACGGATGATACGGAATCCTTTGTGCGCGAGTCCGACTCGCACTTGGCCGGTTTTTATTTTCTTTGTTAGGTCCCGGTCGGTAACCAAAAGCAATAAATAAAATAGTTTACAGAATAATTGTTTTACATTATTCTATTATATGGCTAATATTAGGTTTTCCTTTGTTACTGAGTTATGTAGGTACCTAAATTATAAAATAGGAACGTTTAAAGTACATTCACCTATTCGTACCTCTGTATACGTAGGTACCTTTTAATTTGAACCAATGAGAACAATTTAAATTCAAAGATACAATACAGTGTTATTACAGTTTAATTTGTAATATTTTTTTTTTCGTTATTTACAGTTTAATTTGTAATGTTTTTGAATAGAAACAAAACTTTGGTTTTGTTTTGTTTTTCACTTTGATACCAATTATCGGTTTCTAACAAAGCATCGACTTTTTAAAATATCAATTCATTAATAAATTGTTAAAGTTAAATGCTGCAAAAAATATTCAAATATCGTGAAAATACCATTTGAAGTTTTGTTTCTATTTACCCCATTTTACCGTACTTCAAATATTCCTGCACCCTATACACCACTACCCTTACAAAACTATCTTTTTTTTTTCTTTTTTTTTTTCGATGGGAAAAATCATCTTATGACAACCCCCGCTCTTGGGCGGAGCGGGAGATAGTGTCAGACTCTTACTGACTAAAAAACCCATCCCGTTCCTTCAAGCCTTCATACCGGGGCTCGAGCGCCCTTTCGGATAACCCTGGCCCCAGTAGGCTTCGACCCGGCTGGGCCCCTGCTGTTGCTGACAACTCCTTGAGGCGCGCGGGAACAGCGCGCGCCGTCGACGACTTGGGCTTGGTCCGGACGGTTAACGGACGGCCGGACAGCGAGCTACCTATTGCTCTCTGTCCGCAAGCCCGCGCCTACGGCGGCTGGAAATCGGGATCGGAATCCCGGCGGCGGCGAGAGCGCCGTTGCCTGATGCGGTCGGCCTCCTCCTTAGCGAGCATTACTGCTTCGCAGAAGTTTACAAAACTATCTCGATATTCGTTTGTATACGGCCTTAGGCGCAATAAATAAGCTGGTGGCGATAAATAAACGCTCACTCCTCCGCGGCAGCCGGTCACAGGTCGAACGGTTATCTGTTATATCTTGCAGTGAAAGTTACTATTCAAGACGGAACCAGTAAGAATAGTGGAGAAATTGATCTACAGATATGTTAGGTACCTTTATTGGGGAGAATCTACAGGTTTGTTACGTTTTTTGGGGCAGGGAATCATCAAGTAACTGGTAGGAGCAAGGGCGTTTCAGACTTTTGTTGACTAAAATAAGTGGATTTTAGTCAACAAATTATCTTGCTTCTTTGTCTTGAGCTCCAGGAACTTAGGTTTCCTTTTGGAAGCCATCATCAACCATGAAAAAGACATGTGGGTTTTACGGGAGAAGTAATTTGAGGAATGCTCAATTGCCCATCTCATAAACAAAAGAATATACAACTTAATTTGCATTTAAGTTCATACTACCAAAATTCTTTCTGCTAGTTTTTTAAATTATAGGCTTCCGTCGACATAGGAAAAAAACAGCCTTCTCGCCCCACCCCAGAGCGGAAGAAGTTATTGGACGATTTGCCCCCTAAATAAAAATAAAAAATCTTTAGTTACCAGAGCCACGCTAACATAAGTTGTCACATCTTTAAGGCACTGTGCTTACGTGCGAGCTTGTTTCTAGTGCATAGGTATAGGCATTACACGTTTCTATGACTGGGAAATATACTCACCACAGCATGAGCAATTCTAGTATAACTAGAAAAAATAACAGGTCAAACAGTGTTTTCTGTTTTGAAAAAAAAAGTAATAACAAAAATAAAAAATAAAAATCCTCGACCAAAAATTTTACTTCTTGTCTCACCTGTACATAAACCCGTCCGCATCTCGCTAGCGCCTGTGCATAATTCAAGATGCGTCGGATAATCGACGCGCCGCGAAGTGATAGCTTTACCGCCAGTTCACGCGATAAATAACTTTATTGTTTACGTTAAATAAACAGCTTTATTTAATTTATAAATAAACAATTTATTTTAGTTGTGATTGTGAATAGGTAAAGTTTTTGTTTTCATAGTTTCACATGTCATGTGTGTTCTCTTGTGTCCTAGTGGTTAAGGCACTCGCCTCAGTCGGTAGCAGGTTCGAAGTTCGCCTATGTATCGTTACTGTACATGAAGTTTAAATAAATAAATATACAACTCACTAACTGTTTTGTTCACACGTAGCCTTATAGCGGTAACGTCACAATATATCAGTGTGGCATCCTTTCTCTGTTATGTGAAGTACTATAGTATGTTACTTAATTTTAGACAAATAAAAAAATTCTATTTATGATAAAAATAATGTTTTATAAAACAATAATATAAATGTTTATGAAAATATTTATTATTGTTTTCTTTATTTATTGTATAAACATTAATTTTTAAAAAATGAGTCAAATACCATCAATTGTTTTTTTTGTTAGCACTGTTCTGCAAAAGTCTACCCCTAGTAAACGCGAAAGTTTGTACGTAGGGAAGTATGGATGTTTGTTGACTCTAAAAACTACTTAATGGATTTTAATGAAACTTGATATACGGGTGGACCATGTCCTGGAATAGCACATAATTTTAAGGGATAATTTTCTCTTATCACGCAGACAAAGCCACTGCAATAGCTAGTATTAAAAAACATAATTATTCTGTCAATGTAAACAACTGTTGGGTAGGTATATCTATTTAAAACGCATAATGAACAAAGCAACAAAATTCGGAGAAATAGAGTTTATCGTGTAATAGTGCGGCCCTTTGTTGGCTGTTATCGAATCAACGAAATGGTTAGTAGCAAAGTAACAGCTTACAAAAAGTCAATAACATAAATTAAATATTCACAATTGTCTTTATTTCCATGGAAGTTGGGTAGACCTTTAGTGTGGGACGCTACCTGTGTCGACACTCTTGCGCCATCCCATCTTCCTAGTTCATCGTGCTGTGCTGGTGCTGCCGCTGCGGCTGCGGAGAACCTCAAGCGGCGGAAATATAACAACCTTGTCGGCAGTTATATTTTTGAGCCGTTTGGGGTTGAAACTCTTGGGCCGTGGGGTCCGAGTGCTCATATACTTTTTAAAGAGCTGTCAAGACGCTTAGTTGACACTTCGCGTGACCCAAGGGCTGGTTTTTATCTCGGTCAGAGATTAAGCATTGCCATTCAACGTGGCAATGCCGCCAGCCTCTTGGGCACACTTCCAGTCGACAGCGATGTGGAGGAGTTTTATGACGCCATATTTTAGTAGGAAGTAGCCCTTAGTGTGTATAGTTAGGTTAAGCATACTTAAATATTTTAATTTAAGTTTATTATGTATATATTTTGTTACTTTAAGTTGTAAATAAATACCCTTATACATAAACAAATTCATATTAAAAAAAATATTCACAATTCTATATTCTTAAAATTGCGTATTTTTTTTGAAGTGAGAAATCATTTCTCAACTCAAAAAAAAACCTTTTTAAATTTTATATTTTACATTCTCAACTAATCTGTAAAAGCATACCTATCTAGCTAGCTTTTGCCCGTGGATTTGCCCTTTAATATTTTGCGGAACAGCCTATGTCCTCAGTAATAAAGCAGCTTTCTATCGGTGAGAAAATTCTTACAATTGGACCAGTACTTTCAGAGATTACGTCCTACAAACAAAAAACAAACTTTACCTCTTTTTAATTTATTAGAGTAAGTAGATATAGTTTTAATAGCAAGGCATACTAACAAGGTACGTTTTTAATTCATTAATTCATTAAACCCCAAGCGAATGCGTTCGCGCACCTATTGTCTTTCTATTGTGTCTGTAATTTCCACGATTGAAAGGTTAAACCCCAAGCGAACGCGCGTTCGCTCTTATTGTCTTTTTATTGTGTTTGTATTTACGGTATTCGAAAAGTTGCGGTCTCCGACAATTTCACAACACCTAGCAAATCGTTGCGTGTAACCCCGTGGTGTAACCGTATGCTCAACGTTGAAATCAGAAAACAAATCTTGAAAATCTAATAGGCTTATTATCTATTCAATGAAATCCCAATTAGCAGGTAGCGGTCAACGAAAGGGTCACTTCAATATTCACACTTTCTAACTGGTTTTTGCATTCCTACTTCCTGTTGTAAGCATAAGCAAGCAGAATCAGCCTTTTAATGTTCCCACTGCTGGGACTCAGGCCTCATCTCTAAGAGAGGGAATGGGCCGTGATCCACCACGCGGGTCTAGTGCGGGTTGGTGGATGTCACGTCTTCGAATTTTTTATTCAAGGACATGCCGGGAGTTGTTACTGTATCATACACTAATAAGTACATTTCTACCTATTGTTTGTGTATATCTTATCATAGACTTTCATTAATTGATTTATTAATTTAGTGAACACAGGGTAGCTAAACTTTTGCTCGCCTAACCTAACCGTCCGGACCGAGGTCGAGTCATCAACGGTGCGCAGTGTTCACACGCGCCTCAAAGAGATGTCAGCAAAACAATAGAAGCGCAGCAGGGCCGAACCCTACTGGGGCAATGGGTTCGCTTCCGAACGGGACACCCGGAGTCCTGGAATGCAAGGCAAGGAAGAAACTTGGAGTGGGTTTTAGTCACAAGCACACGCCCTCCCGCCCCGCCCTATAGCGGGAACAAAAAGGGTACCTACAATGACCATATATAAAATGTTGGTCCATCCTATGTTTCGCCAAAAGGCATACAAAATAATAATGTTAATGCCAATATCTTCAAAATTGAATCTTACAAAAAATAACATCAAAATCAATGGTTGTAAATGAAAAGTTCCCGTTTATTGTCAAAAGTTTGTTACTCAATTCGCCGTAACAGCTAGGCTAACAAATTTATGTAGGTATCTAAGATAAATCATTTAAACATTCAATAAAATGACCGAATCCATTGGCAAATATTCGATAATTTATTCTAAGGATTGCATTCTGTTGGGATAATTTTCAGCTATCATATCATAATCTCTATCTTCTTATGTAATTTTGTGAGCAATTATAATGCTTTGCATTAGACATATTCAATTACGACAGAAGTTTCATAAAGTAATATCTGATTACGGTAGCCACTGTAAGCTCATTAGTAATTTTAGAAGCGTGAAACTAATGGAACCGATATTGTGTGCGACACTCAATTAATTCATTATGCGACACCGCTAAGTGAAATAATTAAGAAGTTTTAATTATTAAAATTCAAATAATCTCTTTTATTAAATTATAATAATAAATACATGCGTAATTCGTTACCTTTACGAGATTGAAAATAATCCGAAACTTTTATAGTTTAGTACAGCGCCATCTGTTGTCGAGTAGAAAAATAGGATGTGTTTTCACAGAACACAGGAATCGTACAACATTCTTCTGTTCTGTTTGTTTTAACAAAATAATTTTATCAAAACCAGCTTTCATTTCATGCTTAATGAATACAAAAAAAAACTATTTACAAAAAAAAAAAATATAACCGACTTCAATGTTGAAAACATTGAAAAGTATAAAATAACTTCAATTTCGGAAGTCTACAATAGTGGTGTGTCTATAATAGTTTTGTCTCTTCGTTATTTAACTTTAATTTCGTATGTCGGTGTGTCTATAATAGTTTTGCTCTTCGTTATTTAACATCGACTTCCGAAATTAAAGTTATTTTATACTTTTCAGTGTTTTTTAACATTGAAGTCGGTTATATTTTTTTTTGTAAAAAGTTTTTTATTTTACACTTTTTAGTTATGGTACCACCACTAAAAATTACCCCTCAGACAAACTTAAATAACTTATAGCCACAGTGCATCTCATAACGATTCTAATAATCCCGAACACGGTTAGATTACATTATTTTTTTTTTCCTTCTGGCTTCATCATCAGATCAGTTCGATACATACCCCCCCCCCCTCTTTTCTGACAGTCAGTCATCGACTACACGTATAAACAAAGCAACTTTACTTGTAACCACAGTTCTGCTGTGATTCTATGAGGAGTTCTGTTCCATATCTTCGAAGTTCATGATCAGATCATAACAATATTTCTATGGGACCAACTTGGAAGCATAACCTTGCAATCAAAAAAAGAATTTTCAAAATCGGTCTACAATTGACCGAGATATCGGTGAAAATAAAAAAAAAAAAAACATACATTCAGCCGAACATAGAACATAAATAGAGATTGAGTTTATTAACGCCAAGCTATTACCGAACTAATAAATTGCCTACCCACCGTGTAATCTGTACCCGGATTCTCATACCTCTATCGATCGTAGTAATCGAACTTGTTTATTTTAATTAACATCTGGACTGGTCTGCGCATCTAAATTCTAGAGAATAGCAAAAACAATATGGTTTACATTTTTTCGTAAAAATTTGTGCAACGGTTATACTGCACGGATGTTGAGTTTGCTCGGTTGTTTCGGAACGAAATTTAACACGAAAATCGATGAAACACCTTTTAAACGGATACGACTGAAGGATAAGTAAGAGCAAGAGCACAATCAGTTGTGAGTCACGAGAAACGTAAATAGTGTGGTTAAGTTGGTATTTTTAATGCCTACTAAAAATGTGTATCTATTGATGATATAATATCCTTTATTCCTGGAAGGGTAAAAGGAATATGGTCAATGCAACCGCAACTTGAGATAGTCTCTCCTATATTCGGTATAAAAATTATGGACTGGGCAGGACATGTCTGCCGCATGCATAGTGGGCCCGTAAAACGCAGGAAACAGCAACACGAGGCCGCGGCAGACCACGAAGAAGATGGTGGGACGACCTGGATGGCTTCCTTAATCTTTCAATCGTGGTAATTACAGACACAATAGAAAGGCAATAGGTGCGCGAACGCCGGCGTATGCTTGGGGTTTAATGAATGAATTGGAATGAGAAAGCGAGGAACCGTGATCGTTGGAAGGAGTGGAGGGAGGCTTTTGCCCAGCAGTGGGACAATATGGGCTAACTTTAATAATAATAGTATAACAAAGTCTATAACTAATACTTTATAGAGGTACCTAATCTGTTTTTTGTTTGTAGGAGATAATCTCTCTCCATTCTTGGTTGTCTGGAAGAAATCGCCTGGTGCGAAAAGACCGCCAATTGTGTGTTTTAATTATATGGTTTCTTTTTGTATTTTTTCAAGGCTAGAGTAAACAGGCTCTTAATAAACTAGTGCGCCTCACTATCAACGATTGCAGCACTGCTTACTATCAGGTGGGATTGCAGTCAAGCACTAGTTTATATCAATCAAAAAAAAAACTACGTCAACTGTGGCAACTTGACCATATTTTTTTCGAATTTATCAAATAACTATGATACTGATAGTTTTTTTTAATATCATAAGATTTGTTTGTGACCATAACGAACTGATGATTCATAGTAACAAACGATTTCTTTTAAATACCTTAAAAGTGGCATTCTAGAGAAAGAAATATAACAGAGGTCAAATTGACACCATTTTGGCATCTTGACCTAACCATCACTTTTCATAGATGATTGCATATTATTTCCTATTTTAGGTCAATTTGGCCATTTTTCACACCAGCAAAAACACGTCTTGTCACCATTCGACTTCAAAACGCTATATTTTTTTAACAAACAGCGTTATCACAGTGGAAAAAGAAAATGTTGTCAATGGTAATCACAAAAATCTATTACTGATAAAATTATACGTAACACTATCTTAAATTCTACAAGTAAAAAGATTTTGTTTGTAAAGATCACTTAGGGGCAAGTTGCCCTGCATATGTCAAGTTGCCACAGTTGAACGGTACCGCTAAAGAAATAATCAATGTATAGTCACTTGATTTGTTTTTTTTCTTAGTAAGCAGTGTTATTTAATGAAAGCAGTGATTTGCACCATTCGTTCTAATTTCCAGGGCAAGTATCACATCGAACTAATATAAGAGTAGTGAAAACGTTTGCACTTATACATATAGATAAGTAGAGTCTGTCTAAAAAGTCAAACGACTTGGGTATGGGATTAAAGTAAAAGGAAATCTGATGTAATCAACACTGGTTCATTAATTAAGGTTGATTAAAAGATCTTGATCATTGTTCACTAATAGAAAAACCTTATAAAAAGTATGGAATAGGTATAAGTATTTTTTAAATGATTAAGTATTATACAAAATTCCCAAGTCGGTTGACTTTTTAGACAGACTATATGTGTGTGTATATTTGATACTCCTTCCCTCTCAAACGGCTGAACGGATTTGAATGAAATTTGGTAGGTACACCTTATACTAGAATAGCATATAGGATACTTTTTAGCCTGGGATTATGTTCTCAGCGGATAATTTTCATCATTGACGCGGGCAGCCGCTAGTGAAAAATAAAAGTAAAATTTAAATTTTTTACACTATTTTATTCGACTATTCAATAACATTCTCGTTGCAAGACATACGTACCTACCTACATCGATATAATTATATATGTAGATATTACGCCCTAGATTAGGCTGTATTCACTTTAGTCAACTCAGATGTAAAGTCGACTGTACACCTTGAAAATTACTCTATGTTGATCGAAACGCGTAAGTGCCACGAAATTCATGGCGCTTAAGACATTTTGGTCGAGAAAAACTATCCTCTAAAAGCTATCATAGCGCTGCATGTTTTAATGGTTCTGTTAGACGCAGGGCCGTTTTATCCATTAGGCACTGTAGGCAACTGCCTAGGGGCCCCGCCAGTTTCAGGGGCCCCGCGCAGGGAAAAAAATACGATTATGTTTCATAAACAGTAAAGAAATTAATTTGAAATTTCGATGGCATGACATTTAACTAGCATACTAGCATTGGATTATGCGAAAAGTTGTCAACAGATGGAGTTAACAAAATATGTAAGTAAACTAAGTTAAAAAATGCTTGCATATATGGTTAAGTTACAAACTTAATTTAGAAATTATTTTGTACAACTTTTCAAAAACTGTACAATCCATCAAGTTCAAAATAATTTTCCTAGAAAGTCTTTACTTCTACTTTTGAGATTTTTTTCATATTTTCTAAAGTTATGGTTCAAAAGTTAGAGGGGGGGAGGCACATTTTTTTTACTTTTCAAATTTCAGCTTTCTAGTGCTAACAGTCACTGAGATTATCCTCGGACGGACGGACAGACAGACAGACAGGCTTGGTGAAACTATAAGGGTTCCTAGTTGACCACGGAACCCTAAAAACAAAGTAATTAGGTAAATTAGTAGGTAAGGTAAGTTAGTATTAAATTTGTGTTAGACACATAATATTTTAAGAAGTTAGAAGAGGGTAGGGGCTCCGAGACGTGCATTGCCTAGGGGCCCCGACATGCATAAACCGGCTCTGGTTAGACGTCACGACATATGTAGCTCAGCAGCGAACTTTTGTTTTAACTTTTCAGTATTTTGACTAACAGTTTCCATGAAAAGGCTTGTCTATCATTAGAATATAAGGCGATGTGTACCTACTTAGAACAACGATATATGTACCTACCATAAACAATTAAACATCACTTCTTTACATAAGTACCTAATCGATTAGCCAGCTGCGCATCCGTATTCCGTATCATTTTCATCTTGAAACTCAATCGGCACATAATAGTTCCGTCAATTGAAGCAATGAGGCTATTAAAGCTAACAATAGACTCACGTGGATCTAGTCTGATGTAGGATCAAATTATGTCCTAACCCGGTGTCACATGTCCGTTTTAATCCTCATAAGAAAAAGAAGTTATAGAAGAGGCTTAGGACCTGTTTCACAATGGCCGAATAGCCACTACTTCCCGAATAAATTCAAAAACGGAACAGAATGTCAATGAAATTTTCTGCCAAGTACCTAACTTAACAGAAATTTAATCATAGGTAGTCTCTAAGTGCAGTCTATTTCCACAACGAAAATCATAAAAAAAATCATTGAACGAAAATGTTCATGAGTTAAATTCATTTTGATAACGACACACAATCTTCGAAAGGACGCCACAATGAAAAAACAAACGATGGTCTCGCAAATAAAAAACAAAAAAGTAACATGCTCGCAAACATCGATATATCTCGCAAAGAGTTCCATTTTCGAATTCTAAAATTGTTTTTTCATTCTTTTATTGTAAGTGGCCAAATCCTGAAACTTTCGAGGTAGTCCCACTTTGGGCACTCATTAATAGATTTCGCAGGTGGAATACTTTCAGTATGTCACACGTACTACTTCTTATTTAGTAAAAAAACATTTCTTTTCTTTCTGTCTTCATGTATAGCCGCGGCGTGAACTAGTGTGATGTTTTTAAAAGCACAAAAACTTCTGAAATATCATATGATACAAGTTATTTAAGTATTGCATTACTGAAATTACAGTGACGTTTTCAGAACTCAATTGTGTAAAATTAGGTTTAATTGCTGTGCGTCTCTAGCGTTAATGTGTGAATGAATTTGATGATATGCTAATCAGTCATTCTGGGATAAATGCGGTGACAGGATAAATTGTATGTTATTTGGAATTATTTAAATAGTTACTTTAGTAGTGCAATTCCCTGTTGGTGTCTGTGTTTCTTTATATGTAGTTACAACCTGGGAGTGTATAAGTTAAGGCTTATAGTCCCTTGAACCATCTGACCGAAATTATGTGGACGCAACTCACACCAATTTTTGACAGCGAAGTCTTAGTAATAGGTTCCCGTTTTTACCCTTTGGGTACAGAACCAAAAGAATGTAACAAACATTATTAAAATGCATTATTGATTGAAATTAGCTAGGTAATTATAGGATGCTGATTGTTAGAAAAGCAGTCTTTGCATCGGCTTATAAAAATATCTATAAAAAATATAGATATGTTATGCTCGCCATCATAGGTAAAAATGTTGGTAGAGATGCGAAGCCTTGAGCACCGAGACAAATATATGAACGGCTATGCAAACTTATGCTATGTTTAATTCAATTGTCATCGAATAAGACTTGTTTCTAATAGCTCGTCCAAAGAGTATAGAGTAATATACAACCTCATTTTTATTATATACGAAACTTGAAACACCTGTCTAGTATTTTTAATTAACAAAGCTATGTACAAAATTTCATAACTGTATCATGAAAAATCACAAATTATAAGCCAGTCACCGAGCCATTCAGGTGACTGAGAGGTGTTTTTCAGTTGCACCCAGCTATTCACCAGCACCTAATGCCCGCTATGACCTTCCGTGACCTGTGTTGTAGGTACTTAGTCAAACTTGTGATATTTTTAAATATTTTTGGAAAAAATATAACATGAGTAATAAGTCAACCGACTTGGGAATTTTGTATAATATTTAATCATTTAAAAAATACTTATATTCGATACTTTTCATAAGGTTCTTCTGTTAGTAAACAATGATCTCTATCTCTTAATCAACCTTGATTATTGAACCCGTGTTGACAACATCAGATTTAATTAAATCCTAATAATTGCCCAAGTCTATTAACTTATTAGACAGACTACGTTCTACATTTCAAACCGATTCTAATAATTCTAAATTCGAATTAGTGCTTAATGTAAATCCTGTTAAAACCATTTTTTTTTCAGCCAGTATGATGTAAGGTCTCTTCAGCATTCAGATATTTTTTTATTATTATTAACGGCTTTTGAGAGTTTTCTTCATAAGACAGTAGATATAAAAGTATCCCTGGAGAATATATTTCTGATATAAAAAGTAAAAGATTCTTATGACCTATATTAAGACGTAAATACTTGGGTGCCAATTTTCATCCAAATCAATTCAGCCATTATGACGTAAGGGTAAAGGTATAGGCAACAGAAAGTTAGACAGAATTACTTTCACTGCTTTCGAATTTATGACATTAAAGACATGTATATTGTGATGAGACATAACAAACCACGTGGCGTAGGTACATAAGTTTAGGTCTTATTTTTGCTTACATTGTTGATCAAGTAGTAAAATAAATCTTTTAGAGATAATAGATGTTATAGTTTTGATATTGACGGTGATGATCTTATCAAAATACGATGTTTTATTTTTCTTATTTTTATAATTAACTATCTGTATTATTTTTGGTTACCTACTATAAGTATTTATTTTATTTTATTATAGTATTTATTTTTATGTTTGTGTGCCAAAATAAATATTTTTCTTTCTTCTTTCTTTCTTTATGTGGTTAATCATCCATTGACTTCTCCCGCTCTAGGACGGAACGAGAGGGCGTGTTAGCCTTTTACTGACTAAAACCCACTCCTTTGCCAAGCGTTCCAGGGGTTTTTTCAGGCTTTTTCTTTCAGAATGAAACCCATCACCTCAGTAGGCTTCGACCCTGCTAACCTTCCACGGTTATACTGACATCTCCTTGAGGTGCTCGTGGAACACTACGCGCCGTCGACGCCTCGGGCTTGGGCCGGACGGTAGTCGGACGGCCGTACGGCGAGCTACCCTCTGCTCGCCGTCCGTAAGCCCACGCCTACGGTGGCTAGAAATCGGGGTCGCGATCCTAGCGGCGGTTACTATAAGTGTGTAATCGTAATTAAATAAAGAACATCATTAGATTGACCTTTCAGGTGTGTGACCTCGAGTCGTACATGTTATCCAACTGAAAAACCTAATGACATTTTCAACCAAAATGCGGTTCCTAATAACCGTAATTACACTTTTTTGCGAACATTTTATGCATCACCCGCATTAACAAATGAGCTCAATGACGTCACTCAATTTATTAACGTGACCATGTTTTTACGAAAAACGAGACATTTTCAAAATTAAATACAGTAAGTAAATATTTACTGCAGCCATAATTTTGAAATTACTGCCTACCGTATTTTTCTATCTAGTCTATTTACAATAGTATGGGTTAAATGTCAGCAGGACGAAAAAATGCATTTTTAAGTTGAGAGAAAAGAGTAACTATATTGTATAAATCCGACTAGATATTTTTTTTATAGGTATATACATTTTTATGTTTTTATCTGTGCTAGACTGCTAGCTCTTCTGTAATTGGAATCAAAACTATTCGGCATCCGGAAAAAAGTAACGAAAAATTGGATTCGGCGTTCTAAAGCTTACCTCGGAAACACCGAAACATAGTACAAGCAAAAAATGATATTCGGCGTCCCAAAGCTTTCCTCAGAAATACCCAAACAGAATAGCAAAAAATGGAATTCGGCGTCCCAAAGCTTAAACTCGGGGACGCCGAAACCGTGTAACGAAAATTGAAATTCGGCATCCCAAAGCTAACCTTGGGTACACTGAAACAGAATAGCGAAAAATGGAAATCGGCGTCTCAAAGCTGCATGTAGCGGTGTGGTGAAAAATGAGACAATCCCGATCAAAACGAATCGTATGGCCACAGTTACCATACATGGAATAATAAATTAGTTCCGAAACACTGCACACTTTAACAATACAATGGAAACAATAAAAAAAAAAAACAAAGTGTATACAGTAAAAAAATAACAAAAGATGAACGAGCGTACACTCTCGTTTGTTTTGATATAATTATTATGTAGGTAAATATCACAATACATAGCCGTTATAGATATATAGTGCAGACTAGCCGACCCGGCAAACTTCGTACCGTCTAACAGTCAATGAATGTAGTATATCTTTCGATATAGTCAACCGATTGTGATGAAACAAAGCCCAAGTAATATGTCAAGTTACACACAATTTTAATGTATAAAAATTATCTACATCGATTTCGTACATTTTACGTGATGCGCGCACAACTAAAATCTTCTATAGATTTATCATGTGTATATGGATGACAGCGCATTTGTACATGTCAGTATGAAATCATCATCATCGTCGGAGTCATCACATGCCACAGGCTACAAGATTGTTTGAAAGAGTCATCGTGACACTAGAGCGTAAAGGACAACTGAAGGAACACAGGTGGGTTTACCCCGATTGATATAATTACGCAGAGGAACGTTCGTTATGGCGACGCTTGGGGGAGGCTATGTCCAACAGTGGACGTATATCGGCTGAAATGATGATGATGATATAATTATATAATATGAGTCGTTCCAGTGATCAACAGACCACACACCCAAGTAGGCCATTGCAAGCACAACCTGGCAATGTGGGGAATTATAGACTCCTCCGACACCCAGTGCGAGTGCGATGCAACCTGAGGAGACGATGGCCCACTTATTGGAGTGCCCAAAGTGTCTTTATACCTGCACTTAGAAGGACCTTGACGCCACCGGCGTCGTTAAATAGTACAACCTACTGGCCGCATAAACTTTGAGGAAAAAAAAACCATTGATTCCACAAGAAGAAGATAGAGACGTCGTTCCTTCAAAATTTTAAATACTTTCTTTTTAACGTTATTCAAAAATCAGAAACGTTTATTTCAAATAGACCAGTTACGAGCACTTTTGAATTGTCAAAATGTCGGTCACTCAAAAAAAAGGGAAGCTAAATTGCAGGTTCCTAAGCGTAGATCTCTATAGAGAGGAACGTGCAAGAAACTCCATAGGCACTCTTTTAAATCATATGAGTTGCATAAACCTTGGTTAAATATTTCTTGTCGCTTCTAATATGTGAGCACAATGTAGATGAACAAAAAAAAATACTAAGTAAAAAAAAAAATTGAATTAAGCCACTGGCAGCTAAGAGATGACCAGTCTCAACTGACGGCACCTGTTATACACAAAACACTACTATACTGGTACCCATTTATTACCTGGTATTACCAGAACGTGATGTTTAGTAGCTATGTGGTTACCACTTACAAGATAATCTTGAGAAAATCCGTGACTTGCGCACAGAATGATAAGCACCTTACATAGCTATGCGTGGTAGGTCATCCGGATATGTATTGCATAGGGTTTTGTAAGAAAGGAGCCATGTTGTAAAGTAATACAGGTTGGTATCATGATTAAATTAAAAACACTCTATTGTAAACTTTCTCATATGTAGGTTGATATCATCCGAATCATGTTTCCCACTGCTATTTGGGTTTATGGCTTGAATTGAAATAAAGAGTGAAAATAATAAACAGTTGTGCATGTACTTACTTATTGTATTTTTCGAACACAGAAAAACAAATATAATTAGTAAATAAATGTCTAGTTTTTGAATTACTAAAAATAACAAATGATGCACGGCTGCAAGCCCGCCAGAATGGTATGGCGCGCGACGCTCAAAAATCCTGCGCTTTTTCCCTTTCTGTCAATATTCAAATCCTTGCACTCTAATTGGTTGTCGTGCCATTCGCGGCCACAGTTGATATTACTATAGACAACACAATACTTTTTAGATAGATAATACAATTAGGTTTAAATTAAGTACCTAATAAATTAGGTGAATGAACTAGATAATTTACTATTGATAACACTATTATTTTCTTTAAGAACTACAAACCTGTCTATTGATGTTAATACCAGTAGGTAGATACATTAGCTTTTCCTAACAGCTTCCTCTGGCCTTCGTAAAAGCATATCACTAGGGAACATACCACAGGGACTTCAAGCCCAAAATCCTATGTCCTGTTCCAGGATGGTTTACCTGCATCCCTGTGCCAAACATCAAAATCGTATCAGAGGCATTTGACAACCTATACTGAACTGTTAAAATCGTATAGTTCCATGTCTCTTTCTCGCTGGCATGCTTGACATTTTGACACGTCATGGTAAGGCCCCGGCTTTTGGAGGTGAAGGAGTAATAAACATAAACACATACATATAAACTTTCACCTTTTTTTCGCGAATACGACCAAATTTAATAGTCACAAACATACAAATTATATAATATTACAACTTATAAACAAAACGTCTAGTTGTCTAGTTGTTAAAACGCTGTCGAAACGTCTAGTTGACACTTCGCGTGACCCAAAGGCTGGCTTTTACCTTGGACAGAGGATAAGCATTGCCATACAGCGTGGCAATGCCGCCAGTCTTTTGGGCACATTACCAGTCGACAGTGATGTGGAAGAGTTTTTTGACGCCATATTTTAGTTAGTGTATTTTAGCGTAGGGTATAATTATTTATTTATTTTTTAATTTACTGTTATTGCTTACTTAGTTATTAAGTTGTTTATACTTTCATCTTAAATATTTAATTGCTTTAATTGCTTCAATAGTGAAATATCACGCAATTCAAGTAAGACTAGTAGACTAAATGACTAACACATCAGGATAATTGGCAACCTTACATGGCAACCTGAACCAAGTCTGGGAGAGATTTAAACTCTTCAAGGAAAAGAGATACTTACCTACGTCTTAGAGTTCCAAGTATTTGGCATGATGACTAAGAGTTCAAGATTGCCTTTAGAAATGTGGTTTTGGTTAAAATGAATTAGGTAGAAATATACAATCCCGAAAGTAACTCAAGATCATGTTATCATGTATCTTAAAAAAACAGTAGTAGCACATTTAAAGTTCTGGTTCTTTTTTATCTATGGTTAGCTTTTGTTAACCATAGATTAAAAAACGAACAGACCGTTTAAAATTTACTTTGAGTATCACATAACACGTGGTTTACCTTTCGCATTTTAGATTTTCGCATTTTTATTCGACAATCACTATTATATCGAGCCCAAGTTGTCGACGGAGCCTACTATTCCACGCACGCCTCGAGGAGAGGTCAGAAATAGTAGGGGCCCAATAGGATCGAAGCCTACTGGGGCCAAAGGTTAAGTGAAAATGAACCCTGGAACAAAGTCAAAGTCAAAATATTTTATTTCACGTAGGCCTACATGCACATGCACATGCTACATGCTACACTTATAAAACGTCAGAAGCTAGTGCACGGTTACAAATTGGTCGTTTCCTATGGAGAAGAACCGGTAAGAAACTCCAAACACAAGGTAAAGAAGGAACATAGGTTAGGTATAGGGTTTTAGTCAGTAAAAGTCTGCCTCTCGCTCTGCCCAAGAGTGGGAGAAGTCATTAATTAGTCAGGTTTTTATTTTTGTGGGAGTAAAAAATCATCATCTACCTAGCCATTTCCTAACTAGCTTATTAACTTGGGGTCGGTCACAATGTTGAACTTAATTTGTTATACATATGTATTTCAGTGACACAATTCGAAACCGGAATTGAAAATTCGAATTCACTCGAAATGCGCCACGTGGCCACACAATAGGTCGTGTACTCCTTTTACTCGTCATCGTTCATTCATCTCGACAGTACCAGTTTTAAATGGTACGCACCTGGCCTGTTTGAAAGAACTCATGAGTCAGATTGGCATAGTACTGTCTTTCAAGGCGTTCCCTTCTAAGTTACCACAGACAACAGCGTTTTTGAATTTCTTTCTTAAAAAGCTCGGTGGGATTTCTCAATGGCAAAAATGACGAGTTTCTGTTATGTGTTTCCTGCATATGAAATCTTTAGAAGACGCATTTTAAACACTTCTTTTTGTTTAAGAGCTACATCCTCATGCTATTGTCATGCTTTTGGAGCCAGCAATTTAAGCTTTAACTGGATTACTGAGTCTAAAGCTAGAAATACGTTAGACCGATGCACACGTGTAACGCACCTCTGATTTGTACGTAGACCGACGACGCGTGGCGTATATCAAGTGTAGCTCTACAAGTCTAGTTTCCACATAAAATGTATGGAGACCGACGCGCCCAGATCAGCGTGTGTGGCACACGTGTGAGCAGTGTAGTTCTACCTTTAAGCTAGTCAGCCTGTTAGGCTAGTTGCTAGTGAACGAATCAATTTAACCGTCGTAGTCTATGTCCTTGTGATGCGCAGGAATGATAAAAATGTCGCCAAAAAAGCTTTAAGTATAAATGAGGAATGCGAAATAAATAATATGAACGGATTATATATTTTTTTATTAATAATATTTATCGCCCCTGATCTAACTTGATGGTAAGTGCTGATGTGGTTGACGATACAGATAAAGCACGCTCGCCTAGAAGTAACCTGTTCACTCTTGACTTAAATACCTCAGGTTGTTGCTACCAGAATACAGACTCCGGTAGAGAATTCCACTCTTTAGCTATAGGCACAATTAATGTTCCTAAAACGTTTTGTGCATATTAGGATGTCCAGCATGTATCGGTGTCGCAACATCATACTTCTAGTGGTCCGATGATGGAAAGGGCTTGCCCAAACCAAGCCGTCGCCCTAACCTAACTTGCAGATTGTTTGTCTGGTTGTCTGGTTGTGTAAAGGAGATCAGACATAGATACTTTTATGCATACTCTATATAACACATCTTGTAGAAACCATCAACGTTTCGAAGATGTGCTAGCTAGACCTTTCATCAATACTTTCGAAACTATAAAAAATACTCGTAAATCGATTCCAAATTCTTCCATTATTTGACGCGCATCAACGCATCCCACATAACTAGCACTTAACTTTTTACTGAAACACATTGAATTAAATCGTTATTAGTAACTTTTCTCCCATTCCTGTCGTTTACGCGTTGAGAAACCACATATTATGTGAAGAAGAAATCGCTTTCTGTATCTGTCTATTTATCTCCACTTAAACCAGGTAACCAAAGTGAATTGTCGTAGAACTTATGCCACAGAGGGCAGGGCACATTGCACGTAAAAGAAATGGTCGATGGGCCGAAAGATTCTGGAGTTGCAACCGTAACCATGAAAGATGCAGCATTGGAAGAACTCTCAAAAAGCGGATCGATGCACGATGACTTTGTAAGGGTAGCAGTTATGCAATGGATGCGAGATACACGTGTTTGTTCATTGTGATGACACTTAATCGCTCCTCCGGATCTAGGTGGAGGGAGAAGGAGTGTTAGACTCTTATTGACTCCTAACTTCTGCCAATGAGTTCGCCATTGGATACGCGTTTCACTCCCTTGGGGAAGAATTTTGAAAAATTCTTGGAGGAGTTCCTCAAAAGGAACCTCTGTACAATATTTCAGCGTTCTAAATACAAGTGTTTGGGCTAGGCGTTGGAAATTGGAAAGCGCTCATAGGATCTTTTGCCCGCGACTTTTCCTTGTATCCCCCATCGTTCTATCGAGTCCAAAAATAGCGACATTGTCTAGGTGATGCATTGGTTGCAAGCGTTAGTGTTAGGCAAAAGATCCTTGGTCCGATTTCCGGGTAGGGTAAAGTAAGATTGGCTTTTTCCGTTTGGATTTTGTCAGTAGCATCTCGAAGATGGACTTAAAAACAACTGGCAAAACTTCAGAGATTTTTTTTGGATCATCTTTTGATATCGATTCGCAGTAATTAAGTGAATACATTGCCAATTTGGAGCCCCTTCACAGGATATACGTCACATCTCTTTCTGCCCAGCATGCACAACTACTTGCACCTTCCGCGACTTATAAGAGGCCAACAACAGAGATGTCCAGGTGGCTAAATATTAGTCGGACAAAATTTGAGTCGTATCGACACGAGAAGAAGATGTAGTGAAGTTTAAATTGTCAATCGAATTTAACTTTTAAAAACAACGAATCGAACGGAAAACTGAAAAATTCTCTCAAAATACACTTCTGCCGCAATAACCATTATGTACGATAAGTATTATCATAATAAGCAATTGTTAGAATCGCATCGCAGTCTCGTCATATCTGTTTCATATGTCGATACATATTCAATCGATACATCGCATCGCCATGATTTTCTTTTCAATTAGTAATCTTGAGTGCAAGAACTGGTGGATTTAATTTGTTGAAACACAAAGTTGTGCTTCTAAATCAGATGAAAAAACCTAATTAGGAATAGAATATACTATTTTAAATATTTAAGTCATTTATGAACATATATTTTATGAACTTGTGAGCTTATCTTAACTCCTCTTAAACAACTTGACCGATTTGAAAGTAATTTTGTGTATATTTGAGTGGGTTTCTGGATGGTTTAGAAATACAATTGGGCAGCGTCATCGAGTTCTTAATTCTTTTTTTTTTTTAAACGTACCAGCTTTCGGGCAAGACAACGTCTGCTGTGTCCGCTTGTATCTCTAATATTAGGTCAATTTTATCGTCAATTTTGAAGCCTTTGTATCGGATGTAAAAAAACGACCTTCACTTACCAGATAATTCTTATTAAAGTTAGATTTTTAATCAGCCAATTGGAAAAACCCAGAAAAAAGTACCTAAGTTGTACTTATGGTACGTACCTATTTTTCAGGGATTTTCCAATCGGTTAAGCTTCAGTTATAATAAGCAAAACCGCTAGCCAAGTATTGTTTAATACAATAAATAGCTAGCATTTTTTACCAGATAACAAATGACTAACGCAATTATATATATCTAATACAATTATTAATAATGCTAATTATAAATCAGGACAATATATTATTCATGAGAACTATTATGACAGATTTTTTATCTGTGTGAACTTTAATTATCTAATGGCATGTTAAGTACGCACCAGGAAATTAGGGCAGTGTATTAATGGACCGTGGACTCACGGTTTTATCAATAAAATATTTAGTTAGGGCAAATTTAGCAACAATTTTTCCCTATTTACATTTTTAGGGTGCAAGGTGAAAAAAGATATTTGCAATTTTCTGAAAATTACGCAGGTAGATAAAATTTTATCCTTTTGATCGTTAACTGACTTTGTAATTTTTTATTTTGACATTTTAATACAGTGTAAAATATTTTCTGGATCTTCGCAGTACTACCATAGATTTATGTTTAGTTACTAAGTGTTATTTTTAATTTTTTATTGTACGATGTTTAATTTAGTGACAATTGTAATTCAATTTAATATGTAATTTATTTTATGGGGACAATAACAAATTAGTGAAATCTGAACTAACATAGAAATAAGTGATACTAACATATAATGAGGAGCAAAACTTGTCTTCTAAATTTTTTTTTTTTTTGTAGTCGGAAATCATCTGTTGGTCTCCTGCTTTAGGGTGGAGCGGGAGTATCAAACTTTTATTGACTAAAACCCACCTACGTCCTTTAGTTGCACTTTGCTTCCTCTTACTTCGGCCAGGATGAGAGAGGTTATTTTTTACTTCGGCCAGGATGAGAGAGGTTATTTTATGATAAAAGTGGAACGAAGGGCAGTTCATAATTGACATTAAACTAGAGAAGCGACAGATGGCAACGTATCGTAGTGATAAATGATTTCATTTATCACCTCTTTAATTATTATTTTTTTCTAAAAAAAAACTGTTCCTAACACTAAGAATACCTTCTGTACTGTCTGGTCTGGTCACAACAATATAAGCTCAATTACACATCTATCTGTACGCCATATCTACACACATTTGTGCCGTGCGGGAATCGAATACGCGACCTGCGTGTCACAGCCAATCGCTCAACAACAGCGCGAACTGTACCTTCATCACATTAGTAAACAGGAAGATGAATATATCTAGGCACTACTGCTTTATAAATGCTTTTATTAATTCAATTGCTAGCTGTATAATGACTATTTATAATAAATTATTTATGATTCACGCCAATTAATTTTTCTGTTACAGGGTGAGCAATATTTCAAGGTACACTTTATTAAGTAAACAGGGTAGACCTGTTTTGTTTTATATATATATACATATATATTGTACAGTACAATTCACGAATGATTGCGGCCGTGAAGTTTGCGCAGAAGGCTGTGCAGTAACGTGTTTTAGGAACCAAAAGGCAACGTGCGTGTGCGAGAAGAGTGTAGTATGCGCGAACGTTCGCAAAGGCTAACTTCACGGCCGCCATCATTCGTGAATTGTACTGTAGTTACAATCTAAACTAATATGAAATGCTGCCAGTCGTCTGGACATATTTCCGGATGACAGCGATGTGGAGGAGTACTTTGACGCCTGAGCGTACTTTGTTATTTTGTATTATATAGGTAGTTAGATTTTTAGTATAAATAGTTTAGTTAATATTTAAGTTTTTACACATGTACATATTCCTAATAATAATTAAGTAACCAATATATACTGGTAATTAGTGTACGATACTTAAACACGTGATTGTGCCCATGAAAAAAAATCAGCTGTTCAGTACATTTATGTTTGCCTAATTTACTGAACAGCTGATATTTTTTTCGCGATTTCGGCTTTGCTCCCATAATAAAAATTGTTTGTTATCATGAGCACAATCACGTGTTTAAGTATCGTAAACTAATTACCAGTCACCCTATATAAAGAGGAAAGATTAGATTTAACTCAAAAACTACTGGACTGATTTTCAAAATTATTTTACCAGTAGAAAACTACTTTATCACCACGGGGTAAGTACAAAGTTTATCACTAATAACATAGGTCTATATCTTCTAGGTATGTACGCGGGCGAAGCCATTGGCAGCAGCTTAGTTCGCAACAAGATGAGACAGTTAAGCAAACCTTTTTTACTATCCGTTCAACCGTGTTCAAGGCGTGCGAAGAGGCTGATTGGTGATCCAGATTTAGTCAAGTCCAATCTTCAAAGCCTTGAGCACAGGCGTAGGGTAGCCAGCCTATCGGTGTTTTACAGATTGCATTTTGGAGAGTGTGCGCAGGAATTGCATGACTTGATTCCGCCATCTCAATTCATCGGACAAACCGACGCACGGCAAGTATCCACCCTTACGTTGTTGAAAAACCTACGGTCCGGACTAAGCGTTTCGCCTCGTCATTTATACCGCGTACATCAAAGGACTGGAACAGTTTGCCTGCTGCGGTCTTCCCGTCTGATTATAATTTGGGTGTCTTCAAGGCTAGAGTGAATAGGCTCTTAATAAACTAGTGCGCCTCACCATCAACGATTGCATCACTGCTTACCATCAGGCGGGATCGCAGTCAGGTACTAGATAATAACAGAAAAAAAAAACAAAACGATTTTGACTTTTATTGCGTTACTGGAATAATAAATGGCGACTGCAGTAAATAGTTGGTATAGTAACCACTGTTTTTGTTTTTACTGCTATCCTTATGTCTGAGGAATAGAAGTCAAAATAGGAAGTAAATATTTAAACGAGTTGATAATTTTCCTCTAAATTTTAAAGGAAATAAGTTAATAGGTATGTTTGTATGGTTCCGAGATTTTTGTCTTTAAAATCTGGAAATCATGAACATGATGATAAATGTCAGGATTCAAGAATTTGGACAAAATTATTAGATAACTAGCTTTTGCCCATGACTTCGCCCGCGTACATAAAATATAGTCTATCACGAAGGAATAAAGCAGCTTTCTATCGCTGAAAAAAATTTTGCAATCGGTCCAGGACTTCCAGAGATTAGGTACCCCTACAAACAAAAAAACATAAAAACAAACTTTACTCTTCATAAAGAAAAAAAAAAATGTATAGAATATATTGAAAAATCTTATTATATTTTAGAGTTGCGTACTAAAACGATTAGATTATAAAGTCGGCATGGCAACACCGTTATTTACCTTTTGCTACAAAATTAGTCATTTGGTTTTGAAGAATTCTTAAATACTAATTAATATTGTTATTGCTAAATTCCATTAATTTGAATGACGGAGTGTCAATTCCGGTATTTTACAACCGGTCGCATTCCGATTTTAGTCTCGATCTGTCAAAATGCCTTCAATATTTATTTCTAAATCTCTGTATATTTTTAATCGTTTATTTATTTGTTAGCAGTACGCTGCATCCTTTCTACTTCTTTATTTTATGCTCATAATAGTCCATCCTAAAGTTATCTGGTAGATATCGCTGTTAGCGATAAGACCGCCATGGTACCAATAGATTTGTTTATTTATTTTTCTATTTATGTACACATAAAAATAAAACAGAAAAATATAGGTACTACATGAAGGAACTGCTTATTTCTTCTTGCTTAGGATATAAAAAGAAATGTAGACAATAGACTGATCGACACTTCACGTGACCAGAGGGCTGGCTCGTTCTTCGCTCAAAGAATTAGCATTGCCATTCATCGTGGCAATGCTGCCAGTCTTCTGGGCACATTTCCGGATGACAGCGATGTGGAGGAGTACTTTGACGCTTGAGCGTACTTTGTCATTTTGTATTATATTTATGTACATAGTTAGGTTTTAGTATAAATAGTGTATTTAGTATTTAAGTTTTTTATGTACATATGTATTAAAATAATTTGTATAAATAGAATAAGTCTGAAAATATAAATTAGTAGACAATAGTATATAAATGTAATGAAAATTTGTATAAAAGTTGCGCATTTATTTTAGTACGCGACTGGTAATAGATGGATTTTTATACAATAGTATTTTTATGTAAAAAATTTATGTAGGTACAAAATTTCATAATTGTATCATGAAAAATGATGAAATTACGAGCTTTTTATGTCATTAAAAATGCCCACTATGACCTGCTGTGACCTGTTTTGTACTTAGTGTCGGTGGTGTCCTTCTTGTAACCTTTTTAAATATTTTTGGAAAAAAATATAGGTATGACATGCCGTAAAAATTATTGAAATCGAATCAGTTATTGATTCTCTACACACTATATTCAGGTTTCGCATGAACTACTTAAAAATTATTTATCATAAGTAAATGACGTTATAAAATATAACCGAAATCCGGAACCGGTTCAACGTTCTTACCAATAGTGACGTCAGAACCGAACCGGTTGCGAACCGGACTGTCAGCTGGCCCTGTACTAAGGCGTGCAGCTGTATGTCGGATAATGTATTGAGCGCAGAGCACAATCGTTGAAGGATGATGTACCTCCTATTATGTCTTAACGATCTTACAATATCTTTGATTAGTATTGCTTCTTTGTTGAACAATTTTATGTTATTTCTTTAACTGATTCGTAGCGGCAGGTAGTGGTCGAGTCGTATTGATCAGTAATTGGGTTTGTTTTTTTTTTGGCCGGTAAAAATCATCCAAATGAAATTCTCTGCCCTTGGGCAGAGCGGGAGATAGTCTCAGACTCTAACTGACTAAAAAACCCACCCCGTTCCTTCTTACCTTTCATACCGGGGCTGAACTACCTTTCGGAGCTAACCCTAGCCCCAGTAGGCTTCGACCCAGCTTAACGCTTCGACGAAATTAATTCCTTTAAGAAAAGTCAGCTGAGCGAGTTCAATGACCTATGGTAATTAGTACGCAACGCCAACTACTGCCTACAGGTAATTGAACTCGCTCAACTGACGTTTCCTTAGAGAAATTAATTTCATACATGCGTAAATTAATACAAGTTTTAAGAAAAAGGTACTTTATTTTTTAATTTTATCTTTACAAATCGATAGTGTTTCATGTACCGGATCAATCCTCCACGGGATTAAAACGATTAAAATTTAACGGTGTATATACGGTGAACACACCAAAATAACATTTTTTTAAATGATAAATGATAAATGATCTTTATTTTGCAAGTAGGTTTTATAAAAACACTTTTAAACGTCAATTTTTTTTTTTTCGTCAATTAATGCTAGATGAGGCCGGTGTTTCCTAGCTGACTACCCTGAGAAGAAACACCGAAACAAACTCAGGGGTCAAAGTCTCTTTTAAAGTCCATACAGCAAAACATGTAATGGTCAAATCATATGAGAACCATGTAGATTGAGCCTGAGATGGTCTTTTGAAGAAAGAACCACACAGTTCTAAGTGGACCTGTCCAGTCAGTGCAAGCATTTGTCAATATGCGTGTAGCTCAACTCAGGACTACTAAGGAGCTCAACGACTTGACGAACAATGCCAAAGAAAGGACATTTGGGTAGGCCACATCAAATACTCAAAACTGCCAGACATCATGTGAAAATAAAAGAAAAGGAAAGAGTAATCCACATAGTTCTCACATTCACAATAATAAAATTTACAGAAGTGTAAATATTACAAATTGTAAAAAAAGTAAGTATATAAAAAAAAAATCAGTCAAATAGTAAAAATAAACATGTCATAATTGTTAAAAAATAATAATAATATATATATCGCGGGTCTCAAACCATAGGGGCGTATCCACAAAACCCCTACTTTTCAGGAGAGACAAAAAACTTAATAACTTTTCCTGTGATTGAGCCAGCTCGTTGTTTTTTTGCATGTAGCTATATATTTCTACTGCAATTAATGTAGGATTCTTAATTTTAGGACATTTCCTCTATAACACTAGTTTTTGGTTGATACGCCTATATAGCATGACGAATATACTGTAAAATTCCGTCAAAATACTCCCTGAAATGTATGAAATTTATGGACGTAAAATCTTTTTTCTCAGATTGTTAATATTTATACCAATATTTATTATTACTTAATTGGTGACTTAAAATATTGCTGTTTAGGAATGAGAACCCATTGAAATTAACGTTATTTACGTAATTTCAAGAAATCATACGCCTGTCTGGCTTGTCATAAATATTGAGAGGTGTTTTAACTCAAAGAGGAAGTATAAACCAGTTTTGTTCCACAATTTAAAAAAGGAAATGATTAATAGGTAATTACACAATATTCTCGTGTTTGAAAAGAAAAATAAGCATTATAAAATAAAATTTATTAATAAATCTGAACATAATTATTAGAAATATCTCTAAAATCACAAACATTTGAAATTGAGCTGAAACAAAACTTAGCTCTTAAAAACGCTGAAGGAAATCATCGTGAGGAAACACGGTGAGGAAGGCATTAGTGATGTTTGTGTGAATGTCTGATTTCTCACATTCGAGAATGCGAATGCGAATATTTAAATTCAATTTTCGCGAATATTGACTTTCAAACAAAGTCCGCGCAAAATATCAGACAGTTTTCACATTTCGTATCAGCCAAATGTAAACCGAACATAACAGAGCCTTAACAGACTAATTGAATGAAGTTTAACGCAAAAAGTTTTTCAGGAAACACAGACTCCGGCAGGGAATTTCACTCCTTAGCTATACGCGTAATGAGTGTGTTCCCAAACGCTTTGTACGTATGGGTGGAATGTTCACCATGTACCGGTGTCGCAACGCTGTACATCTTGTGGTCCAATGATGGAACGGACTTGGCGGGATTAAATTCTGCAATTCCAATGCACACTCTCCGAAATGTAAACAATAAAAAACCGACAGGCTAACAACTCGGCGTCGATGCTCAAAAGACCATACACGATCAAACTTGTGCTTGATAGAGGTTGTACCGTCTCGTCCTCGCTAAAATCCCGAATTTTTTGGCACACAGTTTGGCTTTTGCTTCGATGTAGAAGCCGAAATTGAGGGTAGTCGACAGCGGCACCCCAAGAATCTCTGAGATCTGAGAGAGATCTCGGAGAGACTGGATCTGAGATCCATAAGCTCGCTCGTCGGACATGTAACTCTCAACAACAGTGCTATCGTCTGTATACCCAAAGGTACTGGCTTTAAGTAGGTCATTTATGTGCAGCAAGAACAGTGTTGCCGAGAGTGCCGACCACTAAAGGACCTTGGCATTAATATCCATTTGATCCGACGAATAGCAATCAATAACTACTCGGATGGATCGATCCCTCAAGAAGTTTACGATCCAATCACACAGACCAGTGGTTAGACCAGAGGAAGGAAGCTTAGCAATAAGACTTTACATAGTTTCAGCTTAGATCCTATCGAAAGTCTTCGAGATATCAAGGGAGACTGCAAGCGCTTCCCCATGCTTCTCGATGGCCTTGCTTCAGATGTGAATGGCATACGCTAGAAAATCCCCAATAGACCGATTTAGGCGAAAACCTTATTGCCGGTCAATGAGGATGTCGTTTGTTACTAGGTATGCCAGGAGTTATCTGTTAAACACCCGTTCCATACTCTTACAGAGGATAGACGTAACGGAGATGGATAGGTAGTTTGCCAGGTCAGCTTGACTGTCCTTCTTGGGCACAGGCTGAACGGCACTTATTCAGTCTCAGAGAGGCGAAATAGGCGGGTCAAGATTAGAGACAATTCAAGTGCACAAGTTTTAAGAACAGCTGCTGGTATCCCGTCGAGGCCACTGGCTTTATTCACGTCAAAGTTACGCAGAACTCTACGAACGTCCTTCTGATGGATACGAATATACGAAATACTCGTCACGCACCCATCTGGAGAAACAGTTAAATTCATTTGAAAAAATTTGTTATGATTTGAGATTAACATGTTGTTTCACAATTTGTGATAAAATGTAAAATAAAGTTGTGTGATGGAAAAATATTAAAATATTATTTCCTTTTTGTTTGTCAGAAACATTCGCCAAATATTCGCATGTTTTTTGCGAATGAGAATGCAAATATCAAAAAATGTACGAATATTCGCGAATGCGAATGCGAATATCACAAAATGTGCAAATATTCGCGAATGCGAATATTTTTACATTACTTACGTCTATATAGCTTGACAAAATGATTTCAGGTTAAAGTAAAATAAACAGTCGTATGTTCATACGCCTTTATGGTCCGATGCGATTTCCTAGGATCACTATAAAATTGAAAGACGTACGTGCGTACGTCTATATGGCACGTCGAAACTGCCCCAATACGCAATAATATTGCTCTTACGTCAATTATACGGCTATTTGGTCTAAAAATAATTCTAGACTCTCCAGCATACGGCAAATAATATTTTATAATTTATGCAAAAAGTAATTAACACTAAATTATAAGAAAAATTCAGTTAATGTATTGCTTATAGTAGAATCCAATGGCATTAAAAACGAAAAATCACATTTTTGCATATACGCCCCTATGGTTTGAGACCCGCGATATATATACAATATCATAATTGTAAAACAACAATAATCGTCAATAAAAAAAAGCAGTTAAAACAAAAAAACATTCAAATGATAATAATTATAGTGAGTAGGTACTGGAGCAGGTCAATCCCAAGCCGTTTTATCCTCGAGATACTCTTTTACAGTATAAAAAGCCTTTTGGCAAAGTTTTCGCTTTACAAATATTTTGAATTTATTAATGCTAAGTTCCTGGATGGGACTGGGAAGCTTATTATAAAAATGTATACTTTGGCATCTAAATGAGCGTCCTATTTTTTTGAGCCTGGTGGCAGGAACCACTAACTTGTGTTTGTTCCTAGTATTAACGTTGTGAATGTCACTGTATTTTTTAAACATGTTTTTATTTTTATGATCATACAAAATATTTTCATAGATATACTGAGATGGCACAGTCAAAATATTAATATTTTTAAATTTTTGTCTGTCTGTTTGTTCCGGCTAATCTCTGAAATGGCTGGACCGATTTTGACGGGACTTTTTTGGCAGGTAGCTGATGTAATAAAGCTAATAATAATACAAGGCTACTTTCAATTTAGAAAAAATAAATTCAAAATCCTGTAGTCGCAGGCACAGCTAGTAGCTAATAAAATATATAAATAACCAATTATTTAATACTTTCTACTACTTTCGAATTCTCATAAATCGAATGATCAGTAAACCGGTTTTATGACATAAGTTTCGTATAAGGAAAATAATGTAGTTCCCATAACAGAACAGTAGATTAAAATCTTCATGCCAAAGTAGAAAGTGCACACAATAGCATTTTTTCTTTAATGTACTACCTACGTATGTGTATATCGCTATTATTTACCGTTATATACTGCAATTTTTTCTCAAATTTTTAGCAACACTGATGATTCAATTGTAATTACGGAGAACCAAAAACCGTAATTCACTGTCTTTCACTTCACCTTCAGTGTTTTTTTTTATCATAATTCGACAGGTTTCCCTAACCATATTTTACGGAAATACGATTTTATTCACGTACTTACCATAGGACTAAAAAAAAACTTTTTTTTATAACAGATTTCGGAAAATATCAGTCAGAATAACGGTTTTTAAAACCCAAGAAATGTACTTGAGATACCACAATGTTGCCGCCAATCTGACAAGGCCAATATAGCGGGAAATAACTCTATCTTATCTCTGATAAACATTAAAACATCACAAATAGTAAATGAAAAATTAAAAAAAAATATTTACCATAGTCACCGTCCCATTACTGCCGTTCAAAGTTTCATTTGAATTCATATTTATCGTAAAAACTTCAGTACTCTCCGTACACGGTTTTTTAAAAACACCCATTGTTAATGCTTTATTTAAAAAGAAAAACAAAACCAAAACACTTGCACAGATTATAAAACCGATATGTCAAAAAATACGATATTTTTTTTTTTTTAATTTTTCTATTTTTAAACAAAGAGGATATTTTTATTTCTTTTTTTAAACTTAATTCTCAAGTGTTCTAAGTTGAGATATCGCGGCGACTGGCTGTCAATGGCGGCGTGCGCGCACCGGTGAACGTTCGTACACTGATATTTCGCGACTGGATGCCTTATGAGCGTAGGTGGTGTTCTTAAAGGTTAATCGGTAGACCGGTCTAGAGTGAGATGCAAACTAGAGCATGGGAGTTCCTCTGAATTTATTTGTTTTGTTTTTAGTCTTCCGAAAATTTTATTTATTATTTATTAGTTGCTCGCTATACTTTCAGTATGCACCTAAGCATAAAGCAAGCCAACAATCTATGAACTAAAAAAAGAAATACAAAAATTTACCATTTCTTTATGGCTATACATATATAAATATGTTAAACATCTTAAATTTCTTTTTTTTTTTTAATTTATGTTTCGGGTTTTGGATTTAATATTTATCGATATTACTGTTGATATAATAGACTTGGAAAGAATCTTGATTTCATTCTGATAATAATAAATCATAGTCAACTAATATATTTATCTATTCGTTCTCGACCAGATTTTTAGTGAACTCTTGATATTGATTTAGTGCTACCAAAATAGATTCGCAACTGATTAAATGGTATACTCAAGTCAAAGGTTAAATTACAGTTTAGATAATAAAGTCTCAATAATATTTATAAATATTTGATTAATTAAAAATAAAGTTTTAGATTTCAATATTTTGGTTTTGTGTTCGTGATAAAAGTATTATGTTTTGTCGTTCTGGTTTACCTATTCTTAAAAGAATTAAATACTTTACCAAAACTAGCAGAAATATTATTTTCCGTAACTATACTTTCCCTCTTTCTTTGTCTTTTTTTTTTTGTTTTGTGTTTTTTTGCTTTTTCTTTGTTTGTTTTTTTTTTTTATCAAAAATCAATATCATCATGACTCAGGAACTCAGGCTTCCTCTTTAGGAGAGGGAATGGGCCTTGATCCCACCACACGGCCCCAGTGAAGGTTGGTGAATGTCACATGTCTTCGAATTTTTGGTTCTAGGACATGCCGGTTTCCTCGTGTTCCCTTCACCGTTTTGACAGCAGTGGTGATTAAATAAATTACACAAAGTAATGCGCCTGGCAGGGTTTGAACCCGCCACCTGCAACTATGTTGGAGCCACTACCACTCGGCCACTACTGCTCCCTATCTACCCACCATGACTCAAGTCATCTCTCCAACTCACATTAAACAAGTCACCCAGAGACCTGGAACACACACTTAACCGTATGACACATAATATTCTGATAAGATAACTATTAAAGTTGTTTTTTTGCCAGATGTCAAGTGGTTCTAGCACTATTTAGATCTTGATACCAAAACACAAGTCATTGATCCATATTGACATGATATTAAAATTTGACATTGATATATTCATCAAGTAGGTAAACACCTGCAAACCTACAAATAGGGGAATATCTACGAGTCACCGGTATCATATCTAGCCGCTTTATATCAGTGATACAAACACAATATCTCCGATATGAATCATTCACGTGAACGTATTGAATACTAATGCAAACATACAAACGACGTTATGTCAGTTTGTGGGTCATTCTGTATATGTACTTTTGTATGAAACAGTTCCGGCTTCTATGCAGCTATGTAAGGTTATCAACTGTAATCTGTTAAAGGGTTATTAGCTTCTACCACTGGCTTTGCCTGCGTGAAAGTAGAAAAAAATTAGCTTATGTCATTCAACGAAGAATTTTCAGAATCGGTTCAGTAGTTTCAGAGATTATCCCCTACTAAGTTTGCAACTTACAAATTTTACATCTTTTAAACATTTTTTTTTCTTTATAATATTTAGTACTAGCTTTTGCCCCCTGCTTCGTCCGCATACTTAAAATATAGCCTATGTCATTCAATAATAAAGCAGCTTTCTATCGGTGAAAAAAATTAGCAGTCGGACCAGTACTTTCAGAGATTACCTTCTACAAACAAACAAAAAAAAAACTTTACCTCTTTATAATATTAAGTAGGTATAGATAGATTGTACTCATTTTCAAATAGGCGTACCTAATTTATAATCTACTACTGTACACTAAAAACTACGTAATCGAATCCCGCATCAAAATCTCAATCTCGTAAGAATGCGGGATCTCGTAATCAATCCCGCGAAATCGCGTGTTTGGCGCATTTGTACAAACAAAATTTTCTAAGCTGTTTATGTTCATACTTAATGTTACGAGTTTTTTTAAATATAATCCACAATTTTTGACGCAAAATCACATTTCATCAAATCAATTTTATTCAAAATCAAGCCTAAAAAAAGAAAAAAATCAACTGCCCAGTACAGTACGTTTATAAGGAACAGCTATTTTTTTATATTGACAACCCTACATCTTAAATACCTACCACTAAACTTGCGTAAGAGTGAGCTCAGAGATAGTCTGGTTATCAATGAGTTGCGTGAAGATGCTTCCGGTCATTTTCTCAGTGATTGGTGATCTTTAACCTGAGTACTCACAGTACCTACCTATCTCAATTAGGTAAGACGGTTGGCAACTGTACCATTAAATACATACATGTACCGATACTTACTCAGCTGTACTATGAAGTTTAATAAATTTGTAGCCAGTTTGGTCCCTGTCTTTAGTAAATCCACCTTCCATTACTTTTTATGCAGTTGGTTTAGAGCTGCCAAAGGCCAATATTTATTTATTTATGTAATAATTATACACAAATACCTAAAACTAAAAGAACAAATAAAGATAGAATTCCTAAAGGTGCTGCTTATTTCAAATGAAGGTCCTGCTTTTAATTAGATTTTTTAGTTCTGGTAACACTTTTTGAAAAAATCTATATGTCCTTATTACTTAAGTTGCAATAAGATGTAATTGTTGATATTTAGTAACCTACCTGAAAAAATACCATAAAAGTAGCCGAAAACGAAAAACACAAAAAAATATACGAAAATCCACAAAATGATTGACGATATTTTTTTTGGATTTTCGTGTATTTTTTTTTTTGTCATTCCTTAAAGTAAAAATTGTAATGTGATTATTATATTAATTGTATTATATTAAAAATCCGTTTCCAATGTTACAAACATTAGGTATAACGGATTATTTGAAAACCGTTTTCTAGTTAATTAACTGGGTAGTAGACTTTCTTATTTGGTTGCCAATTACCTATTTAACCGACACTTTTCAATAAAACGTAATTCAATTATTATTATTCAGGTGTTTCGCGCATTGCGTAGGTATTCGTACGATCGTAACCGGCGCCGCCACCGCGCCGGTGTGAATTCCTTCCATACTTAAATTATTATTCGTTGCGGTTACCTCTTGCGCTTACGCAACGACTAATGGTTTGGCTGGAGACATCTTTAACCATAAAAAACTTAGTACTTAGAAATACTTCTTATCAATACAAAGGGATATAAAGAAGTGAGTGAATAGGTTCTTAATAAACTAGTGCGCCTCACCATCAACGATTGCATTACTGCTTACCATCAGGTGGGATCGTAGTCAAGCACCAGATTATATCAATTAAAAAAAATTCATTAATTTTTAATTTAAAAATGAAATTATACGAATAATATTTCTAA
Organism: Mythimna ferrago; assembly: GCA_910589285.2. NCBI lineage: Eukaryota > Metazoa > Arthropoda > Insecta > Lepidoptera > Noctuidae > Mythimna > Mythimna ferrago. The sequence goes on along the minus strand of OU342688.1, from coordinate 22,379,695 downwards.
TTGATTCAATTAATACTGTAAGTGGTATGAATATGGACACAGTATCCAAATTGACACATTTTTATTTAATTTTTTTTTTCAGTGACGTTTCGGACACACTATATAATATAATATAAATGGAAAAAAAGCGTTGCCAAAATTATTTTAGTCTGGAATTAAGAGGCTGCTTTTCCACTAGCCTATCGTAAACATCGAACATGGTTTTAAAGCTTGTTACTTCATCTAACGCAATCCAACGTGATGTTTGACGAAAAGGCAACGCGAAAAAACAGTGATAATACCTGAAAACTTTGTTGGCATTCAGTAATTCCGTGATTTACTCGAATATTTTACAAAACTTGTTTCAGGAAATTCGTGTTTTTCTATACACTTAAAAGTTTTTGAAAACCTTGTCATTATTTAGAATCTTGATAAAATTTGCTAGGCTTGTACAGTTTTACTTTTTTGACTTTTTAAATTTTTAAGCAAATTATGAAGTGTAAAAGTTCATGCAAAATAGCAGATTTTTAGAGGTCTTAACTGGATTATCTAGTTTTACACAAATTTATAAATTGATTTCCATAGAAGACTAGATAATATCCACAAGATACTGTGCTTTCAAAATATCTGATGAAAAATGTGTAATAACGTCATAATCGCGTAAGAGCGGTTGTATGAAAAACAGTGAAAATGTGTGTCGAGATGCATCCCCTTAAGACGGCAACTTCGAGTAACATATTTCTTTATATTATATTTTAAAACTTTTTTATCTGTGTAGTAAATAGCTTCAATTTTGGTGGTGTCCAAATCGTCAATGAAAAAAATATTGCGAATAAATTGTGTCGATTTGGATTTGGACACTGTGTTCCAATCATCAGTAGCTCAAAATAAGTTAATAAGTACTAGGTATGTAGTTAATAAGTTAGGTACTTATTAACAACAATAAACTCTTGTGTGTTTTGCATAGTATTTTCTGAATCATCATTAAATAAATAACTTAAGCCAGATAAATTACTACCAATGTACATAATAACACAATTTATGTGTATTTTATGTTATTTACATAAGAATATTTTGTGTCAATATTTTCAGAACGGTGAATCATTTAGGATACAGTCAATGCCGAAGTAGAAAAACAGTTCAAAGGGTACCATCAGTTTTTGAACATATCATCATTTAGTCATTGTGTTGGAAAATGCAACAGAAAAGAAAATACTATAAAGTTATTATTTTGATTCTTGAGCCTGAGTTGGAATCATCATTTCAGCCAATAGAAGTCCACTGTTGGACATAGGCATCAAAAAAGACAAGCTGCTCCGACCAAAATGAATTAAGATAAGATCAGAAAGATGAAGAGGAATAATTGCTCGAAGAAGCTAAAGTCCGATAAAAAGTAGCAGAGAACCATACAGACATTTACAAAACAAACAAGAAAAATGATAAAATATTTGCAAAGGCCAGGTATATACAATCTGTCCAAACACCGAAGGTATTCACAAACGCGAATACAGCCAACATTCCTAAGAAGCCTTGGTGAATAGTGACTCATCACCATATAAGTACACACATAACACTTTCGACCTGACGCATACAAATTATAGAGACATACTAAAACCGCGGCCTGCGCTCGCGCCGCGGATGAGTCACCTTACTACTGGCTAGTGGCGCTTAACGCACTCGCTTTGGTAGTAGTATTGTAGATGAGTTCGGAGAATTTTTGAGGTGAGTTGAGTACATTCTTAGTGCAAGAATATGGGTCATCCATTCATAACATAGGTTGAAGACAGAGAGAAGTGAGAGAGTCATTAATCTTAATGATAGCGTCATTCTATTTCAAATACATATCTGGTCGATACATAGCTGACGGAAAATGCGTTGAGCGTATCATCGGTCGCGTCTATTTGTGAGTAAATCTATGTATAACGCATTATCGGTCGAGTGTGAAAGGTTGAATGTTTTATTATAAACATATTATCTGTTCTGGCGTTATGCGACGCATTTTCCGTCAGATATGTACCGACTCCTACTAAAATAGAGTATTTTTTCAACCCAAAGGTTGACTGGTAGATAACGCCTGGTTGGATTAAGTTCGCCTAAGTAACTAAATTAATTCAAATACGCTTGATAACCAGCACCTTTTGAATGACAAAATTTATAAAAAACAATCACTCGTGCGCTCGTCGGTACTTCTTGGGACCTTACCATGACGTTTTATAATCTCAGGCGTGCGAGCGAGACAGAGAGATGGAGCTATTTAAAGAGCCTATCCCGTAAACAGTTTAGTGTAGGTAGTCAATTGGATCGCAATAAGAACTCGTGGTAGGACTCTACTACGTATTTGGTGGCGTTCTAGTCTGGTATTTTAGTTGAGAAAAATGAAGCAACTAACTGCCTTAATACTTGCGGCAGGTACTCGTATAACTACACCCATATGAAGGTACTCCTGGGAGACGATTTATACGAGAAAAGGCCTGGTCAAAGTAACTGTAAAATTCGAAATTCAAACTTAACAAAACAAGCCCAGGCGTGATCGAACTTGGGAGATTCACGCCCTCATAGTTTTTTTTTTTATTGTTAGGATCGCGCATGCGACTTGACCACTATATCACCTGACGAGTTAGTAGAGCTGCTCCATAGACGCGGTTAGTGGGCTATATATAGCACCTATGCAAATAATGAGGATGATAGGGACGCAGTGGTGGGAGGTGACTCAGTATAGTTATTACATTACTCTTACTACTGCTTGGATTCTAGGGTTCTCATTAAGGATATTATAGAACTTGACTCGAAAAGTCCTACAGCAAAGTTCTTTGCTCATGACTACGGGTAGAATTGATCCTTGAATACTGTCGATGGGTTTCTTATATTTTATTCGGAAATATTGTGATCAGCCTTTACTTTAACTAAACAAGAAATAAATTCAATTATTTTTTAAATTGTTTTTTGTCGGAATTCATTCTCCTTCAAGCGAAAAAAAACGTGATGATGTATGTTGTGTTGCATTTGCTCATTTTATAATTATGCGTTATTGCATGGTTTAGTACTTTTTAAATTTAATCATCGTCATCATCATATCAGCCGATAAACGTCCACTGTTGGACATAGGCCTCCTCAAGCGTCGCCACAACGACCGGTCTTGTGGGCCATGCATTCGTCGGATTCCCGCGACCCTGACCAGGTCATCGGTCCACCGTGTTGGAGGCCTTCCAACGCTGCGTCTTCTGATATGTGGTCGCCACTCCAGAACCTTTCGTCCCCATCGACCATCTGTTCTGCGTGCAATGTGCCCTGCCCATTGCCACTTAAGTTTGGCTTGGCGATTCTTCGAGCTATGTCGGTAACCTTGGTTCTCCTGCGGATATCTTCATTTTTGATGTGATACAACAATTATTATTATTATTATGAGCCCGTTGTGTCCCACTGCAGGGCAAAGGCCTCCCTTCCGTTATTCCACTCTTTTCTATCTTTAGCCACTTCTGGCCAATCCTTAAGGTAGGAGTCCAAATCGTCACGCCATCTCCTTCTGGGCCTACCACGTCGCCGGCTCCTGCTGTTCGGACAACAATTAAAAATTTAAAAAAAAACTTAATAAATTAGTATTTCTATTTTAATTAGTATTCGTTTTTTTGTTAGCTTTGGTCGTTGAAACTCTGCTTGAAGAAGTTTGTGCAGAGATGGCGTTTTGCCCAGGGAAGTCAGCGTAGAGAGGAGAAAGTTTGCTCTAGAAAATCGAGAAAAATATTGAAGTGTGCATATTTTTTCACCCATTTTTAGGGTTCCGTAGTCAACTAGGAACCCTTGTAGTTTCGCCATGTCTGTCTGTCCGTCTGTCTGTCTGTCTGTCTGTCCGTCTTTCCGTCCTCGCTTAATCTCTGTGACCGTTAGCACTAGAAAAACGAAATTCGGTACCAATATGTATATCAATCACGCCGACAAAGTGGTAAAATAAAAATCGGAAAAAAAAGGTTTTATTAAGGTAGCCCTCCTATATGTAAAGTGGGAAGTGATTTTTTTTTTAATTTCAACCCTAACGTGTGATATATTGTTGGATAGGTATTAAAAAATGAATAGGGGTTTACTAAAATCATTTTTTGATAATGTCAACAATTTCGGAAATAATCGCTCCAAAAGTAAAAAACAATGTGTTCCCCTCTAACTTTTGAACCATAAGTTTAGAAAATATGAAAAAAATCTGAAAGGTAGAACTTTATAAGGACTTTCTAGGAAAATCATTTTGAACTTGATGGAAAGAACAGTTTTTGTACAAAAAAGACAAAAAGGTTCTACAAAATAATTTCTGGACTAAGTTTGTAGTATAATCGTATATGCAAGCATTTTTTAAATTCATAAGTGGGTACACTTATTGTGACGGACGGGAAACTACGGAACCCTACACTGAGCGTGGCCCGACACGCTCTTGGCCGGTTTTTTTAGTGCATATTTTCATGCTTTTAAGCATTTTGACAGTGCATATTATAACTATTTGGCATTAAATGTAACAGTTGAGTGAAAACGGAAAATGTACCAATCGGCGTTTAGTTTTTCACTATCCGATCACGTATACATATAATAATATACAGTCAAATACAGATCTACCAACTAGTCGTCAAAATCAGACACGACACAACGTGATAATTGTCGCTCTTTTTAACACGCGACAATTTAAAGTGATATCATATCTTTAAATCATGATGTTGATAAGATATTTAAAAATAAACATTTACACCTGCATTTTGTTTATCCTCATCAGGTGTTTTGAGTTAATCTGATTAATAGTAATAAAATAATGATAAATTACAAATTGAGAAAAGCGATTTAAAATAAACTTAAAGTAATTATCACATCGATTAATCAAATCTCCTGTTTTCGAAAATATTTACAATAAGCCGAAGATAGCTTGTGTTACAATGAAGAAATTAACCAGTCAAACCGTGGAGATTGGGATCTACTAGAGAAACATGATAAGAAAGAAAGATATCACAGAGGAAACACGTGCAAGGCAACGAGATCGTTCGAAAATGCTCGCTAAGGAGGAGGCTCTCGCCGCCGCCGGGATTCCGATCCCGATTTCCGGCCACCGTAGGCGCGGGCTTGCGGACAGTGAGCAATGGGTAGCTCGCTGTCCGGCCGTCCGGTAACTGTCCGGACCAAGCCCAAGTCGTCGACGGCGCGCGCTGTTCCCGCGCGCCTCAAGGAGTTGTCAGCAACAGCAGGGACCCAGCCGGGTCGAAGCCTACTGGGGCCAGGGCTATCCGAAAGGGCGCTCGAGCCCCTGTATGAAGGCTTGAAGGAACGGGATGGGTTTTTTAGTCAGTAAGAGTCTGACACTATCTCCCGCTCCGCCCAAGAGCGGGGGTTGTCATAAGATGATTTTTCCCATCGAAAAAAAAAAAGATCGTTCGAAAAACTCACGCAAAACGAACACGGAGAACACAGAAACATGGACTAACACATCTACACTAATATAATAAAGAGGTAAAGTTTGTTTTTTTGTTTATAGGACGTAATCTCTGAAAGTACTGGTCTAATTGCTAAAACTTTTTCAACGATAGAATGCTGCTTTATTCCTGAGTGACATAGGCTATATTTTATAGCTAGTCGTTAATGATTTCTCAGATAGAACCACAGAAAAGATGGAAGAGGTTAGAAAGGAAATACTTTCCGATTTGTACTACAACGAGTGTCGCCGCTTGTAGGATTATACAACATGTAACTTAGTAAACGCATGTCCTGAAATCAGTATGTTCAGAATCGGTCACTGAATTGATTCAAGTTATTTTGTTAAATTCTTGTTTAATCTTGTTTGCGTCACTAGCGAATTTGTGTGTGCGTGCATACACATACCAATGCCGATTATACTACATTGTAGTTGCCTACAATTAGGATAACTGATTTCTTAAAAAAACATTACCTAAGTGCATTTAAGTAAAATTTCAGAGCTTGAATTATGATTGTGACATAATTTTCTAATTGGGGTGTACTAGAGTGTAGCATAGTGTAGTGTACTAGTGAGCATTATTCCAGTTCCATATTGTATACTTCTTGTTAAATTTCCCTTAAACAGAGCTATTTGTGAAACACTAACATCCTTGCCGGACTGCATTACTAACGCCATAATCAATAACTTTTGTTCTATAGCTTTTTACAAAACATAATTAATTTACCAAAAACAAACTTTCAAAATTTCGTTGTTTTATTTAACATATTTCAACTCTGTATTTTGCTATACCTACCTACGTCTGTATGACGTGACGCAAGCGCATCAAGCACCCGCGCCGCCCGGTCCATGCTCCCCTCCGCTATTGTACTATCGCTTGCTTCATATAGACTTCGTAATTTTCAGAGCGTTCAATTTAAATATTTTTATGTTTGTATGAAAATTTGAAGAAATAAAACATGATAAATTTTTAAAAGTCTTAGAACAAAAGTTATTGTTTATGATGTTAGTAAGAGGAGAGGGGTTAACAGTGTTTAACCCTGTATGTCTACCTAATGTATTTTCTTGATTAGAATTAAAAACCTACGCATAAGGGATTGGATTCGTTTAGAGGCTAGACTGGACGTTGCGGTGACATTTGGGAGAGGCTTATAAACTGTATTGGACGTCTTTCAGTTGAGATAGTAGATAATGTTCGTAATCATTTGGTTTACATATATATTTTATACATCACAATGAATTTTTTATATCAAATGCGTCATAGCTTTAAATAGTATTATGCAACTTTATTTATGCAGAAACACGTGATATCAAACACGCATGACTTTCAACGCTTTTAATATATTTTCCTGTACCTAACTACGGACACAGCGCGCTTTGTCGCATTGTTAACAGTTGGTAACAGGAATGTTACGTAACATAGTTACTTACAATGGCCTCATCAGAGGGCTTACAGTCACCCAAAGGACAATGGAAAGGGCTATACTCGGAGTTTCCTTGCTTGATCGCATCAGGAATGAAGGTACCCGCGGGAGAACCAAGGTCGCCGACATAGCCCGAAGAATTGCCAATCTAAAGTGGCAGTGGACAGGGTACATTGTTCGTAGATCGGATGGTCAAAGGGGCTGAAAGGTTCTAGAGTGGCGACCGTGCAAAGGATAACGCAGCGTTGGAAGGCTTCCCACAAGGTGGACCGACAAGGGGCCTGGGCCTCAAGTCTGCTATTACAATAGTGTCAGAATGGTCTATCATTGGTGTCATAATTGTCGATTTTGACAAGTTTGGTAATCTACTAATATAATGGCGTCATTATAACTTTCCAGTGGTCAACCACTGACACTCCATTGAAAGAAGTGGCTTAAAATGGTAATCTCGTACATATTGACAAATGAATATTTGACGTTTGCGGTAATCTGCTAAAACTTTGACAGTTTATTTGATCAGTGTTTGACCATTAGAACGTTATTGTGTTAGTTATTGGTTTTAATATGCTCGAAATTATCATTCTACCACGTTTCTATTACAAGACCATTGACCGATCAATGATCTATCATTATGAATTAGCAGATTACAAACTTTTAGCAAAATGACAATGGGATCGTGTTGGAATGACGAATTTATAAAAATAGCAGACTTGGGGCCCTGGTGAGAGTCACGGGAATGCGGTGGATACGAGATCCACAGCATCGGTCGTTGTAGCGACGCTTGGGGAGGCCTATGCTAATGGTAGACGTCTTATGGCTGAAATAGTCATAGTCATAGTCATTTATTCATTAACAATAAATTGTATCTGAAATTACAAACAGTTAAATATTACAACAACACACAATTAATATAACATTGTATTTACCTTAAAGATTATCAATAGTATATAGACACTTGTTCAATAAGAATCTTTTGAGTTTTATTTTAAAAGAGCTAGAGTATAAAGCACTCTTCAAATCTAAAGGCAGTTTATTAAACAAAATAACCGATTGATATCTGGGACAGTGCTTCGCAATATTTAAATTAGGCTGTATCTTGTAAAGTTTCATATCTTGCCTACGCGTGCCTTCTGTAATGAAATGATGATGATGAAAATGATGATGATGATGATAAAAATCTACAGCTTTGAATAGTATTATGCAACTTTATTTATGCAGAAGCACGTGGTATCAAAAGACGCATGACTTTCTACGCTTTTAATAAATCCCTTATCTACACGCTTTGTCGCATTGTCAACAGTATGTAACAGGAAAGTTTTGTTAGTGAATCTATTAGCAAATCATTGTTCTTATTGTTTTATTATTATAAGGTAAGGTTAAGGTTTTCCAATTGTCGATTGAAACCAGTTGTTTGACTACATTAGTGTGAGTATGTCGTTTATTAATTTAAGTATATTACTATATAATATTTGTGGTTTATTAGTATATCTAATCTATTCTTGTATTCGCCCTTTCTCTTTCTTTTATTGCACCTATCACTATTTTTCTCTGCATCACCCAAAGGTTATTGATTGGCAGTAAATGCCTAAGGCATTAAGTCCGCCTCTGTACTTTTGTGAGCATAAAGTATTTAATAAACAAATAATATAAATCTTACCATAATAAAACTCTGACCGAGGAAATACATATTGACGTATTTCCTTTAAAATGGCCTGGTAACATAGACCACAACTATTTGATGACGTAGCAATGCCTATATTACGCATTTTCCCTAGTAATAAAAGTGCTGGATGTCAAATGAAGTCTTTGCTCGTATAGGCTACGTCATATACGGATATGAATGGAAAATTATGAGAATAACCGAACAAAGATATTAAATAAAGCAACTACAATAATATTATAAAGAGAGAAAATTTGTGTTTTTGTGTGTATGTTTGTAGTGAATAAACTCAAAAACTACTGTGCCGATTTCAAAAATTCTTTTCACCATTGGAAAGCTACATTCACCCTGAGTAACATAGGCTGTATTTATTGCCCGTGCAAAGCCGGGACGGACGCCGGTAGAATACAAAAGGCTAAGTGTGAGTCTCACACGAAAGGATTCGTTACCATAAACTAAACAAAAATAAGAATGTTATACAACATTTTTAGTTTATGCGAAATCTGAATATAGTTTGTTTGGAATCATTAAATGAATGGATTCCAATAGTTTTTACACTATGTGATATGTTTTCCCAAAAATATTTAGAAAGGTCACAAGTTGGATACCACCAACACTAAAGTACAACACAGATCACGGCTGATCATAGCGGGCTAATAATACCCGCTATAATCTGATGTGCAGCAAACAGCTGGATGCAAGAACAAACTAACCCCTCAGTCGCCTGGATGGCCCGGTGATTTTTGGTAACATAACAAACTTATAACTTTGTGATTTTTCATGATACAGTTATGAAATATACATACACTTTACATAAAAATACCAGGCACGTGTTTTGGGCTTAACATTAATTTAAACTGTTCATCTATTACGGTTCTTGAGTTGCAGCCTGCTGACCGACAGACAGACGGATACGGAGTTAAGTAATAGGGTTCCGTTATAACCTAAAAATGCACTAGAAATAATTGAGTTAATGAAATTGCGTCAAACTTTCCTAACAAATAATTGGTAAATATGATTAGTGACGCTTCTGACAGCCTGATTAGGAAAAACCATTTCGAGTCTAATTAAAATCAAAATAGCCTTGTTATTGTACATGTCACTGGATCACTGTAAACACCGTTATTTCATGACAAATCACGTAAAAGTCTTTATGTTTGTCATAATTTTTAAGCAGACTCGGATATGTTGCAAACACGGAGTAATACTTGCTCCGTGGTTGCAAATGATCAAAGCATTAGATTCATTATAAACTAGCTGATCCGGCGAACTGTTAGGCGGTGCGAACCGCCTAACAGTCAATGAATATAGTATATCTTTCGATATAGTCAACCGATTGCGATGAACCAAAGCCTAAGTAATATCAAGTGACCACAACTTAAATTACCAAATTATTATTATTATTATGAGCCCGTTGTGTCCCACTGCAGGGCAAAGGCCTCCCTTCCGTTATTCCGTTGACTCGTGGGATGAACTTTTTGATCTCGCTCAGAAAGGTTTTGACACAGTGTGTCACTGGCTATCATCTAATTCTCTCACTTTGAACGATGATAAAACTAAATATATTTTATTTTCTATACGAAATCAAAGGGAAGTCTCTAACCTTACTAATTATAATATCCGTGCACATAAATGTAACTTTCCTCCAACTCCAAACTGTAAGTGTCCCAGTATTAATCCCGTTAAATGTCTAAAGTATCTTGGAATTCACATCGACGCAAATTTAACTTTTGGGAACCACATTGACTTCTTGTCTAAAAGAATACGAAAGCTCACATACATTTTTAAAGAACTACGGGGTGTAGCAGAGAAACAAACGATGAGGATGGTATATGAAACCCTGGTGCAATTAATCATTAGCTACTGCATCACTACTTGGGGAGGAGCTTGTAAATCTAAACTGATGATTGTTGAAAGAGCCCAAAGGATGATATTGAAAGTGAGCTTAAACAAACCGCGTCTTTTTTCCACCACAACACTTTATGAAGAAGCCCAAGTGCTAACTGTTCGTCAACTTTACGTATTGCTTACTATACTTCTTCAACACTCCAACTTACCCGAAGAACGGAGGAAACGCATAGCACACTCCAGAAGAAACTATGCAATATGTAGGACGACTGCGGTTAATACTTCATTCGCGCAAAAATATTTCCCATTTCGTGGTGGCGAATTGTACAATAAATTAAACAAAATTATTAATATAGCCAACTGTCGTAAAAACGAATGTAAAAATAAACTGATCAAATTATTATTAACTTTAAATTATAAGGATACTGAAAAATTACTCGATGTAGCAAAGTAGAATTATCTATATTTATCTATGTACTGTATAAGTTCATATTTTAATATATATTAATAACATATATATAATATACCGTATTTGTGTATTTATGTATATACACATTATATTTATGTGCACACACCCATGCACACACACGCATGTTGACTATTTTCAATTTGTGATGTAATGGGGGGGCTGGAGCTCTAAAATACAGGCCTTGGCTTAGTTTGGACTCCAGATCTCCCACAAATTAACTTCTTTCTTTTGTCAAACTACCTGTCAACTTAACTGTGCTGTAATTTGTTGGGGATAAATAAACGTTTATTATTATTATTATTATTATTCCACTCTTTTCTGTCCTTAGCCACTTCTGGCCAATCCTTAAGGTAAGAGTCCAAATCGTCACGCCATCTCCTTCTGGGCCTACCGCGTGGCCGGCTCCTGCTGTTCGGAGTCCAGTCAGTAGTTACTTTCGCCCAATTTTGTTGCGGCATGCGGCAGATGTGACCTGCCCAGTTCCATTTTAATCTGGCCAAAAATTACCAAAAGTTATCTCTATTGATTTCGTACATTTTACGTGATACACGCACAACTCAAAACTTACTGATTTATTATAATTATGTAATAGACAACATAGTGTATAAACTTCATAAAACAAAACTTTAAAGAAACTTGTTCAAAACCAAAAACTAAAAAAAAAAAAAAACAAAATCTGTCACAATGACTTTATGTTATCAAAACTCTTGTCCTAACAGCCAAAAACTGAAATAATTTAACTGAAGAAGCCCTTGAAAGTATTCCAACATGAATATTCCTGAGATAAAATCGTATGAGGAACAGGCCATTGACACGGTGGTGTCTATTATCAATGCGGCGAAGGAAAAGCTAGGGATGCGACAGACCTTGAAGGAGTTAGCAAGTGAGTACAACACTTCGGTACGGGCACTGCTGTAGTCTCTAAGGAAAATCTTACATTGCATCTCGGTTGATACTACAGTCACGGTACAATGCGGACGGCGAGCAGTGTATAGCTCGCTGTCCAACCGTCCGAACCGAGCTCAAGTTGACGACACGCCGTGTACTGTTCCACGCGCGCCTCAAGGTGATGTCAGCAACCGTAGATGCCCAGCGGGGTCGAAGCCTACTAGGGCCAAGGCCCCGGCGTCCTGGGACGATGGCAAAGAGGGAATAGGAATGGGTTTTTAGTCAGAAGTCTGACACGATCTCTCTCTCCGCCCTAGAGCGGAGGATGTCATTAGATGATTTTCCTACCTAAAAAAAAGTATTATCTTCACAACTATTACCTATGTTTATTCAAATTCATCTTCTTAAATTTAAGTCATGATACTTTATATCAATTCTACAAGTCCGTGATAAGACCGGTCATACTGTATGGATCAGAATGTTGGGCTGTGAAAAAATATTGCATGTAGCGGAGATGAGAATGTTGAGATGGATGTGTGGTGTGACGAGATTGGATAAAGTGAGAAATGAGTATATTAGAGGAAGTTTGAAAGTAGCGCCAGTGACTGACAATTTGAAGCGGAATCGTTTGTCTTGGTATGGCATGTAAAGAGGAGGGATGAAATGCATGTTAATAAAAGAGTTATGAGTATACATGTGGATGGGTGGAGAGGGAGAGGGTGGCCAAAGAAAAGATGGATGGATTGCGTGAAGAGCGATATGAAAGAAAAGGAAGTTAGTGATAGCATGACGAGTGACAGGGTAGAATGGAAGAAAAAAACGTGTTGCGCCGACCCCAAAATAAGATGGGACTAGGGCAGGAAGAAGAAGTTACTTTATATCAATTAATAAAAAAAAAAGTAGGCTTAAATACGCTAATCCGCTCTATTAAAATTATAAGTGTGCTGAAGCGCCAGAAACATGGACTCTGAATTTAGTTATACCATTGTATTACCGTCCTACTTTTTTAGAGAACTCAATGCCTGAGCAAGATTCCATCGAATTTCGTTGAAAAGTTTCTCGACATTCAAAAATAAATATGCCTAGAATACAGCTTAATACAGATACGTCAAGAATAGTCATTAAGCACGATGTTGTGGTTTTGTGGCGTTTATTAATAGGTTGTATCTTGCATCACATTAATACATGAGAGTGTCATTCACGCGACTTTTGAACTCTGTTTACGTTTCACTAAAGCCTACTCCTTCGGTATGGATACGCTCATGTGGCCTACTACGTAGACAATTTACGTGGCGGTGGTTGCGAAGCGATGCGATTCGGTTCACGCGAATTTAAAGCGGTGCGGTGGCTTTGTCCTACGCGTGCACGAATTCACTGCTTCAACCGCCGTGTATATACAATAAGTCACCGCATCGCAAGAGTTTGAGCAAAAATTTCAAAACATCAGATCGTGTCCGCTTCGCTTGGCTAGTCGCCACACCGCACCCACATGGTCGTAGGCTACCGCAATAGAGTATGTTATTTTTTCTATTCGTGCCGTATCGCTTCGAGTTCGCGTTTGCCTTGAATCGCCTACATGGTGGTATTTTTTTAGAGGTACTATACACATTCTGATACAAGTGCAGAAAGCGTCATTGCGAGCGAGGCGGAATTCGCACTAATCGTAGGCGAGTGTGTAATGGAGCCGAGGGCTGCAGTGACTTTGCACGTGTATCAAACAACCTTTTTCAGTACACTTACGAAGAAATGAATAAACGGGGTTTGACCGACGACTCGTGGGGGTCGACGCGCGCCCAACCTGATACGATAAATGTAATAAAATTGTGATGGGGAAAGAACGCGCACTTTTATGCACTAGTGCAGAAAACAAATTGACTGTTTTGCGTGGGATGAGAGCGGGTTTTCAAGTAAGTGTAGGTATTGAAAATTTTTTTTTAGTTAGGTATCATATAGTAGCATGAAGGTAGTGTATTTTGCTATTTTCTAAACATCAAACTATTGATCCAGGGATTCTTCGATAACCGATATTATGTCTTTGGATTGCAGCTAGCCGTGACTTCGCCAGAAATGTCAAACTCTCCCTGAAACCCATTAAGCCGCCGTACGCGATCAGCAGTGAGAAGTTCATCAACGACACCATTGAGAAACACTGGAGGCTTGGGAAGACGTTCAAGTACTTCGTCAGGTACATGGGAGGATCTAGGAATGAAACCTCGCAGTATTACTATTTTGAGGTAAGTAAACTAACCAATATTGCGGTGTAAGTGTAGCCAATAACATATGGCTCCGAAACGTGGTCGACCCAAAGAGCAATCGAAAGTTCTACAGAAGATGAAGTGATCAATGAACATGAAGTGATCAATGAACATGAACTGATCAATTTCTAAGATCTGGCCCACGACATTTATACGTTTTCAAACGTAGAAGACTTTTTGGCTAAGTGGCGCCAACTGGTGAGACTTTTTCTGAAAACCTTCATTGTCATTTTCTTTTTTGATCTTTTTCCAGCAATGCTTAGGGCCTAGTACTATAAGGTACTAATAAGGGCCGCTGCTCGCCGCGCGGGCTACCGTCGCGTCGCAAGCAGTCTCGCCCCGCGTCCCGTTTTGCTAAACTAATAATACCTACATTAAATTTCTCCATCGACACGACTACATGCATACCGTTAAAGTTTAAATAGCGACACTGCGCACAGGTAATGTTCCGATTTCCGCTACGCGGACCGTCGCACACGAAACTCGTGTGACGTCACGCGACGGGTTTCCGAGCGGGCGACCGCGCTTGCGTCCGCTTAACGTAGCATTGGCCCTTATAGGTACTTAGAAATATCTTTCGTACCTTATAGGTTCGTTCAACCGATTTTGAATTCTATTACATTGGTAGCATGGCAAATGAGAGTAGCAGTAAACAGTTGGTATTGTAACCACTTTTTTGCTTAAATGTCATCCTTATGCCTTGGGAATACAAATCTAAATAGGTTGCACGGACAGTAATAAATATTTGTTTAACTCTTTTAATCTCGTGATTTGCATTTCAGGCTATCTTCAGCCAGCCGACAGTCTCGTACCCCATACCTCAGACTACAGCTTCAGTTTTCTTCACTCTTCAAGATAAGCACATTGATCCTCCTGAAGTACGAGGTGTGCCGATGGTAATAAGAACAATAGTTAATGGCGTTTGAGTACAGGGTTGCGGATTTTATCAAAAAGTTACTGCAGTCCTGGAGTGCATTCGTAGGGGCGCTCGGCGGCAGTGATCTCACGCCGAGCCTTGGTACAGGCAATGGCCCTCGCGCCCCAGCCGCCGGGATTCCGATCCCGATGTCCGGCTACCGCAGACGCGGGCTTGCGGACGGCGAGCAATGGGTAGCTCGCCGTCCAACCGTCCGGTAACCGTCCGGACCGAGCCCAAGTCGTCGACGGCACGTAGTGTTCCACGCGCGCCTTAAGGAGTTGTCAGCAACTGTAAGGGCCCAGCAAGGTCGAAGCCTACTGGGGCCATGGGTGATGCGAAAGAGATCCCGGGGCCCTGGAACAATGCCAAAGAAGAAACAGGAGTGGGTGTTTAGTCGGTAAAAGTCTGACCCTATCTCCCGCTCCGCCCAAGAGCGGGGGATGTCATTGGATGACTTTCCCACCTAAAAAAAAAAAGCCCTGGAATGCAAAAGGCAACTGAAGGAACACTGGTGGGTTTTAGTCGGTAAAAATCTGACACACTGTCTCACTCCATCCAGAATGGGTTATTTGATGAATTTCTACCTCATATAAAGAGAGTGTACCTATTAGTACACAACGCATTGCATTATTCAGGCCACGGGCAATTTTTGAGAGACAGAGCTAGACAATGTATAGCACTATTGCTTTCTCACACCGAAATGAGGCGTCGCGGGAGTAGGGATAGAGGTGTGGAGCCTCTAAAGCCTCCTCTACACGTCATCAGATGCGTCCGCGGACGTCATCTTTGAATGCGTCCGCCGACGTTTCATCATCATTTCAGCCGATATGCGTCCACTGCTGGACACAGGCCTCTCCCAAGTGTCGCCATAATGAACGATCCTGTGCGTCTCGCATCCAACGGTTTCAGTCAACCTTCACCAGGTCGCTGCGTCTTCCGGTACGCGGTCACCATTCCAGAACCTTTCGGCCCCAACGGCCATCTGTTCTGCGAGCAATGTGCCCTGCCCATCGTCACTTAAGTTTGGCAATTCTTCGTGCTATGTCGGCAACCTTATTTCTCCTGTGAATATCTTCACCGTTTAGAGGGGGTAATTTTTGCGTCTCTTGTAGGTATTTTACGTCCGCAGATACTTCCGCCTCGAATCCGATTGTTGGCGGTTTTTGTGACACTGATCAAAGAGTTTCGGCGTGGATGTCCGTTGTCTGTCCACACGTCTGACGACGCATTAATTTGATCGGGGATGCACGCGTGTTTCTTACAGATTTAATACATCTACTTTGCTCAGCATTCGTAAAAACGCTTGAAAAGTCCATCAATATGTGAGCATCGAGGAAACTTTCAAGTTTATTGAGCTAAATAAAGCTGAAAACTATTTGCGGAACCCAAAAAATAAATACTTACACAAAAATAAAAATGCCTCCTACAAGGTGGACCGATGACTTGGTGAAGGTTACGAGAATCCGATAGATGCAGGACGCGCCGAATCGTTCGTTGTGGCGACGCTTGGGGGAGGCCTATGTCCAACAGTGGACGTCTGTCGGCTAATATGATGATGATGATGAAAAATAAAAATGTTGTAAGTTAATTATTGTATAAAAAAAACGACTAAATAAATAAATAGGTGCGGTAGCTACGATCTCAATTTCAATTTTTTGGAATGTTGAGTTGTGACTGTCGAGTTTGAGCATAGACTGATTGACTTACAGACGTGTGGACGGTTCATGGTTATCCATCTGCTGATGCATCTGCCAGCGTCCGCCGACGTATCTGCTGACGTGTAGAGGAAGGAAGTTTAAAGCTAGAACTACATTAGACCGACGCACACGTTGAACATGCCTGGGGCCCAAGTCTGCTATTTTTATAAAGTCGTCATTCCAACATGATCCCATTGTCATTTTGCTAAAAGTTCGTACCTAATCTACTAATTCATAATGATCGATCAGTGGTATCGAGAGTTGTGGTAGAATGATAATATCGAGCATATTAAAACCAATAACTGCACAATAACGTTCTAATGGTAGAACACTGATCAAATAAACTGTCAAAGTTTTATCAGATTACCGCATACGTCAAATATTCATTTGTCAATATGTACGAGATTACTATTCTATACCACTTCTTTCAATGGAGTGTCAGTGTTTAACCATTGGAAAGTCATAATGACGCCATTATATTAGTAGATTACCAAACTTGTCAAAATCGACAATTATGACATCAATGATAGACCATTCTGACACTATTGTAATAGCAAACTTGAATAGAACGACGTCGCGTAGCGTGGATCTAGTGTAGCTCTACAAGTCTAGTTTTCATATAAAATGTAGGGAGACCACGGATATCTATGATGGAGACCGACGCGCCCAGATCGGTGTGTGTGGCACATGTGTGCGCAGTGTAGTTCTAGCTTTAAACTCAGACATCTTGACAGTTACTTTCGATGAGTTGCGATCGCGGCCATTTTTGTTTTGACCATACCAAAAGCTTTTTGTCTGTCGCTCATGCTTATCTTATTGCAGAACATTACTAATTTTAGTAAGTAGAGCACCAGTGTTATTCATGCTATACAATTTCATCATGTCCTACGTGACATGTGACACAATAAATTGTATTAAAGTATACATGTTACCCAACATTTAGACAATAAATTCGTCAAGGGAGACGCAATAATGCATTATGGCGTAACGCCAACTAGTAACGTAACTAAGTAAATACTTCTTAAAATTATTACTTACAACAAAACTGGAAGCTAAAATTACAAAAACTAATTTCAAAACTGAAGTCACGATTTCGTACTATAATGTCTTTATGAAAATGAGGACAAAAAAAAGTTAGTGTCTGTCTATTGAGAAGAGACAGCTCATGAACTTGATTGTCTCTTCACCACCCTAGGTTACTGGTAGAGAATGCCTAAGGCATTAAGTCCGCCTATGTACTTTGTGTTGCATGAAGATTAAGTAAATAAATAAATAAATGAACTGAAGACCGAAAATGGCAGAATCATATCTGCCAAATCGGAGCTCCTGGGAGCAATCGAGGCTTTTATGGACAGTTGCACTCGTCAATTACCAAACCCACTGCGAATCTGGCAAACGACCCAAGTGCTAGATTGACCCGACAGAAATTACAAGCCATGTGCGATTTTTTTGCTCTCAAGTGTATACCGACGCACACAATATGTAACACGCCTGATTTGTACGTAGAACGACGTAGCGTGGCGTGGATCAAGTGTAGCTCCAAAAGTTTATTTTCCATATAAAATGTATGAAGACCGACGCGCCCAGATCGCCGTGTGTGTCACACCTGTGCG
The DNA here is from genome assembly GCA_910589285.2 of Mythimna ferrago. Lineage (NCBI taxonomy): Eukaryota > Metazoa > Arthropoda > Insecta > Lepidoptera > Noctuidae > Mythimna > Mythimna ferrago. The sequence continues at coordinate 22,361,506 of OU342688.1, read as the reverse complement.
CAGTGTAGTTCTACCCTTAGTGTTAAAAGTATTTGTAATGAATATTCATGTTGAAAGTCACGTAATTGTTTTAAAAAGGTTTTAATTATTATTTCAATTTATCTTCTTACCTAATGTCATAAGTTTCCCCAGTAGTTATAGGCTTTTCCCCATTTGCGTTTAAAACCGCATCCGAAACCAATATATACTGTGAAATGTCTGACGTTGGTATTATGTAATATAATTAAGTAGTTACATAATAAATAAAATATTTAATTTTCACATTAATTTCCTTATTTTATTTTTGCCCTAAAATGGTTGTATAATAAGGTAATTGGGTAGTTGATTAATTTTGTAGGGTTCCTTACATCAGTTAGCAAAAACGGAACCCTTAGGGCCGTGCTTCACTGGGATGCGTTCAAAACGCCAATAAAAAGTATGGATTAGCTGCGTGACCAACATTTGTCAGGTCACACATCATAGAGCTGCATATAATTCTTTGGTTGCGCGAACTATGGCGTCCCTGTAAGGCAGGGGCCTTATTGGATCACTTTGTTTTCTGTCAATCTTTCTGACAGGGTCCTTTTTCTCAGGAACGCGTGGGAGGCATTAAACTAAAATTAATATTTAAATTTTTTGAACAGTGAAAAAAATCAAACTTTTAAGTCAACGCAATCTGAAGATAATGCCGCTTAAGCTAGAACTACATTAGACCTACGCACACGTGTACAGATATAATAAAGATATGTAAAGAAAATAGAAAATTAATATAATTATGGTCAGAAGTGTAATCCAGTTACTAATTGAAAAAAAAAGAAAAAATGAAAAACAAAGAAATTAGACAATAGTTTTGAAGGCCTAAAGTAAAAAAAAAAAAAAAAAAAAATTAGTTGATTCATAAGGATGCAACTAAATTGTTCCATACTTAATAAGTTTCCTTTTTTTTAAGTTTTATAATATAACACAAAAAAAGAGCTCGGTTTTTTTCCTTGCAGCCGGAGATGTACTGTATAAATAGTAGTAATTTAAATAAGTATATCATTCTATTAATTCCTATGTACATATGTATGTTTAAGCTAAGTAAGCTTTAGAGACTAAGACAATGTACTTCTATTAGTGTCAGAGGATACAATAAAGTTAGTTGTCAACATAAATAGATGTTTTTCATTTCTATCGACACTTCATTAGTCCTTCGATGTACGATTGTAAGCGGTATACACAATGAGGCTTTTAAGCAGGGATGTTACGGAGCTCCATAACCGTAACCGAAACTATCGGATATCCGATATAAAATAATATCCATAACTGTAACCGAATCCGAAATAAATGTTTCGGATAATATCGGATAGGGGCGGAGCCTAATTGCGACACGTTATGACAGCCTGTCATAACGTGTCGCGTCGTAAAATACAAATAGTATAGTAGTAAATAGAATGACGTGTTGTATTTGACTTCTGAAATTCCTTAAAAATCTAATATCCGTAACCGAAATTATCCGAAACTAACGGATAATTCGAAATAATTTCATATCCGTATCCGTAACCGGTATTATAATCATTTCTATATCCGTATCAAATCCGTATCCGAAATTTCATATCCATAACATCCCGCTTTTAAGCTTTTTGCACTTGAGCGGTATACAAATGGGCCTCGCACAAGCGGACTCTTTAAGAACAAGGGTTTTTTTTTATAATTGGTAGGCTCGCGTTTAACTATTATTAATTCAACTGACAGTAAGCGACGAAGTCCGCCATATGACTTGTCATACTTTTTGTCCCCGATGGGAAAAATCATCCTATGACAACCCCCGCTCTTGGGCGGAGCGGGAGATAGTGTCAGACTCTTACTGACTAAAAACCCATCCCGCTCGAGCGCCCTTTCGGATAACGGCCTCAGGACTTGTCATACTTGTCATAGAGCCCCGTTTTTTTTGTACTAATTAAAAATAGAGATGTTATTTTATATTGATGTGAGTTTTGTTATTGTTATAAAATTAATAAGCGCTCTCCTCTTACAGATGTGGTTCAGGATCGAAGGTCAGCACACCGACCACGATATGCGCTATATAGCACTCCCAGCAGACTGGATTCTAGCCGTTATCAAAATGAAAATCAAACTGTTCGCGAGGATTGAGGCTATTCGAGTGTTTTAACTTTTTTTTTTATATGACTGTAAAATAATTTGAGATAATTAAAATTTAACATCATCAATTCAAGTATTAACTTTATTGTTGTGTGTTTTAAGTTGACTTTCAAATGACTATTTGTATTGAAAGGATTAGACCAAATTCCCTTTTTTTCCACATAATCAAATTCCCTAGATATGGGTCGCAATGGAATTTGATTGTTTTTCAATGAAAAAGAGTCTATTGTATCATTTAAATAAAATCTCTAAAATCCGAAACGTCCATTCATACCTAAGTAGAGATGTGACTTTTTGAAAACGTCGAAAATCGAAGATTTTTCATAATTTGTTTTTTTTTTTTATCTTTTTATGTTGTGAAAGTACCTACAATAATACGTTAAAATATAATAGTCAGTTAAAGCTAGCTAGCCTAAACTAGGCAGATGTCCTCCCTATCCTTTTTCTAAATATGTAATGACCTTGCTTTTGCAGATCAGTCCCAGATGATCAAATTCATCCCTCCATTTTCGTCTTGAGCTACCACGATGTCGCCCAGCAGTGGTGACCTAGTGGTAACGACTTACGAGTTACGTCAAAACTGTTTTACGTCCGTTGCATCACGACGTTAGGTTCAGTTGAAAACCAGCGTCAGGCACTAGTTGTCTGGCGTTCATGCTGAACTGGACCTATTTTGGTACAACCGTGAGGCACACAACTGTATTTTTTGTTTCGTGTCTGTATGTGTGCCTTTTGTTGTGGCAAATAAATTCATTTTATTTCATTCTTATTCCAAGTCTGACACAACCTTTCGCTGAACTCTAGAGAGGAAGTCAATGGATGATTCCTCATTCATCTCAAAAAAATAAATCTTCATAAATCTTAATACCTAAAAACAAAGATAAATTCCTAAAAAAAAAAACGACTACAATAAAACAAAACGTCGGCACAAATCTAATGACTAAAGAATAAAGATGCAATCAACAAAATTACAACATTTTGTGGTTTCCTACGAAATCGTGAGAGAATTTCCGACGAACTACTAAAAAATCGGGAGGCTATATTTATTACAGAGGAAAATGGTTAGTATGAGTCATTCATTGATAGAGCTGGTTCTCAGAAGGACGTATGTTAGTTTTGGATCGACACTGCTTCGCAACAATATTGCCACATATTGCATTCTCGAGCTTAACCGGTTTGATGTGATATTTAGAGGTATGAATTCGATTAGTTTGATTCGATCAAGATAAAGGCCATACTTAGATCAGTCACGGCAACGTTAAGTCTGATCAGTCGCTTAGTATGCTGTGTGTGTTATTTTGATCGTTTAAGTGTATTTTTTTAGTGAAGTCGGTTTTTTTTTTTTTGTAAAAAGTTTTTTTAGTGTATTTTTTAGTGAAGTCGGTTATTTTTTTTTGTAAAAAGTTATTTATTTCACACTTTTTAGTTGCGATACACTTGTAGCCAGAGTCCCTTTTTCTCTCATTAAAATTCCAATCAACCCAAGCCCTGGTAGAATACAATGTTTTATTATGAAGTTCCCGTGTTCACCTTCCGGCTCTATCATCAGATTAGTTCGATAGTACCTCATAGCCAACGTGCATCTTATGACAAAAGATACATTGAATAATTACGGAGTTCCGGTGCCTATCTTCCGGCTCTATCATCATCATCAGATCAGTTCAATAGTGCCTTATAGCCAAAGCGCATCTCATCATGACCATTCTAATAAGCCCAAACACGGCTAGAATACATTGATTAGTTACGGAGTTCCGGTGCCTATCTTTCGACTCCATCATCATCAGATCAGTTTGATAATACCTTATAGCCAAAGTGTATCTCAAGACAATTCTAATAAGCCCAAACATCTAGGATACTTACGTTGATTAATTACGGAGTTCCGGTGCCTATCTTCCGGCTCCATCATCATCATCAGATCAGTTCAATAGTGCCTTATAGCCAAAGTGCATCTCATGACAATTCTAATGAGCACAAAAACGGCTAGGATACAATGATTAGTTACGGAGTTCCGGTGCCTATCTTCCGGTTCCATCATCGTCATCATCATTAGATCACTTCGATGATACCATTTTCAACATAACTATTCAGAACTATTCATTTATTTGTATTGTCATAGTCGCTTAACTATGTTCATCGTGATATCTGTTTGAGTATGAAGTTCCGTTGACCATTTATGGTCTTCTTTACCAGTTCCACTTCATCAAATGTCACTTTTTGACTGTAAATGCATAAGCCCTCAATGATAATACAAAAATAACTAAATGGTTGCCTATAATATTTGAGGAGTTCCCTCGATTACTTATGGATCCCATGATCAGAAATAGATTAAAAAAAAAGGGACCAATCTGGTAGCATATCATATGACGGGAAAAATAAATTTTGCAAATCGGTCCATAAACGACGGAGTCCTGAGGTAACAAACATAAAAAAAAAATAAAAAAAAAAGTAAAAAAAAAAATACAACCGAATTTAGAACCACCTCCTTTTTTTGGAATTCGGTTAAAACCATCAAAATAACTTTAATTTTGGAAGTCGGTGTTATATAAGAAAAAACAATCAATAGCGAGAAACACCGACTTCCAAAATTAAAATTATTTTGATCGTTTTAGTGAATTTTTTTATTGAAGTTGGTTTTTTTTTTTTTGTAAAAAGTTTTTTTTTTGTCTTATAATATTGTTTTATGTTAAATTGATTATACTCTAAAATTATGTAATGACAGAATATAGTTCTCAAGGCATCAGTACTACTATGGTGAGCGCTATGTACGCCTTAATTGTCGTGTGCATTAGTCCCTATTGTCAATAAGATTTTCCTTTTATGTAAAATGTATGTGATGTGGCTGTACTAAATTAAATAAATAAATACCGCTCGCCGCCTCGCGCTTAACTACCGCTCACACCGGTAAGGACGTAAAAGGCCGGTAGTCATCATCATCATCTTCTCCCTAACCTTTTTCTAACTAGCTTGGGCATCCAGTCTAACCGAATACAGCTGTGTACCCGTGCTTTATATGAAGCTTCTGCCTATCAGATCTCCAAAACCCAGTTAGAAAACATATACTCCTTGGATATACTGACTGACATTCAGGCGTCTGACTACCTATAACGACTGACAAAGATCTACTACTGACAACTGGGACCAACGACTTTATAGTTATCGGCACGAATCTTGACCGCTGGCTTCAAGTTGCGCAGAAGTCAAATATTCGGTCTCTTAAGTGGTGCGACGTGAGACGCGGGGGCGGGGAATGTCAGTGACTGGCTCGCCACGCCACCGTGTCATAGACGTCACTCGTGATTCGTTCCCTGCTCTTGCTGCATGTATCCAACAACGACGACGATTGCCTCGCCAATGTACCTATACATAGAATGCGCAAAGCGATCTCCACTCTGACGCCGGGTGCTCAAGATCCGTGCCGATAATTATACGTGCTTTTCCGAGACACGAGGTGTTAGTCATGTCCTAGGTAAACTTCATCATCATCATCACCAGCCTTTTTAATGTTCCCACTGTTGGGACTCAAGCCTCCTCTCTGGGAGAGGGAATGGGCCGTAATCCACCACGCGGGCCCATGCGTGTTGGTGAATGTCACATGTCTTCGAATTTTTGGTTCTAGGACATGCCGGTTTGCTCACGATGAGAGCAGTGGTGGCCGAGTGGTAACGGCCCCGACTTACGAGGTTACGAGGTCGCGGGTTCGAACCCAGCCAGGCGCATATACTTTGTGTAATTTATTTCATCACCACTGCTCTCAAAACGGTGAAGGAAAACATCGTGAGGAAACGTGTAGGTAAACTTGGAAAAGCAATAATTATGAAAAATTCACATCGGTACTTGCCCGGTTTCAAACTAAGGAGTGGAATTCCCTGCCGGAATCCGTGTTTCCCGATTGCTATAACCGAGTGGTATTTAAATCAAAAGTAAAGTTTAGAGTAAAGATTGCATCTAGGTAAGCGTGCTCCATCGTCCGCCACATTATCGCTTACCATCAGGCGCGATAGTGATCAAACGTGAGTCTATCCATAATAAAAAAAACCCGCAACCTCATGCATGAGAAGCGGGAGCCTTAACCACTGGGCCAACAAGACACTATAGACACACACATATATTTTTTTAGTTGAATCCAATCCAATGACATCTCTCGCCCTTAGGTGGAGCGCAAGTGTCAAATTTTTACTGACTAAACCCACCCATAATTCCTTCGTTGCTTTGCATTCCAGAGGTGAGGAGGTTTTCCTTTCAGAAGCGAACCCAGTAGGCTTCGACCTTGCTGAGCCCCTACGGTTATACACACATTGGGTGTATGTAACTCTTCACTGAACCGACTCATGCCTTGATCACATGTACCGAGTAAACGGACGAAACAGTAAAATGTTGCTCGGCCGAGACAGTGATGTAAGCGAGTTGTAAAGATAAGCGTTCGGCCGAGCACTCAGCTCTGTGTTTACACGTACCGAGTACTCGGCCGAAAGCACTGTCTCGCCCTATTACTCGGTACGTGTAATCAAAGCTTAACTGTTCCGAAACATTTTAGTATTCCGAAAGATTTAAATGCATCATTTAGAACAATTGGAACAATGAAACCCTTTTTACTTTAAGTGACCAACAGTCTTTTTAAAATTCTAATTAAATCAGTAAAATAAAATTAATGTTCTGAACTAAAAGCATCTGTTTTAAATTATTCTCAAATCTAAAGTCAATTAAATTAAACTTTTAGTATATGAATAGATTACGATTCATAACAGTGTCTGTGTTTGTATCTTTTGAGCTGTTGTTCCAAATGTTCCGATTATATCTTGTAAGTCGGTGTTTCAAATGTTCCGTTTGTTTCTTTTATGCCGATGTTCCTTTTCCAATTGTATTTTGTGAGCCGATGTTTCAAATGTTCCGTTTGTATCTTTTGAGCCGATGTTCCAAATGATCCGTTTGTATCTTGTGAGCCGACGTTTCAAATGATATGTTTGTATCTTTTTAGCCGATGTTCCAAATGTGCCTATTGTATCTCGTGAGCCGATGTTTCAAATGGTACGTTTGTATCTTTTGAGCCGATGTTACAAATGTTCCGTTTGTATCTTGTGAATCGACGTTTCAAATGTTCCGTTTGTATCTTTTGAGCCGACGTTCCAAATGATACGTTTGTATCTTGTGAGCCGACGTTTCAAATGGTACGTTTGTACCTTTACACACATATCACTGTTTCGAAACATTTCAGTGATTCAGATGCAAATTTACAATCGCAAAGATGATACACTTTTCCCTCGCCTAACACACATGCTTCTTGTAACCTAACATTTTGTTTGTATCTGAAGTCGTATTTCAATCATCTAGACCGAAAATCAACTAAGTTATTTAACACCTTTTTGCAACTCCACGCCTATTCTTACAATTTCTAAGTATCAAACCGCCATCGCGCCAGTTCATTGTTTCATCTATGATTCATTCACCGGTAACTTGCGATCAATGTCCTTGCAATGACTACTTTCACTTGGTAACACTGAGATTTATATGCAAATGGCAAGACTAAACACACGACTGTTAACTGTGTTGCCAGTTGACAAAATGTATTTGAAGGATAAACAAACATTTTAATGGGTTTACCTGCTTTCTCCTCTATTTGTTTATTGATAACAATAGCTTAGATAACGGTTACGATTGCTTCATCTGGGTTTTTTGTAGTCATAATTATTTGTACTGAATCCTTTTGAAATTGTGTTTTTTTTTCTTTCTTATAATTATTATTACGGTCTTCCAGAATTTAAAAGCCATGTTTATTCATATTAACAGAAACGTACTCCATATATTTTTGCTAATAAGGAGTACTTACGTTTAAAAAGAAAAATATTATCTACACTGACTGACTAATATTACCTATTTACACTGGGTGTAATGTGTGCCAAATAAAATATTTTTTGTTCTTTTTTAGAGTTCCATACCCAAAGGGTAAAACGAGATCCAGTTACTAAGACTCCGCTATCCGTCCGTTTGTCTGTCTATCCGTCTGTCACCAGGCTGTATCTCATAAACTGTGATAGATAGTTGAAATTTTCACAGATGGTGTATTGCTGTTGCCGCTACATAACAAATACTAAAAAACGTGATTCTTTTTTTGCTCGTTTTTTTGTTACAGACGTAACCCTTCGAGCGCGAGTCCCGCTCGAACATAGGAAGATTTTTTTTAGACTATTATGTCATGTTACTCCAAAAGTCTCCCTCTTCAGTCTTCCAAACCTTTCTGTCTTGAGCGATCTCTGGCCAAGTTAGCCATACCGAAAAAAAAAAAAAAAATACATTCATGTATGTACTTAATTGTGCGACAAAAATGCGACAACCGTTTTCTACCAGTCCATAACGATCATTCCTTCTGAATTCAGTATTTCACTTCCACGGAGTCTAAATCCAGATTTCTTGGATCTTGAAAATAAACGTAGACTCAGTCAGCTCTTGATTCCGGCTACGATTTAAGCTAAAATAAACACAAAACAATGCTTTTAATATCAACAAAGATAAGATAGTAGGAAATTATGTAAGCTATCTTTATTTATTCTTTAAAAATTCACAATATTTATCTTGATAATTAAAATAGAAAGCAGAATCCTTACCCATACATAACAGTTTCACAAAGCATACGAACCGTGGGAATAAAAAAACAGGTTCTCAACATCTCCATTCTTCTCGAACGAAACAGTAAAGAAACAATGCAAAAAGGTATATCTTTGACCATCAAGTTCCTGATAAACTAGACAAAAATCTACCTGGCCAACACACCAGCTTCGCGCCATAATGACCCAAACTGTCATTCAACCGCGCATGCGCGTAGCGTTCGCACGGCCATCGCGTTTTGCCGCCATATTTGATTTATTCGAAGTGTAAACACAACCGTTTCTGAATTAAAAAGTGTGTTTTGTGCAAATAGTGATAATGGTGCGTACTTTTAAACTAGTGGGGTGCTTCAAGGTGCCAAAACGAGGCACAAAAGTGGTGCCAGCATCGAGTGGCGAGGGCATTTTCACAATCGATATGTCTTCTACCTCCACTCTGGATGTTGTTGTAAGTAAATTGCTAAATAAGCAGCTATTAGGAGGCTAAATTAAACTGTTGAAGTCGTGTGGTCAAACACTCCTCTTGTTATGACTTTTCGACTGTGTTGTGTCAACTAACAGCTGTTTTGATGTGACGTCATTTGAATGTAACTTGATCGTAAGTTTATGATAGGTGATTTGACTGCACCGTAATTAAGCAACAAGGTATGACTAATTAAGTGAACAAATTCTAATGTTCTATTGCTCACGGCACCAGCAGAGTTATCAAAGTTACTTTGAAGTTATGTTAAGATTGTTTTAAGTTCACTGAGTTTATCTTAACTTATGAGTTTTTTTTTGGAAGGCTCGCTAATGATAGTTGTCAAATACTATCTCACCTGATGGTCAGCGATGTTAAGGTCGATGGTTGAGCGCGCTTGCCTTGAAGTTACCTATTCACTCCTGATTTAGAGAACCCTAGGTTGTAGCCATCAGAAAACATTCCATTCCTTAGGTGTACGCAAGATTAAGGCCTGGCGCCCATTGTCGGCATCAGCAACAAAAAGGATCTTTCGGTTTCCCTACATACAAGCGCACACTGTCGGAAATGTCTACGTATGGATAGGGTATCCAGTATCCACCATATACCGGTGGAAAATCATCGTACGTCTAGTGGCTGATGATTAAAAGCAGTCTTATTTTACCGTATTTCCAACCAACGTCAGGTTTGGATCGGCTAACCTATCACAATGACGCTTAAATCACAAACAATAATCATTACGTATATTAATTTAATAGCTGTATGTAATGAGTAAAGTTTTAAGACTGGCAATAAAATTGTCTAATTATGAGCCCAACAACGATAGAGGCTTGAAGACACTTCAACGTCTCTAATGAATTTTGTTACAACGTTTGTACCAATGTGACTAAATTGGACACAAATTGCTTTCATAGACCAAGCCAGGTTATGTACCCTAAATAATGAATTTTGTGAGAATGTTTGTACCAATCAATGTGACAAAATTGGATACAAATTGCTTGAGTAGACCGAGCTAGGTTATGGTACCCTAAAGAAAGCACTTTGTTACAATGTCTGTACCAATGCGAAAAAATGGAACACAATATATCTTGCTCTAGTAGTCCAAGTTAGGTTATGTATTCTAAATTACTTGGCAGGTGGTTTGTGGTTACTTCACTTTTTATATCGATCTATCCAGTCAGACAGGTAATTGTGTTAACTAGATATTTTTTCGTCATCTAATGCACCTGTCTGTCGGGAACTGCAGTCTTAAGCGTTCTCAAGGTTGTGCTGAAGAATTGTATCGAAGAGTTACCGCGGCCTTGGATCGCAAAGAACAACTTTACTAAAGGAACACGGGTGGGTTTTAGGTAGTAACAGAAAGATCCTGCTCCATCCAAAGTGTGAGAAGTTATTTGAAGAATTACACAAAAAACTTCCCTCAAAACAAAAAGGTATTCAAGGCAAAGCGAGTCCTAGTTTTGGGACACTAACATAATATCATCTGATACAAATTTACTAACGTATAATAATAAGTTAGAGTTAAATCACTTATTAGTCTATTAGGCTAGATTGTAATCATTATTAAGAAATTTGTTCTTAATAACAGAAAAAAAACTAACATGAAGAGTCATAATATCGTCTGATACAAATTTTGCAACTGACGAAACATAAATGCAACTTGCATTCAGGCTAGGCAACGACGTCAGTCGTTGCGCCACCGGTACATAGTGGACAACCCATACGAACAAAGCGTTTTGAAAACATTTTTTAGTGCGTACAGCCAAGGAGTGGAATTCCCTACCGGAGTCTGTTTCCTTATAGCTACAACTTAGAGGTCTTTAAGTCGAGAGTGAATAGGTTACTTCTAGGCAAGAGTGCTCCAACGTCGACCACATCATCGCTTACCATCAGGTGAGACGTTGGTCAAACGCGAGCCTATCAATAATAAAATAAAGGCCAAATGTGGTCAAATAAAAGACGGTTATCAACCAGACCTAGAAGGACCACGATTTCTAATTAATCAATCTGCAGCATATATCGAGGAAGCATATTAACGCCAGGCTTTATACAAGCCTCTTAGCGGTTATGTGAACTCAACATTATGGTTCCTACTACAAAGAAACTGTAATAATTAATTTAAAGTCCTTAGACCAGTTTCTAATCTATAAGTTAGGCTGTCTGGTTTACAATATAAAATTTCCCTTTTCGTAACTATTTACCGAAGCTTTTAATATTTTACTAGTTAGGCAGCTAGAGAAACTTGACAAGTCTGTGTCTTTGAAGGCTATAAACACTAAATAAAATATTTGTAAGCGTTTTACAAGCAGCAAAACTGTTTGTGAAGATAAAAACAGGAGCCATAAAATCGTTAGATCCTTTGAGAACAGAAATGCTTACCTTAGCTCAGCATCCTAAAATAGAAGAACCTTCAAATAAGTAATTTCCAAAAAGTATCTGGAAAGATATGGATGTGGCTATGCTATAGAAGGACCCAGATAACCGTGCAATAAAGTACATTGACCTTTCCCTAATATCTCTGCGTAGGTACACGAAAAACAAACAATGTACTGCTTTTCATTACTATGTCATGCAAAGGATCACGATACATGTCGATTCGAGACAGCTTTATGTCTTTATTTCCGTTTTTGAAATTAAGATTTTCAACAAATTTAATGTTAGAGGGTCAATGACCGTTATTGCACGTTTATCTGGAATATAATATAGAAGAGGTATATTATAGGCTTCCGTAGTTGTGGTTTTGATGACAACGGTACACATTTGGACCCATCAAAGATCAAATACGAAAGCTAAAATAGCATTTACAGGATCATTCAACAGTTTAGCCCAATCATTTGTAATCCAGACCCTACCGAATTTAATGATTAAGAAATTGTAACGAGGGACTCATATAAATGTAGACACAGGTGGACATATTATGCTAATTAAATTCGTCTGACTCTTCAATGCTTACCTACATGCGTTACAAAACATGCATCATTGAGGTAGTGATCAGTAGCATCTTAACAAGATATGCACCTCACTTTCTGTCTGTTTCTCTTTAACTAGATTTAAAGTACTCAAACTTAAATTACCAATTCGCTGCAGTAGTACTGCATTTTGTTATTACTAATCGGGTTTTGCCATTAACTTCTTAAACTCAAGACCTATTTGCTTTTACAGTCATCATGTTAGTAATATTGTGTTGAGGATGCTACACTACAACATTCTCTTAATTGTGATGTAGTTTAGTGTTTTCCCAATTCGGCTGCGACAATTGCTCTATTCTAGATTTTTGACGGTAGTGTAAATTAGTCCATTAGTTGCAGCGTCCAAAATGTACTAATTTTATTTGAACTCGGTTAATTACCTCGCTTCACTCTATTGTAGACCATTACTTGGCTCATCTATTATAAGACTAGTAAGCGCAAAAACAGGAAATGCGTTATTATCTTTATTATTTTATTTATATTCATCCGAAATCAAAAACTCTGGTTCCTAAATTTCTAGACTCTAGTCCAACTTATCAAAACACTCATTCACGGAACAGTCTTATTAAATAGTATTGTTTACTACAATCTAAATATAGAGCTTTATCACCTTTTGAAGACGTGTTTCAAAAGTTTCGCGTTAGTATATGATAACAATACAAATCCCATTTGTGTGACAGACTTATTGAGTTTTACTGATAACATGCGAACTTATGTAGCACTAATTGATTCGGTTGGCGTAAAATATATGTAAACTGAGACTCCATACATCATGCGACTGAATACATTATCTGCCTGTATGCTTGCCGTTTTGTCTGGGCTATGAATAAGACCACTGTTCTACTTTTCAAGCAGCATTATTGTGTCCCCAAATGCAAGTGCTTTCGCTTTATCTAGAGGACAGTTTGTTGTTTCATAGCCTCTACATTTCTTAGGTGCATTGTACCAAACCAGGTCATTTAGATATTTACTGTGTTACAGTATACTTTAGTATATTCTGTTCCAAGGTCTAAAAGTTACAGCTTAGCTTGCGATTTAACAATGTTTTATGAGTAAAACTAGTCTAAATCTAATCAGGTAAAAGCTCCTTCATCATTTAGAAACTTCGCAATCTCTGAGATGCCATAAGCAGCATTTACCGTTAACAGACACGAAGATTCAAAGAAGTAAGCAATGTTCTCGTCGATGCTTATATCTTTTGTAAAAGACATAAAGAGCCAATCAAGACGTGTGAACTATGATTGATTTTATAGATACTAGAGTTGTTTCCATTACGATCTTCTTAGAATCTCAAGTATAATTATATTGGAGCGAGCAAGGGTGAAAGCGATGTTAATGTTCTGAGGAAATGAACTGTCGTTCGTAATGAGTTGTTGTGATCGATCTGTTCGTGTTATTATGTGATTATTGCACACAGCTGTAGGTGGTGATAAGGTTGTGTCGAGAGCAGGGTTGACCTTCATAAGTGTTTATGTGTGATATGACTGTGCGGTCTGGACATAGATTTTTTTTAAATTACTCTTTATCTGGTCGTAAAGTTCCATCGTTAGGCATTCCTTCACTCTTCCCACTCCTCACATCCGTTGGCATTTGTAGCCCATGTCTTCATAAATAAGTCTTGTATGTGTTTCTGTTTTCGCCTAAGTCTTTAACAGCCTTGCTTTTTGTTATTCAGCAACCACTTAAATGCTAATATTGGCCTGCAATGCAATCCACTGATGACATCTTCTACAAGACTTATACAGTTGTTGTTGTTATGGTTACCAATACATCCAAAAGTCTATAGATCTAAATTTAGAATATTGGAATTTCCTTGAATTATGTTATAGAAGGGCAGTTTCTCGTACTTAAAAAATATTCAAATTCAAATTGCAATATCATCTCAATCATTGTCAAATTGTAGGGTAATTACTTGTGCGACTGAACACCAACGTTCCTTAAATATACGAGATATACTGCATTTTTGGGAGGAAAGATCAACAAATAACTTGTCCCGCTTAGGGTGGAGGGATGGAGGGTGTCAGACTATTACTGACTAAAATTCACCTGTGTTTCTTCAGTTACGTTTTGCGGTTCAAGTCCGTGGTAACTTTTTGGCATAATAGAGAACCCCACAAACGTCATTTGCTGCGTACATTTTACGATCAAGCTTACTGTACCGAGTGACTTTCGTTTGATATGCTCACAAGACACGTTGTTAAATTGTCGGAAATATTTTTCCAGCACCAATCCATTTCATATTTGTTTTGGGCAATATTTTCTTAGCTTTTCTGTGTACTGACCTACATTATATTTATCATGGCAGACCTTTTATAAACCACATTCTTTTTTTTATTATGAGCAAGCGTTTGACGACTAACTCACCTGATATTAAGATACGTTATATCCGTTTAAATCCAATATAAATTAATAAATTTAATTGAAAAAATAATACTTTATATGTATTGTCAAAATGTATAAGCTGTGGACGCCTTTAATTAACATATTTACACAGAATTGAACGTCTATAAAATTACCTACCTATAACATCTTGTTGATATGTAATTGGTGTTCCTGAAAATACGTTTTAAATTCGATTTTGAGCCTTTCTATATTAATGTCCTGAAGCATAATTTATCAATGTTTCTTTTCTGATTCAGTGTAGGCTAAAGCAAGCAGCTAAGAAACAAAATATTATCTCCGTTTATTGCGTTTCTAAAAGCCGTTCCCAGTCAAAATAAATTTTATCTTATCTTTTCTGTTTGGGGTGCACTTAACAGACAAATAGTGGCCTGATGTAAGATTTGTTTAATGTGTACAATCTTATAAAAAATGGTATCCAGATAAGTGGGAATGTGTTATGACATTTTCTGAAAGAGGATTAAGAAACTGATATGGGGACTATACAGTTATGTACCTATCATCATCTTCCTGCCCTAGTCCCGTTTTATTTGGGGTCGGCGCAACACGTTTTTTTCTTCCATTCTGTCTTGTCACTCGTCACGCTATCACTAACTCCCTTTTCTTTCATATCGCTTCTCACACAATCCATCCATCTTTTCTTTGGCCTCCCTCTTCCCCTCCATCCATCCACATGTAAACTCATAACTTTTTTTGGCAACATGCGTTTCATCCCTCCTTTTCACATACAGTTATGTACCTATGATCTAGCTAAAAGATTTACTTGTATTGCCTCACAAGTCTAAACCATACGACGAAACCATAACATAGAGTGGCCAACGGCCGACAGTTCTCAGATTGTAATATTTTCTAGATCAAGTGCATTTTTAAAACAGATTATGATTGGTTAGGTACTGTTTTTTATATTTCTATGGTTACAGTACTCGTTAAAAATAATTTTATTTATTTATAAAACTATATTATTATTAAGATAAACCGAATTAGTTTTAGTAATTCTATTTAGGTTTCTTCGAAAAATTATACAAGGTGTAAGAGACAGCCCTCCACAAACTTTAAGGGCTTGCTCAGTAGACGAAACTGAACAACCTTCCACAAAAAATTTTTTCAGCAAACGAAAAAACAATTCGGCCTCTCCATACAAACTGTCCAATCAAGTTTATAATTTTGTATGATGAGGCGGATTTTTTTTTTCGTTTCCTAAGAAAAATTTTTGTGGAAGGTTGTTCAGTTTCGTCTACTGAGCAAGCCCTTAAAGTTTGTGGAGGGCTGTCCTTTACACCTTGTATACGTGCCTTAATTCATTAAACCCCAAACGAACGCCAGCGTTCGCTCTGTCATTGCCTTTCCGTTATGTCTCTAATTGATGGTACTCGAAAGGTGGAAATCTAATAAAATTAATCTTAATATTTAGTAATTTTTGCTACAGATCGCTGTTTTTCTCACTCTTGCGACTGGATCATCTTGCAATGCATCTTCACAGCTTGACTTGTGATACATAATTATAAATAAATAAATAAATAAAAGTAAAATCAAATATTATTAAACAAGTGGATTCGTTTCTACAAAAGGTTTGCTGACGACGAGCATTGAGTTCGCTGTCCGACCGTTCGACAAGGACCAAATTTGAGTCGACCGTCGCGCGACGGTGCATTGTGCTGCATGTGCACCTTGAAAAAAATGTCAGCTAAACTGAAAGGACTCGAGTGCGGTGCGAGAATATTTGAAAGAGTTACTGTGGCCTTTTGGAACGCAAAGAACTACAGAAGAAAATCGAATGGGTTTTAGACTGTAAAAGTTCCTGTCTTCACCCAGATCGGGAGAAACATGTAATTGAGACTCGATCCTATAACTTCAAAATAAAAATTAAAGATTAAAAAACTGGGCAAGTGCGAGTCGGAATCGCCCATGAAGGGTTCCGTAGCAGCAAGTAACATAATATAAAAGTACTTGTAGTTCGTTGTAACTTTGATCGATGTTTTAATAATAGCGTATTATTTTTAGATTTATGTCGTATTAAAAATATACCACTTAATAGATCTCGTTCAAATCAATTTTCGTTGGCGGTTTGCATGGTAATGTACATCATATATTTTTTTTAGTTTTATCATTCTCTTATTTTAGAAGTTACAGGGGGGGGGGGCATACATTTTACCACTTTGAAGTGTCGCTCGCGCAAACTATTCAGTTTAGAAAAAAATGATATTAGACCCATCCATAGATACCCCATACGTATGGCATTTTTTTGAGTTTCAGTTCTGGGGACCCCCAAAATTTATTGTTTTTTTTTTCTATTTTTGTGTGAAAATCTTAATGCGGTTAACAAAATCCATCTACTTACCAAGTTTCAACAGTACAGCTCTTATAGTTTTGGAAAAAAGTGACTGTGACATACGGACGGACAGACGGACAGACAGACATGACGAATCCATAAGGGTTCCGTTTTTTGCCATTTGGCTATGGAACCCCAAAAAAGGTTAAAAAAAATTATGATATTCCACCAACCCAGAAACAAAAAAAAAACTGTAATAAGTTTATTAACTATCGTCTTGAGGCAGGTAGCCGGTTCCCTTGACAAGTTTTTATAGCAGGAAAACGATTGCAAAATAATAATTAACATCTTAGTAAACGTATAAATACAGCATAGGTAATTAAGTTTAGTAATCGACGGACAAAATGCACTAAAAAAAAAACATTCATCACAAATTGCTTCTACTGTTGCATGTTTTAAAATTAACCTGCCAACTTTAAAAATAGATTCGTCAGAATGTTTTTCTCTAAAGCCAAAGACTTTTAAAATTAGGCGCGTTAAGCTTACCTGGGCGTTAAATGCTTTATCTTTTGCTGATCTATTTTAAGTTTTATTTAGATTAAAATAAGGTTTAAATTCAGTGTCAGGGGGTATCAAAGGCTTTGTAGGTAATTCCTCGAATGGTTGCTATTGGGAATTCCTTTGTGGATGTTTCATAGCTCGAAGGTATTATTATAAAAGTAAACCTTGTGGTAGTACGGCGGTTATTTTAATATGAAAGTCACGCACAAGGATATATATAAATAGGAACAAAATGTAACTAATTGATTCAGAGAATGACGAATTTTCTTCAGGAAAAAATGTCACGCTATTTCTGTAGGGGGACTTTTGAAAAGGTTTTAAATATTCTGTGCAGGTCTTTGTAAGCTGACGTGCGTAACCCTACGGTTTTTCCCTTTTATTGACACAACCAGTGAAAAACCAATGCATTTAAAAGGAAAGGTAAAGAATATGAATAGACAAAATTAAAACAACGTCGTATTGTTTTTGCTTTGCAATTGTGTTTATACAATATTTAAACCACAGACTTACATTTGTGGACATGATTACCATTCAGATCTAATATAGTCAATATAATCATGTCTATTGTTAGTAGGATTATTTTTCCATTACTTCTTTTTATAATGTGCATGTGACAACACTTTAGACTCTTCTTTTTCTTATATCACTCGTCACACACTCCATTACTACAATTTTTTTATCAGTGAACAAAATATCAAATATAAGTCCTTATTTGGTACTATATTGACTGGTCTACACACTGTTACTCTCAATACCGTCAATATTGTAAAAAAGCTTTTTTTTCCAATCAGTAGCCGTGGAGATTCTTACCGGTTATTTTCCATAGGAAACTACTAATTGGAATCGTGCACTAGGTCTGACGCTTTACAAGTGCCGATATGAAATACAGTATTATGAATTGAACAGCATTCAATTTCCTCTCGAAGTCTCTGCTTTTTTTTTAAAAGGATGCTCTAATTAAAACACCGTCGCCGTGGAGCCAGAATAAAAGCAAAAAAGAAAAGATTAACACGTACAATAAAAAAAATGAATAAAAATAGAATAACTAACGTACATAAGTAAGGAAATTAGCAACGGATGCAAGCCTATGATGAGAGAGTTTAAGTCAGTAATGGTCTGAGAATTCCTTTGGCTACACCCACAGCAAGAGAAGTTATTAGATTAAGCCCCGCGTCAAAAAAAAAAGTATCTATGATTGGAGCCACAAGTATTAAGGTAATATCCGGTGTAATGAATACACTACACTTGCTATTAAATAGTTTTTCTTACATTTTATTGAAGACTAAAGGTCTCATTAAAAAAGCAAGTTATTACGAACAGGCAACTGTTCAGCATACTAAGTGATGATCCAGCAAATTGCTCGTGTACGGTTATCATCCTAAAGCCTAGATTATTACACAGGCTGGTCCAACCGGCGCCAATACCGGTATCGCTAAGTTAATGATAGACTATGAGGTAAATAGTGCCTTTGAAATTGCCTTCATAATCACAGGAAATAACATCGATTTAGTTTATCAAGACGGATTGAAAGTACTGACCAGAGGTGGTGGCCATGAAATACATAAGATTGGTAAGACCACCGTAGGAGACAACAAAAAATATGGTTAGAGGACTTTTCCAGATTTTTAAAGAAGGGTGGCACAACTGGTAACGATGAAGAGATTGGACCAAGGCTGAATAATATAGGACTGTAAACCATGCATGCTATGAAAGCAACAAGAATGGTTAAGCAGTTATAATCGCACCAATTTAGTACCAGCGAGCGGTGAAAATTGTACGCAATTATTATTGACATAGTGGCATTTCCCACAGGATAAACCCGAATCCTTATGCACGTCAGTCTACGATCACACGTACGCAAATACATATAATTAAAAAGGCATTGATAAAACTGAATACACTACTACACTAAACAGCTAATCATAAATTCTTGACTCTAAAATGAAGGAACTGCCGGAAAAGAAATTGTTTCTGATTGACATAATTATGGTACATTTTACTTATACATAATAAATCTACTGATGAAAAAGAAAGAAAAACATTTTATTTGGCGGAAAAGACGCAAACAAACTACTAGTGCTTTTTTAAATACGCTCGTGCCTTCTCATGGAGGCACCTGATTGGATTTTTAATAAGACAAACGGCTAGAACAAAAACAAACAAAGAACAACTTTTACTGTGATGTGATTAACTCACAAAGCCATAATGTTGAAGAGTTGCATCAAATGTCTACAACAATAGCACAAAAGACCATGCAGTGGGTCATCGCTTCCTGCCATTCATTTCTAACACAAATGGTCTCATCATGTTTTGCTCCCGAACAGATGTGTTTCACTAGAATAATTTCAAAGGTCATTTAAATATTTATGATACAAATGCATTATCTGACGTGAACAATGTTTTGTAATATGGAACAGTTGATGTCCGTGAGTTGCAGGTTCAAGGTTCAGTTCAAGAGATAATTGGAGATAAATATATTTTTAAATCTTTTTTGCTATCGCTAAAAAAAATCTAGTTCATCCAAATTTTGCGTCTTTTAAAATATTTGTGGGGCAGTCAATGACTCAAAATTTGAGATCCTTAATTAATGCGTATACTTTCTCAAACTGTCGAGGTTTCAACTTGCAACAACGAAGAAATATTATCATATTAAAAATCCTATATTTCAAGCCGTAATTTACTTGAAATTCTCTGGTTCCGTTTGAGTGAAAAATTGCTGCCAACGAGGTCATTGACCGGTGGTTATGGAACCTAAGGAAGATCTCAAGATCTTCCTTAGGTTCCATAACCACCGGTGAGTTGTGGTTCACCGCACTAACTCGATATAAAACCAAGTGACAATGCATTTATCTTGCCCGCATACTTACTGTATGAAAACAGAACTTTGTAAGGCTGCTTCCAATAAAATTTATTGTTTAAAGTAAATAAATGTTTCCATCTACGACTTGGTGGTCTACCTTAGGAATTGGCAAAGAGTGACGCAGAACTAGAAACTTAGAAAGAATAGACGAAAAAAGTCCTTCCAGTTTAGCTTAACTTTAATACAATAATAATAATTTCGGCATCAAACCATTGCTATTAATTTTCTCTAAAGCTTCACATTGCTACCAGTTTTTTTTTAATGGGATATCATCAAATAAATGTTCCTGCTCTGGATGAAACGAGCGGAAGAGTCAGAGATTAAAATCCATGCGTGTTCCTTGACCGCGGCAACTTTTTAGAACAATCCCGCAACTCTTTCCATCGCACTACAAGATCGTGATTGAGAGATACGACATGCCATGTACATAATCCAAGTGTGTGGAATACAAAACGTGACTCCAAACGTTGGACAAGAAACGACAGCAACACATTGAACCGTAGCACACGTAGTAAACAGAAGTAATGATATTGCTACCATTAGACTTAAACAAACCACTCTACACATAAACATTCTATTGTTCTAAGTTACTCATAGTTTAAACAAAGTTCATGTACCAGTTTTGTTTAATCGTATTGAGGCTTTGGGACTGTCTTTACTCACAGGTAACTAGATAATTATATCATCATCAATATTTCAGCCGAAACAAGTTCACTGTTGAAAGAACTCAAGTGTCGACACAACGAACGGTTCTGTGCGTCTCGCATTCATCGGATTCCCGCGAACCTCACCAGGTCATCGGTCCATCTTGAGGCAGACCTCCCAATCGAGGTAGACCTGTCAACGCTGTCTTCCGGTATACGGTCGCCACTTTAGAACTTGACCCCATCAACAGTCTGTTCTGCGAGCAATGTGTCCTGCACATTATCACTTATGTTTGGCAATTCTTCGGGCCATGTCTGTGTTCTTGATTCTTCTGCGGTCATCTTCATTCATGATGCTTTATTCGTAACTGGATAAAGAGAAATAAAACGTTTTCTCCAGGCAGGCACCTTTACTTACCGTAACAATCTCATTAACATTGATTTTAAATCGATGAAAGAAATTATCGTAAGGAAACTGATATAATACAGAAACCAAACATTTGAAGACATAGTGGCACATCCACAGTGAAGACACATCCATTAGCGACACCTCCGTAAATATCTGTTATATCATGTAAATATGTAGGTACCATGTAGTTAGATAAAACTTGTTGCGCGAATTGCTCTTATTAGCCAGTTTTTGTTTCAGTGTCTCACAGCTATGTTTTTGTCTGAAAACTGCATATTTGTATAGGTGTTAAAATTTGTTACTGCTTCATCATTTTTTATTATTAACTGTAAAACGGTAAACATGTAGACGATTTGGTTGAAAACTGAAACCTTATTTTATCAACTTCACAATGAAGAATCGCAAATTTACTACACTTCAACCTCACCGAAGAAAAGTAACTATACATGGATAACAATAATGTTATGGCGCTTTTCCAACTCGTCACCAACTTATGATGCATCGTTGGCATTTTAACGAGTTTTTTTTATAAGATTCTTCCTTTTTAGTCAATATTGTCAATTAGTCATGTATTCATATCGCCTTACAGTTAAGATGTAATTGAACCTTTACGAATTGCCAAACTTAAGTGGCAGTGGGCATGTCACATTGCTGGCAGAACAGATTCTCTGGTTTATGAGCCCAAAAGGTTCTGGAGTGGCGACCGCGTACCGGAAAACTCAGCGTAAGAATGCCTCCTACAAAGTGAACACTGAAGTTATGGTTAGGGTCGTGGGAATCCGATGGATGCGAGAGGCATAGACCGGTAGTGGTGGTTACACTTGAGGAAGACATATCCAACAGTAAACGTCTTTCAGCTAATAAGACGATAATGAAAATGAACCATTTTTTTGTAAAAATAAATCTTTACGATAGAGCTTTTCTTATTTATGGTAGAGTATTCAACATCAGCAATGTTGTCTTATCACGCTGCTAGCTTGTCCAAACCTTCCTTTTAAGTTAACCGCCTTCCCTTTACCACCATTAGGTCTATCTACCTTCGACTCATCGTCATCATTCGATCCTTTAACAACTTCACCAAAATCCTTGAAAGCATTTTCGTTTAAAACATTGTCATTCATCACTTAAACATGGTCATAAATCTTCACCAAAACACAAATACATAGTTTCCGAGTTAAAAGCATTCGTTTCGGAAACAGCATGTAAGGGGACAGACATGTTTAAGTGTACTATAATATGACTCATCGGTATGTATGAGGTTCTGGTCGGTAGCGATGTGTGTTTAACATGGCGTTATCATTATACATGTTTTGAATATTTTAAAACGTGTGGATGGAAAACAAAATTGAGGTGAAGACATTTCGAAAAAATATCAATTGATATATGTACTGTTCGTTACTTGAGATTACAATCTCAAGTACAACGAACGGTTTTAACCTAACAAAACAATCAAAATATGTATCCGTATTATAGCGTAAAAAGGTTTTTTAATGATATTATTTAACAATACATATTATTATATTCTGTGCAGACATAAAAATCAGCACTGCGATTTTAAGAACTTATGTACTTAAATAATATTTTTTTACGTAACTTTATGACCTGGTAAATTGACCGTCGGCCCAAGCTTGAAGGTATGTGTATGTTCAAAGAACATATTTTTTATTAGCCTTAGTCCCACACATTTAGTTAATGAGAAGATAAGTCATGTCTGAGAGCTCTGAAATTTTTGGACTATATGTCTACAACCTTATTTTTAGTAATTTGAAACTTGAAACACCTGTCTAGTATTTTTATGTGAATCTTTTTACAAAATATTTTATAAAAAATCACAAAGTTATAAACGTGTTATGTCAGCAAAAATACAAGGTCACCACGCCATCCAGGCTACTGAGGCATTGTTAAATTGCATTGCACCCAGCAGTTTGATGTTATCTAACACTTGCTATGACCTGTATTGTGCTTAATGTCGGTGGTGTCGAACTTGTGACCTTTTTAAATACTTTTGGGAAAAAATATAACATGGTGTAAAAACTATTGGAATCCATTCAGTTACTGATTCTAAACAAACTATATTCAGTTTTCGCTTAAACTGAAAATAATGTTTTATATCTGCAACTATTTGGAGGAAAATATTAGAGATAGTTTTATTTTTTATCAGACTGTAGGTATCATTCTAATCTTTAACCTACTTCTACAGGTTTTTCCTGTAATCATTCCTATTATCAGATATTTTTCTGTCTCGGAATTTTCCTCTTTTGCTACTTATTTTTACGAATTTACCATTGCTTAAAAGTTTGCAAAATGCAAATGCCATTGGATGACACTAATATGCTAATTTATAGATCTAAGGAATGCCCAATGTAGTCTCGTGCAATAGACAAATTGATAACCATCTCATTAGCATACAATATCGATTTTTATGAGATTTTATAGACAAATTTATTAAAATGACATTTTAAATGACCACAATACTTGTTAATTTAGATGGATGCTAAGATAAAAAAGATTTGTTAATTCATTTTTATTATTTATATCCACGACTGAATGAACTAACAAATGGACTTTTTCACGACCTCGGAATTTTGCTCCACTATTTTTGTTTTTTTTTTCTCTTGTTTTAGCTCCGGATTGTCAACCAATGGGTTATTGTGTTTTACTTAATCTGATTATGAGTTGTGAAGCAACCTCGTGATAATGGGCTAGTGCTGCGCGTCTCCCGGGTGCTATTCTCGCATGGAACAAATATTTATGTGGCCTACTGACTACAGTTGTACCTGGTCTTTGTGTCTTGTGTACTTTATTTTAGATTTTTGTGTACGGACCTTCGACACAGGAGTAACTTCTAGTGTGAAACAACGTGCTAGAAAAATCTTCTCTTTTTCCTCTATTGTTAATGTTCAGTCTTCCTCCTGCTCCCTTTCTTTTTTCTCTTTTCTTCTTATGCATAATATTGAACCCTATATCCTCATTACCATCTTCTTGCTCATATCCAACATTACTTGGGGTCACTGCAATGAGTTTTCTTTTATTTTCTCCTATGACGTGTATATTATATTTTATGTCCCAGCCTCTTACTCATTTTCTTCAAGCTTCGCAAACTCTGATTTCTAAATCTCCGTCGTCAAAACTGACGAGGTGCTAACGTAAACAAGGTGTTAATTATCAGCAATTAACGCCTTAGTTATGTTTATTACTACTAATTGAGTGACTTTACAATCTACGTTAGTTTCTAGATTGATAGCTGAGATGGTTTCTTTTGATAGACATGCTTAGAGACCGTGATTGATGGCTTTAATAGGTATTAAGTTGTTTGGCTTTCTTCATTTTTACGGGAGATGAGCAGAGAAAATTAGATTGTCGTTGAAACATTACTTTGCTAAATGATTTCACTTTAATATAGATAAAGATACTGATTACTGGATAGATACTTGACAGGTAAGGAAGGAAGAAACCGGCATGTCTTAGTACTTAAAATTCGAAGACATGTGACATTCCACCAATCTGCACTAGGTCCGCGTGATGGAATTACGGCCCATTCCCTCTCTTAGAGAGGAGGCCTGAGTCCTGAGGCAATGAGAATATTACAAGGCTGATTATGGTTAATTATAGGCTAGTTTTTATCAACAATTTTAAATCTTGCCTTGACTTTGCCAAGTTTTTACTACTAAAATCTGGACAAGTTTGGTGGTTTCTCACTGTAGAAAGTATTTATAATATTTGGTTTTATTATATGTTTTCCCATAAATAAGTACATGCTACCAATACGATTATTGCACTTGTCATTATTTTCAAATTCAATTAATTGTGTAACGGGAATTACGACTCATCTTCATTTCATCCGAAAGACGTCCACCGTTGGACATAGTGTCGCCACAACGAACTGTCCGGTGCGTCGCAACCATCGGATTCCCGCGATCCTCCCCAAGTCTTAGGTACACCTTGTATGGAGGCCTTCTAGTCGCTACTCGAGAACCTTTCGATCCCAACGACCATCTGTTCTGAAAACAATGTGCTCTGCACCTACTTAAGTTTGGAGATTCTTCCTATCTCGTTAACGTGGTTTTCCTGCACAGGTACCTTCATTCCTGATTTGATCACGAAGGCAAACTCCGAGCATAGTGAATAACAACTCAGCTGGATGCAACAATTACTTGACAATCTTATGCCACCTCGGAGCATCCAGTAAATTTTTTATATTTGTCATCTATTCAACATCTCTGAAGCTTCTACTCAATTCGTGATTCACGTGGTTCACGACTCTAGTGATAAAATCAGCTCGCAACCAGATTTGATCAAAAATTTGATTCATCAAATCCGATCCAGTCATGAATGATTTGTCAACAATGCACTAAGAAGTGTAGAATTTGTTCTTAGAAATGAGTTTGCTTTCTAATCCTGATTTGTTTGTTATATAGAACATTTTACTGCAGACTGGTTACAGAACTGGATGCTGAAACCGGTCCATCATTGCCAACCAGTATCGGTGTTTGATGCGTAGCAAATATTGTTTAATAGCGGAGTATTAGCTTGATTGAGCCAGTATTTTTTTATGGATGATTATAATCGATAAATGCTACATCAAGTTTCAGAAACTATTCATCATTTGATCATTATGAATTAGCAGATTACGAACTTTTAGCAAAATGACAATGGGATCGTGTTGGAATGACGAATTTATAAAACTAGCAGACTTGGGCCCTAGGTGGATTGCCTCGCATAAAGAGATAATTTTTTTTTTACCCTCATCTGTTGTTTAATCGATTTTTTTTTCGCTATATAATCAAAATCAAAATCAAAGCATTTATTTCAAATAGACCATTTACAGGCACTTTTGAATAGTCAAATGTCGGTCAGTCCAAGAAAAGTGAAGGTAAATTGCACGTTCCAAAGAGTAGGTCTCTATGGAGAAGAACGTGCAAGAAACTCCATGGACACTCTTTTAAATCATATTATGTGTTACATATAATGCTTGGTTACATATTACTTGTTGCTTCTATCATGTGAGCACAATGTCGATAATGAAATAAAAATGTAAAATAATTAAAAGATAGAAACTGAATTAAGCCACTGGCAGCTAAGAGATGACCAGTCCCATCTGACGGCACCCGTTCACGAGCATGACGATGAACGACCCGTTCACATAATAACAATGGAACTCAATTTGTAAGTATTTGGATAAAGTCGAAAATATAACAAGTTTATAATGAAAATATTTTTTTCATAGTAAGCTTTTATAGCGCAGTATACCTGTATCATTAATACTCGTCAAGACAAATCATACGAGCCTATAAAAGCCTAATAAACTTGATGGGGTTGTGTCGTTTAACTACCAAGCTCCTATAGCCACCCTCCGGTTCCATCAGCAGATCAGCTCCATGTCATAATGATTTTGTATTGTCATCTGATTTACACATGCATGCAAAATTTCAGCTCAATCGGTAGCCGGAAAGTGGATCAAATTTAATTTGCAAGATTTGATTACAGACAAAAATCGGGAGAGGTGAAAAAATGTTCGTATCTCAGACAAATTTTATTGTTTAACATCATTGGCACCAGATTTAGCTAGGCAACCTGCTCTGAACGTCTTAATAAACGCATTATCTAGTATACAATATTTATCATAATCAAAGAACAGATGAGGGGAGAGATTTCTTCTACGTATGTCGTACTATAATAACACTATTACAAAGCCCAGTTGCCACTTTGATACACGTGTAACGAACAGTACAATAAGCCGGATTAGCTGTGTCATTTTGACAATGCACCATAAAAAAATGAATAATCGTTTCGTGAAATCAGTAATCCCTATTTTAAAATTACCTGACACTACAGCAAGGGACGCAGTTTTTTAGGGTTCCATACCCAAAGGGTTATATGGGTCCGTACGGTCCCCCCTATAAAACGGTCTGTCCGTCTGTCATCACATTGTATCTCATGAACTGTGATAGACAGCTGAAATTTTCACAGATGATGTATTTCTGTTGCAGCTATAACAACAAACACTAAAGCACAGAATAAAATAAATGTTTAAGGGGGTTCCTATACAACAAACCTGATTTTATTGCCGTCTTTTTGCTACGGACAGTACAGAACCATACGTGCGCGAGTCCGACTCGCTGTTGACCGATTATTTCCTATTACATTTTGCGATGAAACCATGATTGAATCAAGACTCATGCATATGATGATTAGATTTATTGAAGTAGTAATGTGTATCGTGTTATATTTGACCTTAACATTTAAATATGGTTCTACTACATCGAATTGACGATTGTGATGAAGAGTCAAAAAAAAAAAACATCTAAATTCGCTCGCAGTATTAGCAGTGGTGGGCGAGTGTTCAGAAGTGGGTTCAATTTAAACCCAGTCAGGCGCATCACTGAATCAAGACTCATGCATATGATGATTAGATTTATTGAAGTAGTAATGTGTGTCGTGTTATATTTGACCTTAACATTGAAATATGGTTCTACTACATCGAATTGACGATTGTGATGATGCGTCAAAAGAAAATTATCTAAATTCGCTCGCAGTATTAGCAGTAGTGGGCGAGTGTTCAAAAGTGGGTTCAATTCAGACTCAGTCAGGCGCATTACTTTGTGTAATTTATTTCATCACCAATGCTACCAAAACGGTGACGGAAAACATCGTGAGGATTTTTTTTTTCGTTGGGATAAGTCATCCAATGACAACCCCCACTCTTGGGCGGAGCGGGAGATAGTGTCAGACTCTTACTGACTAAAAAACCCACCCCGTTCCTTCAAGCCTTCATACCGGGGCTCGAGTTCTCTTTCGGATAACCCTGGCCCCAGTAGGCTTCGACCCGGCTGGGCCGCTACTGTTGCTGACAACTCCTTGAGGCGCGCGGGAACAGTGTGCGCCGTCGACGACTTGGGCTTGGGCCGGACAGTTACCGGACGGCTGGACAGCGAGCTACCCATTGATCACTGTCCGCAAGCCCGCGCCTACGGTGATCGTGAGGAAAGCAGCATGTCCTAGAACCAAAAATTCGAAGACATGTGATATTCCGCGAGCCACTCTGGGACCGCATGGTGGATTATGGTCCATTCCTTCTCCTTATCACAGTCATCATCTTCCTGCCCTTGTCCTGTTTTATTTGGCGTCGGCACAACACGTTATTTTCTTCCATTCTGTCCTGTCACTCGTCACGCTATCACTAACTACTTTTTCTTTCATATCACTACTTACACAATCCATCCATCTTTTCTTTTGCATCCCTCTCCCTCTCCATCCATCCTCATGTAAACTCATAACTCTTTTAGTAATATCCTAGACCTAGACCATGACGTTTAAGTTTCAGAGTGGGTAAGAGACGTAGCTATACAGGTTGTCTAGCGCCATCTCTTACCCACACCGAAACAAGATTAAAACAATCTTACTTTGAACGTCATGGTAACCTCGCAGGTCACAGTACCTAGTGGGATTAATATAAAGCTGATTTTGATGTTAAGCTATACTATTTGCAATGACTGCCAGTCTTAAATAATTAATCAGACTATAATTACCAAGCCTTGAATGAAGTCACGCGCAATCTTCATTAGGTATTATTTAAATAGCGTCAAATTGGATTCGTTTATTTAAGAGTTCTCGGCAATTTTCAAATCTAAATGCCTATTTGCAAGAAATACATTACATCTTTTGGCTTAAAATCCACTGTGTTCTGCTGCCATATTAAAATTTAAAATGCTAATTGTTGCTCCATTTAATAACCAATTTTGATGCTATTTTTCAGAAATTAAAAACTATTTAGAGTTAGTTCATAATCATCATCATTTCAGCCGATAGATGTCTACTGTTGGACATAAGCCACTGTACCGATGGTTACTTTAGTTTAACTATGATTACTTTAGTTTGTTTATGATTACTTTAGTTTGTCTATGAATATTTCAGCCGATAGATGTCTACTGTTGGACATAAGCCACTGTACCAATCGATGGTTACTTAGTTTGTCTATGATTACTTTAGTTTGTCTATGAATATTTTGTATTTTGGCGGGAAGATTCCAAAACTTATTCAATATATCAGTGTACCGCTAACTCTGCTTTTTATTGACGCTGCACCACCCTCAAATGTTGCCACAATGAACGACCTTGTGCTTGTCGTATCCATCGGATTCCTGCAACCTTTACCAGGTCATCGGTCCACTTTGTGGGAGGCCTTTCAATGCCGAGTCAAGTATGCGGTCCCCACTCCAGAACCTTTTGGCTCTAATGGCCATGTTCTGCATGTGCCCTGCTATTGCCACCTAAGTGTCGCGATTCTTCGTGCTATGTCGGCAACCTTAGTTCTCCTGCTTAGAGTTGGTTTAGTATAAAATATCGTAGAAAAATAAATACAAGTTAGCAGCGAATTGTCAAATAATATCACCATCATCATCATCATCATTTCAGCCGATACACGTCCACTGTTGGACATAGGCTTCCCCCAAGCGTCGCCACAACGAACGATCATGTGTCATTCCCGCTACCTTCACCAGGTCGTCGGTCCACCTTGTAGGAGGCCTTCCAACGCTGCGTTTTCCGGTACGCGGTCGCCAATACAGAACCCTTCGACCCCAACAGCCATCTGTTCTGCGAGCAATGTGCCCTGCCCATTGCCAGTTAAGTTTGGCGATTCTTTGTGCTATGTCGGAAATCTTGGTTCTCCTGCGGATATCTTCATTTCTGATTCGATCACGCAAGGAAACTCCGAGCATAGCCCTTTCCATTGCTCTTTGGGTGACTTTAAGCCTTTTGATGTGGCCCATTGTGAGCGACCACGTTTCGGATCCATATGTCATCTGGCAACACACACTGGTCATAGACTTTCGTCTTGAGACACTGTGGTATGTTGTCAAATAACAATTATCGGAAAATCGCGAAATTGCTGATAACTTTTTTTATGTACTACCGTCGAAGTAAAAAAAAAAAATACCCAATAATAAAGCTGCAGATACCTAACTTTTCCACTTTGCTGCCGTTAAAATAATAAAAAATCAAATTAAAAGACCCGACCACCTAAGAATCGAATTTGTTTTCAACGGCTTTACTATAGACCATTAAAATTGGTCCAATACCGAAGGTCGAAGGAAGCTGGATCAAAAACCAGTTTATACTAAAATTAACAGACTTCAACCTCGCATAAAACATCTTGTTATTAAGATATTCAATAATTCTATTTGAATTATTCATAATCTTTCGTGGAACAGCAAACCGACAGACGATCTATTTGATTAGTTTTGGTGTTTAATTTAATTTTAAATAACTTGAATAGATTAATTCGTGTGATAAAGAAGATGATTCTTAGGAAAAGGATGAGTTAGTTTCGGTACCTATCTATTGTTAAGTGACACTTATTATGATGCATCATAGTCGTTATGCCATCTTAGGTGTCCTACGCACTGGCGACCGTGGCTTCGGCGACCGTGTTCGCGGCCTGGCCGCCTAGTACGTGCACTGTGATACAAAAATCCCATATACCTCTTTTTTTTCTATTTCAACTATGAACTTTTCCGTGTCGAAATGATTGGCCATTGTAAAATAATACATTCTGTAGCGATGCACGTCCGGTTGCTGCGGCCAATGCGGTAGCACTGACGAATTAGAGAGATACAAAACATCTAAACATCTAAGAGAAGTGATGGATGATCTCGACGGCCACGGTAATAGAGAAGTGATAATCTCGCTCGATGGTCACGGCTAGTCGCTGATCGCGTGGCATCCGCGGTCAATCCGCTGCCAATGGTGGCTGCTAGTCGCTGGCCGCTAAGTGCGTAGGAGCTCCTACGATTATTCATAAAATCCAGAACTCACTGGCCACCGCGACCTGGCCGCCGCGGCCATGGTCGCCAGTGCGTGGAAAGCCTTAGTTAATCTTTTAACTGTCTACGTCGGATAAATTCGACCAACACTCTCGCGTTTATTCTTCTCGTCGCAGGTCCACGACCAAATACTCCCATCTCGTCAGCTCTTCTGTCGCCTATGAGGATTGAAAAGCTAAACGAGATGGAGTCGCTAACACACGGCCCTGGTGAATAGGACGCCAAACAATCGTCAGACTAATTCGACGCAAGCGGTTAAGGGCCAAGCGCCCGAAAAGTGCCATAAAACAGTGATTTTCTGAGGCCTACTCCTCCGTAACGGCTAGGTCAATTGGTTTGAAAAAAATAAATGTTTATTATAGATTCATGAACAATAATATCAACATTTGATTTTTTCGTGCAATGAATACTTTTGTCAAAAAAAAAAATATTTAGCAATTTCGCAACTTTTCGCAACTTTTCCCTACTCCTTCGAAACGGCTTGGACCTTTAGAAACATCAACAACACATAAAAATTGGTGGTTAAATATTCTTCAAAGTGAACATTGCATATGTAAATCAATCAATATCTCGCAGAGAAAATGGATTTAAAGCGCTTTCCGGGCGCTGCTGGCCGCAAATAAATGCACAGATTTGCGTACTGCCGCCTAGGCGAGTGCGAGAGTTGCGTTCACATAATTTCGGCCAGATGGTTCAAGGGACTATACGCCTTAATGTTTTAAAACCATTCTTTCCAGTGCTGTGGGCTTGTTTTACAGGCCAGAGTCAAGTTGCACATATATTGATTGAAATATAATTTGCCTGCGTAATACGTATTTTTAAAATCATAACCCTTTCATTTTGGCTTACCCCATTGATTGGCTATTTCATGAAAAAGTCGAAATTATACCGAAAACAAATATGTTCCAATACCTTTTATTACTCGTACCAAATTAAATATGATTTGGGTGTTAAAAGGTTGGACTTTACACCTTCCTGCATTAACACTGTCATACTACTCCACGCCTGTTACATCCACTTATTCTCATCTTTTTACACACTGTCCGCCTACATTTCAATTCTCTGTCTTGATTTCAGTTCATATTTTATGTAATTTAAAACAACACTACCATCTTACTGTAATTTTCTTGTTAGTAAAAATTTTATATTTATTATTCTGTCCTTGGCATTCACCTTTGAGCTAGCCTGTTTAAGCCATCTTCAGTCATAGTAAGATTGATAAAATAGATTGACAGAACATCCAAAATGATTGAGATTGACATCCGTTACTAAAATGGTATGGTCAATGTCTTACATTTTGTAATATCGACAAGCGCATTATTTGATAGTCCCTTACATTTTTACAATATCGTTTTCGCTGATAGTCCCTTAGAATTTGTAATATCAACAACCGTTTTCTTTTAAAGTCTCTTACATTTTGTAATAAAGACAATATCCTCTACTGATAGACTTTAATTTTTGTTGAACCTGAGTTTGTCTCAAAACAAATTTAAATTTGGTTATTTTTTGACGACTTGTCTCTCGGTGATATTTTGCTTTTGATGGTTATCATTCCCCTGTAAAAAATCATCGTCGAATAGCCTAACTACAGCTGTAGTGAGAATCTCCTGCTTATATATTATATACATTCAGATGCGATTTCCGTCAAGTCAATGAATTTCTGAGGTATATTAATTTGTACTACGGTAGGTGCCAAATAAACGTGGAATAACGGTCATTGACCCTCCTACAGTTTTTGACGGTAATATCCTTGTTAGCATAACATTTTTAAGCATAATATTGTTTGGCATAACGTTTTCGCATAACTTTTTTTAGCATAATACTGTTGCATAATAATACTTTGGCATAATGCATAGGTTAGAATAACTATCATTTAGTCTAATATGTTTTGGCTTAAATTGGAGTTGCATAAATTTTAAAGAAATAATATTTATTCGTCTAATAATCATGAGCCAATAATTTTAAATTGATACATAAGCGATGTTTTTATGGCGACGTATTATCGATTACAGGGTTAGGTTAGGTTAGGTTTATTTTTTGTTTTGTGTTAGGAATGGGATATGGGTGAAATAGTGTCTACAACTTACCGTTTGGAGTTATTTTTTAGGGTTTATTAGTTATATTCCAAAGAACATTATGTGTTTTTATCAATATGCGTTTATAACATTATGCTTTATAAAATTATGCTTTATTATTATTATGCTAGCAGTATTTATGGCAACAAGCATTATGGCAAAAGTTTTATACCTAATAATTTTATGCGTAATGATATATGCTGAATTTTGTTATGCCAATGTAAATTATGACAATATATTTTATGCTAATCATTAGTAAACCGTTTTTGACATTTTAATTTCAAAAACGGAAATAAAGACATAAAGCCATCTTGAATCGACATGTATTGTGATCCTTTACATGATCTAGTACATAGAGATCAATGTACTTTATTCCATTGTTAACTGGCGCCTTTTATAGTAGACGTAATGGTTCGTGAAGTCATACAAAAATAACATTTAATTTTAATAGATTGGAGTTGACGCAAGCGAGCACCAACAAAACCCTACTAATTCAAATCGTGTTAGGTAATACAGTTTTCGTCACGAAACCAATTAAGAAATTAGGTTTAAACATCGTAAATGTTAACTAGTAGGTTTATATTTAACTTATTTATGAGTAGGCAATGTTTCTCGTTGTTATAGTATGCCGATAACCTAGTTACGTGTTGATTGTGTTTAAAGCACTATAAAATTGTTCATGTAGCATTTGAGACGGGCTTGATGTTGTCGGAATGGGGCTGGCAACTGTCAAAGTGACGCTCTCGTCGATCTGTCTCAAAACAATGACATTTTGTATTGAAGTTGGAAGTAAACACTGGTTTTTATAAAAATGACGGGTTTTTGTGTACCTAATTGCTCGGAAAATGCTAATCACCAGTTTCCGAAGGATTATAAAATTAAAAAGTGTGGCTTAAAGCAATTCGTCGTGTTTAAATTTAATTCTTCCTTTAAATTTGTATCTGACCACGTCGAATATATTATTAGACATTGATGTTATTTATCAAACTCGAAAGAAATAACTTCAATATAGCACCCAGAAACTTATAACACAAAAAAGAATAGCATCAAATCACAACATAACCTCAACAACTATATACAACGGACAGACCTGTGGGACAGAACTATGAAGGCGCCATCTACAATCAGCTTTCACTTGCCAGCCCCATTGATAGGTAACTAGATAGATAGATAGACCTTTTTATTGTTCACCCTTATAAATTCTCGTTTTCAGCTGTTATTCTGGTCACCTGCTGTCGATTCGGACACAATATTTTCGGACACATTGTCCGAATCGACACATTTTATTTTCAATATTTTTTCACTGACGATTCGGACACCACCTTTATTGAAGCTGTTAAGTACAGTCGGAAAAAAAGTCTAAAAATATAACATGTATTAAGAAATTAATTACCCGAAGTTACCGACTTAAATTCAGCCTAAAATAGTTTTGGTAACGCTTTTTTCTCCGAATCTTATATTTTAAAACTTTTTGACTGATCTAAACAGTGTGTGTCTGAATCGTTAGTAAAAAAAGTGTTGAAATAAAAATGACAATGTGTCCGAATATTATTAAGTCCGAATAGTCAGTAACTAGTTTTGATTGCGACTTTTGCTAGATTTCTCCATGTCTTGTCATTCGTAGCATTGCGTGAACGTTCGATAAGGGAACAATTTGAAGAATATTATAAACTAGGTATGTAGGTACATACATTAAGCATGCTCCATCGTCAACCACATTATCGCTTACCATCAGGTGTGATATTGGTTAAGCACGATCCTATTAATATTAAATAAGAAATAATACTATTAAGAGCTAGAAAAACGGTTTTACCAAAATAACTAGATCATTTTCTGTAGTTTTGTTAGCCTGCAGTGGTCTGAAGGACTTCTTTGAGATACCAATATGAATACAGATACATTCTAGCTATTGTTATTATGGACCAGCTCAATTAATTTATTAAACTCGAAGAGAAATCCGGCGTTCGCCCTCTCATTTGTCTTTCTAATGTGTCTCTAATTACAGTAAAATTCGGAACTACTACTTGAAGTCCTCTCAACCTTAGTTTGTTCTTCGTCAGAATTGTTATTAAGTTCTCTTTAAGATTTTATATTTTTCATAGTATTTATTAGTTTATTATTTTAGCATAATTATATATGTATTTTATTAAAATTATATTATATATAAATAACTTTTTTTCAGTTTCAAGTATTTGTTTATTGTGCAAACCTACCACAGTGATGTCTTTTTTAACCCAAAGGTTGACTGGGAGAGAATGCCTTGTTGCATTAAGTCCGCCTATGTACCACTACTGTACCTACATGAAGTTTAAATAAATAAATACAGTATTCGAAAGGTTCAAGATGCGTGATATTCTTCACTCTCTTCTCTTTCTTATATTTGTTTATTGTCTTAACCAATGGTTCCATTCATTGACTATTTTATCTGTATCATAATGAGCCCTTGTGCAAAAACTTCAATTCTATCAGCTGCCTCTTATCCATTTTTTTTAGTGAGGTATAGTAGCAGCGTAGACTACTGATATTTAACCTTTTAATCATTTGCATTGGATTGGTTCGACGATTGTTTTCCTGTCTTATTCACTAGGGTTGTGTGGTGACAAGATGGAGTCCACGACCAAATTCGTGGATGTGTGACCCTGGCGGGATAAATGCGTGAATGTTTATCGGATATATCCGACGTAGGCGATTAAAAGCTTAGGGTGAGTTGCACCATTTAACTATAACGATAACAAAGCCGTTAACAGTTGTCAAATCGTCGAATTGACCAATAGGCGGCCGTTTCACGGCTGGTTATGGTTTGATTATAGTCATAGTTAAATGGTGCAACTCACCCTTAATCAACACCCTTTACGCCGCTACCAAGCTTTCTATCAGATATATAACAAATAGCTAAACTGCTTGATTCTTTGTTTCTTTCATTCTTGACTACTGATTGTTTCACCACGATGTCATACCTACATGAGTCAATGCTAGGTTAGTGGCCGTAAAAATGTAATTAGTCCGTCTTTTAGATTATTCAAAAATAAGGGACACGTATTTTTTTATTTGTAAATTAAACTAAAAATGACAAATTTATTATTTTTTGTTTAATCGAAAAAAGAAAAAATACGTATCCAATATTTTTTTTTAAATCTAAAATACGGACTAAATAAAATGTAATTATTTTGACCCTGGACACTACCCATTATAACATTAGAAAAGGTAATTATAAATTAAATAACTACCCACCATAGTGAGACATATCTAATAAGCATGGTGTATCGTTAACTCACAGCCATAGTAATAATGTTATTGCTTAGCAAATCTATAAACAGCTACTGTTAGATACCTAATGTCATTTATTCACGCAACTTAATAACTTGAACAAATGAAGTCATGAGCTCACAAAGACTTCTGCTTAACTATTAAGTCATTTGTTAGCTATTCATAATTATTTATTACCTTATGAAGAGATCTAGGATATGGTTACATGGCGGAATTTTCTGACACCCTTTTAAGGTCGGGTAAGTGAAGTTTCCTTCTTCGGCCCTGTATCTCGTCGTAATGATTCCATAGAGCGTCTCGTAGTACAGGGATAAGTTGAAGACACCAGGTCTTAGACTACACGTTATAATCATCAATCATCAATGAGATGGACAGACCAGATCAAGGTCGCTACTCAGTGCTCGGTTTACGAATATATCCGGAAAGCTGCAGTCAGCGATGAATGGTACTGCATTACCAAGATCATCAGCACACTCATCGTGATTCACAATGATGACCACGATCACTCTGGCAAGTGTGTACAGACTGATAAGAAGTGAAGTTGATCATGATCCACGTTACCTACATAAGGACTATACACCATAATTATTATAAGGTCATTTTAGTATAGGCACGAAAATAATTTAGACTTTTAAACGGCATTTGACACAATACACTTCATATAACAATTTTAAAATTTATTTTTAATTATCTATAGATTGTAGGTACTTAATCTATTTCTTTGGGTAAGCGTTTAAATTATAGACTTGAAAAGTAATTTATTTATTAAATGAAACCAATGGTTTCTGTGTACATCATTTTACAGGTAAAGTCAAGAATTGGCCTAAGTCTAACACTATCGCCAATAACAGGTCAACTAGCATTCACTATTATGGAGTGATATATTTCACAAAAGTAATGTTACTTACATTACTTTTGTCTAATTATATTACTCAATGCTTAAATCCTGAATCCCACAGGGTAGCGTTCTGTGTCCAATCATTTCCAAAAAGTTTGGTCGAATTTTACTGACTGATGAATTTAAATATTAAGGCTTATAGTCCCTTGAACCATCTGGCTAAAATTATTTGGACGCACCTCTCGCACCCGCCTAGGCGGCAGTACGCAAATCGGCAAATCTGTGCACTTATTTGCGGCCAACAGCGTCCGGAAAGCGCGCGGCTGACCTTTAAATCCATTTTCTTGGCGAAATATTGATTGATTTACATATGCAATGTTCACTTTGAAGAATATTTAACCACCAATTTTTATGTGTAAAAATGTTTCTAAAGATCCAAGCCGTTTCGAAAGCGTAGAGAAAAGTTGCGAAAATGCTAAATATTTTTTTAAGACAAAAGTATTAATAGCACGAAATAAATCAAATATTGATAATGTTGTTCATGAATCTATAATAAACATATATTTTTTTCAAATCTATTAACCTGGCCGTTACCGAGGAGTAGGCTTCAGAAAGTCACTGTTTTATGGCACTTTTCGGGCGCTTGGGCCTTAATGCAAACACTAACCTAGTTTTAATTTACCAATATTCAATATTATTATATAGATACCTACTCATATTCACAGTGGATACGGAAAGCGTGAGTTATGAACTTGTGGTAATGTGACGTCATCAGTGGCGTTGCTCGTCATCAAAGCGGGATATACTTTATTAAGTGACGACATAGTGTTTTACGAAAAAAGAGAAACGACTTTTTTCCATGCTGATTAATTATCTAAGTACACAATTTAAATAAACAAATTACTTCCTACATAGTTACTCGTATCTAGATCTCCAAAGCACTCATTCAAGTTATTATTATCTTGGTATACCTAGGTATCAAGTGAAACATAGTTAGGTACTCGTAGCTTGCATGCCCAGCCATATTTTCATAACTAATATCAGCTCAATGTTTCATCCTAATCAAAATTCATATGATCTTAGCTCAAGGCCAGACTAATCTTACAGAAAAAAATGCGGTTCAATTGACTAGACGTTTTAGTCTTATTAGTCTTATGAAGTAGACAATTTATATGGCTCCCATTGGTCTAGCTCAGTAGTTACTAGACTTTTCTGTTACTGACTTTAGTGGGTAATTAACTCATTGGTAAGATAAATATTTATGATACGAACGTTAATATCATTTTGCCTTGTTGGTAAGCAAAGAGATGACGCAAATGACACGATACAGAGTCGTAATTATCTAATAAATGCCATCGAGTTATTTTTATAGTCGTTAAATTGCATAATAAAAGAATGCTTATCAAATCTATCGAGTGTGAAACGATCTTGACTTTTATTGACTCGCGGTTGTAGCGCCACCTAGCGACGAGTAGTGTAACTAAACTTGTAAACAATCTAGTCGGCTGCGCTAGCGCCATCTTGTATGCAGTGGATGGAAACTAACTTTTACTACTTTCTCAATGTTTTGAGAGATGATACGTTCATTAACGTGTGTAAGTGTAATTATTTTTATTTTAATATTATTTGTGGTAGGTGTCTTTGCAAATTAAATAAAAATTTAATTGGCGTTTTCTTTTGGCAAATTGTTATATTGCTTCGTGTTTTGTTTACGTTCTCTAGAGGATGTTCGCAGCCGTCAAATTCAAGAATGTGTTTACATTTAGTTCTGCAAAGTTTTTTGTCAACGACGAAATTATAAACAGCGGGCATCCGTTCTAGGTAGGTACTGCGAAGCGTGTGTGCACCGATCCCTCCAATTTTTAATCCCACACACTGAACCACGGGTTCAGACCGCTATCGAAACGAAACATCGCGTCAGTCAGCGATTGCCCAGCGCGCTCCACGAACGCGAGACATTTCCCGCGCACTTTCAAATTTCGAACGCGATCGAACATAGACACGATAATTTTGAGTTTTTTCTGAATTCGAACAATTTTATTCCTGTTTTATTTTTTAACGATTGTTTTTTGGACAGTGATAGTGTTTAGTGAGGTGCTTTATTATTTTTTTGAGATAAATTGAGTTTTTTTCGAAAATGTTTGCGGATACGCTTTGCAGCGTTATTGGCTAATTAGTCGGACAGACTATCTTTTTGGTAAGTGAAAACATTGTTTTTATTATTTAGAAATACTTAATTTTTTTTCTTTAACTTAATTTCCTAGAAATGCCACTTTGTAACTTATCGGCACAAGTGACAGTGTAAGGGGAATTAATAACAATAATATAATATTATCCAACCTAATGTCTACTTTGAATTCTAATTAGTTAATTACCTAGTTGCATAATTGAACCTACCATGTAATATTAGTTAAAGGCGTTAGTTACTGCATTATTTTCTTTACGTAATTGTTGAACTCATACTTACTTATTTTTACTAAGTAATAACTAAGTAAGAATAAGTAAGTACGAGTAGGTAGATACCTTCTTATCATCATCTTGTCCCCGACCCATGTTACTTGAAATCGCAAACCACCTACAAAATTTAAAAGAAAAGTATCTAACAGACTAATATGAAACGGCTATAATTAATAAAAACAATAAAAAAACTACCATTAACAAGAAAACAGAAGCAAATAATTTAACCGCGAACAATTTAATTTCTACGAGTAGCTCAGCATAGTTTAATTTGTTCTTTGGAAGAAACTTTAACAATGAAAATTTAACAGTAATCAGTATTTCACGTACTAACGAACACAGTTTTTTTGTACAGGCTTCTATAACTTGTAACAGTCAGTAAAAGTCGAACGCTCTCGGTCCACTTTAGAGCGGAAGAAGTCATTAAAATGTTTTCAAAAGGCTTCATCATAATTAAAAAAGATTTCAAAAAAGGACATGAGTTTTTCAATTATTCCATTCTTAATGCTATAATTATTGTCCTTAATCTTTGCCAACACCTTTGTTTTGAAAGATAAATCAAACAAAATTCTTCAATAAAACGGAAAAATGCAATTTCAGTAGCATTCTTCAGTTCATAAAATCCAGTAATAAAACCAATTTAAGATTCTTCAATTAGTTACTTCTTAAAAAAATCTTTTTTACAATATAACTGCTTTTTAATTAAAAACTAGTTTTCCTACTTTAAATACAACTTCAAGTTCTGGGGGGTCCTGTCTCATTAAGAGTTCATAAATTCATAATTTTATCGAGATATGCACCTAGACCTTTCATTCCAGTAGTCATACAAACTGCATACGAATAGGCAAATCAGATGCATATAAGGTTATTTTTATTTTGTAACTTATAAACACAGTATTTTCGTATTTACATTTCGGTTTCAAATACCGTATGTATATAAATATCCCCAAAGTTAAGTACTAAAACTTGCAAATAATGTGGTAAACTTCATTTCATAAATATTAGAACTTGATTCAATATCAAATCGAAATAGTTTAAAACAAGGTTTAACAAGCGCAACTAATATTAAACAACACTACAAAAAAAAGTCCAATTCGTTCAATTATATTCTAACAATGTAATGTCTAACTTATCGATTACATCAGAAAGTTAAAACCAAACGTTCATTCTTCACAAAAACTCAACGTAATAATGACCTAACATTTCTTCTCGATAAGGGCACAACACTACATATGTTATCTCCGCCTTGACCCCTCACACGTTGACTGACATTTGACTGATAAAACGCAAACAGTTCCGTAACACTTGTGTTTTTGCGCCAAAATAACTGCTCTAAACGTCAAAACTGTCTTATCGCAATCTTGATAAAAGAATTGCTCAAAAAAAGTTTAAATGCGCGCAATGAGTTTGAAAAACCTCTAAAAAATCTATGACTTTATGCTGCCAGTGTTTTTTGCATCATTTTCGCAGTTTTGCCTAATAAAAAAAATGGTTAAAATGCGCGTTACTTGTATTTAATAAATCTCCAAAAATTGTCTATGATTTTGCTGTGAGCTGTGTTTTTTGCAGCATTTTCTTTCTTCAAAATTTCAATTATGGTAGCTTTTTAACAAATACCTATGTTACTATTTTACACCTAACATATAGCGGAAAAGACATCATAAAAAAACCTTTGAACTCACGCGTGACACCGTTTTTCATAGTTTTAAAGATCGACAAAGGTGTAAAACTATGATTTCAGAATTTAATGAAATATTTAACATAATATTTAACACTTTTCACTATAGTTTGAATTAATTATGATGAAAACTAATGATAATATTTAACATTACTTTTCAGTACAGTTTTGAATTATAAAGTTACCAAAGATTTTTTGGAGGGGTTCCTCTACCGTGACTTATCCCACAAGAACTGAGTAATTCCGGGATAAAAACTAGTCTTTGGAATTCCACGATAACCTTTTTTTATGTGGGAAATTATTAAATGACCCCTCTCCCTCTGGGTGTAGCGGAAGTGTTATAATTTAACTGACTAAAACCCACCTGTGTTCCTCTAGTTGCCCTTTGCAAGGCCTACGGTTGCTCTTTCGAACAATTCTGCTGTCCATTTTACGATAACCTAACTTTAAGCTAGTCACAAAAATCTCGTCTTGGGACCAATGCCTTAGTTTACCTGCTATAACCAAACTAACGAGTTTACCTCTCTATATCAATAGTTAAAAGTTTTAATTTACCAATAGAAAAAAACAAAAAAGAAAAGCACATATTTATTTGACGACAGTCACAACTACTTCTTCTTTGCCTCTTCCCACATTAGGTGGGGTCGGCTCTCCTTATCCTTCTGCGCCAGGACAATCTGTCCTGGGTTGTCGGGTCAGGCAGTTGGGACTTCCTAATTAGATTGGCCATACTAGTCCACCAGGTCAAGGGCGGCAACAAAAATAAAAAATAATAATCATACAATCATAAAAAATAACAATACAATTTACATAACAACACTATTGTTTGCGAAAAGACTAATAAAAATGTCTTCCAGCTGTCAAAAAACTGAATCAAATAAATAAATGTAATGTCACTTTTCCACGACATTGGATTGCGGTAGTCGGTTTGACAAGTTGAATCGTAAACACATGTGCAATGCACATTACTACGAAATAATCAGTTCCGTTGACTCTTACTACTTGAAATGATATGCAATCGAACGTCATCCGTCAATCCAAGAAGATGTGAGAAAATTAATTGCAGTTCAAGAGCAATCAGATGTAACTGGCATTAAAATATCATTGGTCGAGACAACGTTTAAGTTATCTACCTATGCAACCTACGAATATAATTCTTTTCACTTCATCATCATCATTTCAGCGAAAAGATATGCACTGTTGGAGATAGACCTCCCAATAGTGTAGCCACAACGACCGGTTCAGTGCGTCTCTCACCCACCCAGTAGTATTTCCGC
This sequence comes from Mythimna ferrago, assembly GCA_910589285.2. Classification (NCBI taxonomy): domain Eukaryota; kingdom Metazoa; phylum Arthropoda; class Insecta; order Lepidoptera; family Noctuidae; genus Mythimna; species Mythimna ferrago. The sequence goes on along the minus strand of OU342688.1, from coordinate 22,318,799 downwards.
GACCCTCACCAGATCCATCTTGTAGCGCGGGCTTGCGGACAGTTAGCAATGGGTAGCTCGCTGCCCGGCCGTCCGGTAACTGTCCGGACCAAGCCCAAGTCATCGACGGCGCGCACTGTTCCCGCGCGCCTCAAAGAATTGTCAGCAACAGGGACCCAGCAGGGTCGAAGCCTACTGGGGCCAGGGTTATCCGAAAGGGAGCTTGAGCCCCGGTATGAAGGCTAGAAGGAACGGGGTGGGTCTTTTAGTCAGTAAGAGTCTGACACTATCTCCCGCTCCGCCCAAGAGCCGGGGTTGTCATAGGATGATTTTTTCCCACCATAAAAAAAAGATCCATCTTGTAGGAACCCTCCTGACGGCAGTGTCAGGACTTCAGGAGGCTTCCTACAGGATGGATCTGGTTCTTCCTGTATGCGGTTACCACTCTAGAACCTTGGGCTAAGATTATTGTAGATATTCAAAGATTATTTTGATACACCCTTTCATCATCATCATCATCATCATCATCATCATCATTACAGTTGAAAGACGTCCACAGCTGCACCTAGACCTCCCCCAAAAGTAGACACCAAAGGAAACATAGATTTATTGATCTCAATAGCAATAGTTTATTATCCTTTATATGTAAAAAGGTGTGTTTCACTAATACTACGTAAAACATGTGATCCCAAGCAGTACTAAAGATATACAGTAACAGAGATTTCAGTCAAGTGGTGTCAATTATAAACAATATTTATGGATTAAAAAGAGAAAGATCATAGTGTTGAAGTAGATTTGTTTTTGCTATACTCCAACAGTTAGTCTAAGTACTTTCCAAGAAATCCAAAAGCGACGCTGAAACGTGCTCGAAACTCAAGTCTAAATCAATCTGATCGCCTTCTTGAAACCATCTTAAACCTCTGGACTCTGTTGCATGATCAGTAAGGAAATAGAGATTGTGAAGAAATTAGAATCAGCTGAATATGCTCTATAAAAGGTTCTTTACGAAACAAAATATAATGCACACACTTTTTCCACATCGCTGCCGTTGCTTATTTCACAGAAACCGTTCATTTTTGTAGCTTAGCGATTTTGTAGATTTATATCAGTGAATGAATTTTAAAAAATATAGCAGTGTTTCAAATCAACGTTTCAGAAACAGTTAAACAACAAGTTTACCTAACATTAAAATATTAACAAAAAACTGTAGGTAATTAGGCATTGAAACATACTCAACAAATCTAAAAGTTTACGTAAAAACTTGTAACTTTGTATTAGTTACAAGTTTCAGTTACAAAGTACTCGCGAAATAAAACTGGCGCTGAAGTAGCAAAGAGCCCATGTACCACAGAAACCATTATTTTTTTCGGAATAACCAAGTCGCAGCGTTGGAAGGCCTCCTACAAGGCGGACCGATGACCTGGTGAAGGTTGCGGGAATCCGATGGATACGGGACGCACAGGATAGTTCATTGTGGTGACACTTGGGGAGGCCAGGACGTCTATCGGCTGAAATGATGATGACGATGATGATGGTGATAATAAACCATGTCACTGAGTGATTCTGCAGCCTTATATCAGTGAATAAATTTAAGAAATCACGTTAGTGTTTCAATGTTTAGATTTTAACAAAAAATCAAACAAGAATTTTACCTAACAAAAAAACTTAAGTAATAGACGTTGAAACATACGTCAAATATAAAAGCTAACGTAAAAATATCTTGGCTAATACAAGATTTCACTTACAAAATACGCTTAAATTCTCAAGCAACCCATTTCCCTGGCATAATAAAACCGGCGCGGAAGTAGCAACAAGCCTTAATGCATTATTGTTTTATAACCAAGTTTTATAACCAGGTACAAATTTTACCAAGTCACCATGCGAGTAGTAGCCATGAATGCCGCTTTTACTTAGGAAACCTCAGGAAATGGTTTCGATTATGAAATATTTATCGCACATGACTTCTGAACCATTTGTTTCTATTTGATTTTTGCGGCGGCATAACTATAAACAATATGTACGAGTAATTATGTTGATAAAAGTATGACTATTATACTTGTAGATAAAACTACGTATAAATACTACTGGAAGCAGTTGTCAGTTTCTGGAAAACACTATCTGGAGAATGTTATTAGTATTGCAATTGCCAGACTTTTATTTTGTATCTTAGTATTTGATTGAGATAAACTTGAAGACTCATTTCTAGTCTTTACAAAGTTGGTAGCCGTGTTATAAAAAGAATCTGATAATTTTCGCCTAAGAAAAGTCTTTCTAAAAACATACACTCGAATGAAATGAGAAGAAAATGATCACGCGGAAATCCATGCGCTAGGTTTTATTTGTAAATTTCAATTGATTGTGTTGGCTTTGGTCGATATGATCGCCGATACATTTGTAACACTATCGAGGTATCAAGGCCAGTTATTCAAAAACTCTTAAAAGGTGAAGTAACTAACTAGCAAAGAAAAGTAACAGAAACTGAAAAGCTGACAATCCAAAAGAAGGGTCTGATAACCTAGGTTTATGAAGGTGTCTTTATTTTATACGATAATTTCGTCACTAAAATGAATGAATCTGTATAAAACAAACAAAAGATCTAACTGTCACTAATGATCATGAAGAATACAAAGGATACAAAATTAGTAAAAGACTGAGTAGAGATATATACGAAATCCGTCTTGCAAAATAAGTGTAGATGCATTACGCAAATTCAAAGCTGAAACCAAAAGTGACTCTGGATTTCTATCGACTGCGTTTCCCATTATTTTGAAAAGTGATGTTAATCCTACTCATCCTATTTTACATAAGTCGAATGTACATCGTGCATTCGTCATAAAGTTGCATGTAACCCAAGCTGCGACCTAATTAGTGTTAATTTCATCGTCTCACTCGATAATGTGTCAAGTATCGCACTGGTATTTTAACTACCAGTGGGGTCAGTTGTAACACTTAGATTTAATGGCTGTGAATATTTCAATATTCAGTTCTGTTTCGTGGTAGCTCATAGAATAAAATACATAAAAATCATGCTTTCGAAATCAGCACTAACAAAATATATAATGTTTCAGTATTTAGGTGGATATATGTATAGATGTAAAAATCAAGGTAAAATTGGTAGATAAACAAATCTAAACTAATGCGCTAGTTTATAAAAAAGGACAATAAAATAGTACGCCTTCAAACTAATATAGAAATCGATCAATCAATTGTAAAAAATCAAAAAGCAATCGACTAAAAAACTAACTCTAACTGACCACCTAGATCTATCAATAGAGAACAAAAATAAAATGTGTAACTTTTTAATGAAGTGCAATTGGTTACGGCAAAATTGAAGGCAATGACCCAAAATATGTCTGGTTTAAGAGATTCTGTTATCGTTATATCCAAACATGGCGGATTTAATGAATCTAAAGCTACTAATTACATCCTTACTTAAAATGCTATCGGCAAATCTGACAACTCAAGAAGAATATTTATCTTTGAAAAAGAAATTGATAGTTTATTTTGCTTTATAATCATTCCATGTAACTTTCTTTCTGCTTTGACTTTCAGATTTCCATGTCTGTATTGTGTTAAATGGAACTATGTACTTGACACACCTGTTAAATGAAACTAGCAACATAACCAAGGTATGGTTTTGGATTATAAAAAAAGTACAATAGTATTACAACACATTCCATATCGATTAGTACTTACAAGTCGATTCCGTTCAGTCGAACGTAATTCGATTCCAATGGGTAATGAACTCTTAGTATTGTTTTTGCGTAAACAATTTTTACTGTATTGATTTCGTCATCTCTAACTATATTTTTTATCTTCTTTTTCATAGTTATTTGTTTTAGTTTCACTTGCTATAAATTATAGGTCAAATTCTTAACGTCAAAAGGATTTTTCTAATCTAATGTACTCTTTGAATGTTCTATACAATCAGCTGCTATTCATGTTAGCGTGTCTGGGGAATAAAAAATCTTTTATGTCTATTACACAATCTTACAATTAAACAAGTCCATCCGCATATTTCGCAACTTAAAGAAATAAAACTAAAAAAGAATGACTTTCCCACAGGTTTCTGGTTCTTACGAAAGGGCATTGTCTGTTTGTCTTTACACTTTAATCTCTTCAACGGCCGCGTTTCATGGAAGCTGTGGTTTATCATGTGGAACTTTTATGGTTCGTGTTACGATCTTCTTTTTAATTATTAGTAGTAGCAGTACTAGTACAATTGCTCTAATTTGTATCATCATAATTTGTAAGTATCATATTCTTATACTGGCAATCTTTTAAGTCTAGAGCAGTACTTACTTCGTCGTGTTTTTCTCAAGAATGTATCTTTATATTTTCATCTTCATCACCCACATTCTTAAAATTTCTTTACGTCGTAAAACTGAACATGAAACGTCTACAGGTATAGTCTAAACGTCTATACCTATAGAGGTTTCTTAAACTATACTATTGTCTTATTGGACAAGAACATTTTGGTTAATACAGTTAAGATAAATATTTGTATGTTTATTTTGGATTGCACTTAAATTATCATATTGTTCTATCGCGTTGTTACGATAAACACTTGTCGTGGCTTTGAAGTAATTGTTCCTGTTTATTTTTAATTCAAACAATTACCTGTTAACCAGACGTATGGTGGCGTTAACGAAAGATAAATACCATTCGTCAGCTTGAGTGACTTGTAGGGGAGTCGTAACAATTAATTGAGAAAGACGAGGTGTTATGGTGCCCCCAGTCGAAGGGGCGTTGAACTTGACAGATGTTTGACGAGGGAAGCTGATGAGTTTATTAGGAAATTGATTGACACTTATTCTGGCGTTTATTACTTTTGAAAATAAGTTGGGGTAACTACCCCAATAAATATTACGATGATGTGACGTTGAGGGCCGTTAATACTTCGAGATATAGGTATATTATTTAAACATTTAAAGATTTAGGACAAGTCTATGGAGTCAGGCTCGGACGTGACCTTAAACGCTTGACGTATTTTGTTTATATGGTGATAATGATTTGAAGTTTTAGAATAGAATACAATAGAATCGTTTATTTCTGAGTACAGGTAGATGAAGATCTTAATATTAAACGGAATCACATATACTACCTTTAGTGGTGTAGAAATATTAAATGAGTATGTAATTTACAAATTCACATAGTTATAGATCATGCAATACTAAATAAGATTTAAAATTAAACAAACTAAAAAAAATACAATTAATATGTGTAACTATATATGGACCACTAGAAGGATGAATCTCTAGTTTGGTACTCATTAAATTATACCAATTGCACTTGAAAAATAGTTATATTCGCAAATTATTTTCTGCAGTTTGCCTTTCTACCTATCTTCAGGTAATTTTCTAAATAACAAACAGTCAACTAGATCAAGTGCCTCCTACTGACACACATTTAGTTCACACAGTCGCAAATCATCGTCATTACTCGACAAATTATCCTGGAAAGTGATGATTATGCGGTAAAACCCCATTTGTGTGACTTGTATGTAAGTAATTAGTTCAGTGGTTACTTACCGCAAAAGTAATCTGTAAGCAATGAGTACATAATGGAAAATCTAATGCAATAGACTAAAGTCAGGCCAGGTGATATGGATAATTGGGAAAGTCCCTTTAAGAGGATAAAATTATTATAATCAGACTTAAATGTTCTCACTGCTAACAGGTTTCCTCTCAGTAAGACGGGGTGGACAAAAACCACCACGTGGACCAAGTGCTAGTAAGTGGATGTCTCGTGTCTTGGAATGTTTGGTTCTAGGAAATGCCAGTTTCCTCACGATGTTTTTCTTCACCATTTTGAGTTACACTGCTAAAGAATAAATTCACTTGAAGTGCCTGCCTGGATTCAAATCTTCAACTTGCATCTCTAAAAATGCGGCCATTACCACTGCCATTGATACTATTTTTAGTGCCATGTCAAAATTAGGAATTATGAACCAACCACGGTTATCTAAAAACAAATTTTCTCCATATAAATTTTGGACAATAATTTCATCCCCATAAGGAGTAAATTTTGGAAAATCATCTTTTAGTGCTCGACTACGACATATATAGAAACCTTGTGCGAAATGTTATGCTCCTTGACGGAATAGTGTTTTATGCGTTGATATTTCAGTCAGTTACTTCTACTATAGATAATACAACCAGATGTCACATTACAATGTCATCAACAAGAGCCACTGTTTTATCAACTTTGTTTTGTTTCCAAAGAATAACTGTACTTTATATGTCAGTGCTTGAACATGAGCGATTCCCACAAATGAAAAATATACGAGTCTTTGTTTTAAGACAGTTTCCATTTTATATACATGCAATGATTAATTGTGCAACACGACACCTGTCTTCAAGAAATGACTAATAACTTCTTTCAAATGTGCAAGAGTATTGGATATAATTTTTAGTACATTTTTCACTGTAGAATGTTTTGGAAATTCTTTATTTTCTACAGATTTTCTCAATGTTAGGCAATTTGTCTTTGACAAAATGTGAATTTCATCACAATTTGTATATCCATCAGTAGGCCCGATGGCTGCGAGGGCCATGGGGAAAAGTATGAAAGAAATCCTCGTGGTCCTAGAACGCTAAAGGCATTCAGCTGTAGTTTTAGTTAGTAAAAGTCTGACACGCCCTGAGCTCCACCCTAGAGCGAGAAAAGTCATTAGATGATTTGGCACCTCAAAAAAGAAACACCGTTGGAAAAGACCAAGCAGATTCATCAATAGCATGTCCGTTTATAGGCTTTATTTATACAATATATCTCATTACAAGTCACTTTTCCGAAGCCCAACCAGTTTCCAATTCAATTATCTTCCCAACTGAAATATGTACACTCATAATCAAGTGTCAGATCTTAGTCTATGCATTTGACCTAAAGGTGCTAAAGTTCCGCTATATCTTAGACGGTGCAGCTATCTCTAAAGCTGATTGTTATCTGTGCGTACGATCTATGATGCTGTCTCCTGTCAGCCGTTTCCACAGAATACCAAGACTTTACAGAAGACATAAGAAAATGGAGATGGTATTATTGGAACTTTCATAAAGTCAAATGTCAGTTGTCAGCCATTGTCAGCATTACTAGCATTTCATATCGGAGGCGATCAAGTATAGTATCGTCCAGTTTAAGATTACGTCAGATAACCCGCATCTGATTTGACAGTCGTTGGGCCAAGTCATAGTAATTGACGGTGTCAATTCTGACTATGATTATGTATACTAAAATTTGTGGTCAGCGCAAAGTGAACCTGTTTATATAATTATTAATTTTATTAATGCCGCTTTAAATTTATCGCTTTTTATAAGTAAGTACATATGCTATTTAAAATTATTAAAGGTAGGTACAAAGAGTGCACCTGTGTTTGCACACTTAGCACTGTAATATCTTCTATCTTCTTTAAGATTATCTACCATGATGGAAATTCAGCCGGGAAGATTATAATTTTTACAATTTTATTACCATTATAATTTTCATGGTGTGCAAGAAACATTGCACTTTCATGATTTTTGTACACCATTCGTAACATTATTGTAATTACCTATATTGTTAGCAAGTAATGGCGTATCTAGTTATTGCAATGATAGAGTAGACAGCTTCTATTGGAACTGTTCCTTTAGAAGTTTTCCTCACAAAGACTGGCACCGATGCGTTTGTGTAATAAATAATAATGCTGTTTAACGTCCATCAACTCTGCCTTAAATTCGGTGCTGCCTCTGAGTGCACTTGGGTGCAGGGCCGAACTTGACAGGTAAGATTGTCCTGTAAATAATGTTAGTTTATTTAGTTAGGTAAAATAAGGATTAACATCAAATATTTTCACACTTATTTTGGTATAATTTAAAGTTTATTTGTAGTTACTTATAATTTGTTGTAGGTAATTTAATTTATCTATTATGCTGTAATAATTCAATAATTTTTATAAGGGTTAATGTCTGGAAATAAACGGTAAATAAATAATAATATTCTATCCGTCTAAAATACCAAGTTAATCAGAAAGAATTTGATCAACTGCCATCAGTTATTCTATGCATTGTAAAATGACATTCTAACAGGGTGTGCTTGCGCTCAAAATGTCACGGCGCATACAATTTAGCAAAATGTCAATAGATTTCTGCAACTCGCTGATCAAAATTAACGCCTATTTGGTAAACAGCACTTGTTTCAAGGATATAACTGTTTTCTTCACGCTTATTCCATGTTACAAGGTAACGAGAACTTGCAACGGTGTTATAATAATATATAAGGATGTTAAGACCAATTGAACTTTGAGATTTTCATTATCTTTTACACAATCGTTACCGCTACACACAGACTAGTAATTACCCTTGATTTGTGGTGCGTTCACAAATACTTGTGTAAACTCGCATATACAAGACACCCAGACCCGGAAAAACTATCTATAGGTTATACAAGTATTTGTTCGGTGCGGTAATTAAAGTCACGATACGAAACGCAGCCAGTCACTCAACCACTGTGCTTTTGATGTTTAACTATAGCAATTTGAAGGTGAAATTAACATCTAAGGATGGTTGATAACTCTCAAAGTGATTCTTCTTCTTCCTGCCCTTATTCCATATCACTTGGGGTCAACGCAACACGGTTTTTTTCTTCCATTCTGTCCTGTCACCCGTCACCCGTCACACTATCACTAACTCCCTTTTCTTTCATATCATACCTCACACAATCACAAAGTACTTGTCCTATTTTATTTAACTTTTGACATTAGACATTAGAAATATTTCTATAAACAAAATTATAATATTTAGTTAATCTACTTAGATTTGTTAATCTGTTTGTTTTGCTTATATAAAATACAATGATTTTTGTTTGTATTAATTAGAACTAAACAATGTTGGTAGAGGGCTATCTAAATTAATAATAATCCATTTTTTGTTGTTTTTTTTTTGTGCACCTGCCATGTTTTTCTCTTCACCACCCTAGGTTGACTGGTAGAGAATGCCTAAGGCATTAAGTCCGCCTTTGTACCTGTGCGTTGCATAAAGTTTTAATAAATAAATAAATAAATAAATAAATGTACTTTAAATATTTGGATTTTTATCTGAACATTATTTGTCTAGGGACAAGTGCAAGTTTGTTTTCTTAGGCCACAAAGTCAAAACACTCCGTTTATGTTGCTTATTTTATCACTTGCTTGGGCTAACGACTTCAAAAAACGTACTACCAGAATAAGGTGATCTATGTTCGACAAATTGCCTCTGAATCTTGTCAGCAGTTGAGTAATACATTAAAAATGTATTACTCAACACACACATCACACACACACACACACATCTACACACATCTATACATCTATACATATAAATAAAATTGGAGTGTCTGTTTGTAATATTGAAATAACTGCTTTTTACTACATGCATATGAATATATATACGGCACATACATCCAAACACATTTTTTACAATTTTTGTCTGTCTGTCTGTCTGTTTGTCCGAGCTAATCTCTTAAATGAATGGACCGATTTTGACGAGACTTTTTTTGACAGGTAGCTGATGTAATAAGGAGTAACTAGGCTACTTTTATTTTAGAAAAAATAAGTCCACGCGAACGAAGTCGCGGGTACAGCTATAAGAAAATAAAACATAACACCATGTCATTGGCAATCACATATAAATCACAAGTAATACGTATTATATTAAATTAGATTATTTAGTCCGATTGCTAAGTCAATCTAGGCCATCAAGGTCCCATAAGTACGGACTGAATAAATTAACCGACTTGGTATAAGGTACATGGATCTCACAACTTTTTACGGTAGAAGAATTGAGTTGCAAGCCCTGTTTTTTTACAAGTTATGTTTTTATGGTATTTTTATTCCCGGATATCAAGAAATACAACTAAATTTTTATGGCGCCCTAGGTGCTTTGAACCAAAGACAGACTAAAAGTGTTCTGTTGTCAGTGTTATCGTGAACATGGATTTGTTTTCATGCGGCAGCTTTAGAACGATGATAAACTATCTACTCACAGTAAATAAAGATTTAACAATACATTTGATTGTAAATAATGTTAACAAATGCTCTTTGTTACAGTTGTTGAATATCAAGTTTTTTTTTATTATTCCAACTTATCTGCACTTAGAGCATTAAACCATATCTGTAGGAGGAATTTATCAACATATGAGGAATTATACGTATCGCTTTTTTTTTAATCGATATATACTAGTGATTGACTGTGATTCCACTTGACGGTAAGCAGTGATGCAATCGTTGATGGTGATTAGATATGCACTAGTTTACTAAAAGCATATTCACGCCAACCTTAGATACTTACTCACGATTTGGTAGTTTGTGTGTTTATATTTAGACCATGCATTTGGACTTAGTTCACAGCATAGGACAATGTGAAATATCTTACCTACCTCATTGCTAATCTAACTTAACTTTGACTTATATGTAAACATTTTGAAATATTTCTTTACTTACTTAGTTTTCTTTGTGTCATTCATTGCTCTATTATTGTTTTTTTTTTTATTTAAATACGTTTTTGTTTTGTTTTTACAATTTGTATGTGGTATTTTTAATATGCACATAATTATATGGTTAGGTACATAAAACACGACTACTTAGATACCTCATCATCATTAAGTATTTACCTTTTTACAGTCAAATAACTTCTCCCTGTAGGGTGTCTGCTTTGAATTAAGCTCACCTGTTTATTTATTTTTTTTACTATTGATATGCTTTTTTATTATGTAGGCACACGAACTTTCAATAGTGCGACAAAATGGAGTCCCAAGTCCATCCCTGCGCCATCTTACATCTTTATACACATAATGGTTTGTTCAGCTGCAGCGCACGACCGCAACGGACGCCGTCAAATAATGGCTTACAATTGAGATTATTGATTTATCGGCGCCATGGCAAGGATCGTTTATTTTGTTCAAATGTCAGTGCAGGTTTTGAATGGAGGTATAGATAGGTCACTGTTACGGAGTAATTCAGGGTCTGTTAACGTCATCAAACCTCAAGCGAACGCAGGCGTTTGCGCTGTCATTATCTTTCTATTGTGTCTCTAATTGACGCGGATATAACATTTTTTTTTGTTTTTATGTTGTGTTCTTTGTGCCGATCACTCACATAACTCACATCTTTCGTAGCAATCTCGCAAGTAACTACTCGTAAATCAATATACTACAAAAAAATCTATTGAAGTATTTGAAGAGCGATAAATTTTCAATCTCGCCTTTGAAAAATAAAACTTGTAATTTTTGCCCCGTATTATGTAAAATATTCACTTTGCCCTTTTTTGAATGGTTTTTTCTTTTGGTTTTAAGTTCTAGCTACCTTCAACGTCATTGAAGATTTCCTTTAGACCCTTTCATACCGGTTCTTGCAATTATTCTTTTCTAAAAGGGATTAGGAAACCTCCCAAAACCTATTATATTATTTAGCTTTATACACTCATAAGTTGTTATTGTTTTCTCGATATTCAGTGGTATTTAGAATTAGTCAAATTTTCTGAAAATATTTTTTTATCCACGCACCCTAAATTAAATGCAAGTCAAATGAGGCGATTGGTGGTTTAAAATTCATTCAACCAATTTGTCATATTAATTTTGCGATATACATACCTACTTCTATCTCATCAGCATCATCATATCAGCCGAAAGATGTCTACTGTTGGACATAGGCCTCCCCCAAGCGTCGCCACAATGACTGGTCCTGTTCGTCACGCATTCATCGTTAGCGTGTCGTCGTCGTGTTGTTATATTATAATATGTCGTCATACTTCTATCTGAACACTACTAAAATCGATATTTTAAAGAAAATCTTTTCATGGATTTAAAAGGGAGAAGATAAATAGTTTTTGTCAATATTTGATACTCCCTCTCGCCCAACCCAGAGCGGAAGAAGTTATTTGATGATTTTTCATCTAAAAATACTTAAGACTTCTTTGTTTTATGAAGATAATTAATAATATTTACTTACGTATTAATATTCCTACCTGTGTACCTAACTAATACATTTTTAACGTTGAATATGTATAATCTATTAAAATGTCAGTCCTTGAACTAAGAATATTTGAAGATGAAAATGACGCTGTAACACAGCTTCCGCCCTTTGATCCCAGGGTCGCAAGTTCGATGCCCGTGCAGGTCAAATATTTGTTTGGCCTTAGTAATATGACTCCAGTAATCTATCTGTTTGTCTGTGTAATGGCATCCGTCATTTATGTTTTTTGTTTACTTTGTTTAAATTGTTTAGTTTAGATACTTGTTTCTGTGACGTATTATTGTATAATAATATGTATCTACAAGTTGAAGTAATATTCCTTTAGTTATTATGTATTATGTAGCCGATAGCTGTAAAGTCATCTAAGTCCGGGTGGTTACTTATTAAAAAAAAAAAATTCGATTTGTATTTTTAATTTAATTTAATTAATATAAAGTATAAACAAATATATTTTTTTTATACTTTCTTTTATTGTTTGTTCCTTGTGTAACTATAACCGAAATACTTTTTTTGTGTTTGTTAATTAAAATTATGCTCTAAAATTGCTATTTTCCAGTGTCGGTAACGTTGACGTTCCTAAATATAAATGACTTTTTTTTTACGATTGACGACAGAATTTATGTAGTGAAAATAAAAAGTTACCCCGAGGCAACAATTCCCGGGATAAAAGATCTTATGTGCTATTCTAGAACATGCCATGGTCTATCCGTGTGTCCAATCCATTCAGCCGTTTATATATATCATGAAAAGATAACAAACAGACACACACGCACAAACTTCACCTTTATAATATTAGTATCATATAAATTTATTTTAAACTTCAGTCAAGCATTCATTAATTATATTAAAGACATTATTCATACTAATATCAATATAACGTAATTTCTATAATATTATAAAATCGTTCACCCCTACCATTATCGTTTCTAATCTAAAAATAGTTTCAATCAACGCAATGAACTTGAACTTTATTCAAACGGAATCATAATTATTCCATAAAAGGCTGAATGACAGACGCGTAATGAGTCTTACACGACGTAATTAAACCATTCATTGTTACTTTGAAAAACAATGCAATCGTTAATTTGGTAAGTCACACTAATATGTGAAAGCTTGCCTATGTAAATTGAATGTTATTATGTGTGTTGTATAAGGAGCAGTGGTGGACCATTAGTAATGACCTCAATTTACGAGTTATATCTATATATCATGGGCTTAATCTAAACTCACAACCTCTACGTGAGCGACGAAGACCCTACATATTTTTCTGCCGCATTTATTCCTGTACTAGCTGTACCCGCGCGGCTTCGCTCCCGCTCTTCCCTACTTCAGCCTACTATACCCTACTCTACCCTACTCTACCCTACCCTACTCTACTCTACCCTACTCTACCCTACTCTACCCTACTCTACCCTACTCTACCCTACTCTACCCTACTCTACCCTACTCTACTCTACCCTACTCTACCCTCCTCTACCTTACTCTACCCTACTCTACCCTACTCTACCCTACTCTACCCTACTCTACCCTACTCTACCCTACTCTACCCTACTCTACCCTACTCTACCCTACTCTACCCTACTCTACCCTACTCTACCCTACTCTACCCTACTCTACCCTACTCTACCCTACTCTACCCTACTCTACCCTACTCTACCCTACTCTACCCTACTCTACCCTACTCTACCCTACTCTACCCTACTCTACCCTACTCTACCCTACTCTACCCTACTCTACCCTACTCTACCCTACCCTACTCTGCTCTACCCTACTCTACCCTCCTCCACCTTACTCTACCCTACACTACCCTACACTACCCTAATCTACCCTACACTACCCTAATTTTCATTTTTTTTTTCCATAAGAACCTTCTCCTCATAATAACGAACACAACAAAAAAAAATTAGCGAAATCGGTCCAGGCGTTGTTGAGTTATGCGCTTACCAACACATTTTGCGATTCATTTTTATATTATATATTGTGCACAAACATCTGAAGTTGCAAACATAAGACACCCATAATGATACCTGGAACACATAATGGTATCACTCATATCTATCTGTAGGACATACAAATATTTGTTCAATGTGAAAATAGAACCCACAACTCTCAGCGCAACCACTGTACGAACCGCGCCGTCAAAATTATTAACTAGACAAACAATTTTCTACAGAAATGGAAAAATTAAACACAATGAGATTGCATGCAATCATACTATCATGTTTCTTCGTTCTTCAATTCCAAGAGAATTATGCAAATAGTCTACCTTGTAATTTCCAGAAACTCACGGTGTGAGAATATTATCAACAGAGTGTCTGTTGTTTTAATTTCTTGTAACTTCAAGAAGCAGTGTCAGAATTTTAATGACTGAAACCTAACCACGTTTCTTCAGTGCCGTGGTCAAAGTCAAAGTCAAAATCATTTATTTCAAATAGACCATTTGCAGGCACTTTTGAATGGTCCAAGGAACGTAAAAGTCTCCTTGGACCACGGTGACGAATAGGCATATTCTCATCCTCACATTAGATCATTTCTATAGCTAAATCTGTCTTACAACCCCTAACATATGTACACCTATATTTTAACATATTTGGTCTACAGATTTCTATATTTCAGACCAGCTTCTGCACGCGGCTTCGCCCGCATACATAAAATATACCCTACGCTACTCAGGAATAAAGCGGCTTTCTATCGGTGACAATAATTTCGCAATCGGACCAGTACTTTCAGAGATTACCTCCTCAAACAAAAAAACTTAATAACAAAAAAAAAACTACCTCTATATTATATTAGTGTAGATTATAAATCTAATAACTAATACGATACCTATATGTAGATGCAAACTTTCAATTTATTGATTGCCACTTTGCCACTAAACGCAAGGTTATTTTTATACAAGTACCTCAAACCTGCACAATTTCCCACAATTGTCTCCAAGTCCCTTTCATGACTATGCAAGATTGACGTCAAACTATAATTGAATTATTATGGCTGGTAACATGCATGTGGTGTTATTAAAAATAATATTCAATGCCACAAATCGCTTTGGTAACTGCTACGGTAAGACGTCAAGAACTGCAGTATAAAGGCAGAATAGAAATAGGCTAGTTGCCGTAAAAAATGTAATTAGTCCGTCTTTTAGATTATTCAACAATAAGGGACACGTATTTTTTTATTTGTTTAATTAACAAAAATGACAAAATTATAGCCCTTTAAAGTTACGTGTAACGTCACGCCGTGCTGCATTTTTTCGCATGGGGTGACGTCACACGTAACTTTAATGGGCTATATCTTTGTTATATTTTGTTCGAATCGAAAAAAAAAAAATACGTGTCTAATTTTTTTTTTATAATCTTAAATATGGACTAAATAAAAAGTAATTATTTTCCCTGGAAACTACCCTAATTCACCAAACGAACTAAGAAATTCAGAATCAACAATGGCGATTACCAGAGTAGCGCCGAGATAATACGTTGCTAGCTGGTTGATTCTTGGAAAAACGATTCAACTGTCTTAGAAAGAAAAAAATGAAAACACGTTTATTTGACTCAAGTACACACAATAAGATAACAAGTAAAGAAACTTAACCACTTAATCTTAAAATACATCAACATTGTGTGTCTCACGGCTTTGCCAAATAAGTCCAGTTCAGCATAGTGTCAGACCACTACATAGCAGTTGCCTGACGCTAGTTCATAGAGTCCATAACGAAATTTATCAGGAAATAAAAACCGGCCAAGAGCGTGTCGGGCCACGCTCAGTGTAGGGTTCCGTAGTTTCCCGTCCGTCAAAATAAGTTTACCCACTAATGAGTTTAAAAAAATGCTTGCATATACGATTATACTACAAACTTAGTCCAGAAATTATTTTGTACAACCTTTTTGTCTTTTTTGTACAAAAACTGTTCTTTCCATCAAGTTCAAAATAATTTTCCTAGAAAGTCCTTATAAAGTTCTACTTTTCAGAATTTTTTCATATTTTCTAAACTTATGGTTCAAAAGTTAGAGGGACACATTGTTTTTTGTTTTTTTTGCGATTATTTCCGAAATTATTGACATTATCAAAAAATGATTTTAGTAAACCCCTATTCATTTTTAAATACCTATCCAACAATATATCACACGTTAGGGTTGAAATTAAAAAAAAAATCACTTCCTACTTTACATATAAGGGGGCTACCCTAATAAAACATTTTTTTCCAATTTTTATTTTACCACTTTGTCGGCGAGATTGATATACATATTGGTACCAAATTTCAGCTTTCTAGTGCTAACGGTCACCGAGATTAAGCGAGGACGGACAGACAGAGAGACAGACAGACAGACGGACAGACAGACATGGCGAAACTATAAGGGTTCCTAGTTGACTACGGAACCCTAAAAACAGTGCAAGAAAAGATCACACTTACTATAAAACATTAAACTATGTATGATAGAAAACTGTAGCAATGTTTATCACTATTTTACAAGTTTAGACAATATGAAAGAAGAAATTACTAAATTAATTCATGTGTCTGTAAACCTAACGGGTAACAGACATTGGTAAGGAAGTAATGAGCTAAAGGCTATAAATGACACTCGGCAGGTAGTGAAATTGTTCACAGCACTTTCATTCAAGTACTAAACGCACTCACAACAACCATAAACAATTTCCTTAACACCTCTAACTATAGATAATATGGTATAAAGCTTCAATTTTATAACTTTCATAGTTCTAAAAATATCTGCTCTCTGATCAGCACGATTTATGAAAGATAATCACAGGTTGTTATCACCAAAAGATTTAGTTTCCAACATTACTCGTTGATTGCTTTAATAGTCTTTTCAAATCTGTGCCTATAAATCAAAGTAATGAACTTATGAGCTATTCATAGTCCCACACTTCGAAGCAACACACTTGGCGCCAATGGAATTTGTCAATGTTATATTTACGTTTACATACCACCGTATATATCTAGTAGTAAGACTTAAAATAGCATTTCTCGATTGCATCATTTCGTTGGCCTATTCAATTGACTTACAAACTGCATTATGCAGTTTTCGACGACTCTGTTGTTTTTGAGATATGGCTCAAAATTCATTGGGATCTTCTCAATAGTGTTGTTTTGGGTTAATTGCAGTTGTAATAATGACTTTGTAATAAAGCTTGTGCATTGTTACTCGTTGCCATGGAGACCGGATCTTTTAATTTCTAACTTTGACCCTTGTAGTTTTATGGTGTTTTGCGTGTAGAAGTTTCTTCAACTTTTGCTACGAGTGCTTGTGTACTTCTCAAGGTGTAATCGTGTCGAAAGGTTCGTCCTTGGTGGGTGAAGGGCTTGTTAGTTTGAAGACCTTTTTGTTTTTAGTTACAAATTAGTAGTTTTGACCTTTGCACGATATTCTTAAACCTTTGGAAATTACTCACTCCTTTCAAGGGCTTAATATTTCATATTTTAAATAATATTTATATAATACTTAATTTTGTTTGAGGCTCGGCCTTGTTTAGGGCCAAGGGTTTCTGCAGCTACAATAAATATTTGTATGACATCCGAATATTTGATTTGAGTCTCAGTATTTATGTGACCTCTGACCAATAAGGTCAAGTTTGAGTTTCACAAAACATTAAAAATTAACGTTCAAAATCTCGAACTCGCCAACAGTGGAATCAAAACAATCATATGCAAAGCAATTACTTAGCCGCCGATTGTCAAAACAAAGACTTTCTACCTCAGCTCTTAAAACAACTTCACTTGACAGTTATTTCTAAAAATAAAACACTTATACTGCACTCGGAGTATTTACGTCTAAAAATAAACCGTCAATTCTAAAAGTACATACAAACAAACATTTTATTACACAAATAAATCAGTTAGTACATCACTACTAGAACGCCCACTTGGTCTTGCGCATCTCTACAGTACTACTAATAAGATAGATTCAGAAATTCTATTGCACACAAACTCAATGGCTCTAACAATGGAAACTACTAACAGCAGTCAGGTTTGGTCTACATCAAGGAGGTATACTGAAGAGGAACTTCAAAATAACCTAACCAATCATCTTAATTATATATTTTTTTGTTATTGATAGGTTTACCCTCTATTTCATCTGGTGGTAAACGATGTTGTGGTATCGTTGTGGCGGATTTTACTGTTTGGTTGCTACTATTAGTAGAGGATACGGTTAAGAACGACCTTCACCGGTCTGTTTAATGGATGAAACATATTTTATTATAAATTTAGTAAATTAAATAATATAACGCGGGTGGGTTGCCTGAGAAATTCCTGGCCGAACAATTTTTTTTTTTTTAAATATGCACCTGTGTGTTTAACGAATAAATTTAATACTAACCGAAAGAGTGAAGCCTTTAGAACATAAAAATGTTGGGTTGCCTTTGTTTCCTGGCATAACTATGGGTTGCCAGGTATAAACAGGTACCTATGTATAAACAGGTGAGTTTATTTTGATATACAACAAATTCTATATCAAAATAAACGCTGTTTCATTACGAATACGATGTTATAGTGTTGTCTGCAAAAAAAATCTGGTATGAATAACGGTTGTGCATTTTTCTAAAAAAAAGTAAATTTTCAATTTTTAATTAAAAATAGTCTGGCCAAGAAATTCTTAAGCAACCCACCCGCGTTATATTATTTAATACACTAAATTTATCATAAATAAAATACGTTTCATCCATTAAACAGACCGGTGAAGGTCGTTCTTAATCGGATCTTAGACTATACTTATTCTTTCGAAATGAACCTAGTGTATGTAGCCAGCTTATGTTAGATTAGCTTCCATTTCTTCATGATCTACAGTACTATTCACTATGGTTTCTATTTTATCTATTTTGCATAATATAACAATAATTTAAAACTGGACCGGAGTCTAGCCTATCTCACAGGAACTACTCATCATCATCATCATCATCATTTCAGCACTGCTGAACATTATGTCTCTCTCAAAGGTCGCCACAATTACCGGTCTTGTGCCTTCTAGTACGTAGATACGCTGCTCCAGACTTCAGCCGGTCAGTCTAGGGACTACATACGACTACATTTATATAAAATGGCTGCCATCTCCAAATAATGAAGAAGAGCTTTCTCCACATATTATGTTCAAGTCATTCATTGAAATACTTATCAATATATTCTTTCAAATAATACCACCCAGAAACAAATCCAAGCTCCAGGTTGTCAGGAATGACCTACTATAATATAATATAATATAATATAATATAATATAATATAATATAATATAATATAATATAATATAATATAATATAATATAATATAATATAATATAATATAATATAATATAATATAATATAATATAATATAATATAATATAATATAATATAATATAATATAATATAATATAATATAATATAATATAATGTGTCTTTTATCTTAGACTTCTGTCTGTTCCTATCTCCACAACCACGTCTTAATCACTGCTCTCGCCCACCGATCGCGCGTTAGCGTTATTTGTAAAGTGACATTTACATTAAATTGTACACATGTATGTATCATACATTATGCATGTACAGCTGATCCTCTAAGACCTCTGCATAAGTTGGAAATGTATCCTTTTTTTGTTCTGGGACAGTAGGAACAGTTTACTGTTTGTAAATGTGTTGATATGTGTTCTAACACATTATGCATCTACTAAGGGGTGGCCTTACTGTCTTCAGTGGGACCACCCCTAAGTAGATACTTATAGCAGGATGTGATTTCTAAGAGACATTTACATCTATGCATTCAAAGGTAGATGTCGGTTGTAGACCTCACAATCCGCATTTTGTGCAATTAGACTTGCATTTTTAGAGAAATCGCTGTGGCACTTCAAAATTACTTTAATTATGATTGAAAAAAGCTAAGTACCTATGTGGTAATGTAACACAATCATCATAGTAATCATTTCTAGAGAAATCGCGGAAACTGGCCATTTTTCTTGAGTTTCTAAATGCCAACTTTTTTCTCCGAGGTGTCTCCTCATTAATTTTTCAACAAGGCTTTCAAACAGGTTACCTTCTATACTTTTCATGTCATCAACTTATCATCTGGGAGACGAGACAAAGTGAAAGGGACATCAAAAACGTTCTTGGTTTTAGACTTCTACCTAAGTGGTATTTTGGCGATAACTATTGCCGAAAATGAAAAAAAAATAAAATGGGATTCAAAGCATTTCTTCCAATTAAGCCATTTATAGGCACTTTTGAATTATCAAGAAGTCCTAACCAGTCAAAAAGATGAAGCTTATGGCTTATTCCAAAGCGTAGATCTTGGAGAAGAACGTGGAAGACCCCATGGTGATTCTTTGACATTATTACGAAAAATTTGGTCATACATTTCTTGGCACTGTTTTTATGTGAATTATTTACACAATATAATCCTTATAAACGTTTTCTCTTAAAGACTGTCTTTAGCGATAATTTTGCCCATTGAGTCTCCGGATGAAATGGCGCCTAAAAATAATTTTCTTAATGAATTATACATTATAAATATAATTCCCTATTGATTTTAAGTTCCTTATGTAATTTTTATTTTTGGTGTAGAATAAAGAATATATCTATCTATCTATCTACATATAAGAAGTATCATATCGTGTTGTACCGATAATATGAAACTTTGCTAGATTTTCTTCTATATTTCGCACCTCATCAACTTATCACCAAGTGAAAGGGTCCTCGAAAGCTGTTCTGGACAGGTAAAGGGCAGCCTGTCAGGGTTAGCCGACATAATCGGCTGATAGATGATAGGCTTGGCTTTCGTTTTCAATGATACGAAAATTGTTGGTTCCATGTTAATTGAAGTGAAGGTAACGGATCGTTGGTAGTTGTTAGCTAGTGCAGTTTTGTTTAAAGTGAAGGTTGCATATTCACGAATAGGATAGGTTTTAAAAAAGGTTTTTGGAACTCAAATTGAAGAAAATGAGTAAGTAGCGACATCTACGGCGTCACATATGAACTAAATTACGAAATTCTGCATCGCGTAATTAAAGTTTTCTGCGCGATTTTCCCTCTCCTAGATAGGAGGCCTGAGTCCCAACAGTGGGAACATTATAAGACCGACTATACATGCTAACCGCGATTTGAACATATACAGCAGCCCGAAATCATCTATCGGCCAGTTGCTCAGATCAGACATAACACCTGTCTGGTTAGAGGATCCTCCCTTTTCAACGGTATGTGGGACTTACACTGTAACGAATACCTCCAAAAGTTTATGTAAACTAATAATAATACTCGTAATAATATTCCATAACTTTCACACAACGTCATCTAGTCCCACAGCACACACACAAGCACAGCTTGTATGAGTACTAGACCACTGATAAAGTCATCATCATCATCATTTCAGCCAGACAGACGTCCACTGTTGGACTTAGGCCTCCCCCAAGCGTCGTCACAATGAACGATCCTGTGTGTTCCGCATCTATCGGATTCCCGCAACCTTCACCAGGTCATCGGTCTACCTTGTAGGAGGCCTTCCAACGCTACGTTTTCCGGTATGCGGTTGCCACTCCAGAACCTTTCGGGCCCAACGGCCATCTGTTCTGCGAGCAATGTGCCCTGCCCATTGCCACTTAAGTTTGGCGATTCTTCGTGCTATGTCGGCAAGCTTACACTTACTTTACTTACCTTGCTGATAAAATACTTACATATTTCTAAATACATAGGTATAATTACTACAACTGAATTATAACAAAGGATGAACATCACGAACGCTATGTTGAAGATATTGTAACAAAAAGTGCGTGTTTTTATCCAATATATCGCAAGTAGAAAATTCTAATAACAATAAATACAGCACATTCCTAGCACATATGAGTAGAAAATTGTTGATAAAAATCCATTGAAAAATCCAATTTAAACTGCTATAAAGTTTTCATTCACCAATTTTTCCGCCACGTGTTTGCAAAAGTCATGCGTACGATAAACAATTTTGATATCCGGAAATATACCTACATTCAAGTGTAACATAACTTTTAACAGGTATTAAATTACTAGTTTTTGCCCACGGCTCCACCCGTGTGCATAAAATATAGCCAATGTCACTTAGGAATGCAGCATTTTTCTTCTGATGAAATAATTTCAGCAATCTTGCCACTACATTCACCAATTTTACAAAAGTAACAGACAAAAAAATACAAACTTTACCTTTTAACAATATACTAGCTGTGCCCGCGACTTCGTTCGCGTGGACTACAGAATTTTGAATTTCTTTTTTCTAAATTCTGTAGTCTAAAATAAAAGTAGCTTAAGGCGGGTACTCACTAGCGAGCCGTAACTGTAACCGTTGCATGTACTGTAACCAAAAAACATAGTGTGTACGTGGTTCGCAATCCTGCTGCGAGCGGTACGCGTGCGGCTTGCAGCGACCCGACGTTTACAAAGTACTCATTTCTAAACCCGTAACGTTGCACGTAACTGTAACCGTTACTGTTACCAAAAACATAGTGTGTACGTGGTTCGCGAGCCTGCGAGGAACGCTACACGAGCGACTCGCAGCAATTTTGCCGCGGATCAAAGGGCGCTCGCAGTGCGCTCGTGGACGTCAAGAGGAGAGGTTGTTGCTAGCCGCTGCGAACCAGCTGTAATTTCGACACACATAGGCACAGGCGAGAGACACTTCGTCCGACATCGTGGAGTTACAAACCAAAACTGAGGGCAGAGCAGGTCTCCCCGTTCGTTACTCCCCGTACACACTAGAACCTCGTTACTGTATCTGTTTGGTTACAGTTACAGCTCGCAAAATGAGTACGCTCGGTGAAAGCGTTCCGGCGACGTCGTGAGCCGTAATTGTAAAACGCGTACACACTAGAACCTCGTTACTGTATCACATAGGTTACGGTTACAGCTCGCTAATGAGTACCCGGCTTTATGTTACTCCTTGTTACATCAGCTATCTGCCAAAAAAAGTCCCTTCAAAATCGGTCCAGCCATTTCAGAGATTAGCCCGGACAAACAGACAGACAGACAGACAAAAATTGTAAAAATTGTTATTTTGGTGTATGTACCGTATAATATATTCATATGCATGTAGTAAACAGCAGTTATTTCAATATTACAAACAGACACTCCAATTTTATTTATATGTAGTATAGATATAGATGTGTAGATCACCATAAAAAATGTTTTTGTAAGAAAATGTGAAAACTAGAAATTTTTACTTGCAGCTTCCAAAAAACAAACTCGTAAAGATGGAGTTCTTATGGCGAGATATCTCATACATATTTCCACCTCAATGTACTGTTCCGGAGGAAGGAAAAGTTTATTGAAAGGGTGCAAGATATTATATATGAGTGTTACAGCATCAAAACTATTTCCTAAATACTCGAAAACTTGCTTCTTAACGTAGAAACTAGTTTAAAGCCACTTTTATTCTAGCAATGTAATGTGTTTTGCACTAGTCCAGAAAACTGCGGTGATTAGCCCATACCACAATTTATAATTTACATCAAGCTGGTCACGCTACAGCCCGCACTATTCAGAAATAATTTACAACGACATTTGCAAAGGTGATTTGACAATAAATGCAGAGCTTCGCATCAACCATGTCGTTGGTGTTCCTAAAATATGTAAATAAACCAAACTGGCTAACTAACTCAGCATCGCTGTTAATCAATCAATATTTTACAAGACATGTTATCCGCTTGGGCGGAGCATCGCCGTGCCCTCGTGGGGGCGATCGGCGGCGGAGACCTCTCGCGCCGGGCCTTGGTCAAGGCTATGGTCCGGAGCGAGGAGGAGTGGCAAGCGGTCGCCGACTTCTGCGAAGCAGTAATGCTCGCAAAGGAGGAGGCCGAACGCATCAGGCAACGGCGTTATCGCCGCCGCCGCCGCCGCCGCCGGGATTCTGATCCCGATTTCCGGCCACCGTGGCCGCGGGCTTGCGGACAGTGAGCAATGAGTAGCTCACTGTCCGGCCGTCCGGTAACTGTCCGGACCAAGCCCAAGTCGTCGACAGCGCGCACTGTTCCCGCGCGCCTCAAGGAGTTGTCAGCAACAGCAGGGACCCAGCCGGGTCGAAGCCTACTGGGGCCAGGGTTATCCGAAAGGGCGCTCGAGCCCCGGTATGAAGGCTAGAAGGAACGGGGTGGGTCTTTTAGTCAGTAAGAGTCTGACACTATCTCCCGCTCCGCCCAAGAACGGAGGATGTCAATGCATGATTTTTTCCCACCATAAAAAAAAGAGACATGTTATCCAAATAAACGTAAAAAATTATGTTCTACATTTTACTAAGATTATTTACTTCACAAAACCGACATAAATCAATATTAAATCTAGTTTTTTACGAAATGATTTATAAAATGATAGATTGAATAGTTATTTATGACCACAAAGGTGAAGCTGAGCTGCACACGATTTTAATTTAAACGTAACGGTCAACCATTTTATCTCCCACTGCGCACGCGCACGGTATGAAAAGCTTTTGCTATTTGAAGTGACACTTGGCTTTTTATGGGTTTCGGTTTTTGCCTAGATTTTTTTACATTGATAATTTTACTGTGATGTAGTGTAACATACACGATTATATGATTACATAATATAACAAAACCTAGTTTTTGGAACGAAAATATTTATTTATTTATGTACACACAAACAATTAAAATCGAAAAGAACAAATAAGGATATAAGAGTGCAAAGGATGAGTAGCCCAATTCGCGTAATGAAAACCGTAACGATATCGTTGCGATTTAGTCGTTTAGACCATTTCTGTATTCACATCCATCAATTGAGTTTGAACGACACCGATTTTAAAGTCGTTTGAAATTCGTCGATTTAAAAAAAAATGTGTATTACATTATCCTGGTAGAATACTTATTAATGTAACTGGAAATAAGTCGATAGATCGTGAATACCGCTTTTGGATAGGACTTCGATCGAACGACTATAAAACTTCAACGATATTTAATGGCTTATTTGATTTTACGAGAATCAGGCTACTGCTTATTTCTAACGAAATTTATATTTTTTAACCTAAGCAGGTTCCAAACTTAAAGAATCAAAACATATTAAGTATTTTATTTTTAAGAGTAGATTATATTTTTGTGTACCTAGGTAGTTTTTTTTTTAATTTTTAAGGTTTTTAGTGGGGAATTTAACTGTCGCAAAATTAATAAACAAAAAGGCCAATACGTCAACAGGTATCATTGGCTAAATTAAACATAATCTAGTAAAGCCAAGTATCAGCAATCGCTTTACTAAACAGACGTTTGATTTTTCAAACTTCAATAGATTTGTTCCAGAATCTGAATCGATAACAGCATCATTTCAGCCGAAAGACTTCCATTGCGGGACATGTCTCCCTCAAATGTCGCCACACAGCATCCACGACCCTCACCAGATCTTCGGACTTCAACACTGCGTCTTACAACACGCGTCCACCACTCCAGTTATGATATTTCTCTTGTCAAGTACGTCGATGGGCTACAAAAGGACATAACGGCCACATCAATCTGCCGTCAGACAGACATACTTTTCGTTTATTTATATTTTTGCTATCAGTACTGGCTGCGTCCGTAACAATAAGGAGCTACAGTTATTCATGCTTTATTCATCATAGTCACTCAGTGTACACCCTGTAGAGATGGGACAGAAGGCTTACTTGGTTTAAAAGATGTTGACCCACACTTTTTTTAGGTGGTAAAATCATTCAACGACATCTCCTGCTCTTGGGCGGAGAGGTGTGTCAGACTTTTACAGACGTAAAATCCACTCCTGTTCCTTCGTTGCCTTCGTACCAAGGCTTTGCTAGCATTACTGCTTCACAGAAGGAAGCGACCGCCTGCCACTCCTCGCTTCAGACCATGGCCTGTACCAAAGCCCGGCGCGATGTTGACCTACACTAGGGATTACTTCTGTATCGTGGATTCGTTCACAAACATATTACTTAACTCACACGCAACCCACCCAGACCCAGAACAACTATCTGTAGGTAGGCCTTACAAATATTTGTTCGTGCAGGAATCGAACTGGGCTCGCGTGGAGGATTACGGCCCACTCCCTCTCCTAGAGAGGAGGCCTGAGTCCTAGCAGTAGGAACATTGAAAGGCTGATTATGATGCTTATAATATGCAGGTATCGAATTAGCGAAAGAAACCTAACCACCAATTCTTCAGGTGACCTTTTATACACTAAACTAGTAGCACCAATACTCCTAAATATTCATAAACGTATCGTAAATACCACGATAAGTACTGTATCTAATAACATGATAAGTATGTGTTAGCGTAGACTTTATGCTAAGCGACGCTAATTATTAAATAATGCCTAACTCTTAGGCAAATAACGTAGTATTTGCGCATGTAAATTGGTAATACATAGCTTTATGAGACACTTTGTATGATACTGCCGTTCGAACTGGTTTTAGAATTACCTTTAAATTGGGAATACCCTGAATACCATTATACATTATATGTTTTAGGTAAATATGTGTAGCTCGCCTTCCAATAGAGACTAGATTCCTTAAATTTAAGGTGCCAAGTTAGATGTAAGTACCTATATCAAATTTGTATGACAGCCATTGTAATGCATTCCTTGTTCCGCACTGCGGTTTCTATAGCAGTAATTAGGTAACCTATTGATTACCTAATAACTACTGGTATTTTCTGGAATTCTGGATTAAGTATGCACATCCCGATTGAATTACATCACAGGACATAAATAGGTTCACGATTGGGTCATACTTATTTATTAAACATCTTGTTTTCTCCGAATGATTAGTTATAGGTAAAGGATGCACCTACATCTGGGACTGCAGGTTCGAAAGAGTTACTCCGGGCTAGGGCAATTGAAGGAACACGAGTGGGTTTTAGTCATTAAACGTGTGACATTTCACCCGGAGCGAGAGAAGCTATTAAATGATTTCTCACCTTAAAAGAAGAAGGAGTAAACCTGTTAGAACTGTACTGTGAAAGTGATTCTATCTGTTGTGTGTAGGGAATCCAATCCTGCATCAAAATCGCGATCCCGCACGCCTGCGGGATTAAAGTCAGCAATCCTGCGGAACCCGCGTGATTGGCGGGATTGGAATTTTTAATTCCTTTTTTGTTTGTAGTAAAAAACATGAAAACCGGTCAACTGGGAATCGGAATTTCACACCGAGAGCTTCTTATAAAACTTACATAAGTAAATAGTTCGATTTCCGAATCGAGTTGCGAAGATTTTCCGAATAACAAATAAAAAAAATATTTTGTAATGTTATTACTTTACGATTTTTATATAAAATTTTATGGACTTTTATGGAACAATAAAATATAAAATTTAACGAACGTTCATGTTTAAAAAAAAAAAAAAATTCACGTGCTTTGGGAAATCCCTGGTCATAGATTACCTTAGTCATTGATTACATTCCGTTCCAGTTGCGATACAGGACTCACATTACACAAAATAGAAATTTAACAATTATTTAACTGCAAAACAAAATCGAAAACAATATAATTTTATAGACAAATTCTATAATAAAAAATGTCACGGGTTCCATGTAAAGTTGTTTCATCACTTTATAATGAGGATGAGTCCATCCAAAGGTTGTCTGTAAGAGATCGCCCTGTGCGATAAGGCCGCCCATTGTACACTTATTTTGAATAATGTTTGTCCTGTATCTTTTTTGTTCATGCGGTGTACAATAAAGAATATAATAATAAATAAATGAGCTGGGTCTAATAAATAATTCAAACGGCGGCAGGTCGTCGGAATCCAATTTCCTTATAAAAAATTTCAATCCTGCAAACGTGCGGGATCCCGCATGAGTAATCCCTTATTTCTGATCCCGCAGAAAAGGTGCGGGATCCCGCACTTGCGGGATTGGATTCCCTAGTTGTGTGTCAGTTATGTTTACACTTCTTAACAGTTGAACCGGAGAAGAGATTCATTGTACTTTGGAGAAGGATATTAAATAATAGATACAACAATTTTACGCTCCAGTGAAGCTAGGCTCTGACAGCTAGGTTTTTTTTTTAATTGATAAAAATCCAATAAAAAAACATCATGCATGGTTGCCTGGACGACGCTGCCAAAGCCGACCTAGGAAGAGGTGACACAAGAAAAGAATACTTGGAAAAGTTGGAGCTGGCCTTTTCTCAGCAGTGGGAAAAAATAAGCTTAATAAAAAATCAAATGTCCTACTTAACCTTCTCCCACTTCTATGTCATACGTCCCATACAATAATACAACATAAATTTATACAAATACACAACAGCAAATAAACAACCAAAGCGTTTGATTTGACAAACCAACAAACGAATTGACGTTTCTGGTCAAAACTGATGTTTGAAGATGTTCAAGTAACGCTGTCTCATTAGGACATGTGTGGAGAGATGGTATTTGAATGCTGCCTTAATTCCCAAGCTTTTTAGGTGTAAAAGGTAAATATTTTGGTTAAAAAACCTGTTCAAATCAATCTTTAGCGTGTAAATGTGAGCAGCGATGAATCAATTTTTTATTGAGAGCTGATTCGTCTAGGATTAGTGTGTGGGAATGTAACGAATTATTTGATCAGTCTTTTAGCCGTTTACGTCGGAGTAGTAGTAGTATTAGTTCTTATGAACCACTAGGTGTGCCCGCGACTTCGTTCGCGTGGATTACAGGATTTTGAATTTATTTTTTCTAAAATGAAAGTGGCCCATACTTTTAGTTACTCCATAATACATCAGCTACCTGCCAAAAAAAGTCCCGTCAAAATCGGTCCAGCCATTTCAGAGATTAGACCGGACAAACAGACAGACAGACAAAAATTTGTAAAAAATGTTGTTTTGGTGTATGTACCGTATATATATTTATAATAAGCATGTAGTAAAAAGCAGTTATTTCAATATTACAAACAGACACTCCAATTTTATTTATATGTATAGATAGCAAACCGTAGGGGCCCATCAGGATCAAAGCCTACTTGGGCCAAGGGTTTGCTCCTGAAAGGAAAACTTAGCCGTGGTATGGAAGACAACGAAGGAACAGGAGGTTTAGTCAGTAAAAGTCTGACACAACCTCCCGATCCGCCCAAGAGTGGGAGATCCCATCTAAAAGAAAAAGTTTGTCTGGTTGATATCGCTGTCAGCGATAAGATCGCCATTATACCCATAGTTTAAGTTTCTGTGAAATTATAAAGGTTGTCTTCAATATCATCGTGCAGATTTCATCACGCATGCGGAATTGCCCCGCATGCAGAAAATTTCATAATGCATAAAAAAAATTATGTTTAAAAAAACTAAAAAAAAACACGCTTTTATAGCATATCAAACTAAAAAGTGTAAAATAAATGAACGAAAAATATTAATATCATTGTGAAAAAAGCGTGGGGCGCTTTGTGCCATATTTTTCGTAAATCGAGCGAAAAATCATTTTTAGTTTTTTTAAACTATATTTTTATTTTTCACTAAAAATACGGATTATTGTATTGTCACCGGTCTTTGATGGGTGTGCAAAGTTTAAAGAAAATCTGATCGCCCAAAGTAGGTCAAAATCGACCTCAAAGGCGTTGATTACAAACATACAGGTGAAGCTAATATAAGCGTGTTAAAAACGCGTCCCGTGTGCGTATTCAATTAATTACAATGAATACTTACTTGTATGAAATTAACATTTGCGGGGGTTACGCGTGTGGAGCAAGCCCGCTTGATATTAATTTATCAAAACCGCACGATATTAAAAACACCCTTAATAAGTAAAAATCTGGTATGAACTCGCTCTACCCAGAGCATCATCTCCCTAGCCTTTTTTCAACTAATAAGGAGTCTGGTTCTTTTTTTTTGGTGAGAAAAACATCCAATGACAACCCCCGCTCTTGGGCGGAGCGGAAGATAGTGTCAGACTCTTACTGACTAAAAAACCCACCCCGTTCCTTCAAGCCTTCATGCCGGGGCTCGAGTTCCCTTGCTTTCGGATAACCCTGGCCCCAGTAGACTTCGACCCGGGGGTCTGGTGCCAGAGTCTGTGTTTGAAGAATTGCAATTAACTTCACGTGGTCAGTGGTCATCTTCTAGACATACGATACGATGGCATTTCCTGAAGCATTTAAATATTGTAACTTAATACTGTCGCGACTAGTCCAGTCACCCAATTCCAGCCGTTCTCATGCACACATCCTCATTAAGTGGCGCTTCACTACAACCAAACCTAACTAGCTTATTCACTAAGCTAAAAATAAACCACCTAGGCTAAAATTAAATAGCTTTATCTCCAGTAAACGTGTCAAGTCTAAGTTAAGTTACCACTAACTAATGTTTATCTACTTTGTAACTTGTTAATGTGGTATTAGCTATGTAAACGGTAAATTAATTTTAATTGCAGTGTTTGTACAGTTAGTGTAAAAACCCTTTTGGTGTTTGAGCGCATTGGTATTCTCTTGTGTATGTTTCTTTCTTGATTCTTGCCATCTACTCCTAAAGTGTTAGGTTGGACATTTTAGAAGTGAAAATGAAAATATTTTGATTTCTTTGTTGCTAGTTTCTGCCAGTGACTTTGCCAACTCAGAAAATTATCCTAAGGAAACATACTCCTGGGATGAAAAGTATACTATTTGCTATTCTAGGATCTACCCGTATAGTAAATTTCATTTAAATCTGTTTAGCTGTTCCAGTGTGAAGCAGTAACAAACATATACACACACATATAAATTTTCACTATAATTAGCAGCTTCAAGAAATTAAACTGTATCAATGTTCTTTAGAGATATGCGGAAAAGAGATCAAAGTCGCGCTTACCTCCGTTGAAAAGGGAGGATCCCCCGGCCAGATGGATGTTATGACTGGTGGGCAACTATCCGATAGATGATTTCAGATGTGCAGATTTTACCACGCACGCAGGATTGATCCGCAAGCGTGATCAAAACCGAACGATATTAAAAACACCCATTGCGCGATGCAGGATTTCGTATTTCTTCGTAGTTCTTATTTGGCGCCATAGATGTCGCTAGAATACCAAGATAAAAAAAAAAAAAACCTTTACCGATTTATTTGCAAATAAATAGGTACTGTTTCCTTTTGTGACTTTTTAACTAGGCCTCCTCGTAAAAAGCTCGCTTATCAGCAACAGCCTACAGTTTCCGTTTTACCAGGTTTCTGGGCTAACTTTTGTCTAAACTATAAACGGTCGTTACGCAATGTAGGTGAATGGATAATGCGGCTATAACTTGAAATTGGACTGGGCCTGTGAATGGCTAACGTTGAGAACTTGAGAGTAAAGCTGAACTAGTTTTTCCCTGAAAATAGGGCAATAGGGTAACCTTAAAACACTGAAGATTTTGTACATGATTTCTACTAGCTACTGTACTTTCACCCGCATAAAAATAGAAAATTTATCCCAAGAAAAAAATTCCAGGACCTAGGCAAAATTTACCCGAACAAAAGAGAGGGAGAGGCCGCCTGCCATTAACCTGGTGGTCTAACATAGAGAGAGACCTCAAAAAAGCCTAACTGCCAAAATCGACAACCCAGGACAGGCTGTCCTGGCACAGAGTTCATGAAACAATCCTCCTGCTCTGGAGCGAGAGGTATCAGACTTTTACTGCATAAAACCCTCGCTTGTTCCTTCAATTGCCCTTTACCTTTCAAGGCCACAATAACTATCATTCGTACAATCCAGTATCCCCCGTAATAATATTATTAATCTAATCCTTACTAATATTATAAAAGCGAAAGTGAGTTTGTTTGTTTGTTTGCTTGTTACGTCTTCACGACTAAATGGCAAAACCGATTTTGATGAATTTTGGTACAGAGATAGTTGGGACTCTGGAAACGGACATAGGCTAATATTTCCACGCGGGTGAAGCCGCGGGTAAAAGCTATATAGTTAGTCTATAAATAAAACCTAAATAGCGGTTACTTAATATTGTCCCAACGGCAAAGGATGGACTCACAGAGGAAGTTAGCTCACAGAATTGCCTATAGGCTTATTTTTATGCAAAACAGACTACGTCCCTTGGGTTTTGTGAAGATACGTTATCCATATTGAATGAATGGATTTGTAAATTGGCCATTAGTTTTTGAGTTTTTGTTTTTTGAGTTCTTAAAAGCGAAAAGTGGCAATGGGCAGGGCACATTGCACGCAGAACAGATGGTCGATGGGGACGAAAGGTTCTGGAATGGTGACCACGTACCGGAAGACGCAGCTTTGGAAGGCCTCCAACAAGGTGAACCGATGACCTGGTCAGGGTCGCGGGAATTCGATGGGTGCGTAACGCACAGGACCAGTCGTTGTGGCGACGCTTGGAGGAGACCTATGTCCAACAGTGGACGTCTTTTGGCAGATATGATGATGATGAAGAGCCAAAACTTTTTGAAATCAAAATCAATAAGAATAATTATTTATTTTTATTGCCACCATATTTGGTATGTATGTAATTATGTATTGAAGTAATATGTTATTTAATTACAAGAAAATATATACATAATAAACTTAAATATTAAAAAATATATGTGAATATTCACAATTAAAATAAAGAGTTTTTGGAGGTAGAATATATTTATTAAAAGAAATTGAATGATGTCACAATTTAAAATTAAATATTGAAATGTAAAATTAAATGTTGAGATGTAAAATTAAATGTTAAAAAATAATATATGCATATATTTAAGTATGCTTAACCTAACTCTACACACTAAAGGCTAATCCCTACTAAAATATGGCGTCATAAAACTCCTCCGCATCGCTTTCGACTGGAAGTGTGCCCAAGAGGCTGGCGGCATTGCCACGTTGAATGGCAATGCTTAATCTCTGACCGAGGTAAAAATCAGCACTTGGGTCACGCGAAGTGTCAACTAAGCGTCTTGACAGTTCTTTAAAAAGTGTATGAGCACTCGGGCCCCACGGCCCAAGAGTTTCAACCCCAAACGGCTCAAAAATATAACTACCGACAAGGTTGTTACCTATATTTCCGGTACGGATAGAGCCCTATTTTTTTGTACTAATACCTTTTGAATGTCTTAAGTTACACAGTTCGACATAAGCCATTGTCTTTCTATTGTGTCTCTAATTACGGCATTCGAAGAGTTAAAGAATATTGTTGTATAAGTGTAAGTGTATTTACATATTATAATAAAACACTATTTAATTACAGTAAAATGGGGTGAATAGAGACTTAGGGGGAATAGAGACAAAACTTTAAAGGCTATTTTCTTGATATTTGAATATTTTTTGCAGTATTTAAGTATAACAATTATTTAATGAATTGTTATTCTAAAAAATCGATGCTTTGTTAGAGTCCGATATTATGGTATCAAAGTGAAAAACCAAACCAAAGTTTTGTGTCTATTCACCCTAAGTCTTTATTCACCCTGTTTTACGGTATATCCTATATGATGGAAGAGATCGCGGATTAAGATATGGCCGCCCATTGTATTTAATTTCGTGTTTAGTTTTCTTTTCTATGTATCGTGTTGTATGTACTAATTAAGTATTGCCAATTACCTATACAAGCAATTGTAAATCATCATCAAATGCAGGTGTTTTGCAGTTTCCTCGACACATGCTTACCCATAGCCGTGGCTGATAGCCAATCCTGTCTCCACTTTGCATCAGACCGTCAGCCTCTTTGGCAACCTGTAACATATCTACGGAAAACCCTTGCATATAATTGGCAGGGTCTAGCGTCCTAGACACATAGACGTTAATTAACTTTTAATTATTTATTTTCAACTAGCTTCAGTTAGTGGTTTCATTCGCGTTTTAGCGGAAATTAAAACAAGAGAACATTCTTCTTTGATTTAAAAGTATCGTCATCATCATTTAGAAATATACTAGCTTTTGTCCGCGGCTTCGCCCGCGTGGCATTAAGTACTTAAGGAATCGAGATAAAAGGTAGCCTATGTTCTTTTCCATGTCAAAGGCTATATGCATGCAAAATTTTATCCAAATCCGTTCAGCCGTTTTTGCGTGATTAAGTAACAAACATCCAAACATCCACACTTTCACAACTTTTATAATATTAGTTAGGATAAGTATGTTTATCAGTAGTCTAGTTCTCATAACACAAGCTCTGCTTAGCTTAACAACTATCACACAACGCCGTCTAGTTCCAGACGGCGTTGTGGGATAGTTGTGGAATATTATTATTCTCTTTATTTTTCCATTTTAACATATTAAATACATTTTAAAATATTTCTTAAAAAAATAATTTAAAAAAACATTTAAAAATATATAAAATAGTGTCCCACCGGTATCGGGAATAGGGTCCAAGCTACCGGCCGGCGGTCAGGGCTCCAGAGAAAGGAACCTCCTGACTATACGAGCCGTGTCCAGGAGTACCGCTCTCTGAATCAAGCCCTTGATCCAGTCGCTTAACGAGAGCCTCCTAAGGTGTTGGTCGAGGCTCTTGGCTATTAAGCCATTGGCTGAAACGACTATCGGTACAATAATCGCTGAATCCACTTCCCACATGTCGACGACCTCGCGATGTTATTATTATTATTATTTCAGCCGAAAGACGTCCACTGTTGGACATAGGCCTCTCCTAAGTGTCGTCACAAGGAACGGTTCTGTTCGTCTCGCATCCATCGGATTCCGCAAAGATCTGAAGAGGTAATAAACTCACACAAAGGCAGTTTCGCCAGCATTTTTAAATTAATTATCTTTTCTTTCTTTCTTTCTTTCTCCAGTCAGTTGCGTAAACAATTTCTTACACAATTAAACGTTAAAGACCGACATAATTTCCCAAGATCCCACTGTAATGCTACATTCTTGCAGTCCTTAAAATAGCTTCTCTCTTTATAGGTCTCAGGAAATACCAAATTAGCGGTAATTATTTATGGCTTGATGAGACCGGTGCAGGCGCCTGCAGCCGCTTCGAATTAATGAAGATCGGCAGATGTCTGACCAAGGTCGGTGCAAGGAAATTAGCAAGAGGGGTTTTTAAGAATTTGCAAATAGTGAGAATGGTATGGTGAGGAATGCTGAAATTATGTTAATGTCAAATTTTGTTGTTGATACATTTCAAGCTGCAGTTTGAATATTTCAAGAAGTATTTCACTTACAATCATTTATGATTAAAACTTCTAGAAAATTCTTCCTCAGAAATCAGCCTAGCTCTCATCAACCATACTATCATAAGCATAAGTATAATAACCCTTTTTAATATTCCCACTGCTGGGACCCATGCTTCCTCTCTAGGAGCGGAAATTGGCTGTAATCCACCACGCGAACTAAGTGCGGTTTGGTGGATCGGTGGATCACATATGTCTTCGAATTTTTGGTTTTAGGACATGCCGGTTTCCTCACGATGTTTTTTTTCGCCGTTTTGAGAGCTTAGTATCCTATTCAACTTAACACTTTAATTTCTGTTCAAAACATTATCCTAGCTGCATAAAAAGGTTGAACGCCAACCTTCATACAAATACATCGTCTCTATGAGCCTAATAATGTCACAAGAGACGTAAACATCAGTAATAGTATAGTATATTGCCCGTACAAAAGTGGTTTCCACGCATTAAACTTCAAAGTGAGTTCACTTCTAACTGGCGCCTGCAACTAAATTACAAAACAAATATAATGTACGAGCATAGAGATGGAGACAGAAGGTCCAGAGTCAATTAACCAAAAGCGCTCATAATTTAAATCATAGTACTCGAATGGAAGTTTAGCAATTTAATCTACCAAAGCGGTTTAAAACTTAAAATTATCTTGTTGCCTAGATTGATAAGCAGGGCAATGAAGTCTTCAGAAGCCTAAACTGAACTGTTAAAGGAAAGGAGCTATATAAGGTGTATAGCTCCATCACTCCTCCTCGCTCGCACGTCTCACTTAAAAAGTCACGTCATTCTAAGGCCCCGAAAAGTCTGAAAAAGTCTGGGAGTGTGCGTCGGATTTGCATAGCTTAATTCCGCCTAGCCCGTTCCATCTTCAGACCACCAGGCTTACGGCGATGCGCCACCGGTACATGGTGGATGTCCCACCTATACCCACAAAACGATTTGGGAACACATTCATTGTGCGTATAGCTAAGCAGTAGAATTCCTTGCCGGAGTCTGTGTTTTCTGATGGCTACAACTCGGGAATCTTTCAGTCAAGATTGATTTGGATACTTCTAGGTATGTGCGCTCCATCTTCACCCGCATCGACACAACACTAGTCTGGTCAGAGGATCCATAGGATTTTCAATAAGTCAATAAGTATTGCGGGACTATCTACCCTGTTCTGCATACCTTGATCAAACTAGGACACATGATGTACGGTTGTCCGTTTGTTCTTCTACAACTTACCAAGTCCCAAGATTTTTTCAAGTGTGGTTGCAAGTGAATCTTCTATAAATCCCAACCTACTTGCTTCACAGGTACATCACACTCAATGCCATAGTTTAGTAAAACTAACAAAGCGGCCAGTAAAAAAAAATGTACCTACTTGAGTACCTACGTGTGTCGCTTAGATAACCAGGTGTGTTGCATTCAAGAGACAGCCCTTGAATGCAAATCGCACTTAATGAAGAATTTTGGGCAAAGTTTACACTCTTTTAATTGTTCAGTCGTGATGGGAGTTCTTTAGAGGGTTACATTGTGACATCTGCTGTAATAGTCTGCTTTTTATGTGTTTTGCTCTTGAAATTTTGTGGTGAGCTATAAACTCAGCGAGTTGGGCAGTCTTCCCTGTTATTAACTTTATAGGAGTCAAGAGTAGAGATGGGTGCAATCATAGGGCCCTTTTCCTCCCTAGACAGCAGCTCATCTGCTTCTAAGCTGCCCAGCGGTCGGATACAGGGTAAAAGTACTTCGGAAACCCAGGTACCCTGTGTGGTAAGTAACACTAACGCGCTTCTGGCCTTGGCATTGAGGAGCTGGGATGGATCGAATGACATATTTGTGTGTTCAAGTTTCGGAAGAGTCCAGAAGTTGGTGACTGCCTGTTAGGTACCAATAATCAAAAAATGTATAAAAGGAGAAACTGAGTGACAATATACAACCAAAACTTCCGGGACTAAGGGTCTAAACAGACGAACCGCATTTCAACTGCAATCCAACTGCAAATTGTAGTTTAAGTGCAGTTTGAATGCAGTTGACACGACTGCAATAGAACTGCAAGCACGACTGCAATAGAACTGCAAACCAAACGTGCGGTCCCATTGCAGTCGTGTGAACTGCACACTGACTGCATCCGAACTGCACCATGCGCGGGAGGGCGGAGCGTGCGCGCGGGTGGGTTGAAATGCATTCCGTCTGTTTAGATCCTAAGAGCGTGTATTTTTGTACATGGTTTCCTTTTATGTCGTAGGCGAGCACTAAGAAAAGATTTTTTCAAATTCACCCCGCAAGTGGATGAAACGGGCGTCTAAAAGTATGGAGAAAACTACTTTCATACGGGCGATGCCACTGGCAGAAGCTAGTACACGATTTGGGTCACACACAGAACATAGACCTTTGAAATTCTGTAGGTAGTTACGTAGCAAAAAATTTCTGAACACTACTTCCGAATGCCAACAGCTTTGGCACTCAAGTTTTCCAATATAACCGGACTTGGACAAAGTATTAGCATACTTTATTCAATTATGTGACAAGGAAGCCCCTCTTGTATCTAATACCGGCTTACTGAACTGCA
This sequence comes from Mythimna ferrago, assembly GCA_910589285.2. Classification (NCBI taxonomy): domain Eukaryota; kingdom Metazoa; phylum Arthropoda; class Insecta; order Lepidoptera; family Noctuidae; genus Mythimna; species Mythimna ferrago. The sequence continues at coordinate 22,281,334 of OU342688.1, read as the reverse complement.
GCTTGGGGGCTTAGCCATAGCGGTTTTGTTCACAAGACTTACTAGTTAGCCACCTTACCAATAATACCAAGAGTGCTTTGTACGACTTCTATAAATTAAAAGCTTACATACACTTATTCTATTACAAGTTTCAAAGTGAGATGGTTTATAGAGACAAACCATTTCACTTTCAAACTTGTTGTTGTGCTATAAAAGGAACCATTTTTGAGGGAAATACATCATCATCATCATCATAATTGTCAACCTGGAATGACGGATCTGTTGTGGTTAATTACAAAAAATTATGAATACGAAGAAAACTATAATCTAGAATAGGACTGAGTACTGTTTCACAATAAGGTTTGTTTTTGTTCAAGTTCTTGTTCTTCAACGGTTCTTGTCACGATGCAAAAGTCTCTTGTCATGGTGCAGAAGATTCTTGCCACGATGCAAAATCTTTTTACGATGCAAAAGCTTCTTGTTACGATGCAAAAGCATTTTGTCATGATGCAGAAGATTCTTGTTACATTGCAAAAGTTTCTTGTTAGGATTAATAAGTTTCTTGTCATGACGTAAGCATCTTGTCACGATACTAAAGTTTTTTATCATGATGCAAAAAGTTCTTGTTACGATGCATAAGATTATTGTGACGATGCAAAAACTTCTTGTTACGATTCAAAAGTTTCTCGTCATGTTGTATACACGTAAGTCTACAACCATGAATAAATTTCGAATATAAACTAAAGTACATTCGCGCTCATAATTGTCTAATAACAATATAATAACGGTCATTACAACTTCAAAGTGTTTGTTATCGTTTATGACGAGGCCATAAATAACAGAGGTCGGAAGGTGAGCGAGACTTCGATCCATGAGACTACTAGTAAATTCAATTTTGTAGTATAGTAGTTAGTCTTTTGAGTGGTAAAGCTTCTTGAGAAGTTCATCTGAGGAAGTACTGACAAGGGCTGCTAAATTTTTCGAAAGAGTCACCACAAACTTGGAACGCAAAGGGCAACTGAAGAAACACGAGTGTTTTCAGGTAGTAAAAGTCTTAACACTTCTTCTCCCTCCAGTTGAAAAATTATTTGATGATTTCCTAAATTAGAATAGGAGGTTGACGTTGTTACTTGTACCTATTTCTACCGCGAATTAAACGATGGTGTAATTACAGCCACTGTGGTCATTTTTTCGCAGACCTTTTTTCTTACACGTTGTGCGCTGTTTTTTTTCGGCGCAACATACAAGAAAGAAAGGAAATATTTCATAAGACATCGTCAGGCTTTATTGCCTTAGCGATGTTTTGACGGTCACCATTATGTGCATCACCATTAACCATTACAACTCCTGAAGTGTTGCATTGTTCAAAGATAGCGTGTCAGTCTTGTCACATTAGAAGATGATTATCACTACTACCTATCAAGTAAGCACCCTGCTCGTAAGCATTACAAACATTACAAGTTTTAAAAAGTTTGGAATGCGACTGTACTTTATTTTTTATAGCTTTGGACGGACTTGAACTTACATTGCTTCATTACGCAATAGACTTAAGTAATATCTTTGAGCCGGTTTTGATAAAAGAACATTTTACGTAATGATGTAATGATGAATGAAATTTTTCGAATAGTCTCATTTTGTTGTAATAATAATAAAAACATTTATATGCATAAAATGTGGTAGGTCCAAGATATGTTACTATAGAAAATTAAGAATAAGTTTCAAACTGGACCTGGAGATTTGACGGCTAAATGTCCTAGATAAAACCATAAATTTGAAGACGCGTGACATCCACCAACCCGCACTGGGCCCGCGTAGTGGATTACGGCCCATTCCCTCTCCTAGAGAGGAGGCCTAAGTCCCAACAGTGGTAACATTATAAGGCCAGACAACAAAATAAATATAATACGTGTTAAAAAGGCAGGTTTTTTACAAACATCCTTAATTGATTTTCTATGTATACACCTTAGAATTGTATAATATCTAACTTTACCTTCTGCTAAACAGAAGCAGTCAATTTTACTGCAACAATCGACCATAATTTCTTCCTATGCACCGGCCTGTCCGTTACAAAGCGACAGCTCACACGTGCCAGCTATTCAAATGTCAATTGTGCATATATACATATATCCAGCATTCTATTACAATGTCCTAGATATTTGCTAAGTAGATGGCGTCTATGTCGCGAATGTTTGAAAGTGTCTCGTTAATGGGCGCATTAGCCTACTGATGGATTTCTTCCTGTGTTTTTGCTGGGTTAATGTCAAACTGAAATGGGACTGGGCAGGACATGTTTGCCGCATGCCCGACAAACTACGGGCCAAAGTAGCAGAAAGTTGATGCCTTGAAACCGTGCGACGGGGCCGCGGCAGACCATGAAGGAGATGGCGTGATGAACTAGACAGATTCTACCAGAATTGGTAAAAGGGAGCGCGGCCCCACGAAAAATGGTATGACTGGTGGGAGACCTTTGCCCAGGAGTGGGGCAGAACAAGCTTACTAAAAAAAATCCAGGTTCCGTAGCAGAGAAAGACCACTGTGAAGAAAAATATTCTATCTCAAGTGTAGACGTTGAACGGTTTGGATTTGTGTTAGTTAAACGACTGGCAATCTCTACAGGTTCGTCGGTAAACTCCAGTGGGATGACAGAAGATGTGGTCGGACAGAAACTCTTCCGATTTTATTATTGATAGGCTCGCGTTTGACCATATCTAACCTGGTGGTAAGCAATGATATGGCCAACGATGGAGCACGCCTGCCTAGAACTATACATCCGTCCATCTACCTATTTACTCTTGAGTCTTCTTCTTTTAGTGCCACTCTTAAGACTGATGACTAGACCTTGACCGTTTCGAAATGTATCATCTACACAGTACTCGTGACTGCAGTTATTTTTGTCTGTACTACTATCAGAATCAAAATAGGAGCAGAGTAAACCACTTTTACACACATGGGACACAAATATCTAAACCGCAACTTTTGGGAAATACAGGCGTATTAGTCATCGACCTGGTGAGAGTCACGGGAATGCGATGGTAGCGAGACGCACAGGACCATTCGTTGTGGCGATATTTGGGGGAAGTCTTTGTCCAGCAGTCGACGCCTTTCGACTGAAATAATGATGATGATGAGTCAAGTTTTGCGAGATGTAACAGGCCTGTAGATCTTGTGACGAGGAAAAATTGGTAACACTTAAAACTTTTGTACCTTGTAGCTGCTTCAATAGAAAGTGGTTTTCACTGTGTGTGGTCCAGGAGTAGTAATATATTTCAACCTACCAAGGTAAACTGTAGGTAATATAATAGGTAAACTACCTACCTTTGAACATTAAAGTCACAGTTGTGAGTAAATGGAGAAATTTTCAAGCTGCTGCGGTATTGTTACAGAGAAATTGCAATAAATGTAGCAGCATGAGCATGAAACATGATATATTGCAGAAGTACCACTTTGAAAATCTCTCTTTCACAAAAATATTAAAGATGAAAGTTTGCATGTATATATTTGTAACTTGATTTTTTTTATTTGATGTAAACTAGTGCCTGACTGCGATCCCACCTGATTGTGAGGCGCACTAGTTTATCAAGAGCCTATTCACTTTAGCTTTATAGTCAAATTATAATCGGACGGGAACACTTCAGCAGGAAAATTATTGCAGTCCTTCGGTGTAGGTACGTGGTAAAAATGACGAGGTGAAATGCTTAGTCTGGACTGTTATGATGAATACTCGCCGTAACTCGAGTTGTCCGATGGTGGAAAGGTGATGGCGAAATCAAGTCATGAAATTCCCGAACAACATATCTTCATATGTTTTATCGTCATGTTTGACTTCTGCGTCTTATTCCATAGTGTCCATGTCTACAGCAGCTTTCGATCATTTTTTATGGTGTATTAGGGCATTTGGCACGTGCAAGATCGTGGCTTTCCGTTATAGCTTGGATTTGCGCTTTCCAATCATATCTGGTCAATATTGAATGTTATAAGTTTCTGGCGCCATTCTTGGACGACAGTATATTTTAATGGTTGGATAGCTGTTCGCATTATTATGTTAGTCTAGGCTTTATTCGGTTTTGTGTTAATAATGTGATTTAACCATATAATTCAACCTAAGGTTCGTTATGTAAGGAAATGCACGGTCTTCGAACTTAAGGCTAACTGAAAGCCACAGGTTGTACAATTTTTTTTGGTTTTTGGATGTTCCTATTAAATCGTTGTAATTGTTGATTATTTTAATTGTTAATTGTTGGTATTTTATGTCTCCAAGGGACATAAAATACCACGAACTTAGTATCTTTATCATTGAATCAGAATCACGAAAATAAAATCTCACTTGGTAATATAGATAAGTTATTTTCTTTTATATACAACAATGACGTAAAGAAATAGATCAAAACAAGCAGTTACATACATTATTTGCCTTTTTGTAACCGACTGCAGAGGAAGGCATCTTTTTCCGTTCTATTTATGAGTCCTTTTTCATAAATTTTAGGTTACAAGCATATAGGTTAAGAAGCAGTTTATGCACCCCCTATAAGGACCGCAGCATAACAGCAGAGATACTGGGACACTCTCTGTTACACACTTAAATCTTAAACAGTCCTTCCAAAATTTAAAAGTATGTAAGTATACCCCTCTACTTAAACCTATGCAAAATATTAAACCACCCATTAACATAAACCAGTTTAAACAAGCACACTAAACATTACCGTTAAACAAATCACTTGCAAAAACTCTGCAGGATTAAATTAACATTGAATGGAAGACATATTTTGTCATAACGGTGCTTTTAACTTGTCTACACTGTGTTACAATAACACTACCTAGTTGTTTAACCAAGTCATCTCTTTGTATTAGATGTGCTTGCGGTTCTGAATGTGAATTTATCATCTTTAGAATCAACAGACCTTTATGTCTGTCTGTACCACAGTGTTGTGTTCTTTTAAAATAACTAGCTTTTGCCCGCAGCTTCGCCCGCGTACATAAAATATAGCCTATGTCACTCAGGAATAAAGCAGCTTTCGATCGGTGAAAAAATTTTAGCAATCGGACAATTACTTCCAGAGATTACCTCCTACAAACAAAAAACCAAAAAAAAAAAAAAACTTTACCTCTTTATTATTTATTTATTTATTAGTAATAAGCATACCACAATCACTTACAGTACAAATAAAACTTACATCTAAAAAATGACATTTCAGTAACCACGCAAATAACAGGTATGCATGACATTGAAAAAATGAGAAATAAGAGACAAATAAAAACAAAAAGTGTGTCCAGTACAACTAGATCCAGATCACTACAAAGACAAAACACACCAAAATATAAAAACGTACACTATTCACACTTATATTAGTGTGCACAACACTCGTCTCAACTATCACCCAAGTAGGTCCTTGCAAGCACAACCTGGAATACTGGGGCCAGGGTTATCCGAAAGGTACTGGGGCCAGGGTTATCCGAAAGGGAGCTCGAGCCCCGGTATGAAGGCTAGAAGGAACGGGGTGGGTGTTTTTGTCAGTAAGAGTCTGACACTATCTCCCGCTCCGCCCAAGAGCGGGGGTTGTCATTGGATGATTTTTTCCCACCATAAAACAAAAAGCACAACCTGAAAAAGTGGGGGATTATAGACCCATCCGACAACCGTTGCGAGTGCGGTGCTCCTGACCAGACGATGACTCACTTATTAGAGTGCCCAGTGTCCCTACACCTGCAATTTCGAGCAATGGGTAGGTAGTTCGCCGTCCGACCGTCCGGTAATCATCCGGACCGAGCCTAAGACGTCGACGGCGCGTATTATTCCACGCGCGCCTCAAGGAGTTGCCAGCAAACCGTTGGGACACAACAAGGTGGAAGCCTACTGGAGCCTAAAATTTGTTTCTGAAAAGAAGATTCGGTCCTGGTACGAAAGGCAACGAAGGAACAGGAGTGGGTTTTTAGTCAGTAAAAGTCTGACACTATCTCCCGGTCTGCCCAAGAGCGGGGATGTCATTGAATGATTTTCCCACTTAAAAAAAATAACACCTGCACTTTGGAGTTGTTTAAACGTTAATGCGATCGAAACGTTTATAGCGTTTGCTCTGATTGGTTAAGAGCTCGGAGCGGGCCAATCGGAGCGCCGAACATTATAAACGTGTCGATCTAATAAAACTGATAAACGTTGTGTTTTTTTACGATTGGACATAATCATAATAACTCGAAATAAATATAGTTATTCCACATAATCATATCTAATAATTATGCCTTTTGATGCCTACTCCTACGTCTATTAACAATTTCAATAACTTGATAAACTTCAAACACAAAATTAATACATCATACAAATAATTCAACATAAATTGATCCTTCCAGGTCAAATATATTCACTTTTCACGCAAATTATTTTAGCGTAGGCCATCTAGAAATCCTTGAAAACACGAATTAGAAATAAGTAGGCCAAAAGTACCATAGGTGCAACTCCGATTGCTATGTCACTGCTGATACCTAACAATTAGCATAGGAATGTCGAGCCCACACCTGGCGCCAACGTTGGGGAGTTGGGGCTTTGGGGCCAATATTTGAATGCATGCCAGAAATGAAGATTAGACGAGTATTAACATAGGAAAGTGTGCAAATAGTTTTGTTGCATCTGTTGGGTTTTAAGTTGATGTTATGCTTCGAAAAGATACAGGAATGACATGTATGATGTTAAAGTATGTATGACGTAGTAAGAGCTGGTAAAGAAACTTAAGAGAAAGTATGGAATGTCAATGACTGATTAAATTGATGTTGGCTTTATTTAATAAGGTTTTAGCATAAGCATAATAGCACAATCAGTCTTTTTAATGTTCCTAGTGCTGGGACTTAGATCTCCTGTCTAGGCGAGACAATGGCCAGGTGCGGGTTGGTGAATGTCACATGTCTTCGAATTTTTGTTTTTCTCTAGGACATGCTGGTTTCCTCACGATGTTTTCCTTCACCGTTTTGAGAGCAGTTCCTTCTCGCTCCACCCAAAGCGGAAGAGGACCGCTTAGTAAACGTGTTCCTTCAGTTGTTCTTTGCGAGGGCAATTAATAAAGCCATTACTTATATACTTATTTATTTTATTTCAATACTTAAGTCATATGTATATAAACAATACCTAGGTGCTATTAAATACATTCCATTACAAATGAATAGACATTTGTAATATAATGTATTTAATTATTGCTAACATAAATCGTTAAATAATTGAATTACTCAATCAATAGTTTATTGCTTGGTGTTTACATTTATTAGTAATTCGTAATTCTTTAAGTGTCTAGAATTAATTAAGTTTAGATAATGAAAAAATAATAATAAACAGACACGTTCACAGATAAAAAACCTTTTAATTACAAAAGTTGAAATAATTATCAAGCTTTATAAATAATATGAAGACAAAGGGAGAATTCATAAATATCTCAATAGATATTACGAGTATTAAAATAAAGAAGTAACATTAATAGTTTGCTTGTAGGAGACAATCTCTACAAATAGTGATCGGGCTTTGATATTGATTTTTCACTAATAATAATGTACTTTTATTAGTGAGTTTCATAAATATTTATTAAATAATATATATTTACCTGCTGCGGTCTTCCTGTCCGATCATTATTTAGGTATCTTCAAGGGTGCAGTTAATAGAGCCTATTGTGAGTGAATAGCGAGCGAGTTTATTACAAGCTATTATGCTCTTAATAAATTAGTGCTTTTCACCATCAACAATTGCATCACTGTTTACCAACAGGTGGAATCACTGTTAAGCACTAGTTTAGGTATATCATTTAAAAAATCAATAAAATATTAAGCTTCCCCCAAAAATAAACGATTAACATAAAAGTAACATAACTTGAACACATGCTTATGCGCATCCTATAATTACTCAGCCAAGTTTGATCAAACGTTTGCCCCAACTGACAGTTACTCGATTTACTACTAGAATTAATATTAAAGGCTCAACACAAAGATTGGCTCGATATCAAAGGGTAATAAAACACTTGTTAGTTCGAGAAAATTTGCGAAACCTCGCCGTTTGAATTGTAATTTTTATTGGCTAGCATTCTTGTGTTTATAGCAAATCATGTCAAAGTCAAATGATTCGATGCTTGCCAAAGACAACCTGTAAGTGTGCGGGAAAGTTAGTTGTTTTCTTTAAATTACTTTTCTCTTTCACATTTAAATCCTAATCACACTAATATTTTAATGGCGAAAGTTTGTGAGTTTGTTTGTTACTTCTTTATGCTCGAACGGCTGAATGGATATCGTTAAAATTTGGCAAATAGGTAAACCTTGTCCTGGAATTAGCACATACTATATTTGTATTCTGGCAGTATGTTTCCTTCGGACAATTTTCTACCTACGTGGGCGAAGCCACTGGTAGCAATTAGCGTTTAAAATAAAAATATACATAAAAAAATGTTGGTCCGTTATAAACTTTGAAATTATACAAAGGATGTGCCTCAAACCGGTTTCATTAGAAATGCAATAATGCGAATATATCTTAAGCTATTAAAATCATTTATAAAAATAATATTTTTTTCCAATCAGATACTTATAAATAAAATTGGAGTGTCTGTTTGTAATATTAAAATAACCGCTTTTTGAATATATATACGGTACATACACCAAAATATTTTTTTTTACAATCTTTTTCTGTCTGTCTGTCTATTTGTTCCTAATCTCTGAAATGGCTGGACCGATTTTACCGGGACTTTTAAGTCGAATTATTGCAATATGGTCAAATATTGATCGATAAAAGACGTCCTAGGTACTTGTTGAACATTTTTGTGTAAAGAGTGCTATGCTCACTTCTCAATTATAATTCTGACACTATACGTGAGGACTTGTAATTGGCTTGCTGTCATCTATGTTTTTTTTTATTTTTAGTTTGTCGAAGCTGTAATTCCTCCAAGATGTAATAGCTAAATAAACATACGAGTAATTTGACAGGTGAGATAGCTAGTCTATAGACAACTAATCTATTTCTTAACTTTACTGCAAACGTCAATTAGAACGGTGCGCGTGATCTGAACTTGATAATAAAATTTTATAACACTACTTCCTCTAAAACGGGATGAAATCGATTATAAATAGAACAGCATAGTGCTGTGATTTTGCTAAATATAGATATTAATAAGGAAGTATCATGCGGAAACACTAACGAAGAGACTCGATACAATTTAAACTTATAATATTATAAAAGTTTAAGATTTTGTTTGAACCATCGATATATTATATATACCTACGTACTACGCACTAGATTGGTCATGCCGAACACTCACTTCAATCGACTCAGGTGTCCGTAGTCCGTACACCTTGAACACTATGTTGTATTACACTATGTTTTTTAAATTCATGGCGCCTAAGACATATTGGTCGCGAAAGAAGTGTCCTCCAAGTGTAGTTTTATTAGACGGCATAATGCCAATGTAGCGCTGCAGCGAACTTTTGTTTTAACTTTTCAGTATTTTGACAAATAGTTTCCATGAACGTGCTTATCTATTACTAGAATATACGTCGATGGTTTGAACGCGTTAATCTCACGAACTACTATTTCGAATTGTAAATTTATTTTAGTATAAGTATCATGTAACATCACGCTACAACCAACGCGAGTGAAGCAGTAACCGAAAACGCAGGTGAAGCGGCGGTTAAATAGTGTGACAATATGGCTGTAATATAAGTTTAACTAATTTATGTCTGGCTCCTAAAATATTTGATGTAAATACATCAATGAAATGGATACCTTACTGATTAACAGAACACATTCCAATTAGAAACTAATTTAATCGGAAGTTACAAAAAAAAAATTGTTTGAAGAATCCGCCAAAGCATCTATACGCCTTGTAAAAATATTCCCACCGATCGATCGGTTATTTTCAAAGAGTAATCAATAACCAATAAAAAAATCAAAATATCATAAAGTAATTATTCGAAAACCAGTACAAAACAGTTAGAATATCTTTATTATTCATCTAACAAATGTAATTATGGCATTCGCTTGCGCAGCTCTAAGTCAATGACAGTTTGACAGCGCACCAAATATGGCACTGACGGCTACTGTCAACCGATCTCCGGCAGTAGGGCTGTCAAATTTAAAATATCCTTTTTTGTGTCACAGACAAGATGGATGACGAAAAAATGTTTCTTTTATGGCATTTCGATGTTACTTTGAAAGAAAAACAAAAGTTAACTGATGTGTTATTTTAAGAAAAAAATAAAAGTAATAATTTAAAAGTGTGAATGTTCAGAGTCGTGTGATGAAAAATGTCTTCTTTTGTAAAGTTAGAATTCCAATTACCTTATTTATAAGTTGGTATCTATGTACCTAGTATCTAGATACTATTCCTTTGTATAGGAAATCGTTACCTTTGCATTACACAGGACAAAGCGATATAGTGACGCTTCAGGAAAGCCTATGTTTCACCACTTTACTACTGAAATGACGATAATCATATGAATTTTTGTTTATTTTTGATCATTAATATTACAAACTTCATTATCTGGTAATAACCAGTAGTATACCTACCAACAGTTTTTTCCATAAAGTAACTAGGGGGAATAAAAAAGTACAATTTTTGATGTTCCATATATGGGTTTAGCTAAGGAACCTAAATGTGCCATATCAGTCCAATTAACATTTTCTGCACATTTCCACATTTTTTTTTTGTTAGTTCTTAGTTTGTTCTTTGTGTGTATTTATTTTCCCTTCATTTAAGGAAATATCAAAATTTTAATGAAATAAAATAATATTATTGCTTGCGGTTTTCCTTCATACCTACAATTAAAATTGTTTGTTCCTGATTTAGAAAATTGTTTAAATACTTGTTAGGTTTAAGTTCTTCCCAGAAACCAGATCAGGGTCCAGAAATCAGAAATGAATAAGTAGGTATTGTTATTTATTCAAGAAGATTTAATTTAATTGTACTAGGAATTGAAATACCCGCTGGATTTTTGAGAACTTAACAGGATCAATGCAGGAAATCGGTAAGTATTTGATGCAGCTGCTTTGGAACGTGTAAATAGCTTCATTTTTTGTGACTGACCGACCTTGGCCTGCCATAAGGTGGATCGATGACCTGGTGAGGATCACGAGGATGCGTGACGCACAGGACAGTTCGTTGTGGTGACACTTGGGAGAGGCTTATGTCCAATAGTGGACGACTTTCGACTGAAATGATAATGATGATGATGACCTCGATAATTCAAAAGTGCGTGTAAATGGCTTATTTAAAATAATCGCTGTGAGTTAAGGACGATTGAGGAATATCTCAAGAAACTTAAACCCGGAAGAACTAGATACCAGTAGGCAATATAAATATTTGACCTGTTTGAGCATCCAACCCTTTTTTTTTTTTTTTTTTTTTTTTTTCCGATGGGAAAAATCATCTTATGACAACCCCCGCTCTTGGGCGGAGCGGGAGATAGTGTCAGACTCTTACTGACTAAAAAACCCATCCCGTTCCTTCAAGCCTTCATACCGGGGCTCGAGCGCCCTTTCGGATTACCCTGGCCCCAGTAGGCTTCGACCCGGCTGGGCCCCTGCTGTTGCTGACAACTCCTTGAGGCGCGCGGGAACAGCGCGCGCCGTCGACGACTTGGGCTTGGTCCGGACGGTTACCGGACGGCCGGACAGCGAGCTACCCATTGCTCTCTGTCCGCAAAGCATCCAACCCTCGGTATGTAGAGTAGCAGCCAATCACTCGACCATTGCATCAACTGTGCCGTTAATTCTGATAAAGTCAAAAGAATAATGATGAAAAAATAGGATAAATACTTTAGTAAAAATAATTTATTTAAAACTAGCTTTTGCCCGCGGCTTCGCCCGCGTACACAAAATACCTTCCCTTTCTCCCCCTTTTCTCACTTTTTTTTATAAAAAAATTAGCCTATGTCCGTCTCCAGGGTCCCAACTATATCTGTACCAAAATTCGTCAAAATAACAAACAAACTCACTTACGCTTTTATAATATTAGTAAGGATGTAAGTCTAAATGCACGGTTCACGAGTCTGTTAATAGGATCTGATGGTAGCATATCATCAGAACCATCAATCCTATAAACAGACTTCATAAAACCGGTTTCCGTCACCATCAAACAAAGGATTAACCTCATTACCGTGACATTGATATACATTAATGTCAATCACGAATTAGTTTTTGAGTTCGCCAACCCTACCGTTAGGTCCATACATGTCAGCGAATCGCAAAATACACCTATCGATTGTTATTCTATAATGACCTCACAGCGATGGGCAATGAATAAATATTTTTAATGGACATTACTTCTAGACAATAGCACCTTAGTCATTAAACTACAATCTTAAGCTCCCGTTATAATCGGTCTGGTTAAACGATGGTTAATTCTTACTCTGACCACGTACGCTAATAGCCCGTTAATCATGGTTTTATACAACACTGTGTCTTTGTTTATGGCGTAAACAGTAACTCCAAGAAATACGTGGTCTACTAAGTTCTAAAAGCACTTATTTAACAAGCTACGATTTCTTAATATGTAGTTTATGCAGGTACACTATGTCAGAGCTTGTCGTCCGACGCGAACCAAGTCTGGGTCGACGGTGCGTACTGCTTGCATTCTACACGTGCCTCAAAGAGTTGTCAGAAAAAATGACAGTGCTAGGACCGATGCCTGTAAAGCCAGATGGGTTTTAGTCAGTAAAAGTTTGATCCTCTCGCTTATTCCAGACCGGGAGGAGTTATTTAATGCAACCCACCTCAAAAAAAGTCACTGCGTCATTCAATAAAAACTGTTCTCCAAAAATAGACATATCAATTCTATTTAATAGAGCTGGTACAGAAATAGAAGGATACTAACCCATAAATAAGGCTGAGTATACCATGTAGAGTTAAACAATGATTTAATCAGCCATTTTCGATTAGCGTCAACAAGAACTTATAAACTAGGTTATTGACACTAGAGTAGGCAGTTTGTTTTGTGCTTTGGTTTGATTTATTTATGCTTAAATGATTTGTTGCCTTGTTATGACCACTTCAGCAGTTTACTGCCATTCAGGTTTGCAACGGATCTATTGAGTGCCTGTATTATTAAGTTCAATACGGAAAGATTAGAATCTCAGATTCTATTGCTGCGCATTTAATAGCAATCCATATAATTTAAGTTGCTTATAGTTTAATCAAAATACCTAAGTACAGTTTTATCTACAATCGAATCCTTGATAGCTTATAAATATTTATGTTTTTAGGTAAAATCTAGTAGAAAATGCATATTAATACTACAACTGCAAAAGTAACTCTGTCTGTCTTTTACATTATTACGCCTAAACCGCAAAACCAATCATAACTTACAATCAATAATTTTGATCAACCTATCACTAGATTCACTAGGGCGAAGTCACGGGCAGAAGCCAGTAATAAGGATATTTTCAAACACGTCTCAACTTTTAAACTTTACCTATTTGTGTTAACTGGAGTTAACGTTTGAAGAGTTAATCTGGGTTTACGATGGGCCGCGACGAATTCGTTTGTTATAGTGCAACCAACCCAATGTTGCCAGCACTAAATATTTTTGTTAGCAACAAGCTTTAGAGCTATAGACTAACAGTATTCTAGATTCTTAGGCGAAATGGGTTTACAAACGCTGAATAGCGGTTTAAAACCTGTCGCTTATACTGTTACGTACCTACTTGCCTATCATAAAAAGTGCATGTGGGTTGTCAATAAGCTTAATTAATTTGGCAGTTCTAATTACTTACAGGTTTTTTGACTGCACCAGATTTTTGTCTATCCGGTTTTCATATGCATCGTCTCTCGAATCTAAATTTATTTTGAACATTGTTAAATTTATTTTCATAAAATATTTATTTCTAATTAGCTTTTGCCCACGACTTCGTCCGCAAACATAAAATATAGTCTATATCACTCAGGAATAAAGCAGCTTTATATCGTTGAAAAAATGTCGCAATCGAACAATTACTTTCAGAGATTACCTCCTACAAACAAAAAAAACTCTTAGGCCGTGGGGTCCGAGTGCTCATATGCTTTTTAAAGAATTATCCAAACGCTTAGTTGACTCTTCACATGACCCAAGGGCTGGCTTCTACCTCGGTCAGAGATTAATCATTGCCATACAACGTGGCAACGCCACCAGTCTTTTGGGCACACTTCCAATCGACAGCGATGCGGAGGAGTTTTTTGACGTCATACTTAGCAGGTCCTTTAGTGTATACATATATTTGACGTCATACTTAGCTGGTCCTATTATTTTAAATTAGTTAAGTATATTTTATAACTTAATTGGAAATAAATTTATGTATATAAAAAATATATAAAAACAAACTTTTCCTCTTTATAAATATTAAGTGAGTAGAGTGGTTTAGTAATAGTAGTAGTATTAGTGTAGATGACGTCACTGTCCGTACTTCTGCTAATGTCATTGTCATCTTTGTTGCAGACAGCATCGGAGCAGCGAGCGTCCGCCCCCGAGGAGATGCAGGCGCGACACAGCATACTGTGGCACCTGCTCATTGATCTGCCTATATTGTTATTAGGTAAGTGTTTGTAATGTTTCATTTTATGTTAATTAATATCGGATAGGTATTTTTTATTATACTAAAACCTAACTATGTACATTTAAATATAATAAAACACAAAAAAAAACAAACACAAAGTACACTCGGGCGTTAAAGTTCTCCTCCATATCGCTGCCATCAGGAAATGTGCCTAGAAGACTGGCAGCACTGCCACATTGAATGCCAATGCTAATTCTTTGGGTGAAGAACGAGCCAGCCCTGGTCACGCAAAGTGTCGATCAGAAGATATTTCAAATATTTACGCACATAGTACTAGAATAATACTATTCAAATATTTAGCTCTCGCTACACCAATCACTGTTAATAAAACTACAGTAATAATGAATTGTCTCAATCAAAGTCGTCTTCCGCTAGGCGTCATGTACTATTTTCCATTGGATTACCACTTTAGAGGTACCACAATGACTGATCCTATGTTGTAAAATAACCATGAACTCAACAGAATGTTATGCATCATCTAATAAATTGCAATAAGCGTTAATCAAAATAATAATTGCAAACAAACGCTCCATTGAAAACAGTTTTATTAAGCTGTGCGGTTCATTACAGATTATAATCTAAACACACGGCAGTGTGGTGGTCAAGTTCGCAAAAGCAAAAGGGCGATTGACCTGCCCCCCTAGCCAAGTTACAACCGTTTCGCTTGCGTCGAACGCTTCGAGTTGACCTTGCCGCCAATTCTTTTGTTCTGACCACGTGACTGAGCGTTGAGGAGACGTCATTCCCGTACATTTGAAGCTTTCTACAAGCGTTAACTATTGCAGATTAGCAACTTTGCTAGGGGTACTGTATGTCGCCCCTTTGATTTGCGAACTTGGTGGGCGTAGGTTATATTATACGAACCTTTTTAGGAAACCTTCAACCCCCATAACTTTAAACCTATTTGAGCTACACTTTCAAAAATAACGTATACCATTTATGTGATAATGACATCTCAATATGCCCGCGGCTTCACCCCCGTACATGAAATATAAGCCTATGTCACTCAGGAATAAAACAGCTTTCAATCGGTGAAAAATTTTAGCAATCGGATCAGTACTTCCAGAAATACATACTACACACAAAAAAAAAAAAAAAACAAAAAACAAACTTTACCCCTTTTTAGGGTTCCGTAGCCAAATGGCAAAAAACAGAATCCTTATAGATTCGTCATGTCTGTCTGTCTGTCTGTCCGTCCGTATGTCACAGCCACTTTTTTCCGAAACTATAAGAGCTATACTGATGAAATGATTAGATGTATTCTGTAAACCGCATAAAGATTTTCACACAAAAATAGAAAAAAAAAAAACAATAAATTTTGGGGGGTCCCCATACATCTGAAATTCAAAAAATTAGGTCTTCAAAAATGATATTAAGGTTTCTATTTTTTTCTAAACTGATTAGTTTGCGCGAGAGACACTTCCAAAGTGGTAAAATATGTGTCCCCTGTAACTTCTAAAATAAGAGAATGATAAAACTAAAAAAAATATATTATGATGTACATTACCATGCAAACCACCAACGAAAATTGGTTTGAACGAGATCTAGTAAGTAGTTTTTTTTTTAATACGTCATAAATCTAAAAAAAAAATACACTATTATTAAAACATCGATCAAAGTTACAACGAACTACAAGAACTTTTATATTATGTTACTTGCTGCTACGGAACCCTTCATGGGCAAGTCCGACTCGCACTTGGCCGGTTTTATAATATTAGTGTCTGTGAGAGTGGAAAACTTGAGAAAGCAAGAGAGAGAAATGCGAGAGATGTGTGTCAGATAAAGTGTATACGGGATGAAACTAGAATGATTCTATCAGAAGATGAAAAAATCAAAGAGAGGTGAAAGGACTATTTTGAAAGACTAATGAATGAGGAAAACAACTGGAATGGGGTTCTAGAGAATAAACCAGTGAATGTGGGATTATTGAGAATGATTAGTATGGATGAAGTCAGAATAGCTGTAAATGGAATGAAAAATGGTAAGGCAATTGGCCCAGACGAAGTGTGGAAGTTGCTGCGAGTGGATGGATGGACGTGGTTAGCTTTGTTCTTCAATAAGTTGTTGCAGGAAGAAGCCATACCTGATGATTGGTGCAACAGTTCCCTGGTGCCCATCTTTAAAAACAAGGGTGATGTGCTTGAATGCAACAACTACAGAGGAATAAAGCTAATGTCACATACTATGAAAGCCTGGGAGAAAGTTATTGAAAGGAGACTGAGAGAAGAGAGTGAAATTTCACAGAACCAATTCGGTTTTATGCCTGGTCGAGGTACAACAGATGCCATTTTTGCCATACGCCAGCTGTGCGAGAAATACAGAGATGCGCATAAAAACTTGCACATGGTGTTTGTTGACCTCGAAAAGGCATATGACCGGGTACCTCGTGAGGTTCTGTGGTGGGCCCTTAAGGAGAAAGGTGTGCCTGGAAAGTATGTGCAGTTGATCCGAGCAATGTACAGTCAGTGCAGTACCCAAGTCCGGTCTACGATGGGCAACACTGGCAGCTTCAATGTGGCTGTCGGCTTACATCAAGGGTCGGCTCTCAGCCCTTCCTTACCTCTTCCTAATGATAATGGACGCTTTGACGTCGGACCTCCAGGAAGAGGCTCCCTGGTGTATGCTGTTTGCCGATGACATTGTGCTGGTTGCCGAGAGTGGCCTAGAGGTCCAGAGCAAATTGGAGGTGTGGTGGCATAGACTGGAGAGTGTTGGCTTAAAATTAAGTAGAACGAAAACTGAGTACTTATTCTGCGATTTTGGCGGTCTCTCCGGTTCTGTGCCCTTAGCTCTCGCTGGAACGCCCATACCAATCTGCTCCGACTTTCGGTACCTCGGGTCGCTTATCCAAGGAGATGGAGAGGTAGACCGAGACATAACACATCGGATCAATTCAGGATGGATGAAATGGCGACAGGTCACTGGAACAACTTGTGACCCACGGATGCCCCTCAAGTTGAAGGGTAAAATCTACAAGTCCGTGATAAGACCTGTCATACTGTATGGATCAGAATGTTGGGCTGCGAAAAAGACGGATGAAAAAAGATTGCATGTAGCGGAGATGAGAATGTTGAGATGGATGTGCGGTGTGACGAGATTGGATAAAGTGAGAAATGAGTATATTAGAGGAAGTTTGAAAGTGGCGCCAGTGACTGACAAGCTGAAGGGGAATCGTTTGTCTTGGTATGGTCATGTAAAGAGGAGGGATGAAATGCATGTTACCAAAAGAGTTATGAGTATACATGTGGATGGGTGGAGAGGGAGAGGGAGGCCAAAGAAAAGATGGATGGATTGCGTGAAGAATGATATGAAAGAAAAGGAAGTTAGTGATAGCATGACGAGTGACAGGGTAGAATGGAAGAAAAAACGTATTGCGCCGACCCCAAATAAGATGGGACAAGGGCAGGAAGAAGAAGAAGAGAGTGGAAAACTTGAAATGACAACACCTGTTCTGGATGGAGTGGGAAGAAGTATCAGACTTTTACTGACCAAACGCCCTTTTTTATGGTGGGAAAATCATGTAATGACAACCCTCGCTCTTGGGCGGAGCGAGAGATAGTGTCAGACTCTTACTGACTAAAAAACCCCACCCCGTTTCTTCGTGCCTTCATATCGGGGCTCAAGCTACTCTTTCGAAACTAACCCTGGCCCCAGCAGGCTTCGACCCAGCTGGGCCCCTGCTGTTGCTGACAACTCCTTGAGCCGCGCGGGAACAGTGCGCGCCATCAACGACTTGGGCTCGGTCCGGACAGTTACCGGACGGTCGGACAGCGAGCTACCCATTGCTCGCCGTCCGCAAGCCCGCGCCTATGGTGGCCGGAAATCGGGATCGGAATCCCGGCGTTGCCTGATGCGGTCGGCCTCCTCCTTTGCTAGTATTACTGTTTCGCAGGAGGCAATCGCCTGCCACTCCTGACCAAACACCCTCACTCTGGCCCTCGCAAAGGACAACTGAAAGAACATTTTCCCTCAGTTGTCCTTTGCGAAGGCCACGGAAATAATAATAATATACATATAATAATACTAAATATATAATTTTATATAGAAAACATCCGATTACTTAACACAATATAGTACTAAGTCCATTTATGGTAAAATATAGTTAAAAGCTCGCTTGTGCAAGGTGCAATTTGAGCAGTTTAAGGACCATTTCCTTATCACGGTGGTTTTATTACATTATGACTTCTTCGGTCCTGGTGTGTAACGGTAATCAAGTTACCGTTTGAAGATAATAAACAGTGTGTATGGTCGATGGCTGCTATGGCCTGTGGCCACTACTGCATATAATCATGAAACACTCTTGAAAGAGCCGAGGTAGGTCGCGGGTTTAAACCCAGCCAGCATTCATTTGTATAATTTATTCTATCACCACTGCTCTCGAAACGGTGAAGGAAAACATTGTGAGGTAACCGGCATGTCCTAGAACCAAAAATTTGAAAACATGTGACATTCACCAACCCGCAATAGGCCCGCGGGGTGGATTATGGCCCATTCCTTCTCCTAAAGACTCCACAGTGAGAACATTAAAAAGGCTGATTTTGTATTTATGTATGTATACTCTTGAGAATCTTAGTTACATCGTACAAGTATAGGAGTTGCATGAGGCGTTAAGGATTAGCTAATATGCCTCGTAGCATTTTTGGCATGCCCAGGTGACAGCGATGTGGTGGACTACTTTGACGTCTAAACATATTTTATTTTTGTAATAGCGACATCTATATCGCCACATAAGAACTAAAATTCAAAATCCTACATCGCGATATCAGAGTTCTTCTCGCGATTAGAACATAAACAACTGTCCAATATCAATTATCGCGCAATTACGCTTATTGGACACCACCGACACTAAGCACAACACAGGTCACGGCAGGTCATAGCGGGTGTAAGGCGCCATCAAACAGCTGTGTGCAAGTGCAAAACAACCCCTCGCCTGGATGACCCGGTGACCTTGTACGAGTATTTTTGCTGACGTAACAAGCTTATAATTTTGTAATTTTTTTTTAAATACTAGACAGGTGTTTCAGGTTGTATACTAATGTTGTTAGCACCATATCTTTAACAGTTCAGTGTAGGTCGTCAAATGGATCGCATTAAGAGCTTGTGGTAGGGTCTCAGATATACCAAGTCAAGTATCCATTATGTCTATAATCGCCGGCATTATCATCAGCTGGGTGACCTAATGTGTTCACCCGTTAAAAATAAGATAAGACTAGAGTTATCTCCTAATACTTTTAAGTGTATAATTAGTTACAAAGAAGTTAAAGTGTCGTTTTGCTTGACATGAATAACAGTAGTCGTCCATTACTGGACTTGGAACCCCGATATGACTGATTTAAACTGGCCAGACAGAATGGAGATCGTATACTTACTGTTTATTTATTTCATGAAATGTGTAAACAGGAGTCCCTCCTCCTCCTTGCGTCGTATCCTCAATTAAAACTCATAAGGAGGTACGTAGGTATTATTGACATAATATACGTAATCTCACCAACTTTAAACTGGAATAATTATCTTTATTACTTGGTAGGTATATTAATAGTAATTCAAATTCAAAATTCAAATTTTTATTTTTCGGACATCATGATCCAATGGTTAGTATACATAAGACTTAAAAACAAAATTGTTTAGAAATTTAATCTGTATACTTTTGTATATTTTTCATGACAATACGCTAAAAAATATGCCAGAAAATTATGTTCGGGACTTCGCCATGATCCTTTACGTTTTTAAAATGTAATGATTATTTGGTAAGAAAGCTACACTGACTAGAAAAAAAAACCATTTACGACTCCATCAAAGTCAGTGAAACCATAAACAAACGGTAGTGTGTCTACAACTTCAACGGAAATAAGTATCTTTTTGTACGTAATCTTCACACCATTAGTTGGATTTATAGTTGGTAAGTCTAACAAGCAGGAAGATTTATTGGTTTTTAAAGATGCTGACTTCAAGTCAAAATAAAGACACGTCAAGAATTGCGTGTAAGTAAACTTGTCTTATGTAAAAACTGGCCAAGTGTGAGTCGGGCTCGCGCTCGAAGAAATCCGTACTTTCCGTAGAAAACATATGTCACAAAAATCACGTGTGTTGTATGGCAGCCCTTCTTACATATTTATTTGATTATGTTTTTAGTATTTGTTATTGTAACGGCAACAGAAATATAGTACATTATTTGTGAGTTAACTGTCTAACTAACACTGTTATGAGACATTTAAAGCCTGTAACATACTAGGGCTTTTTTTCGCGGTAGAAATATCATCTAATGACATCACCCGCTCTTGGGCGGACCGGGAGATAGTGTCAGACTCATACTGACTAAAAACCCACTCCTTCGTTGTCTTTCGTACCGGGGCTGAACTATCTTTCGAACTAACCCTGGCCCCAGTAGGCTTCGACCCAGCTGGGACCCTGCTGTTGCTGACAGCTCCTTGAGGCGCGCGGGAACAGTGCGCGCCGTCGACGACTTGGGCTCGGTCCGGAGAGTTACCGGACGGTCTGACAGCGAACTACTCATTGCTCGCCGTCCGCAAGCCCGCGCCTGCGGTGGCCGGAAATCGGGATCGGAATCCCGGCGGCGACTGGGGCGCTGTGAGCGCTGCCGTTGCCTGATGTGGTCAGCCTCCTCCTTTGCTAGCATTACTGCTTCGCAAAAGGAGGCGAAACATACTAGCGTTCCGTTTTACCTTTTGGGTACGGACCCCTAAAAAGGGAGTTCTAAAAGACTTTTATAGCCATTAAATCAAATAAATCCCCCCGCACTGGTTGGAGCAAGAGGTAGTGTCAGACTTATACTCACTAAAATCCACCTGTGTTCCTTCATTTGCGTTTCAGGGCCACGGTAACTCTTTCAATCAATCTCGCAGCCTAGCTAAGGATAGGCTACAAACTTTGAGATGCGTCATTCTTTGCTAAAATTACTTCTAGTGTTGGGGTAATAGAACACCAAAGAGAAACTTCGTTTTAAGGATTTCAATAATAACTGTTTATTATCCTTTTCTTTATATTGGAAGATAATGTATCTAAGTATTATGATTGGTATTACAGGAAATAACTCAAATCTTGTAAATCGCGTACAATTTAAAAGAATGGAAAATTTACGTGCTGTGAACTTCCAGCCCGATTATAATTTATGTGTCTTCAAGGCTAGAGTGGAAAGGCTAGTGCGATTCCCCATCAACGATTGCACCACTGGTTATCATGAGGTGGGATCGCACTATCGCAGTCAAGCACTGGTTTAAAAAAAATCACATATTTAAATTTATTTTTCATTGTACTTACCCACAGATGTGACACGCTCTACATGCAGACAAAATTCAATCATTTCAAAATTATACACCGTAGCGCAAAATTATAGGTGCACAACTTTCGATTTAATTCTAAACCCTAGTTCACAATCTCAACATACATTTTCAATTTATAAAGCCTAGTTCTCACGTCTCTATTACAACGTCGGACTAACGGGTCAGCGTGTTGTGGGAACCGCTTTTTGTCTGACAGTCAGACCACGGCTTTAAGGCCAGGTTCTACTAATTTTGAACCTCTGGAAATTGACAAATATAATAAAAGAGAACACCATGAATTATTATTTTATTAAAATTTACTATATGCCCAACCGCCGGGCAAAAATCAAAATATAATATCCTAAATTAATTGGCTCGATAAAAAAAATCGCAAATCTGACCCTAACTTACGATTTTAAACGTGTATGTTTACGAGATTACATTACGGAAATATTTGAAAGTTACAAAAAATAATTATGCATGTTTTTAAGGGGCCGGCGGAGGATGAATTTCCATACAAACGTAATACCACGCTCATTTGCAGTTGGAACATATATCCAACATATTATGATGATATTCGGTTAAAGACAATATTTATCTAGGTTCCTACGTCGAGAATATTAGAAATATTGTTATTTTTAATACAAGAAAAGCCAAATGGCATGTTTTGCCATTTACGCTATAAAAAAGTGCGAAATACAATTTGCTTAAATTTCTTTTTGTTTTTTTAAAAAAAGAAAGACGTAGGAACCTAGATAAATATTGTCTATAACCAAATATCATCATAATATGTTGGAAATATGCTCCAACTGCAAATGAGCGTGGTATTACGTTTGTATGGAAATTCATCCTCCGCCGGCCCCTTAAAAGGGCCTCGCAAAATCAAAAATCTTGAATAGTTATTGTGTGTTTTTTTTTAATAAAAATAAAACCACTGCTATGGGGCTCCGAAATCGACGTGGACTCGGGCGCAGTTCATACAAAATATCAGTGAATACAACCGGATCTTAACTGGCTCAGAATTCAGATAATCGGACATGGTAGACCGATAATTACCGATTAATACGATATAAATAGTCGTGTGGTTTCCAACGGTGCCATAAAAGTGTTATAGTATAGCGAAGAGTTATGGGTTCTGAAACTGGTTTGAAACGGCGACTTAGGTGCTGCGCAAACGGAGGCGCTTTTTGTGCACCGAACACTTTTTAATCGTGGTGAGTATGTGTTAAGTGGAAGCAACTGAACCTAAGATTAAATCAAAACAGTGGAAGATAGGTGACTCGCCTGTAGCGCGTGGACCGCTGAAATCAAGCTCCTGTGGCTTAATTTCACTCAGTCACATAAGCGGGTGTGTGACGCAAAAATATTACTTTTTTGTTTTAAATAGAATAAAGGTTATCAAAATGCTTTCATGTGCTTTTATGCGATGTAAAAGTCATAAAAAAAAAAACAAATCACAAGAAATAAAATTTTTCACTCCGTGTAATTCTGCACTGAGTCCAGTCTGATTGCAATGTTAGCGCTTATCTTTTCATATAATATATCGATTCTGTCTTGTATCTGACACAAGACACAAACGTGTCCACGTTTGCGGCCCGCCTTAGTGGTTATTGGACGTTTTAAAGTTAAAGAGCGGATTAGTCTTTTATGTGTATCGTTCCAGTAATTAGCTTAGCATAGAAAACCTCTTTGATTACCGTCGTACTGAACTTAGGAGAGGGTACTTGCAAATTCTTCTCCATCCAGGATTCCAGGATCTACGCTTTGGAATGTGCAATTAGCATCATTTTTCTGACTGACAATTCAAAAGTGCCTGTAAATGTTTTATCTACAATAATATTTTTCGTGTTTTTTTTATTTTTTTATTGTAGGTGGATCTCTGAAAGTACCGGTACGCTTGCTAAAAATTTTTCACCGATAGAAAGCTGCTTTATTCCTGAGTGACATAGGCTATATTTTATTTACGCATGTGAAGCTGCAGGCAAAAGCTAGTATTAAAATAAATCGAAAGCTATCTGCGTCATTACCTTCTCAGATATCTTTTACTTACGGCTTACCTATAACGAAAGGGATCACTTGAAACAAAGCAGTAACTCTACGCTTATCTAACCGATTTGGATGCAGTCAGCAATTGGCAGGTCACGTGGTCAGCCTTGTCATCTGATACTTGACAAAATCAATCATAACATGACTGGCAAGGTTTCTTAGTAAGGCTCTGGTGCGCTGCTGCCCTTTAAAATTTTATCATGTTGTTTTCTTACGAAAAAGGTTAGGAGGATGTAATATCACAGAATCAGATTAGTTCTTATATATTTTACACAAATTATACAATGAATGAAAAATACAACGGGAGAGCAGTGGTGGCCGATTGGTAATGGCCCTGACTTACGAGTTGTAGGTCGCGGGTTCAAACCCAACCGCATTACTTTGGGTTATTTATTGCATCAACACTGCTCTCAAAACAGTGAAGGAGAACATCGTAAGGAAACATATTCATAGCATAGCATAGCAGGCATATTCTAGAACCAAAATATCTCCTGCCCTTGCGGTGGAGCGAAAGGGCGTGTTTTTACAATTGCCGTCACGAATCTTGAGCGTTGGCTTCAAGTTGCGCAGAAGTCAAATATTCGGTCTCTTTAGTGGTGCGAAGTGAGACGCGGGGCGGGGAGTGTCAGTGATTGACGTCACTCCTGATTCGTTCCCTGCGTTGCTGCATGTATCTAACAACGAAGACGATTAGCTCGCCAATGCATGGAATGCGCAAAGCGATCCCCACTCTGACACCGAGCGCTCAAGACCCGTTTCGGCAATTGTACTGACTAAAACTGCACCTGTGTTCAGTGTTGACCTTTGCGTTTAAGGACTACGGGTTTCCCTTTCGGAAATTGCCCGTGGTCCTAACTAGCAGACATCGGCCCTGCTGGGCCCCTACGGTTTGCAGACATCTCTTTTCGGTGCGCGTGGAACGCGCTGTGGGAGACTGGACTGGGTCTGGTTAATTACCGGACGGCAGACGCCGAGCTACCCGACGTGGTGGATTACGGTCCACGTCCGGCGTGGTGGATTACCGGTCCATTCCGAAAGTCCGGAGATCTATTTTAAACAAATTGCAGAAGTTATTTTGAAGAAGAATCTAAACTGTTCGTGGTCCTGTTCATTGAGAGAATGCTACACTACCGTTGAGTATCAAAGGCTCCTGTTTATTTTTTGGAAATTCATCAAATTACTTTTCCTGCTCCAGGCCTGCTGCTGCCAGGTGGAGCGAGAAGGAGTGTCCCCTTCCTTCCTTAATCCACAACAACCAAGCAAAAAAAACAAAAAGCAAAGTAACGACAGTTTCGTGCAATTTAGCTTCACTTTTCTTGGACTGACCGACATTTGACTATTCAAAAGTGCCTGCAAATGGTCTATTTGAAATAAATGATTTTGACTTTGACTTTGACTTTTTCAAATCGTCGCCGCGTCGACCGCTTCGAATCGGCCACGTCTCCGATTCCTTTGTACTGACCACGTGACTTTGCATTGAGATGATATCATTACCATACATTTGAAATTTTCTACTAGTTTTAACGATTGTAGATTATCAACTTGGCTAAGCCCTCTGGAATAGAGCCGCGAATTTTTCATGTCAAGTTATCTTATTTTATTGGTATTGAAGCTTATATTACTAGAAATGTGGATCACAATATTATCAAGTTTTTGTCACATCGAGGTTAATAAACTACGCACAATTTTAAAAACACTGTTTCATCATCAATAGGTTGAATCAAATTACTCGAAGTCATCGAAGTGTTTTAGTAAACACGCTCTGTGAGAACCCGAGTACAGTCTGCGCCAGTGGTGCTCAACCTATTTTCTATGTGACGGCAATTTCGTTTAAAATTTTTCATTCTGTTTTCTTTTTAATAAATGTTTTTTTGAAAAGAAAAATAATTGTTTCCTTTTTTAATTTAGGTTATTTTTCTTTTTTTATGTCCTTTCATGAACGAATAAAATTATTATCCATTTGAAATAAAATTTATAAAAAAAAGAATATCTAATGTGATCATTGGCGGGGTAGAATGAAACAAAAGAAAAGCTTGCGTCATGAGAAAACCAATCATGAGACAATAACGTGAAGATTATGACAAGTTCTTTTTAAACTGCTGCATCAATAGCATAAATAAAAATTTTGAACGTTTATTTCGTGAGAGTTTTTAAGAGTATTGCTAATTTTTCAACTTATGAGGTTTTATGATTAGAAAAAAAAAATACTCAATAAGATTCTCAAAAAACTCATTCCATTTCTTTAAAAGAAGTTTAAGTATCTCTGTTCTAAAACTATAACGTTACAGTTTCATGTGAACACGCATCATTTATGTTACACATGTGTGTGTGTATTATCACGTGTCTGTGTAATGAGAGATCATTGTTTTTAAAGCCATCACCGGTAAAGAATGTCAACATCATTGTAGATCTAACCCGAGTGAGTCCTCGTGATCTACTTGTAGGTACGGTGATGCGATTCTTTGAGGCAGACCACCGGGGGATTTGTTTATAAGGTTCTTAGGTTACAAGTAGGTACGAATGTGCAATTGTGTCTTGTGTATGTATATGAGTTTGCATGTTTGTGAATACACCCACGGAACAGGATTAATACCAAGTATGGAGCAAAGTTTTGAAAAAAACGTGACGAATATTTTCAACCGAATACCTTCAAAGGGAGTAAATGGTACACGGGGATAAATAGAAAAAGAACTTTAGTTAGGTTTTTTGCTTTGATATTATTTTTTAACTGACTTCTAAAAAAGGAGGAGGTTCTCAAT
The DNA here is from genome assembly GCA_910589285.2 of Mythimna ferrago. Taxonomy (NCBI): domain Eukaryota; kingdom Metazoa; phylum Arthropoda; class Insecta; order Lepidoptera; family Noctuidae; genus Mythimna; species Mythimna ferrago. The sequence goes on along the minus strand of OU342688.1, from coordinate 22,254,732 downwards.
TCGGATGTTTGTATTTTTTTTATGTTTGTTCGGGCATAATTTCGTCGCTTGCCAACCGATTTAATACATTCTTTTTTAGGTTTTTTTTTTATCTGTTATAAACTAGTACTTGACTGCGATCTCGCCTGATGGTAAGCAGTGATGCAATCGTTGATGGTGAGGCGCACTAGTTTAGTGAGCCTATTCACTCTAGCTTTGAAGACACCCAAATTATAATCAGACGGAAAGACCGCAGCAGGCAAACTGTTCCAGTCCTTCGAAGTACGCGGTATAAATGACGAGGCGAAACGCTTAGTCCGGACCGTAGATGTTTCAACAACGTAAGGGTGGATACTCGCCGTGCGAAAATCATCAAGTTACTTCTCTCGCTCTGGGTGGAGCGATAAGGAGTGTCAGACTTTTAGTGACTAAAACTCCTTAGTATTCCTCCAGTAGCTGTACTTCAATAGTAGTAGTGTTTGATAATATTTTAAAGTAAAAAAATAAACTATAAATTTATTACACACAGATGGCGTTGAGTAGTGCCTAATTTACTAAATCATGTAAGTAATACACTGTTATTGAATTTCTGAAAGTAAATACGGCCTAATATTTAAACAAGACGAGATGTTCAAAGCTTGATAACTTTTTTATTTCATTACCAATCAATTGCTATATGACGATAAATGCCTCATAATCATCTCGATTGTCTCAGCCATTTCTCACAAAGCTACCATATTTGTTCAACTCCGTACACATGTCACAACCTATTTGTCTTAGCACCCGACAGGCATATTCACGCTATTCAGTAGCGTAACTATAGGGTGGCTAAAGGCTACCAAAATGCCACGGGCCCCTGGCCTAGTGAGGGCCGCGGTCCAAGAGGCCTTGAGCTCCGAAGAAGTAAATATACAAATTCAAGTAAATTAATAAGATTTATTAAACGCATTCTGAAAAGTATCAATTTCTATTGGTATTTTACCAGTCTTACCACCTTCAAAGACGAAATAGTCCTCGTGTATTAGAGAACTTACCAATTTATCTACACTAATGTTATAAAGAGTTAAAGTTTGTTTTTTTTTTTGTGTGTAAGAGGCATTCTCTGGAAGTACTGGTCCGATTGCTTAAATTTTTTCACCGATAGACAGCTGCTTTATTCCTTAGTGACATAGGCTAAAATTATTGTACGCGGGCGAAGCCGCGGGCAAATGCTATTTAATAATAAAGAATATTATTTTTATGTCTGTACTTCAGTGATTTAACCAAATTAAATTACAAAGTTGACGATGATTTTGCTAGGGGCCTCAGATGGTAGTTACGGCACTGACGCTATTTCTATTTTTTCTAAAGTTACCATCGAGCTGGGTGGTCACTAGTGACATGCGATACCTGGCACTGTTGACACAGCGGTGACATTGCCTTGACACCAGTCACGAAGTATCGTCGCCCACACAAGTGCATTTAGGGTTACGTCAAAGTAGGTTTATTGGTGATGTGACATTATTTTTTTGTTTTCTAGGAATGAATATTGAAAAGGTAATCTTATATGTATAAAAAAATCAATCGCTGTTCGTTAGTCTCGCTAACTGTCAAAAATGGTTTGACCAATTCGAATGTTTTTTTTTGTATCTTATCATCATCATCATCCTGCCCTAGTCCCGTTTTATTTGGGTGTCGGCGCAACACGTTTTTTTCTTCCATTCTGTCTTGTCACTCATATTGTTGTTTCTTATAATTACTCGCTCTAAAAGAAAAAAAAATATGGGAAAAAAACAGTTAAAAAAAAAACCGGCCAAGTGCGAGTCGGACTCGCCCATGAAGGGTTCCGTAGCAGCAAGTAACATAATATAAAAGTTCTTGTAATGTGTTGTAACTTTGATCGATGTTTTAATAATAGTGTATTTTTTTCGATTTATGACGCATTAAAAAAAAACTACTTACTAGATTTCGTTCAAACCAATTTTCGTTGGCAGTTTTTATAGTAATGTACATCATATATTTTTTTTAGTTTTATCATTCTCTTATTTTAGAAGTTAGAGGGGGGGGGACACACATTTTACCACTTTGGAAGTGTCTCTCGCGCAAACTATTCAGTTTAGAAAAAAATGATATTAGAAACCTCAGTATCATTTTTGAAGACCTATCCATAGATACCCCACACGCATGGGTTTAATGAAAAAAAAATTTTTTAGTTTCAGTTCTAAGTATGGGGACCCCCAAAATTTATTGCTTTTTTTCTATTTTTGTGTGAAAATCTTAATGCGGTTCACAGAATACATCTACTTACAAAGTTTCAACAGTATAGCTCTTATAGTTTCGGAAAAAAGTGGCTGTGACATACGGACGGACAGACGGACAGACAGACAGACAGACAGACAGACAGACAGACAGACAGACAGACAGACAGACATGACGAATCTATAAGGGTTCCGTTTTTTGCCATTTGGCTACGGAACCCTAAAAACGGTCAAGTGCGAGTTGGACTTGCGCACGTAGCGTTTCGTACTTTCTGCAGAAAATACGACAAAAAAAAATACGTTTGTTATACATATGATTCAGGCTAGTGACAGACAGACAGACGGACGGACGGAAGCGGAGCCTTAGTCTTAGTTATAGGGTCTTGTTTTACTTTTTGGGTACGGAACCTTGAAAATTAATTAAAATTAATTAAATACTTACCACAGTAGATTCAAGGGGGCGGAGCCGCGTGCTGAAGCTAAGTTGTTTTTGCCTTATTTATATTTTGATATAAATCTATCGATTGCTTAACTTAAAATAATTGCTTTAACCATTCAAATTCAGCTTTAAATATTAATCGATATTCATAATAGTTGCAAAATATTGTCGCTTTGCGAATTAATTTATCCTGAACAGCCTATAAAATAATTATAATCATACATCGTTATCTGAAATAACGATTTTATAATTACTCGGTTTTATAATTACTCGGTTTTATAATTACTTGATTTTATAACTTCTTACATAAGACTAATTAACTTTACATAGATAACTGAATAATAAATAATATACTTACTAAATATTACAATGTTTTGACAGATTTGATTGGATAACTGTGTGACTTTTGCACACATTTTCACGTCCAGGTGAACATCGGATAATTGTGAATCCCGTAAGATTTACAAAATATGGCTTTGTATGGAATTCTCAATCATTTATGAATAAAAAAACTTTGGATAATTTGCATTCTCTCACTGTCTTACTATATAGAATAAAAAAAATATTGTAAACAAACGGTTACTGGAATTACATTGTGACATTTTATTATGGATAATCAATAAAATAGCTAGTCGAAGCGCTGGTCGGATAGCATGGCATACCAGTATTAATGACATCATCCGTCGAACGCTTGTCACCGCCGGGGTGCCAGCTATTTTAGAACCCAATAGCTTGGCACGTGACGATGGGAAGAGGCCAGATGGGATGACTATAATGCCTTGGAAATTGGGTAGGCCTTTGGTGTGGGATGCAACATGTGTCGACACCCTTGCGCCATCCCATCTTCTGAGTACGGCGGGCTGTGCTGGGGCGGCTGCTGCTAGTGCAGCCGCCCTAAACGGCGTAAATATAATAACCTCATGGAAAGTTATGTGTTTGAGCCGTTTGGGGTTGAAACACTACGGCCACGGGGTCCGAGCGCTCATCGAGTTGTTCGGGAAATCAGTGAACAGTTGGTCGACTCTTCACGTGACCAGAGGGCTGGACTTTTCTTCAGTCAACAAATTAGCATTGCCATCCAGCGTATCAATGCTGCCAGCGTTCTGGGCACTTTTCCTATTGATATCGACGTAGACATATTTTTTGATGCCCTATCAGTTTTCCCGCGGATTCACTTCTGTAATTTACCCAACATGAATCGTGCATTTTTCTGTATAGAATGTTATAGACCCTTTGCGCTTACCGGCTTTGTAATTTTCTATCTGTGAAAAAATGATCGTAACCACAAAAACAATTTTAACTCTGTTAAGTATTATATTATACATTAGTTTCGAATGTTTAAAATAATATTTAATGTTAAAAGCAGGTACAAAAAAAAAAGATAAGTTATAAAATAAAACATAAAAAATACATCGGTTCCTAGTTATAAATGACCCTGACTGACCCTGATCCGCATAAAAATAAAAATGGACTGAACTTGGAAGTTGCGCAGTTTATTTGATGCTTTATCAAACCCTTAATTGAGCTTGCAACACAATAAATTAATTAACTCTAACTCCATTCCAATTTATAAATTCCTTTTCATTCAACTAAAATTAACGGTTCAACCTCATTCTTAAATGGTTGTACCTACATACCAACATAACATAAATAAATCAAGAAAATTCTCTAAAACTATAAAGTACCAAAACTGGTCAAAACCGGTCGTAACTGACAGATTGTAGTGCATTTTTATTCAAGGATTTGCTTTAAAGGCCCTTTATGATGTTTTTTAAAAAATGCTCAAAGAAGCTTTGTTTGTTTATTATTACAATAATTTAATTATTTAACAGGCAACAAGGTGGACCGATGACCTGGTCAGGGTCGCGGGAATCCGATGGATGCGTGATCCACAGGACCGGTCGTTGTGGCGACGCTTGGGGGAGGCCTATGTCCAACAGTGGACGTCTTTCAGCTGATATGATGATGATGATGATGATGAACAGACAATTTAGTCTACAAAAAAAACGAAAATTATTATATCTAGCCTATACTGTCCCACGGCTGGGCAAAGGTCTCCCTCCATTCCTTCCATTGTCTCCATCCGGCTCTAAGCCACTTCTTGCTAATTCCTAAGAAAGACATTTAAGCCATCCTGTCGTATATGTATTATGCTTCTTGGTCTGCTACGAGCAGCTCGTCGTGCGATTTCAAGGCACCCACTTTGTATAATCTAATATTAAGTGTTTAGTTTTTTTGACCTAGTGACATAATGAATAGGTACCCATCATGAGAAGAACAAGGTATACCTATCTATAGTCAAGCGGTTTCCCGTTACGATGTGGGCAGATCTAAATGACGACACGATTCGTCTTTGCTTGGCGTTGTTTCGAAAAACAGAAAATATTTTTGAATTAATTTACAAGTTTGTTTTATTTAATGGGATAAGATTTTCCTTTTAAAACAACATGGTGAATGGTTTTTTCCATAAAATATTCATCTTTGTGTTGACATTTTGAGGTTTCCCGAGTACCAAATAGTAGCACAGGTCTTTTGGAGCTGCATACTTGGTTATAGACTCATCATCATCATCATTTCAGCCGATAGACGTCCTCTATACACCATTGGCATCTTAATTTTGTTTTGCAACCTACAATCTTTAAGTAACAAACAGTAGTGAAATCATGATAAACAAAGTACAGGCAGCAATTGCACCACGTCTGTTTAACCCTCGGTCCGTCGCGTGGGGTCTTTGAAAGCCTAGGTGTTAGAATTATGTAAAATTAACACATTCAAAACTATCCACGATTTATGGTACTTTAGGTACCCTTCGAAATTGGATTATAGTTCACGTGCATCACCACTAATTTAAGTTCGCAAGCCTGCGCTGTAAGATATAGACGTGTTTTGTGCGCGCGGGCCTTGAAAGACCCCACGCGACGAACGACGTAAGTAAAAATGTATTGAAAATGTTTGGTTGATTTCTTGTGTAACATGGGTTTTTATTAATTTTTTTACTGTTTATGATTAAAATGAAGTTTTAATTAACTTCTAAAATGTGTGAATGACAACAACAACGTATATTGAACTGGTAAGAAAATGAAACTGATGATGTTATGATAATGAGGATGAAAATGAAATCGCTTCTTACCTGGACGAAAGAAGTAAGCATAACACGGATTCGGAACAAGTATGTGATGATTTGGTTCCTACAGAACAACATCAGGAATCTTTGGAGGAACCAGATCAGGTTTTAGAGTCGTTGAATGAAAAGCACATGAAGTTGGGAAGTTCATAAAGCGATGATGATGAAGAGCCCTTGATAAACATATCATCACAGAACTTTTATACATCAAAAAGAGACAGAAATGGTCCATGGATGGTAAGAGTTTTAGAGGATCGTGTCGATTTCGCCAATACATGCTCATGCCCAGTACATCGGCAAAATACGAGATCAAGTGGTTTTCTCTGGTGGATGCCGTTACATTGTACCCAAAAAAGTCGGAAATATGTGTCGGAAAGCAGCTAGAAGGTCTATGTTTTCAAGATACGTGCCCAAACAACAACAAATGCCCTTTTCAAGAGAATGAATAAAAAAACACGTACCAAAGCTGTATGTACAGTCTGTGTCTTAATCAAAAATTTGTCGGATTTTCATAAATTTTCATTTCATAAAAGTTGTATATTTTTTTTGTTGGTGGAATCCAAATTTTATATTAAATTGTTAATTGGTCTAGTGTGATCTCATATAGATATAATATGATTTAAAGTTTATTGATTTAATAGTATTAAAACAAAAATAACTGCGAAATGATCTCAAAGAGTGAATTTTAAGTTCATAATTTTATTTTGTAAGTTCAGGTAGTAAATATATGAATACTTTCGATTAATTTGTTGTAGTTTTATTGACATTAAATAAAAGAATAATAAACTGCCAAAATAGTGCGAAAAATACAAGTTATAAATGATACCATAGGTGTTATTCTGTTGGGGTCTTGAGGGACCCCAGGCGACGAACCGCGTTATTAAAAATGCGCGACGGACCGAGGGTTAATTAATAAAAAAAAACAAAAGCGCCTTTGTCCGCGATTGTACATCGAAGCTACTCACGCATAAAGCTCTGTGTACACGCGCGTACACAATGCTATCGGCCACTTTATCGGACACGTAACATCCGATCGCCGATCTACAATAATGTCAGGTTTTTTTTTCTTGAACTTACAATGTCAATGATAAGAATGTCTTAGCTTGAGAAAAATATTGTGGAAGATTGGTATCAGTGCGAGAACATTTTTAACACGCTGCTTGTTAAGGCATTGTTTAATGATACGGGAAGATCTGAGAGAAATGGTAAGATGCTCTTTCTTTCACATACTTCGCGTAGATACGACACGCACAGGACCGGCTATTATGGCGCCACTTGGGGTAAGCCTTTGTCTAACAATGGACGTCGTTCTGCTGAAATGGCTATGATGATGGTGACAGTTCGCGTGACCCAAGAGCTGGGTTTTGGCCTCAGCCAAAGATTAAACATTGCCGTACAACGTGGCAATGCTACCAGTTTTTTGGGCACATTGCCACTCGATAACGATTCGGCTATATTTAAAGAGAAGATAAAGACATAAGTAAATAAATTAGTCATAAAAGATTTTTAAATATTTTTGAAGGGTTCATGATTTATGGTGTCGTACCTACTAAAAATAACAGCCGACAGGTGACAATCCAACCATTTTATTTTTTATAGTGTTTGGCGTTCAGGGAAGAAGTGTATGTATATGTACAATATACACAACCTTTTAGTCAAATTTGTATCTTACAATCTGGACAAAGGCCTCTCCTTTTTCCTTCCAAACTTCTCCGTTTCGCACGATGACTGGCTTAGCTTTATCTATAAATGTGCCGCGGCGATGGTCGTCTGCAAACCCGCACCATGTCATTATAAAAAATCCAACATCGAATGCCCCTATAAGTACAAAACTTCAAAAAATGTTTTCAAAACAATATCCCTTGTAAAAGATACGATGCACGTGCATCCGTTTCCACCGAAACACTATACTAACCCATATGTGAAGTAAACCGGAGTAGGGTACCTCCACGTTGAGTTTACGACAATAGTACAGGAGTCCAATTTTATAGCCGTTGGCCGACTTTACGGTCGGATTGCGACAGTGCAGTCCGGGACTAATTTATTAACCCTTTTATACTGCCTGTTGATTGAAGTGACGACTTTAGTGTCGTAAGAAAGCAGGTGAGTTAAGGTTTATAGGACTTGCTGATTGAAAAAGCGATATTTTTTTTTTATAATGGATAGGCTCGCGTTTGAACACAATCTCACCTGATGGTAAGCGATGATGTGGCCGACGATGGAACACGCTTGCCAAGAAGCAATCTATTCACTCTTGACTTCAAGACCCCTAGGTTATAGCTATCAGGAAACACAAACTCCCGCAGGGAATTCCATTCCTTAGCTGTACGCATAATGAACGTACTCCCAAAACGCTTTGTACGTATAGGTGGGATGTCCACCATGTACCTACCGGTGGCGCAACGCCGTACGTCTTGTGATCCGATGATGGAACGGACTTTCGGACGGAGCGATTTCCTTATCGTCTTATTAAAACTGCCCAGTCTAACCGTATGCAGTTTTTTTGAGATGGGACATCATCTAATGACTTCTCCCTCTTTTAGGTGGTAGACCAAGAGGATCTGTCAGACTTTTACTGACTAAAACCACACTTGTGTCCCTGTCACTTGTCACCGCAACAAACAGTCCTGTGCGTCTCGCATCCTTTGGATTCCCTGACTCTCACTAGGTCATCTGTCTGACTTCTGGAAAGCCTACCAACACTGCGTCTTTCAGTACACGGTTCCACTCTAGAACCATTCGGACCCGGGCTATGTCGGCCACCTTGGCCCAATCATCACCATCACATTCACAGCTTCATCGGTGGCAACTGGCAACGCATAGTAATGCGTTGCCAGTTGCAGTTGCTTTATGCCCCCAAAACTTGTAGCAGTAGCTACAAGTTTTGGGGGCATAAAGAACAGGAAACTTAACGATTTTATAACAATTTCTTTATTGGATGGGCTGTGTCGACAAAGAAATGAGACTATTAGGATGCGTGGTGCGATCATCAATTGATTAAGGCAGTGTAATGACAATAGAATTGGTTCACTGGCCGTGTGATTGGACAATGTTATCTATTCTGTGGTTTTTTTTCGACACAGCGACACTCGACGCAAGTTCGATGCTCCTGTGAAACATGTGACCTCAAACTCAAAGCTGTTGAAATATATTTTCAATACTATGCAAACTTATGCACCACGTTTTATCCCCTAAAGATCCCCTTCCATCGTTGCCTTTGCAGCCCTAACCAGTTTTAAAACCTAAACCAGATATACCCTGACATAGCCCAAAGAATCGCCAGACTTAATGGAAGTGGGCAGGGCCCATTGCTTGCAGAACAGATGGTCATTGGGGCCGAAAAGTTCTGGAGAGGCGACCTCGAAGCGCACGACGCAGCGTTGGAAGGTCTCCCGCAAGTTGGACCGGTGAGGGTCACGGGAATCTGATGAATGCGAAGCCTATGTCCAACAGCCGACATCTTTTGGCTGAAATAATGACGATGATGATTTAAACAGTGCGTTCCAAGACCAATAAATAATAGGCTGATAAAATTACAATGCGAATACCAGTACTAGGTTTCGCCAATTCCATCGGATTTGGCAGTTACCAGGCGCCCTACCGGAAACTGGCCATGCCATGAATGAATGTGCGCGTGCGCTTGCTAATCGTATGCTTGCCTAAACGGTCAGCCATTGAGCAAAAGGGATAGGCCTGACTGCTTATAAGCAGAGAAAACTAGTAGGAAGGATAATTGTGAATGAAAAGTTGTACTGTCATCTACATTGTACATTATAAAGAGGAGTATTTGTTTTTTTTTATTTTGTTTTGTTTGTAAGAGGTAATCTCTAAAAATATTTGTCCGATTGCTAACATTTATGCATTCTATATTTTGTGTAAGCGGGCAAAGCTGCAAGCAAAAGCTAGTCGTTATTAAAAAGGGAAGAACTAATTTTTTTCGAAATTGAGTCAAATAAATTTTTGGAATCAAATTCTTTTTCTGATTCCGAATATGTATTTAACTATATTCAAAACAAAAAAATTGTGCCCGTTTTAATAATGACGGCAGTGTGGCTATCATAATAAATGACAGAATCCCACAGTTATTATATTTTGTTCAATAATGATGTTTTATGAAAATATCTATTGTAATTTTTCAGACAATTGGCATGGCATAGATTGATTATTCGATGTTTTTTTGAAACAAAAATCTTGCGTCACGTCAGCTGTCGTTGTCAAAATCTACTGTATGATTCCTGTGTTCTGTGGTCAAAACTGATCAGAGAAATAAAATAATGGATAACAATAAAAAAACCTACCAAGTGATTGTCAAACTTGTGTAGGAAGGTAACATCTGTAGCAAAAATAATAAAAAAATCACGTTTGCTGTGTGAAAGCCTTAGTTTGTTATAACAGCAACAGAACTACATCATCTGTGAAAATTTCAATTGTCTAGTTATCTTGGTTTATGAGATACAGCCTGGTGACTGACAGACAGACAGGAGTGTAACAATAGGGTTCCGTTTTTACCCTATAAACATCGATGACCCATGTAAAGAAGTTCCTTACATGGGTCATCGATGCCTATAAAATTTAATTGAATTCGCGTAAATAATTATTAAATTATTATAAAACAGCAATTAAGAATCAAAACAATAATAAATCACATTATCACCTTGAGTCATTTAAGTAAGCATAGGTCATTTATATCTTTCAATCTTATATCAATTTAATGATATTACAACACCACATTTATTTGTAGGTACCTACCTACTTACAAATGCTATGTGTTTATTCATTAAATTAGATATTATTGACACAATTTACAGGAAAATAGGACTCAGGCTACCTCTTTAAGATAGCGAATGAGCCGTAATACACCCTGCGGACCCAGTGCGGGTGGTGGATGTTACAGTCATATCTTCGATTTTTGTTCAATATTAAATATTTTCTTTACACACGGGCCACAAAAAAGCCGCTTCTAGCTTATTCTTGTGGCGGCCTTTTTTTGTGGTCCGTGTGCGGCAGTGCGCTACAAAAAAGCTAAAAGCCGCTTTTAACTTCTCCGGCCACAAGCTGTCGCGCGCTTCAGCTTTTTTTGTGGCCACTTCTAGCTTTTTTGTGCCGTGTGCGGGGACACTAATAATGAAATACACGAAGTGACGCGCTTGCCTGCATTTGTAAATTAGGGCTGATACTGCTGTACCACCTTTACTCTGGTTTTCTTGTTCATCTACATCATTTCAACCGAAGACGTCCACTGTTGGACATAGGCCTCCCCCAAGTGTCGCCCCAATGAACGGTCCTGTGCGTCTCACATCCTTCACATTGCCGGAACTCTCACCAGGTTATCGGTCCACCTTGTGGGAGACCTACCAAACGCTGCGTCTATCAATGCGCGACCCCCACTGTCTGCCTGGCCCACTGTTAAGTTTGGCGATTCTTCGGGCTATGTTGGCGATCTTGGTCGGTGTTGGTTTTCTTGTTAATGCAGCACAATTTAACTGCAAATAAGAGCATTTTTATTTTTATTGCGTCTACACATTAGGACCACACGTTAAGGACCACACAATTTTTTTTTTTACTTCTTTATGACGTACATCAAAAATTCTTTATGCATTCCGTTTAGAACAATACTACGATTTTTTCATCTTTTCCTGTGACGTCAGAACTTGATGCACTTGGTTCCTTTAGAGTGAGACATGCGTCATTCTGTTTCTTTTTATAAACATTTAATAGCAGTGTGGACGCGTCCTATGGTTGCCTTTGACGCGATATCCGGCCTACTGTTCGAGTGTGGAACGAGCCTTTGTGATGCAATAACTGCATTCGCTTACCTTAGAAGGAGTTTCCTGTTGGTAGGAGGACCTTACTCAATAGCGTAATCAATCTAAATATAATAAACAGCCTATATGCTGGAACACAGGCCTTCTCTCTACTCCGTAGAGGCCCAGCAGGGTTGAAGCCTACTGGGGCTAAGGGTATGCTTCTGAAAGGAAGATTCAGCCTCGATACGAAAGGCAACGAAGGAACAGGAGTGGGTTTTTAGTCAGTGAAAAAGTCTGACACTATCTCCCGCACTGCCCAAACACGCGGAGATGTCATTGGATGATTTTGCCAACTACAAAAAAAGACCTTTTTACTCGAGCGACCAGACTCAATTTGATTGAGAAATCGAAGTAATCGTAAATCACCAGTAAGGTTGCTAACTGGGGTGATTTACATAATATTAATTACAATAGATTTTAATATAAAATTCGTATTAAAAATACATACCTTACTTAGATATATATATATATTATATTTGAAGAGAAAAAAAAATGACCCCTTCTAAAGAATAATATAATTAATCAGCGTACTACATTTTTTTTTTAATATGGATAGGCTTGCGTTTGACCACTGTCTCGCCTGATGGTAAGCGGTGATGTGGCCGACGAAGATGGAATACGCTTGCCTAAAAGCAATAAATAGAAGAAGATAGAATAGAAGATTATCGTCAATAATTCAATTTCAGAATCACAACTCGTTTTTGCTTTAATTAGTTGCGATGAACAACAACACATGACACACACAGCAAAGGACCGCTCGGTGGCGACACTTGGGGAGGGTCTACGTCTAGTGGACGTCCTTGGGCTGAAATGATGATGACGATGATGAGTTGCGATGAATGGTCATCAACCGCTTTACTCTTATTGCAAAAAACTACCATTTTACAGCTGTTCCAGTGGCTGAACACCTGTCATTCATCTAAACAGCTCTAAAAATACATTCCTGTAATAATAATTGCGGGAATATCGGGCGAAGTGTATTTAGATTTTATTGTCCAAATCGACTCTTAATCCTATTTCTAGTATGAAGTTTAGTGATCTGGTGAGCATGTGATTTTACCGATTATCGGCAGTGCAAGGAGGGTAATGCATTTGTGTAGGAGTCCTAACTTGCTTCACGTAACTTTTACTGTCCTTCAATAAAACGAGAATGGAATCGAGTCAAATAGAACAACATAATTCGGTACAGCGATAAAAGGCAATTTGGAACGTTAAGCAAAATTAAATGGTCTATCTCAAGCATAGGCGTAGTTAATTATACTAAGCTTTTTTGTGGGGAATCTCAAATAATCTATTGATAGAGACAGAGTGCAATGGTTAAATTTTTATTTTATTTTATGGTAGGTACTGTTTTATAATTTATATTCACCAAATTGACTAACACGTTTTTTCTAAAGTTAATTATTATTGCATTTTTTCTTTAATCTACATATTTATTTTAATCTGAGTGAGTCCGTGGCATCACAAGCCTTATCAGAATACCAGCACTGCATTATTTTTACTTTTTTATAATAAATATATCACAAGCATATGCTGAGATTGAAGCCTTTTTGGCCTCTTACAGACTGTTTTGTTTGTCTATTTTTATTGTAGTTACTTTATTTATATATGAATTGTTAACATTTTTTTATTGCCAATCTTGTGCTATAAATACACTTTTTTTTTTTCTAAGTGTATAGCAACCAATAAATGTGTTTTTTCTTTAGGTAGTATTGAAAAAGGTTAAACTGACAGCCTGTGATATAGAGCAATCAGAATCCTAGAAGAACAGCAATAGCTTGATGTAAGATTACTTTGTCTCTCTCATACTTTACTATCCGTATTTACTTGACAGCCCGACAGTGAACGCTTAATCCAGCTCTCTATCTTTTGTTTTGATCAGTAATAAAATAATCATAATATTCATTCAGGAACTGAGATCAGATTGGTCTGGTATGTCGAAACCCTGCCATAGGCATGCTAATATAATACCGTTATTACTTAAGACGGAAATCAGACAAGAACACTGCATGTTGCAAAACTTAACTAGGCAGGACTTATAAATTACACTTCTAACTTAATATTATTTATTAGGAAGATGGAAGTTATTGCTGTATCTGTATAATTCAGCTTCTATAATAAATCTAGTGGCTCGTGATTTGTAAGACCTCCCGGTTTTGCAAAGAACAAGACTTTGATTTAAAGATATTGTCAAATGGTTAAGGCGTATAGTTCCTTGAACCATCTGGCCGAAATTATGTGAACGCAACTCTCGCACTCGCCTAGGCGGCAGTACGCAAATCTGTGCATTTATTTGCGGCTAGCAGTGCCCGGAAAGCGCTTTAAATCCATTTTCTCTGCGAGATATTGATTGATTTACATATGCAATGTTCACTTTGAAGAATATTTAACCACCAATTTTTATGTGTAAAAATGTTTCTAAAGGTCCAAGCCGTTTCGAAGGAGTAGGGAAAAATTGCGAAAAGTTGTGAAATTGATATTTTTTTTTTTTTGACGAAAGTATTAATTGCACGAAAAAATCAAATGTTGATATTATTGTTCATGAATCTATAATAAACATATATTTTTTTCAAACCAATTGACCTAGCCGTTACGGAGGAGTAGGCCTCAGAAAATCACTTTTTTATGGCACTTTTCGGGCGCTTGGCCCTTAAGCTTATTTATATGATTGACTGGGTGAGTTGCACCATTTAACTATAACAATAACTAAACCATAACCAGCCGTGAAACGGCCGCCTGTTGGTCAATTCGACGATTTGACAACTGTTAACGGCTTTGTTATGGTTATAGTTAAATGGTGCAACTCACCCTAGACGAAATATGACAACAGTCATTCAGTTAATTATGTTAGTTGACAGCAAACATACACAGGACTAGATTTTATTTCAAAAATTGAGGTGAATCTATCAAAACCTCAACTTCATTCTTTTTGGATGAAACGAGAGGAAGTATCAGACCTTTACTAACTCATTTTGTTGTCCGTCTGTCTAGCTGTCTGTTAATACCTTTTATCTCGAGAACACGTGGCGGTATCAAATTGAAATTAAAACCATATACTCAAGTCTGCGGTACCTTGAAGCTGTAAAAAAAAAAGATACGGCCGTTTATGTCCAAAGAAACGTATATGTCGTCACTCTCAAGAGAATCTAAATTCATAGAATACTTTCCGTTGACCCAGAATCCTAAAATTTGGCATTCAGTAAGGTTTTATAGCACAGGTATAGGAATAAATCAGAAAACTGTATACCTATTTGTTGTTACGTCACAAAAAAAAAATTATTGAGTGTTTCGGAAATATCTCTATACTCTATATACTCGGTGGAAAGGCGTGCGAAGAGGCTGATTGGTGATCCAGATTTGGTTAAGTCCAATCTTCAAAGCCTTGAGCACAGGCGTAGGGTAGCCAGCCTTTCGGTGTTTTACAGATTGCATTCTGGAGAGTGTGCGCAGGAATTGCATGACTTGATTCCGCCATCTCATTTCTATCATCGGACAAACCGACGCACGGCGAGTATCCACCCTTACGTTGTTGAAACATCTACAGTCCGGACTAAGCGTTTCGCCTCGTCATTTATACCGCGTACTTCGAAGGACTGGAACAGTCTGCCTGCTGCGGTCTTCCCGTCCGATTATAATTTGGGTGTCTTCAAGGCTAGAGTGAATAGGCTCTTAATAAACTAGTGCGCCTCACCATCAACGATTGCATCACTGCTTACCATCAGGCGGGATCGCAGTCAAGTACTAGTTTATAACAGATAAAAAAAAAAAAAAAAAATCTTCAAGCTCCATTCTGGAATTGCATTATTTACATACGTAAATTTGTACGGAACCCTCAGTGCGCGAGTCCGACTCGCACTTGCCCGGTTTTTTTTTATTTCTATAGCCCTCTCTTTATCTAATCAAAAGTGTTTCGCTTTACTATAGTACCTACTCGTATAATGTTAACATAACATTTTCCAAACTATACAGCAGTTCCTCTCCTTCACTAGGTACCTATATAAAATGATTTATACAGATGATCTAGAACTCCAGGCTATACATTATCTCAGTTTCAAGAACCCACATTTAACTTTAAAAACAGGTACATCGAACTCCGCCCGTCTTTTGTTATTTATAAGGTACTCGCTCATTAAAACAAGAAACACTGTTGAAAGGGTTAGCCTGGAGCGAGAAATTGTTGAGTTGAGCCAGCTTGGAGCGGGACAAGCATTGTCTAGTTACAGCCAAAGATGTAAGCTTAGATATGCTTCGAGCGATTGCCCTAATTCATAATTATAATCATTGTTCTCGACGTCACTCCAGAATTCCAGCACAAAATAGATAGGTACAGAAGTCAATCTCATGTATGTACTTCACTTTTTATACCTACGCTTGGCGATCGGGCTAGCGTCAGTGCGTTGCGCCAAACTGTACGAGTGCGACCGGGCGATTGAGCCGAGATATCGTGTCCGTGAGCGGTGTCTATGTGTGCGTTGCTCGAGCGCGCTTTGTATGTAGATTGACTTCTGTACTTATCTTTTTTGTGATTCTGGCTACATACATTGTTTAATTAATTTATTATTTGATAATAATATACGCGTCAAGTCCGTGAATGGACGCTGTCAGTTGAAACCGGTCATCTCTTAGCGTTTTAATTTTTATTATTATTACGAGTATATTCATGTTTTTTCTTTATTTTATTTTTTTTATTATTCTTACATAATAGAAACGATAAGAAATATGTAGATATCCTGAGATACTTGTAATATAATTTAACATAATCTGGTAAATGTGGTAGGTTAGTGGCTGTAAGGGCAATATGATTCCTTTATAATAATAGAATGAGAAGGAAAACTGTAGTTTTATTTTTTCATTTAAGCACATACGAGACGCACATTTATGGCGACACTTGGGGGAGTCATATTTCCAACAGTGGACTTATTTTGACTGAAAAGGTGATGCTGAAACATAACTTAATAATTTTATAAATCATCATATTTATAAAATTACTAAATCATATTATAATTTTATTATTTGCTAAAATAATTATAATTTTTTTTTTTTTTTTTGATTTGATTTGATTTGATTTCTTAGAATTTTGAGATTGACGTCATAACAATATCAATAAAATCAATCTACATCCTTCAAACGCAGGATATGACAGTACTGTACTAACAGTGGATGTCCATAAACAATATGTCTACCTATAACTATTATATTGAGGATGTTTAAAATAAAACGCGGTTTACTGCTGCTGTCACTAAAAGTTAAAGAAAAACAAGTCAATTTCATAATAAGAACAGTTTTTTTTAAGCGGAAAATCATCCAATGACTTCTTCAATGAATCCTGTTTCGTCTGCTCCATCCTAGAGCTCGAGAAACAAGACTTGATAGGTACTCTCAGTGATAGGCGCCTTCTTTTGAGGGTATTCATCAAATAACTTCTCCTGTTATGGCTGGAGCGAGACGGAATGTGAGACTTTTACTAAACTACCACAATTGGTCTCTGCATCACCCAAAGGTTGACTGGTAGAGAATGCCTTAAGGCATTAAGTCTGCCTTTGTACTCTTTTGTGCATGAACTATAAATGGTGTAAGGGACAGCCCTCCACAAACTTTAAGGGCTTGCTCAGTAGACGAAACTGAACAACCCACCATAATTTATTTTTCAGGAAACGAAAAAAAAATTCAGCCTCTCCATACAAACTGTCCAATCAAGTTAATAATTTTGTATGGTGAGGCGGATTTTTTTTTTTCGTTTCCTGAAAAATATTTTTATGGTAGGTTGTTCAGTTTCGTCTACTGAGCAAGCCCTTAAAGTTTGTGGAGGGCTGTCCCTTACACCTTTTAAAATAAATAAATAAACTATTACCTTTGTGTACCTTCAATACCCTTACCTTTACCCTTTGCTTTCCAGGGCTGAAAGAGTTTACTCTTTCGAACAATTCCGGTGTAAGTGCCGCATGCCCAGCTGATGTAGAGGTTTCCCTTATATAATATTATTTTTAGTTTATGCAAAACCTGAATAAGAACATAGTTTACTCAGAATAAATAACTGAATCGATTCCAATAATTTTTACACCATGTTATATTTTTTCCCAAAATTATTTAAAAAAGGTCACAAGTTGTACATCACCGATACTAAGTACAACACAAGTCACGGCAGGTCATAGCAGGCATTATGTGCTAGCAAACAGCTGGGTGCAAGTGCAAAACAACCCCTCAGTCACCTGGGCCCCAAGTCTGCTATTTTCATAAATTCGTCATTCCAACACGATCCAATTGTCATTTTGCTAAAAGTTTGTAATCTGCTAATTCATAATGATCGATCACTGATCGGTCAATGGTCTTGTAATAGAATTGTGGTAGAATGATAATTTCGAGCATATTAAAACCAATAACTGCACAATAACGTTCTAATGGTAAAACACTGATGAAATAAACTGTCAAAGTTTTAGTAGATTACCGCAAACTTCAAATATTCATTTGTCAATATGTACGAGATTACCATTCTATGTCACTTCTTTCAATGGAGTGTCAGTGGTTGACTATTGGAAAATCATAATGACGCCATTATATTAGTAATCTACTAATATAATGGCGTCATTATGATTTGACCAAACTTGTCAAAATCGACAATTATGACACCAATGATAGACCATTGTGACACTATTGTAATAGCAGATTAACCTTTCAATCGTGGAAATTACAGACACAATAGAAAGACAATAGGTGCGCGAACGCCGGCGTTCGCTTGGGGTTTAATGAAGCCCTGGATGGCCCGGTGATTATGTATTTTTGCTAACATAACAAGCTTATAACTTTGTGGTTTTTCATGATACAGTTATGAAATTTTGTACATAGATTCTTTATATAAAAATACTAGACACGTGATTCGCGTTTTGCATATAAGTACTAAAACTAATGTTATATAATATAACCTTCTCCAAAATGTGTGAGAAAAATTAGATAACCATATTCAGTGTTGAAATAATAATGGCGTGTTGATGTTACTTGATCGCACCGGCTTCTTTGATGAGTGACAAGTTTTTAATTGGTCTCCCGTCGTCGTTTCTAACTTGATATAATATAACATAATTTATCTCACTTTCGCAAATTTAATTCTGTTATGTAAGAAACTAATACGTAATGACTTTTTTTATTAAACTCGGTCTTGTACGGAAACTCGTCTCACATTCAAAATTTGGTCAAAAACATGGGTATCCTTACGCAGGGGCGTAGGTACTGCCGTATCAAACATGTCAATGATACAGGGCTCCCGGCCTACAGAGCCCCAATGTGTGCAATAATTCGTGACATATATATATATATTTTTTTTATTAATGATAGGCTTGCGTTTGACCACTATCTCACCTGATGGTAAGCGATGATGTGGTCGACGATGAAGCACGCTTGCCTAGAAGAAACCTATTCACTCTCGACTTAAAGACTCCTAAGTTGTAGCTATCAGGAAACACAGATTCCGGCAGGGAATTCCACTCCTTGGCTGTACGCACAATAAATGTGTTCGCAAAACGTTTTGTGCGTATGGGTGGGATGTCTACCATGTACCGGTGGCGCAACGCTGTACGTCGTGTGGTCCGATGATGGAACGGACTTGGCGGAATTAGATTGTGCAATTCCAGTGCACACTCCCCGAAATATTACCCACTTGCCATCTCTGTCTCGGCGAAAAAATAAACCAAAACTCAAAAATGTTTTATACATGGCCGCATTGGGACTAGCCACACTATTGTGGGTAATAGTGTGGCTAGTATTCACACTATTGCGGGTACGTAGACTTTACGACTAAACAAGGCCCCCAAACCCAAAAAAAAAATAAACCAAAAGAGATATTACTAAGATCCATGGAGTTTCTTGCACGTTCTTCTCCATAGAGACCTACTCTTTGGAACGTGCAATTTAGCTTCATTTGTTTGACTGACCGACATTTTGACAATTCAAAAGTGCCTGTAACTGGTCTATTTGAAATAAACGTTTCTGATTTCTGATTTCTAAGAAAAATCTTCCTAGGGTCTTATGAATCTCTCTTAGCATCATATAAGTATACCTCCCAGAGAAACGAATTGTATCCCAGAGTAACAAGTCCACTTATCCACCCACAAGGAAAACATATTTAATTATTTATCACGTAAATTAAAGGTATTTAAACCACCGTCCTGAAAAGGAAGTCCTGCGGGGTTACCATGACGTTCAAAGTAAGATTGTTTTAATCTTGTTTCAGTGTGGGTAAGAGATGGCGCTAGACAACCTGTATAGCTCTGTCTCTTACCCACACTGAAACAAGATTATAACAATCTTACTTTAAACGTCATGGTCTAGGTCTTAGTCGAAGCAGTGGGAACAATCTAAGACTAATTACGCTACAGACACACTCACGTACCATGACCAAGAATCTATTTCAAGTACAAAGCCGTAGTTCTAAATCCATCTGAAATAGTTCTAAACCTAGCTGTATATGTGCAATGACCCCAAAGTCGCTAATTACTCCCAACTACATACCACCAACTTAACCATACCTACGCTCACACCTTGTTCCCTTACAATAAAGTTGGTTTTCGTGATAGAGATGAGGATATAAGATGGTGCACCAGAATAAGGTCAGTGGATGCAGTATGCTAATTTAATAAAAACGGTGTTGTTTTATGTTTATTTGTATGTTCATGTGTCTGTGTGAACGGTCTTTGTGCAGCCCAAAATTAGTTATGCGGTCTAATAATTTTATGGAGACTGTAATGTTGAGTTGTGAAGTTTGTTGTGTGATTTTCTTTATGAATAGGTGGCCATTGATTAATCTATGTGGTAGATATCTGGAGGAGAACCGAGGTTACCGACATAGCTAGCTAGAATCGCCAAACTTAAGAGACACATTGCTCGCCGAACATAAATTATAGTCGATGGGACCAAAACTTTCTGGAATGGTGACCGCGTACCGAAATACGTAGCGTTAAAAGGCTTTCCACAAGGTGGACTGATAGGATGGTGAGGGCCGTGGGAATCTGATGGTTAAGAACTGGTCGTTATGGCAACATTTACGGCCTATGTCCACTGGTGGACATCTTTTGGCTGAAATTGTGAATCATCATTACTTAATGTTGAAAACACTATTCTGGTATAATTATACCATATAATATACTGAATGGCAACTAAAAAAAACTCACAAAGACAAAAACAACAAAAAATCATTCTAAAAGATATACTTGCAATTTTGAAACCTGCACGCTTAGCCAAGTTGTTATTCTGCAATCGTTAACGCTGTCGAAAAGTGATGAAACGTATGGTAATGACGTCATCTCAACGTAAAGTCGCGTGGTCAGTACAAACGAATAGACAATTCGTAGCCAAGTTCACATAGTTCAAAATCGTTTCTACAATATTCAACGCTACATGCTTTGTTATACAAACGCTACGTTGTAGAACGAGCGGCGGAGTCAGGCACGTCAACATGGCTACCAACTTATCGTTTTCTACAATTGCTGTCACCGAGGCGTTACCGATTAGAGAACGGAATTCGATTGTAACTTGGCTAGGGGGGCTGGTCTATTTCTATTTCTGTATTCGGTGCGAGTACAAGTGTAGACGTACATGACGTACAGCAACAATTTTTTTATTATTTTCAAATCTGTATAAAAACAGTAAAAGTTTGATTGGTCATTGAAAATTAACCCTTCATTGTGTATCTACAGAATTGACTGCTTATTTTAAATAAACTAACCAAAAAAAAAAGCAGACAAATCACTAGGTAGATACACTAACAAAGCTACATTGTATAAAAGCCTATGCAAATGATAAACGAGTAACAAATGCACCGGGGCATCAACCTGTCAATTCACAGGAAACTACTAATGGCCGTAAATTTTTCACACTGGCAACCCTTACAATACATAATAAAAAAAACCCATTGGTATATTACGAGTCTATTTCTGCATGGAACATTGCGCAACACGCGATGTGACCGTTATTTAAATGAAAAAGAAACTAAGTACTTATATAGAAAAAGAAAATTTATAAGGTACTTGCAAGTTAATGTTTTCTTATAATAAAGCTGTGTAGTTTTGTTTTTGTCGCCAGCCAGCGGCCGTATTATGACATCTTAAAACCATCATGTTTTCTGTGTGAGAAAAGGATAGTGCTATTCGTCCTGTATAGCTCCGTCTCTTTTTCACACCGAAAACATGATGGTTTTAAGAGGTCATAATACGGCCCCAGGTCAAAGTTCTTAACCTGAATCTTTGAAATGGTCATAGGCTAGACCGGTTTTAGAATCGCCATTAACGCTCTTAATTAGTACCTAGCTAGGTTCTGGCTTTTCACACGGTATTGCTGTCGTGGCTTGGTCCATAGGAATCTGACACTTTTTTTCTATGGGTAAAATCATCCAAATGACATTCCCCGCTCTTGGGCGGAGCGGGAGATTGTGCCAGACTTTTACTTACTAAAAAACCCACCCCGTTCCTTCATTGCCTTTCATATCGGGCCAGACAGACCTTGGTCCCAGTAGGCTTCGGCCCTGCGGGGCCCCTACGGTTGCTGACAAATCCTTGAGTCGCGCTGAAACAGTACGCGCCGTCGATGACTCGGGCTCGGACGGTTACCGCACGCTCGGATAGGGAGCTACCCATTGCTCGCCGTCCGCAAGCCCGCGCCTACGGTGGCAAAATCCCAGCGGCGATTGAGGCGTGAGCGCCTTTGCCTCATGCGGTCAGCCTCCTCCTTTGCTAGCATTACTGGTTCGCAGAAGGAATCTGACACTTGGCGATGGCTAGGTAGTGTAAGAATTTTACTGGTAGTTATCAGGTCAGTACGTCTAGCGAAAACTTTTTACAAATATGATACCTAACTACCACTTTGAGACTGGGGCCATGGATTGACTTCCTAAGACCACGGTCTTAGAACGCAAAGGCTAAGAAGGAAAATACATAGGTGTGGTTTTAGTTAGACACGACCTCACGGTCCGCCCTAGAGCGCGAGAAGTCATTAGACGATTTTTTTCTTTTGATTCCACCTTAAAAAATACTATTTGAGAAAAAATGTTAGTGTTGATATTATCAACATACAGTGTGTTCCAATTAGCATGTAGACTGAAAATGGATCATAATGACAGAATTAGGAACCAAAAAGTAAAGAGAATTTCTCATTGAGACACGAATGTGTTCATTAGACTTTTAAAGATCTGTGTTATTTGGTTTATGATACTGATGCCCAATAGGGCCGCCTGACCGCGGGGATTTTCTGAAATGGGAACCCGTAGTCTTAGAACACAAAAGGCAACTGAAGGACACAGGTGTTGTTTTGTCAGCAAAAGTCTGACACGCCCTCCACCCAGAGTGGGAGAAACTTTTGGATGCGTTTTCACTTTTAAAAAATCTGCAACTTACTTAAGAAAAATAATTTTGTAAATAAACACAACATTTTTTTAAACTTTTTCTATAGTTGCGCTAAAAAATCTCTCCGACGTGAAATCCGCACCTAGATCTCAAGTGACTTACAACCACTGACAAATGTCGCCATTTATCATAAATATCCGATAGAATTATCAGACAGATATACAATGCTAATGCAAATATATTAGCTAAAGCGTTTTGTGTGACAGTATCTATAAACGAGAATTTGATACTGCACTGTACTTAGTATATGTCAAATTATATCGCCATTTAGATTTTGATCGCTGATAATACCAGTTATCATCGCAACTTTCACCTTGTAATCATAAATAAAATAAATAATTTAATATGTTAAGTTTGGAGTTGAGATAAAGAGGGATCGCTAATTATATACTGTCGTTTCTAAAAGGGGAATTTATTAGTGTGCACTGCCACTATCGTAAGATATTTTATTCGTGTCGCCAATACTTGAATACTAGAAATACAACATAATTCGGTTTCCTTGCATACCTAACGCCTACGAAGGTTTTGGACAGTTATTTTGCGATATACACCGCTAAATTTTAATCGTTTTAATCCCGTGGAGGGTCGATCCGGTACATAAAACACTGTCGATTTGTAAAGATAAAATTAAAAAATAAAGTACCTTTTTTCAAAACTCGTATTAATTTACGCATGTACGACATTAATTTCTTTAAGAAAACGTCAGCTGAGCGAGTTCCATGACCTGTAGGTAGTTTGTACGCAACGCCTACTATTACCTAAAGGTCATTGAACTCGCTCAGCTGACGTTTTCTTAAAGAAATTAATTTCGTACATGCGTAAATTAATACGAGTTTTGAAAAAAGGTACTTTATTTTTTAATTTTATCTTTACAAATCGACAGTGTTTCATGTACCGGATCGACCCTTCACGGGATTAAAACGATTAAAATTTAACGGTGTATACAAGATGAATCGCGAGCTGTAGGATTCAGTCAAAATGACACTTTATCCAAAGTTCAAAATGTTGGCATACCTAACGAAATGTCACATAGTAATTTTGGATTTTTTTTCTAACTATCCCAAATTAAACTCTCTTGATTCATGAATGTCAAGTCTTATAGACCCCATTCCGCCGTCTTACCGTTATTCAATCATTAGTCTATCACATGCCTTACAAACGATAACTGGAGTTTAATCAGGCTAGAGGTCAAAGCGTTATCTACTGCACTAGATAACCATCAATTTCCTAACAGTAATATATGGGAAGATTCTATGAAAGATTGCATGGCGGTTAGGACAAAAACGCTGCGTTTTTGTGCAGGATGAGATTTACACCATTAGTAATATGTCATGTGTACTTTTACTTTTTGAAAGATGACCAAGTAAAAGACGTTCTTTACTTTATATAATAAGTATTCCACAACTACCACACAACGTCGTCTAGTCCCAAGCTAAGCAGAGCTTGTGTTATGGATACTAGACAACTGATAAACATACTTATATATTTCTAAATACATACATATTATAGATAAATTACACCCAGACACAGAACAAATGATTATGCTCATCACACAAACATTTGTCCTGGGTGGGAATCGAACCCACGACCTCCGGCATAGCAGTCAGGGTCACTAACCACTAGACCAACAGGCCAGTCAGACTATATTATAACATTGGAAAAAATTGTAACAAACTCTCGGGATCGTAGGAACCCAGCAGGGCCGAAGTCTACTGGGATCAAGGGTCTGCTTCTGAAAAGAAGGGTCGGCCCTGGTGTGAAAGGCAACGAAGAAATGAGGTGGGTTTTTTAGTCAGTAAAAGTCTGATACTACCTTCCGCTCCACCTAAGGGCGGGAGATGTCATTTGGATGAGTTTTACCCATCCAAAAAAACATACTTTCGTGATAAAAACTATTCTGTGTTATACTAGATCAATAATTAAATCAATAATTTTTAATCCCACCTGGATGGTAAGTAATGATTTTTTTTTATGGTGGGAAAAAATCATCCTATGACAACCCCCGCTATTGGGCGGAGTGGGAGATAGTGTCACACTCTTACTGACTAAAAGACCCACCACGTTCCTTCTAGCCTTCATACAGAGCTCCAGCTCCCTTTCGGATAACCCTGGCCCCAGTAGGCTTCGACCCGGCTGGGTCCCTGCTGTTGCTGACAACTCCTTGAGGCGCGCGGGAACAGTGCGCGCTATCGACATGGTAAGTAATGATGCAATCGTTGATGGTGAGACGCAATAGTTTATTATGAACCTATTTACTCTAGCCTTGAAGAGACCTAAATTTTAATCAGACGGCAAGACCGAATCTTACAGTAAAGTAGCTGTTAGTTTAATTTAAACATTTCCTGATCTTAACATCTTCCCTCCACTTGTAACTGGATCGTCGCCCATTTTATTTCACCGAAAGAATTTAGTTCAATTTGTTTTATTAGATCTTTAAATTCTTGTTAGTTAAATCAGGCACTAACTGTAACTTGGCTCTAAATCTGTCGCATGTGATAGTTAAATTATAATAAAAATTCAACATGCTCACATAAATTTTCCGAATGGTTACCTTTTATTAAATAAAAACTGACCCAAATCTTAAATGGTTTTCATTTAATTATTTACAAAATAAGGTATAATTTGTATTGATTTACGTCACGAGAAACAAGAAATATTTGACAGAATGAGATAAACTTTCACTTGAACTTGAGCCATCTATCACCAAGTTTGGTTTTTATTTGCATTGAAAATAAGCTAAGCGCCATCAATGTCTTTTCTTTCCCTATATTAGGAAAGACAACTTGCTTATGGAACTTTTATGTTGTTTGCCTATAATCAATAATGTTTATAGACGGGTTCATTTATTAGGGTTCCGTACCCAAAGAGTAAAAACGGGACCCTTTTACTATGACTTCGCTGTCTGTCCGTCCGTCTGTCTGTCACCAGGCTGTATCTCAAAAACCGCGATAGCTAGACAGACTTGGAATTTTCAGAAATTATGTATTTCTGTTGCCGCAACAAATACTAAAAAGAAAATAAAATAAATATTTAAGGGGGGTTCCCTTACAACAAACGCGATTTTTTTGCCGAATTTTCTTAAGAACGGTACGGAACCTTTCGTGCGCAAGTCCAGCTCGCACTTGGCCAGTTTTTTGTCATTCATACAACGGTATTTTTTTCATAGAAGTCTGTCACACTGATCCGGTTTTTTTTTCGTAATGCTCTACTGAATGTAATGCGATCGGTTGTCCCATAAATAAGGCAATTTTATGGTTGAGATATTGACTAAATATTAAAATTTACATTGTGCGTTTCTCTCATATTGTTAATAGAATATATCCCGTTAGGAATCTCTATTCTTATGTAAAAAAGCCGTGTTTAAATTAAGCTATTAAACCTCAGATAGGGTCGAGATGTCCCCCTACCATCTACATGACACGCAACACTCGATCTAAGTGACGCTGCAACGTTGCCCAGTGTTCAGCAACTTGTCCCTCAACATTTTTCAAAGCATTCGCATAACACGGGACATGTTGTTGAACAATTTGACAATGTTGCACGTCATATTGCGGGAAATTTTGTCCCCTAATGTATCTGAGGCTTTATGTGTCCAAGCAACTTCAAATCGGCTTTTCACGGGTGCAAATTACTCGTATATATAAACCTTTCACAATTACTGTTTTTTCTATTAATGAAAATCGTTTATAAATCCATTGCGTGGTTTAGGAGGACTTAGCGGACAAACAGACAGACGCAGAAAGCGACTTTATATTATATTAATGTTCATGTATAGGTAAGTAAGACATTACACATTGTCTATTTAAAGTTTACTTCCAATCATAATGTTAATAAACTCATGAAATTGTAACATAATACTGGAGGGCCCGGCCATGTTCCGCCCCCGTATGTTTCAAGCCGCAACGTCAATTGGCCAGACAACTGCAATTGCAGTTACAATTGCGCTGGCCTAGTTTAGTATCATTTGCATTCTACGGGAAAATGGTCTAGATATCAAAAACATTCTACTATTACCGAAAGATGGATAACTTATTAAGAATTTGACGTATTTCTATCGCTACTTACCTACTTACTTAGCTTTTCAGGTCATATTTTCTCTTAGTACATTGTTCAAATGTATCTGACTACGGGACAGGCCCACTCATGAGCGTAAACAGTCTCTTACCAGTGCCAATATACCAAATTATTTTATATTTTATTTGCATACTATATTTTTGCAATACAAAAAAAATATACATCTATAGCCGAACTAGTCAAAAATCATCCCTTGAAATAATAAATATTTATACCATCGAGCAGAATTGTAATAATTTAAAAAACAAAATCAATAAAATAAAAAATAAGTCCAAAATTATAAAAATATAAAATTATTATTAAAACGATCAATTTGATACTATGCAACATTAAATTAAAATTATAAATATTAACATTATTATAATTCAAATTCATCCAATCAAAAGAAGAGTTTGTATAAGTATAATACCAAGTTATTTTGGTGTCAACGCAACGTCATCTCATTAGTCATTCATTCCAGCAATTATAAATTAAATCTATAAATGATAAATTATATTTATTTTGCAATTAGGTTTTTTAAAAATACTTTTACACGTCAATTTTTTTTTCGTCAATTTAAACTATATATGGCCGGTGTTTCCTAGCTAACTACCCTGAGGAGAAACACCATATATCTCAAGTAGTACTACAGTAGGTACGTACCTACCCAGATTTTCCGACCTTTTATTTATTAATTTATTTATGTATCCTTTATTGTACACCAAGATAATAAATTACAGATTTGAGCCTTATATTTAAAATATACAATTGGCGGCCTTATCGCATTCTTCTTTTACATATAGTATTTGTTTTTATTTTTACAATTGAAGTGCTAATCGGTTAACATACTGATCATACTAACTGCACAAATATTGTAAAAGTGAAAGTTTGCAGGTAGGTATGTGGCCAAAAATATTTAGATGAAATTTAGAACACGGTTAGACTGTTTTTCAGAATAGGACAGGGAATTCTTTTTTTTCTGGAAGTGTGTTCACTAAGGACTTACATACAGGCGAAGTAGCTAGCAAAAAAAAGTTTTTCTTAAATTAAATGGAAATTATGTGCTGCACTGATTAATCCTAATCACTATTAATATTGCCCATTGGCAAAAATAAATTAGTTAAATAATAAATAAATAATAATTATAATTTATTAACATTTCAATTCATAAATTTAAATATTAATAATTTAAATGAATAAACGAGACAATAAAAACAAAACATAAATTGTAATAAATTTGTTCTATAGTAATTACTTCCACCAAATAATTACTATAAAAATACCATATTGTATATATGTAAAATCTAGATACGCTAACACCTTCTTGCATAATATATATTGTACATTTAGATTCACGGCATTTTCTCACCGGTTTTGTACCGACATCTAACAAGCCTTCAATGGCCTTTCCCCACATTCCAACATAAACCCTTGACACTAAAATGCATCAACTAATCCGATAAATTATCCACTTGTATGCAAATCCCATAGTGAAATCTCTACGTTAAATTAATATACCGATAAAATCAATTAACCATAGAATTTAATGACAATTAACATAATTTATACTGAATTTTCTTTGCTTCTCAACTTATCGTGAGATAGAGATGGAGGTATGTCATATTATATACCATCACCTCTTTCTAACATTTCAGTAGTATCATTTGTCGTTAAATTAAAATTGAACACTTTATAAGCAAGATTTTTTAAGTCCCTATAAAAAGTATTATCTGATGTGTCAAGCCTATAAAGTTTATCTTTACATCTTTTAAGCGTTTGTGAATGGAAAATGCTTCGGTAGCTTGCATTCATAGTTCCTAGAAAATTGCTTAACAGGTTTTTATGATGATATCAATTATAATATGATGAGGTGGATTGACGAGAGAGGTCATGGGTTTAAAGCTTTGAACTCAGACCGTTACAGTGATGTTGTGAATCTACTCATTACAAACTTGTTAACCTAAATCAAAAGACGTGGGTTCTAGTGGAATAATATACTCCACGGTATTAAATAAGCTATTCAGCAACCTTAGAGTATCTTTGGAAGGATCACTCCATAATTACAATTAGTATGAGATTTACAATGCAAGTCTTAAAAAGCTCTTTCAAACCACGGCTGCAAAGTGAAAAAACTTAGTACAATTTAAAAGTGCAAAAAATAAGGCGGAAACTGTCATTTTTATTTTATTCAATTTTGTTTAGTAAGTTAATTATTAGAAGATTGCAGATAGCTTTCTTCATTTTGTAGTATAAGAAAATTTTTAGGTAAGCTTACTGTGATATGATTGGTATTTTTTGGTGTGGCAAGCTTGTTAATAAGATTAGCTCATCCTTCACTAGTAGCCGTGATATATTTTTAAAAAAATCCTAAGATTTAAAAGCTAAAGCTTCTAAAATAGTTCTTGTTCTAATAACAAAGCAAGTACATGAATTAAATTTAGCTATTATGTCCGCAATTACTATGATTTATAGACGCACTGTCAGTTTATACGAGTGACATTCTGTTATCGAGCTATCTAGCTTACTTCGACGTGGCTCGTGTACTATTTAGATAATTTTAGAATATGGTACTTGCTAAAAGTTCGTAGAAATTAACAGATGTTAATTAACTTTCTTCTTAAACTTGGCATTACCATAATGAATATTCATTGAAATCTTTTCGGTTACTATCATATTTTTGAGTCTCTTCGTCAACGAGCGTAAATTTCCTTACACCCTTTTCTCTGCCTTTCACAATTAGTCTATCCTACCCTTTCATTTTACATTATGTTCCACTCTATATTTGTTGATCCGCGACCCTCCATTTTCACCTTCGTCTGGTCCAGCATCTATCGGTCGTTCATTGCCACTTCAGCTTGCAACTTATAATAGAAGTATATTTTAATTAATTGATTTTATGCTTCTTCCGCTAAGTATAATGAACATAAATAATGGGCTAAATGCCAGTTTCTGCAATTCTAAAGGCCATACTCGTCATAATTTACTGCAAAAAAATCACACAACCATTAATTAAATCTACGTTAAACTTTTGATAAAAATTGTGTAAAAACAACTCCGCGTTCTAATATTATAAATATTATTATAGCAAACGATAATGTTTGGCCTAAAAACCAAAGTAGAAATTGACAGATTGTAAAACATACGAAAATCGTTTATTGAGAACACCCACATTCCAATTTTTAAAATCTGAAAAGTTATAACACAGTCAATATCTAGCGGATATACATATTATTCTACTACATATCATGAATTATTGTCAGCAATGAGAACGTAAAGATGATGCTACACTTCAAACATAGCTATGTGCAATATACATAAGCGATAAAAAGTATACTATTGCAACAGATTTTAAGGATAAAAATACTACTAAGTACTATTGAAGATACTACATTATATCCAAAAATCTACACATTAATGTTTGAATCCTCTAAACGGTAAAATCGAATGTGATTGCAACCACTTGAAAATATAGTCTCTTTAACATTCCATGCAATTTTACTAGTTAATAATAAACTGATTGAAAAAATGTCAGATAGATGGATAACTACATCCACTAGTACTACAATAAAAATAACAGCGGGAATTTAAGCTTCATGGGGTGCGCAACAATGGGTGATCTTATCGCTAAATCTTTACAAGTAAACAACCTATTGATAGATTTAACAAAAATAGACAAAAGATACTCAAACCATCTGATGTACCATTTACTTTATATGTACAATTCATAATGATTTGTAACAAAAGGAAGTTGTTGATTTTAGTTAGTTGTAATTAGCGTAGGGTTTTATTATTATTATTATTTTAATTTACTGTAATTATAGTTACGTTGTTTATAAGTAATAATATTACATATATAAGTTGTTGAACATTTCTACAATAAGTACAAACAGTGTTGTATGCACTAAATAATCTTACATTAAAACACGATTGTGTTGAACCACCACAATACAAAGTATTTCATGTACGGACTAAACAATTTGCGGCTTCAGCTCAGGTCGATTGAAAACCACTGAGTTACCTTGAACAAGATTCCAAGCACATTGTGATATTATTTTCTCAACTTACAACTACTTACAAGAAGCTTTACACGTGTACGATATATTTTTTGACGGAGTAATTTACTATCCACTATTGATCACTTTTCTAAGATAGAGAAGGCCCGGGCAAAGAAGAAAAGAAAGAAAGAGAAGAAAAGAACTAAAGAAAGTAGAAAGAAAAGAAGGAAAAGAAAGAAAAGCAAAAAAAGAAAGAATAGAAGATAAAGAAAAGAAAGAACAGAAAAGAGAAAGAAAAAAGAAGGGAAAGCAAAAAAAGAAGGAAACGAAAAGAAAGAAAAACTATTCTTCAAGGAACCAATCTATCATTGTCCCTTATCGGTCTTCAGCGTAGACTTATCGTTTAAATTAATAGCACAAGATGCAACAAAACCAAACCATATCCTTTTAGCGATATATGCAGATGTTGTTCGAAACGGAAACGCCACATTCTATTTCTGGTAAACTAATTCTAGACTTAACAGATAAAAATATCCAGTTCCCTCGATTCAAAGATAAACGCGCTATCTATAATTTTCCATGTTAATCTCTGAGTTAAATAAGTACCAGCTCTTATCAGAGACAAGATGTATATGTCAAATAGGAATGGTTGGCTGTGGTGATTAGAGCTCCGTGCACAAATATGATGCCTTAATTGTAGATTCTTGTTTTGGAAGGCTAGTTTCCTAGGAACGGCCAATGGGTTTCTGTAGAACTGGTCGCTAATCCTTATATCTTGAATGGCAGCATTGATCCTGAGCACAGTAATTTGCAGGATTATTTTAAAATCAGATTATGGATATCAACAAGTTGGTCTAGAGTTACAGAAAAGTTTATCTGATTATAAATATTATTGCTAGACTTGTACAAAAAATCTTGAATTAATTAAAGTTAAGAAATATAATAAAGCTGATGGCTACATCACTATATATTCAGACCTCATTTACCAAAGGATTTGTAAAGTCATGATCATCAAACGAACTAACTCATAATATGATTTCAAAGAATGTCCATGGAGTTTTATGCACTTTCTCCTTCATAGAGACACTTTAGAACGTGCAATTTAGCTTCACATTTTTTTGACTGACTGATATTTTGACAATTTAAAAGTGCCTGTAAATTGGTCTATTTGATGAAATAACGTAACTGATTTCCGTCATAATATCAAAATTCAAAGTCCGTCAGGTCCGTCTAATACTTCTTTAATAAATGTTAAACATGGAATGCTATACAATGCTATAAACTTCCTATACTGGACAACTCCATGTCCACGCTTCACCTACGCTAGCTTTCCCTTCCAAATTGACTGACCAATGTTTTAGGACGGTCATTCACTGGGAGTGTTCGCGAATCAACGCAAAATTTAATTGTTTGCATTACGTTATAACACTGTGACAGCTTGACTCGCTAAGTAGGAGCAGGCTTCAGTAATAGCTTGTATTAAGAACGTTTCAAACTGTAACACAAGTGTTACAAACGATACGCTTTATAATGCCCTGTTCTCAGCAGTTCTTGATGTCGACGGTACAATAAAATTTAGTTTACCAAATATATCGATTTCTACAACATTGTTAGCGCATAAGTCACTTTCACTGCAAGTTTTGGGGCTTAGGGGGCTAGGTGGGACATAGTATGAGGTACAGTTCAACACCTGCACTCCACATCTTTTTAATCGAGCCATCCTCACTTAACCTCTACATCTTCCTACTTGGGTCCACAGTCGATTCAGAGACTTCCAGATAGATAGTATAGTAGTAGAGAAAATTTCTTATGGTAAAACACTCACTAGCGGGTTTACCATGACGTTCAAAGTAGGATTGTTTTATTCTTGTTTCGGTGTGGGTACGAGATAGCGCTAGACAACCTGTATAGCTCTGTCTCTTACCCACACTTAAACAAGATTAAAACAATCTTACTTTAAACGTCATGGTCTAGGTCTAAGTAATAATAATAATAATAATAATAATCTGTGGTCTGATTGTCAACCTGACGTGTCAAAAATTTTTCCTTAGATTTTTTCAAAATACAAATATTGAAATATTTTATTAAAATGGAATTATCCGAAGAAAAAACAGGTTTAGAAATACAATAAAATCTACAATAATTACTGTGAAATACGTGTAACTCTCGAAAATGGGTTCACGTAAAATATACTACATGTCATACTTATGACAACGAAAAATCTCGACGAGGAAAAGTGAATGTTGACCAGAGCCGCAGCTCGACGTGCACGCCCACCACCTCCGGCCTCGTCGCTCAGCTCCGCCTCGCCGCCGCCGGAACCCAGCCCCATCGTGAGTGCTGTGACACCGGCCGTAGCAGCTGCGTCGAGCTCGAGCGACGAGTACTACTCGCCGCCGACGACACCACCACCTACGCGTCGTCGGGGAGGACGCCGGCCGCCGGATTGTTTAGGACCTCGAGGCCCACCGGCCTCTGATAGGGTCCCAGCTCCCGGCGGAAGTGTGCAGCGCATGCGATGGACGCAATCCATCAACGAGAACGTCATGCGCTCATACTATGGGGCTACAGAGGGAGGAAATAACCTGACCGCGTACCGTGTTCGGATGCTCTCTTTGTTTCAGGTGCTTGAGCCAGCCGTCAACGTTTCGGCCCAACGACTGTCGGATCAGGTGCGGGTCATCCTGCGTAATCATATGTTGGATGATACTGTACTTGATCGCCTCCGAACGGAAATGAGTGACCGTGTCATTACCCCTCCGTCGCAGCCTGTGGTACCAGCTGTGGTACCACCGTCCAACTACATATCTTTCCACACAGACGAGGGGAGTTCTGACACGGTTACTAACGTAAGTAACCAGTGCAATAGTGAACTGAGGAGTGCTTTGGAGTGTGCGATTCGGGAATATCGTAATATACCTCCCGAACTTAGGCCACGCATACCTCGTTTGCCCATGTGTAACAAGAATAGGGCGCTGGTGGCTGCTCTGGATTCGCAGTTGTCAAATTATTTTGATGACTGCGAAGATCTCACCGATACACACTCGATCATGTACTGCGCGGCCGTAGCGGCATGTCGTGTAGCTCACGTCAAATTCCCAAACAGTGACGTTGCTACACGACCAAAACCAGCTGTGCCGGCCTGGCAGTGCAGGATCGAGCGTCGTATCGGTGGGGCTAGAGCACTCATCGGCAAACTAATCTGCTTCAGGGAGGGCAACACTCGTCCAAGAGTGATGCGCTTTGTGAGACGGGCATTTTCGGGGACTGACATCAGCCCCCGAGACTATATGTCCCGAGTCACAGAGCGCATCGACTTCCTGAAGCAGAAGGTGTATGCATGGGCAAACCGTATCCGCAGGTATAAGCGGCGGGTTGAGCGATACACCCAGAATCGCACATTCCGGAGTAATGAAAGGTGGGTTTATAGGGCTTGGGAGCGACCGGACCAAGGTGTGACTGACGCGCGTCTCCCGGATGATGACGCCATGAGTTCATTCTGGCGTAACATCTGGTCGGTGCCTGTTAGTCACACCGAGGGTGACTGGACTCGGGAGGTCGAGCGAGCGTGCGATCCAATACCACAAATGGGGGCAATAGACATCAGCCCCCAAGATGTAGCTCGTGCAGTCCGTCCGTTGCCTAACTGGAAATCTCCAGGGCCGGACGGGCTGCACAATTTCTGGATTAAGTGGTTTACAAGATCGCATGCTCGCTTGGCATATCAGTTTCAGTCTGCCTTAGAGTCAGGGTCGCTGCCACAGTTCCTAACAACAGGAATAACCCACCTGCTCCATAAATCAGGTAGTACTGCGGAGCCTAAAAATTATAGACCGATCACGTGTTTGCCGACGGTCTATAAAGTTCTTACATCCATACTGAGAAGTAAAATTAATAGTCATATTGATGAAAATTCGATCATGTCGCCTTCTCAGAATGGATGTAGGAACGGGTCCCGCGGTACTAAGGAGCTGCTCCTCATTGATATGACTATTAGCCAGCAGGTTCGACGTTCCCGAAAGGATCTGTCGACATGTTGGATAGACTATAGAAAGGCCTATGACTCTGTTCCTCATACATGGCTCACGAGGGTGCTGGAATTGTATAAAATTGATACAACACTACGCACCTTCCTGATGTCGTGTATGAGGCAATGGAGTACAGTCCTTCGCTATCCAGGATGTCGAAATATCCAGAGGAATAGCGAACCTGTAAGGATTGAGCGAGGTATATTCCAGGGTGATAGTTTGAGTCCGCTTTGGTTTTGTCTAGCCTTGAATCCTCTAAGCACACTGCTGGAGAATTCAGGTCTAGGCTATCGGTTGAAGAGAGGTGGTCAGGTTATATCTCACCTCCTTTACATGGATGACTTAAAGCTCTTTGCCCCCAACAATCTGCAACTGATGGAGCTACTGAAGGTAACTGAAATCTTCAGTAGTGCCATCAGGATGGAGTTTGGTGTGGACAAATGTGCAGTCATGCATGTAAAGCGAGGGGAGGTTGTGGAGTCCGTGAGCACTCAACTCACGGATTCCATAAATCTGAGATCCCTCTCTCCAACCGAAACCTATAAGTATTTGGGTATGTCGGAAGCTCTAGGCATCAGTATCACTGGCATGAAGCAATCGTTGAGGGAGCGTTTCTTTGGACGCCTGAAAAAGGTATTCAATAGCCTTCTTTCAGGCGGAAACAAGGTGCGTGCCTTCAACGGTTGGGTCATGCCAGTATTGATGTACTCT
The DNA here is from genome assembly GCA_910589285.2 of Mythimna ferrago. Taxonomy (NCBI): domain Eukaryota; kingdom Metazoa; phylum Arthropoda; class Insecta; order Lepidoptera; family Noctuidae; genus Mythimna; species Mythimna ferrago. The sequence goes on along the minus strand of OU342688.1, from coordinate 22,218,972 downwards.
TTCGGCGTACTCAAATGGACTCAAACAGAACTTGACGCGCTGGATAGGCGGGTCCGTACACTGCTGACTGCATACCGAATGCATCACCCACGATCGTCGGTGATGAGGCTGTATATCCCGCGGAAGTGTGGGGGTCGTGGCTTCTTAAATGCTAAGACCCTACACAACCGCGAGGTATGCAGTCTCAGGGAATATTTCCTAGCTGCCGACGTGGGTATGCATCGAGATGTAGTGGCAGTGGACAAGGGACTCACCCCGCTCTCCCTGGCTAACGAGAACTGGCGCAAACCGATAGTGCTTGACACTAACGATCGCAGGGAAGTATGGCAGAGCAAGGAGCTTCACGGACGCTTTTTTCGGGCCCTTCATGGGCCCGATGTAGACCAATTGGCGTCCGTAGCCTGGCTGCGTTTCGGTGACCTCTTTGGGGAAACCGAAGGTTTTGTCTGTGCAATTATGGACGAAGTTATCATGACGAATAACTACCGGAGATTTATTGTGAAGGACGGCACGGTTGACATCTGTCGGGCATGTCACCGTCCGGGAGAATCAATCCGTCACATTATCTCTGGTTGTTCCCGTCTAGCTAACGGAGAGTACTTGCATAGGCACAACCTTGTAGCCAGGATTATCCATCAGCAACTTGCTTTGAAATACTCTCTTGTGGAATCGGAAGTGCCATACTATAGGTATGAGCCCGACCCAGTTCTTGATAACGGTCATATCACTTTGTACTGGGATCGGCCCATCATCACTGACAGGACTATTGTGGCCAATAAGCCTGATATAGTGGTGGTGGACCGAAGCGAGAGGCGTGCAATGATTGTTGACATATCCGTTCCGCATGACGAGAACCTCGTGAAAGCCGAGAAAGATAAACAAATTAAGTATATCGACTTGGCTCGCGAGGTTGTCGACATGTGGGAAGTGGATTCAGCGGTCATTGTACCGATAGTTGTTTCAGCCAATGGCTTAATAGCCAAGAGCCTCGACCAACATCTTAGGAGGCTCTCGTTAGGCGACTGGATCAAGGGCTTGATTCAGAAAGCAGTATTGCTGGACACGGCTCGTATAGTCGGGAGGTTCCTTTCTCTGGAGCCCTGACCGCCGGTAGCTTGGACCCTGTTCCCGATACCGGTGGGCTACTATTTTTTATATTTTTAAATGTTTTTTATTTTTATTGAATATTTAAAAATATAATTTATATGTTAATGTTTAAATAAACGAAATAATAATAATAATAAAAATCTTTATTTCCAGTTTTACAATTTTACAAGTGGCTCCGTACTAGGGAATGCAAACCGGTTAACCCGAAAACCGAAAAACCGGTTTTTCGGCATATTTTTCATGATTAAAAAAACCGGTTTTTATTTTCAAGTAACCGGTTTTTCGATTTTTTTTTATTACATTCAAATGACACTATTTTTTAGCAAACATTGTTTTAAAACGCTGTTGAGGCTCGAAATCAGTCGTAGGTTTGTTTATTAATATTTATGTACCATAGTGTCAGCTACACCAATTGTACAGTTCTTCTGTTTACGATCATTAAAAATCCAGGCCGATCGCGTGTTGTAAGAACAGGCAGTGAATGCTGTCAGGGCCAGAATTAAAATCTCGCAAGGACACCAAAATTCTTATTCGCAGATAGAATACCCACCGTTGTTACTCATCATAACATTATCAGCTTAAACGAGTCGCTTTTACAGAAGAGAGAGTGAAAAGATCAAAATCTTTGCTTGTTCGTTACGCTGGAGAAAAACTCAGGGATATTCTTGCTACCGATGAGAAAATTTTCACAATCAAGGAATATTGTAACAAGCAAAATTATCGGATGTAAGCTTCTAATTGCTTCTAACTGTCAATGGCGAGTACATCAACCACCTTCGGTTTGCCGACGACATAGTAGTCATGGCTGAGACTACGGAAGAGCACAGCACAATGCTCAATGACCTCAGTAGAGCTTCCGAAAGAGTGGGTCTTAAAATGAACATGGACAAAACTAAAGTCATGATAAACAACCATGTAGCACCCACTCCTACCAAGACAAGACTCTACACCTACTCGAAGTTGTGAACGATTCCGTCTACATCGGACAGACAATCCAGTTGGGTAGATCTAATCTCCGTCGAATCCGACTCGGCTGGGCAGCGATCGGGAAGCTGTGCGGTATCTTCTTGTCCAATATACCACAGTGTCTCAAGACAAAAGTCTATGACCAGTGCGTGTTGCTAGTGATGACATATGGTGCCGAAACGTGGTCGCTCACAATGGGCCTCATCAGAAGGCTTAAAATCACCCAAAGAGCAATGGAAAGGGCTATGTTTGGAGTTTCCTTGCGTGATCAAATCAGAAATGAAGATATCCGCAGGAGAACCAAGGTTGCCGACATAGCACTAAGAATCGCCAAACTCCAGTGGCAATGGGCAGGGCACATTGCTCGCAGAACAGATGGTCGTTGGGGCCGAAAGGTTCTGGAGTGGCGACCGCGTACCGGAAGACGCAGCGCGCAAGGCCTCCTACAAGATAGACCGATGACCTGGTGAAGGTTGCGGGAATCGGGACGCACAGGATCGATCATTGTGGCGACACTTGGGGAGGCCTATTTCCAACAGTGGACGTCTATCTGCTGAAATGATGATGATGTGTAGTAGCTTCTAACTCCAAAGAACACTCTCAACAGGTTATCAGAGTCCTGAATGATCATCATGTGGCATCAATAATGGTTTGGTGAGGGTATCACGGAATGACCAAGGTTCATTTTCGTGAAAATGGGCTACTCTGATTTCAGCTAAAGAGTATCAAGATACTATCCTAAACGCCATAGCAAAGCCTCTTAAAGCCTCTCTCTATTTGATAATATACTAGGGGTTTTTCAGCAAGACTCAGTTTCCAGTCACAAGGCACGCACTACCCAGGCTTGCCTTGCAGCGAATGTTTCGGGCTTCATTAAGGCTGATGATTGACCTTTGGCTAGCCCAGACCTCAACCCGTGAACTACAAATTGAGATGTATATTTGAGAGCATGGGCTGCATGTAACAATAATTCAAAATCCTTAAAAATTCTTTACGATCAGCAGTGGACAACTTTCTAATGATCACCGTGCGTAAACAGATGACGCTTGGCCTGAACGCTTAAAAGCCTGTGATAGGGCTAATCTACACTTATACTAATACTCGTATAATAAAGAGGTAAAGCTTGTTTTTTTTTGTTTATATGTTTTTTTTGTTTGTAGGAAGTAACCTCTAGAAGTACTGGTCCGATTGCTAAAATTTTTTCACCGATAGAAACCTGCTTTGTTCCTGAGTGACATAGGCTATATTTTATGTACACGGGCGAAGCCGCGGGCTAAAGCTAGTGGTGAATATTTTGAGTTGAAGTATATATTAACTTCTAGTTTAGATTTTCTATGTATGACATCATTCTGAGACATTCGTTTTTATGAAGATGAGATTTTTTTTTATTTTTAACAGAATTCATATTAGGTATACAGTATATTTTTTAATAGATAAGTTCCAAGATAAGTTTAAAAATATTTATTTAGAATTTCACAAGCAAAAAAAAATTAAAATTTTCACTTAAAAATAAATTTCAAAAAAACTAATTTTAAAACCGGTTACCCGGTTAACCGGTTTTTTTTTTAGGAAAACCGAAAAAAAAACCGGTTTGTAATTTTGACGGTTTTTGCATTCCCTACTCCGTACTTTACATAACATTAAGCATAATGTGTTAAATCGTAAGTAAGCACCGAGTTATACACCTCTGACACCCTAGCTAAGATTGAACTTGTGTTAAGAGTGTCAGGGCTCTCTAAAATTTAAAACAGGCAGATATATCGAATCTTCGGAAACCTAGTTATTTCAAAAGAAAACAAGTTTTTTTTTTTTTTTTTTGAACATGCAAACCACCAGTGATATTGTATGAAATAAGTGTGTGTGTGATGGTGTTTTTGTGTGTGTAAGTGTATGTATGATGATAATTGGGCGGGGGGGGGGTCGGATTTGGGAAAGGGGGTCTTCCACTAGCTTGTAAATTGTTAGTAGGAAAGAGAAGTATCTCCACACTCACAGCTGCAATGTTACAAATTATATCATTATTGCATTCACCGATATAGGTAGTGCTTGAATCTGTTACATTACAAGCAAATACATCTGGTGTGTATACACCTTTATAAATTAAATTCACAGCTTTTAATTATGCTTCTTTGTTGTCCACAGTCGGGATTTATGATTTGTTTATAAGTTATGGCACCACGTGTATAGGGCCACCTACTGCTTGTGATTATAAAGTAGGCGAAGATTTTTTTGTTTATGGATGCAATATGTCGGGAGCTACTGATGTTTGGAGTACTTATACGGTAGGTTCTGTGGGTAGTGTTGAAATTGTGTTGAATGCACTCTGTTGAGTCACTTGTTAAGTAACATAATTATTAAAGTAATTGTTGAAAATAGTTTAATTACGAAAATTGTTACTAAGAAAACTCTTGACTGTTATGATGTAAGTTATGGTTCTAGGAATAGTTAATGTTTAGTTCTAGATTATAACTAGTACCGTATATTTGATGATAGTGTTGCATACTTGTGGCTATTAAAATTAAAACGCGTCTATATTTTTTATCTTTCTCTTTCTAATAAGTGACTATAGGGTTTAATTCGTAAGTATTTATTTTTTAAATTCTGTATACTTGTATGGTTGCACTTAGCTCGGGCAGGTCGCTATCGTACATAATTCTAGGTTTAAAGTTAACTTTCCTTATATCCTTAAATATTTATAATTTAATTATACACTTACACATAGTCATTTGTTGGGCACTAGCATAATTATTTGAATAATTTACGTGTGGCTATTAATCTTCATTTTTAATCTTTAACACAACTTTCTAATTTTTGAGTTTCAAATTGCTTTTTTCAATTTTTGTGTGAAAATCTTAAAGCGGTTCACAGAATACATCTACTTACTAAGTTTCAACAGTATAGCTCTTATAGTTTCGGAAAAAAGTTCCGTTTTTTGCCATTTGGCTACGGAACCCTAATAATTAAGATTATTATTAATAGAGAAGAATAATATTTAGATAAAAAGCAAGAAATTAATGATAGCATTACTAAAAGAAAGATAACCGAATGACAAAAAGATAATAGCACCACACATGTTTTGTCCTCAAAGCCTGGTTTCTCTATATACGGAAATCGAAAGTGGCACAGAATGATTACTTGTCCTATTACGTCACAATCGATTTCTATTATAACTAAAGATCTTTAATTATAGGGAACTTAATGATCTTTAGAGTCTCACGCCCTGAAATTAATTTTATTGGAATTTATAGCCATATTTGTGATACTACTGATCCCTGGCCCTTTCTTTTGTTTGATACATTTTATCTATTACTTAGGACCTAGCAATACAAAAATATTAATCATAAATCATTTATTGGCTTCTGCGAAGCAGTAATGCTCCCAAAGGAGGAGGCCGAACGCATCAGGCAACGGCGTTCTCGCCGCCGCCGCCGCCGCCGGGATTCCTGATCCCGATTTCCGGCCACCGTAGGCGCGGGCTTGCGGACAGTGAGCAATGGGTAGCTCGCTGTCCGGCCGTCCGGTAACTGTCCGGACCAAGCCCAAGTCGTCGGCGGCGCGCACTGTTCCCGCGCGCCTCAAGGAGTTGTCAGCAACAGCAGGGACCCAGCCGGGTCGAAGCCTACTGGGGCCAGGGTTATCCGAAAGGGCGCTCGAGTCCCGGTATGAAGGCTAGAAGGAACGGGGTGGGTCTTTTAATCAGTAAGAGTCTGACACTATCTCCCGCTCCGCCTATGAGCGGGGGATGTCATTGAATGATTTTTTCCCACCATAAAAAAAAGGTGTCAGCGTTAACACGTGCATGTTAAAGTACCCACCATTTTATTTAGGTATTTTTTATTAAAGAAATGACAAAAGCTAATTTATTATACTAATATACATAAAACATATAACACTATTATAAAATTATCCCAAGGGATCATACACCCGGGATATCCTATGTCTAGGACCTAGACTATGGCGTTTAAAGTAAGATTGTTTTAATCTCGTTCGGTGTGGGTAAGAGACAGAGCTATACAGGTTGTCTAGCGCCAACTCTTACCCACACTAAAACAAGATTAAAACAGTCTTACTTTAAACGTCATGGTAACCCCGATGGTCTGCCCGTGTGCCGAATTTCAGTAATAAACATACACACATAATATATACAAATAAAACATTCCCTAGTAGAATGATGTTCACTATAGATATGGTAACAGACATCAAATATAATTTATTAAAAACTAGCAGCTTAACCTCTTCTTTAAACTATAACAAAACATAAATTACATTTCACATGAAATTCTAAAATATCTTATAAAGTACCACTGAATATTTTACAACCTACCCTCCAATCTATAATTCAGTTAGATAATACCACACTAGATAATCTCAACTATAAAACTACCACAAACAAAACTAAGCTAAAGTCTTTGAACTTTCCACATGAAACTGGTCATTAAGAAACTTTCCACCTTCGACCTTCAGCAACTGAAGGTTGTTTATCCCTAACCTTGAAACCCTTTAAGGTCTCCGAAACTGAAACACGCGATCGCGTCAAGGACCTTCCATTTCCAGGGTCGGCTAGGCTTTCTTCAAGGGTAGTCGGAAGTAATCCATTAGATGCTTAAGCTACATGAGTTTTGTCTCCAAGGTCATTTGGTCCAGGGTCAAAGTCAACTTTCTTGCTAAACTGTTCTTTGATTTTGTTAAAAAATAGTCACCTAATGATTTCTTACAAGAATTACTAGTGCGGAACTAGTAATTCTTGTAAAAAATCATTAGGAGACTTCCCCACCTTAAAAAAAGGTGGAAAATCATCCTATGACTTCTCCCGCTCTAGGGTAGAGTCGGAGGGCGTATCAGACTTTTACTGACTAAAATCACATCTGCACATATATGTGCCCTATAGGGCAACTGAAGGATTATCCCTCTATTGGATTCTCGCTCAAAACATATACGAAGGAGAATCCAACTCAAATCAAAGCAGCCAAATCAAACCAACTAACCGACCGTGCCATCAAATCTTCATTCTTAATTTTTAGTATCAAAGTACCTAGGTACTTGTCTCTTTCATTGTTCTATTTGCTACACAAGATTAGTTTTAGTATATGCGAAACGAAATACATGTCTAGCATTTTTATATAAAGAATCTATGTACAAAATTTCATAACTGTGACATGAAAAATCACAAAGTTATAAGCTTGTTATGTCAGCAAAAATACATAATCACCGGGTCATCCAGGCGACTGAGAGGTTGTTTTGCACTTGCACCCAGCTGTTTGCTGATGCCTAATGCCCGATACAACCAGCCTTGGCCTGTATTGTACAGTGTCGGTGGTGTCCAACATTTTAAAATATTATTGGGAAAAACTATTGGAATCCATTCAGTTACTGATTGAACAAACTTTATTCAGGTTTCGCATAAAATACTAAAAATAATGTTTTATATTATTTTCCCCTTACGAAAAGAAGATATCCGCAGGAAAACTAAGGTTGCCGACATAGCACAAAGAATTGCCAAACTTAAGTGGCAATGGGCAGGGCACATTGCTCGCAGAACAGATGGCCGTTGGGGCGGAAAGGTTTTGGAGTGACGACCGCGTACCGGAAGACGCAGCGTTGGAAGGCCTCCTACAAGGTGGACCGATGACCTGGTGAAGGTAGCGGAAAACCGATGGATGCGGGACGCACAGGAACGTTCGATGTGGCGACGCTTGGGGGAGGCCTATGTCCAACAGTAGACGTGTATCGGCTGAAATGATGATGATGATGATGATGATGATTATTTTCCCCTTACACAATGGTTGATTCATGTCGGGAATGTTGACAGTTGTATGTTCATTGACTAGTAACAATACTCGCTTGATGTTGTCACCTTATTCTTGACGTAAAATGTCTATTGTTAAGGGGTCATTGTCTCTATTTTTTTCCTGTAAACTTTGCTATGAATGTATTCTTTCATATTGACAGCTGATTTAAAATTAGTAATAGGTATATTAATACCAGGGCTCCGGTATTGTTTGAAAGAGTTATCACAGCCCTGGAGGTTATTAGACTTGCGGACAACGAGCAATCGGTAGTCATTGTCCGGCCGTCAGGTATCCATCCGTTTAAAACCAGACCCTGGAATACAAGACAACAAAGAAACATAGGAGTAAAAGTCTGACACACCCTCTCGCACCGCCTAAGAGCGGGAGATGTCATTGGATGATTTTCCTACATAAAAAAAAGTATATAATTTATTATTGTATTTCTTTACCAATAAAGTGTGTGTGAAAACTTAGAGTGGACCCTACCATGTTATGTTTCTGCACCACCCTAAGTTCAACTGGTAGAAAATGCCTAGGGCACTAAGTCCGCCTTTGTACAGAGTTTATTACTAGTGTACCTATATAGTTAAAAAAACAATTTGATAACCCAAACAATCTCCTAAGAAACTCAAAACTTATCAATGCAACTATTACCTATAGTACGAGCAGTACAACGCACGCATCACTAATCTCACCAAGATTTCCATATTAATTGACACGCGGAAAACGTCAGTTGATAACGAAAGTGTCATGGCGCCTTGGGACTAATTAGTGAGACAGTAGCTACGTAATGATTGGACGTTGATTGGGTAATCATGTGTTATTTATAGACCGTGGTTTAGGAGGTATATACCCTATTCGTGTTAAGAATAGAAAAAAAACCGTGTCTGCTCAACTGATTTAAACTTCTATTTGACATTTTATTAATAACTAGCCTTTGCCCGTGACTTCGTCCGCGTACATAAAATATAGCCTATGTCATTCAGGAATAAAGTAGCTTTTTATGGGTGAAAAAATTTTATCAATCGGACCAGTACTTTGAGACATCCTCCTACAAACAAAAAATCATGAAAACAAAAAAAACAACCTTTACCTGTTTATAATATTTGTGTAAATAAATATTGACACTATCGGAGTATTTTTTGACATTATTATAATATTGTTCACTGATTTTTTATTGCATATTGACAATATATTAAACAGTTAACGTTGAATAACATCTTATTTTTAATTATGCAGGCATAAAAATAACATGGTCCCTAAAGTTACATAGGTATATCTACCTTTTTTTTTTGTTTGTTAATTTTTCTTTAACCTTTCAATCGTGGAAATTACAGACACAATAGAAAGACAATAGGTGCGCGAACGCCGGCGTTCGCTTGGGGTTAATGAATTAATATTGCATGATCTATAATTATGTGAATTTGTAAATAACATACTTATTTAATAATTCTACACCAACAAAGGTAGTATTTGTGATTTGGTTTAATATTAAGTGCTTCATTTACCATGTACTCAGAAATAAATGATTCTATTCTATTTTGTAGGCGTGAGGATGGCATTAAAAGCAAAAAAGTGGTTACAATACGAACTATTTACTGCAACCGCTATTTGTCATGCCACCAACGTAATAAAAGTCAAAATCGGTTGAACGGACATTAATAGTAATAATAATAATAATATTTTTATTAGCCCAAAATAAAAATTTTGACACAAAAGTTAGGTAATAAAAAATAAAGAAGAAAAACTGTATTACACTGGTCAAAATAAACATTTGAACCCTGCCTCCTAAACTAGGAAGATCCTGTATCTTAGGAGGCAGTGTCTTCGCATATTAATAAAAGATTTTCATACATTTCTAACGTTATTTTGAACAGAGTATAGTTATGAACAAATGTTGAAGTAATTGAAGGTTATGTAAGATATACGTAAGGAAGGTACGGCAGCTTCTTTCTAATCCGCTATATATATGAAAAGTTACCACTGCTCTTAAAACGGTGAAGAAAAACGTAATGAAACCGACATGTCCTAGAACCAAAAATTCAAAGACACACGACATCACTCGCTTCGTCACTTACATCGCTTCCCTGAAGAGGAAGCTTAAGTCCAAGCAATGGGAACAGTATAAGGCTGATTATGCTTATAAGAAAAAGTATCTGAAAAAATAAAAGAAAGTAACTCGTCGTCCGGTAAACGACCGAACCGAACCCCTGTACCTGTAATGATCAGTGATCAGTAAATGATCACCTTGTAAACAAAAGATGATCAGTAAAAATCTGACAGTCCCTCTCACTCCACCCAGAGCAGTAGGAGTTAAATATTCTCAAAAAAAGAGGCTGCTTCTGTACAATTTTTTACTACCTTTAGTATGTACATCTGCAAATATTTCAAAAGCATTTCTATAGCTTCAAATAAAGATCTACCTGCAACAGGTGAGCTCAAATCGTTGCAATTACCGCCTGGTCACATTCCACACTGATTTGACAGAGCACCTCATTATGCTGTCGCCGCCGATGGCCGTTAATCGCAGAATGATTGCTGATAACTTTGCTATTAAGAATGCATTTGTTCAATGTTTCTGTAACCATTAAACGAAGATCTAATCGCTTGGCTGGCGCCTGCAGTACTTCTGTTGGGTGGTAAAAAGTCGTTGGAAGTCTAGTGTTTCTTTTTTTGAGTTCTGTACTTCAGCCGACTGGCAAAAACTGAACCCTATAGGATCACTTTGTTGTCTCCCTCTTAAGGTTCTTTTTTACAGGAACGCGTAGAGGTATAAACCTGCAATTAATATCAAATACTCAGGTTCATCTGAAATTAATCTTTATCTATCTTCTTCTTCTATATAAATCTGTAGAAGTAAATATTCTGTAGGTACATTGAAAATATCAAAAAAATAAATGGCAGGGGGGTGTCACTAGACCGACACCGAACCCAAAAATGTGATTAAAAAAATTTTTGTCTGTCGGTCTGTTTGTTCAGGCATCACGCAAAAACTACCGGTTCGATTACGATGAAACTTAGTATAATTATTCTTTAATATCCTGGGCATCACACTGGGTACTTTTTATCCCGGAAAAGTATATACAATAAAAACAAACTTAGTTTTGCGGTTCGATCCCTAGACCCGATTACTGTACCAACCACAAATAATAAGTTTGTCGTAGGTTACGTCACCCGCAGTGGAGTTCACTAAGGGGAGTTCACTATGGGGAGTTCACTAACCCCCCACAGAAAGGGGAACCGTGTTACCCCGAATTTAACGCGAGCGAAGCCGCGGGCAAAAGCTAGTATTAAATATTCAGGGTCTGCTGCTCTTTGGAACAGTGAAACATTTAACTTTTAACTATGAAACTCTGTCGACGAAGCGGCAACGTCGTCGTGCCATCGTGTTGCTGGCGCTTCGGCAACTGAAATTCATAGTTTTGTATGTAAACTGTGAGCAGGCATACACCAAGTGTATATTGACGAATATGCGTCTATGCAAAGTAAGCCTAAGGCGCAAAATACACAGAAAGGATGCGATTATCAAGTGATAAATCCGCGCCGCATCCTTTCTGTGTAATTTACGACGCATCTCTTTCATACATTTTTACGTACGTTTTTTTTTGTACGAATAAAATTTGAAGCGACAACAAATCCGATCCACATCCGCATCGTATCCGAATCTCATCGATTCTGTGTATTTTGCGCCTAAGTCAACTAAAGCCCAGTTGTGTTCTTTCAGTTGCTCTTTGCTCTCCAGGGCAACGGTAACTGTTTCAAACAATCTCGTGATACTAGCAGACAAGTCTATATACCTCTATCTTAGACCAGCTGTTTATCCGGCTTCTCAAACTATCTGATCCAAACCAACATATTCACACTATCTCATCGAAAGTTCCCTCAACTAATAAAGACATCTACATCAAATCGAAATCGGCTTTTCCCAACAGTTGTCAATTAATTATCGCATTATTAGTCGATTTATGAGATAAACAGCCCATCTCTATTGGAGATCGCGTAGGAAACCGGTCAATGAGTGCAAGAGATTGGTTCACGGAGTAGTGATAAGTAGGGTTTCCAACCGTCTAATTTATATTAAAATTACTTTTAACTAAACGAGAATCTATAACCCCCAATAACCATATAAAATGCAATCGCAATAGTGCGGTTGCATTTTTATTTCTTTTTTGGGTTGTTGGGGGTAGCTGATTGTGGGTCGAGCATAGGCTCGAAAAAAAAAATGAAAAAAATGAAGACAAAAAAAATTGGCACTAAAAAATTTAAATTGTAATAATATAATTGACTAGCTTTTGCCCGCGACTTCGTCCGCTAACATGAAATATAGCCTTTGTCACTCAGGAATAAAGCAGCTTTCTATCGGTGAAAAAATTTTAGCAATCGGACCAGTACTTTCAGAGATTACCTCCTACAAACAAAAAAAATAAAAACAAACTTTACCTCTTTATTATATTAGTGTAGATTGATTGAATTTAAATTATTACTAAATTATTCCATTCTAGGGACACAGTTGAAAAAAAAGAAAATGCAAATGGAATATGTACAGCTGTATTTTTCTTTCTTGTGCCTTCTCATAGTTTATGTATAAAACCAGTGTTAAGTTTAGTAAGAATTTACTTTTTGATTCAACGAACAGTCACTTCATTTTCTGTTTGAATGCATTCAAATATGTCACCCATTATTTTTTTTTTCATAGTTTTTGTTTTTATTGACTGACTTATTTTATTATAATGTATTGGATTTTAATAATATCAGTTTTATGCACTCAATGTAATTTATTTATGAATTATAATTTAATATATCTACATTAATATAATAAAGAGGTAGAGTTTGTTTTTTTGTTTGTAGGAGGTAATCTCTGGAAATACTGGTCCGATAGCTAAAATTCTTTCACCAATAGAAAGCTGCTTTATTCCTGAGTGACATAGGCGATATATATTAATTTTATGTACGCGGGCGAAGCTGCGGGCAAAAGCTAGTATGAGATAAATTTTATTATAATTGGATTGCAATAAAATTAGGTCTGTTACTGTAGCACACCGTTTTTGATGTAGGTACATAAATACCGAAAAAAATAGCCTATTGTTACTTGAAAAAATAATTTTGTATTAATGTTTGTATGTACAGTATTTGTCAGTAAATGCATATATCGATGGCAGTAAGTTTCGCTAAGGTTGTCTATACACCCCTACTTTTTAATTAGTACAAAAAAAATGGGGCTCTATCTGTACCCGTCACTGATCATATTTTTGTAGTCAAAAGTAGAAAAAACCGAAATCCTAAAATTGACCACGAAAAGGTAAATTCATCATAGAATCAATCAAACATAACAATTGCTAGTAGAAAATACTGCGGGCAGTGTTTTTCCTTAATAATTGTCACTTATTCATTCATTTATCAATAGCCTGCACAATATTTCCATAAATTGAGTGACATTTTGGAACATAAACCAACGCTAATAACTTTGCTATTTATGAATATTATTTATTGAGATTTTACTTATAAAATAACAAGGGCTTTTCTAATAAGCCCTTTAAGTATTTGTACTAATTAAAAAATAGTAGTGTATAATCTGTACTAAAATTCTCAGCTCTATTTTACCGAGATCGCGCTGGTTTTCATGGTTCCACATATTGTCCAGCTTTGTAGACAGTTCAGACACCAATATAAAAAAAAAAACCAAAATACAAAATAAAAAAAAAAAAAACAAAAATAAAATACAAAATATTTACTAGAAATCAATTTGCGTATTTATTAAACAACAACTTCAAATTCAGGTGAAAGTTTATCTAATTCTGTCAAATATTTCTTATCTATAAAAAACATTTATTTTTTCTAAATAATTATATGAGAATGATTTAAGATTTGGGTCAGTTTTATTTAATAAAAGGTAATTTAGAAAATTTAGGTGAGCTTGTTGACTTTTATTATGATTTAACTATCACATGCGACAGATTTAGAGCCAAGTTACAGTTAGTGCCTGCTTTAACTAACGAGACTATAAATATGTATTATAATAAAACAAATTGGACTAAATTCCTTCGGTGCAATAAAATGGACGACGATACAGTCACAAGTGGAGGGAAGATGTCAAGATCAGGAAATGTTTTACTTAAACTAACATTTAAAATCACGCAAATATTAAAAAGAAGAAGAGATTATAATGTGTGTATGTGTGTTTGTTACTCTTTCACACTCAAATACCTAAACTGATTTGGACGAAATTTGGCACAGGGGTAGATGATGTAGGTATCCTGAAATAGGACATAGGACAATTTTATCCCGAGAGTATTTTCTCTTGGGACAACAACATTCACGCGAGCGAAACTGTGACTGTGTTGTAATTTTATAACTCAAGAACGGGCTCACCTATCCAAACCAAATGTTTAGGCTTTGTTCGGACTATTTAGGGTAGGGTAGAATAGGGTAGAGTAGGGTAAAGTAGGGTTTAGTAAGGTAGAGTAGGGTAGAGTAGGATAGAGTAGGGTATAGTAGGGTGGAGTAGGGAAGAGCAGGAGCGAAGTCGCGCGGGCAAAAGCTAGTAGTTTTATAAAAATAAATAGTTAAAAACAATTTACTAGTAGGTATATCATAGAAACTATTTTTTTTCCAAAGTCTACTTATTACCAATACAACATTAGTATTATTATTTAGTATATGCGAAACCCGAAACACGTGTCAAGTATTTTTATGTAAAGAATCTATGTACAAAATTTCAAAACTGTATTATGAAAAATAACAAAGTTGTTATGGTACCTAGTTGGCAACATAAATACATGGTCACCGGGTGACTAGAGGTAGTTTTGCTTCCGCACCCAGCTGTGCGCTGGCGCCTAATACCCGCTATGACCTGCCGTGACTTGTGTTGTACTTAGTGTCAGTGGTGTCCAACTTGTGACCTTTTTTAAATATTTTTGATAAAAAATATAACATGGTATAAAAAACATTGCAATCGATTCAGTTACGTATTCTGAACAAACTTTAATCAGGTTTCGCAATACTTAAAATAAGATTGTAAGTATACTGAAAAAGTGCTGGTAACCCTGATAATAAGGGCCCGGCCTCGTCTGATACATATAAATGTTTATATAAGAAAGTTATTTATTATTCGCATGTTTTATGCAAGGCTGTTTGGCAGGAAATGTCGTGAATGATAATGTATCAGGTAAAAAATGGTGGGACAGCTGATTGGAAGTGGTGTGGCTCAATCTTGAACCCATATTTAAACTTGGCTACACCTCCAACAGGTTGGAACAGTAAAATCGTAATATTTACTTGTTTCTGGATTCATTTAAGGGCCTATAACACCACTCGATATTCAGACAGTCTTAGTCGATGTTGCGTCGTGTCGCGTAGTGTCATAAGGGTCAGACTACTATGAATGAAAAATAAGATCAGTCTGATTATCGTGTGCTGAATAACGCGTAGTGTAATTAAGGTCCTTTACTACTCTGTGGTTTCAAAAATATAAAGCTTTTGGTAAGATTTCTTTGAGTGAAATTCAGTGACTGTTTTAATTAATTATTCGCAAATTGATTCCTCTATGATACTTAATGTGATGTAAAATTTGGCATAGTTTTGTATCTGAAGTTTCTGCGCACTTTGATAATAATTATGTGGATTTATTGAAACAGACACGACCTCGGTAAAATGGAGCTGAAATTTTTTTTTTTTTTTGTCTGCCTCAACGATGCTTGCCGAGAAGATTGACTACACTTTTGCCATCAAATAGCTACTACAAAAACATTACAATGTGTACAATAATGTACCTACATCCATATTCTGATGGTAAACAAATTAACTAATTATTATATGAAGACATGGCTTAAAGGACTTAGTATCCAAACCAAAAAAAAAACATTTAAAAAGTTTTTACTCAATTGCGACTGAAGGAAGGTTATGTTTTCCCACCAAATTAAAAGTGTTAAAATTGACCTCACCGTACGAAAAAAATCTAGATCTCACACATAAATTAATGATGAACCTATGATACCTTATCCTTCTATGGTATAAATAAGATACCGAACTAACATGGCGTGGGTCCATTCGAGTCACGCACTATGGTATCAAGCTAAAATATTGCCATAATAATGTACAGCGCTGTCGATGACAGATTGATAGGTTTCGTTAATAAACAATCGTAAATATTGGTTCTTTACTGGATACTTGTGGGTTAAGAGACCATGGTTTACTTAAAATTATCATAAAATACGAAACATAATAAAATTGTTTTTCATGTTAACTACAACCTCTCTGAAAAGGTTATTTCTAGGCAAGCGCACTCCACCATCGACCACATACTTCACGGGGCCCTGGAACAAAGGCAAAGAAGGAACAGGTGTGTGTTTTAGTCGGTAAAAGTCGGACACGCCCTCTGCCCAAGGGCGCGAAATGTCATTAGATGATTTTCCACCTCAAAAAATAATTATCAACACTTTACGTGACCAGAGGGCTGGGTCGTTCTTCGCCCAAAGAATTAGCATTGCCTTTCAACATGGTAATGCTGCTAGTCTTCTGGGCACATTTCCGGATGACAGCGATGTGGAGGAGTACTTTGACGCCTGAGCGTACTTTGTCATTTTGTATTATATTTATGTACGTAGTTAGGTTTCAGTATAAATAGTTTAGTTAGTGTATAAGTTAGTTTTTCATTATCTAGGTATTTCTTACGTAAGATTCTGTTAACAAAGCAGTAAAGTACTTTTAAACTATTGTGCAGCCCATGACATATTTGAATTTAATGCACATTGTGTGCACTATCTGCACATACAGTAAAATACTTAAGTATGCCAGTCAAATAAACGTCCATATATCATGATAGATACGCAACTCATTTATATTTAGTGCGCAATAATTTTTAATACTCATTATTCTACTCTCGTTGGCACGAGTTATATGATATAAGCCTTTCTAATCTTACTGCATATACCATGAAACGATTAGCCTAGCTCTTGTATTCATGGGAAATTATAGGAATGCATTAAAATGGCTGTAGCGACATCTATGGCGCCACTTATGAACTACAAACAATACGAAATCCTGCATCGCGCAATTAAAATTTTCCCCGCGATTTGAACATGATGTTTTTGCTTGTTTTTCATATTCCTTTCAATCGGCTTTGATCTTTAGAAATATTATTACACAAAAAAAAAACCGGCCAAGAGCGTGTCGGGCCACGCTCAGTGTAGGGTTCCGTAGTTTCCCGTCCGTCACAATAAGTGTACCCACTTATGAGTTTAAAAAAATGCTTGCATATACGATTAAACTACAAACTTAGTGCAGAAATTATTTTGTACAACCTTTTTGTCTTTTTTGTACAAAAACTGTTCTTTCCATCGAGTTCAAAATGATTTTCCTAGAAAGTCCTTATAAAGTTCTACTTTTCAGATTTTTTTCATATTTTCTAAACTTATGGTTCAAAAGTTAGAGGGGGGGACACATTGTTTTTTACTTTTGGAGCGATTATTTCCGAAATTATTGACATTATCAAAAAATGATTTTAGTAAACCCCTATTCATTTTTAAATACCTATCCAACAATATATCACACATTAGGGTTGAAATTAAAAAAAAATCACTTCCCGCTTTACATATAGGGGGGCTACCCTAATAAAACATTTTTTTCCAATTTTTATTTTACACTTTTGTCGGCGTGATTGATATATATATTGGTATCAAACAGCTTTCTAGTGCTAACGGTCACAGAGATTAAGCGAGGACGGACAGACAGACAGACGGACAGACAGACATGGCGAAATTATAAGGGTTCCTAGTTGACTACGGAACCCTAAAAAGCTGGTTAAGTGTTCTTCAGAATGTACATTATAGCATCATCATCATCATCATTTCAGCCGAAAGACGTCCACTGTTGGACATAAACCTCACCCAAGTGTCGCCACAATGAACGGTCCTGTGCATATCGTGTCCATCGGATTCCTGCAACCTTTACCAGGTCATCGGTCCACCTTGTAGGAGGCCTTCCAACACTACGTCTTCGGGTCGCCATTCACACACATATATACATAGCATATTGTTAATCAGTCAATATTTTGTTCAAGGGACTATTCGCCTCAAAAATCTATGTCTCTGGGATATTTAGAGCACAGAAAGAGAGTAGTGATTATAAAGCTGTTTATGCTTATTATAATATTACTACATGTACGCCACAGAGGAGGAGCAGTGGTGGTCGAGTGGCAACGCCCCAACTTACGAGTTTTAGGTCGCGGGTTCAAACCCAGCCAGGCGCATTACTTTGTGTAATTTATTCCATCACCACGGCTCTCAAAACGATGAAAGAAAACATCGTGAGGAAACCGACATGTCCTAGAACCAAAAATTTGAAGACATGTGACATCCACCAACCCGCACTGAGCCCGCGTGGTGGATTACGGCCCATTCCCTCTCCTAGAGAGAAGACCTGAGTCCCAACGGAAGGATCATTATAAGGCCGACTACGCTATGCTATGTATCTAGGGTTGCCAACCATACTGTTTTAAACAGTATAATACTGTTTTTCACTAAATTATACTTTTTACTGTTGAACAAAAATAAAGTATACAAAATACTGTTTTCAGTATCAAAATTTAATTAGCTGTTTGTCATTGAAGTCTTCTGTCACATTTGATCATTTTGAGAAAATTATAGATAATCTAAATTTGTATAGACTCAATATTGGTATGGATGATTTATATTCAGAATTAACAAATTTCAAAGTAATTTATGAAAAAATATCAGAAGACAAAGATTTTCTTGAAATGAGTACTGACCAAAAGTGGAGCCATTTATTAGTAAACACTTCAGAAGAATTTAAAAACATAACTAAAATTGTCTCATATCTACTTTCTGTTCCCGCCACCTCAGCATTTACTGAAAGAGTTTTTTCAGTAATGAATGCTAAGTGGCGGGAGGATAGAAATAGAGCATCTATTAATTTAATAAAAAATGAGCTCCTCATTTATTTTAATTTCAGTTATGATTGTGATGAGGCGTATGAAGTTTTTAAAAAAGATTGTAAATTAGTAAGTTGTGCGAAAAGCCAAAAAATATGTATTTAAAACAATAAATAAATAAAATACTGTTCATTTTTCTAAAATACTGTTTAATATTCTTCATAGACCTGAATATACTTTATTTCTTGTAAAAAAAGTTGGCAACCCTATATGTATCCCACAAACACACAACTATTGTTCTAAATTACAATATCGTAATTAAATACAATAATTGTAATATTGAGTTGCACAAGCCAGTGGTTTCACACCTGCGTTCGTAATCAAAAGACCACAACTAGACCAATTGTAAGGAATACCTATGGGCTAATGATTCATTGATACTGTGGAAATACTTTGTAATTAGTTGCCTAATCAAATATACTAGCAGGCCTAGCCAAGTTACGACCGTTTCATTCCGAATCTCTTTCTGACTGTACGGTAACACCTCCGATTCCTTTGTTCTGACCACGTGACTTAACGTTGAGATGATGTCATGGGAATGACGTCATCTCATTGTAAAACTAAGAAAACTTCAAATGTAGTGTGGAGTGAAGTTTTCTACTAGCGTTAACGATTGTAGATTATGAAACTGGCTAAGCTTTAATGTGATCTATTTAACGACATAAACTGTACTATTAACGGGATGGAGTTAAACAACATTATTTTTAGTTTATGCGAAAACTGAATATAGCGGTCAAGCGCGAACCTATCAACAATAAAAAAAAATAAAAAAAATATAGCTTGTTCAGAATTAGTAACTGAATGGATTCCAATAGTTTATACACCATGTTATACTTTTTCCCAAAAATATTTAAAAAAGATCACAAGTTGGACACCACCGACACTAAGTGCAACACAGATCTCGGCAAGCCATAGCGGGTATTAGGAGCCATCAAACAACTTGGTGCAAGTGCAAAACAATCCCTCAGTCACCTGGATGGTCCGGTGACCTTGTATTTTTACTGACATAACAAGCTTAAAACTTTGCTCGCGCATATGGTGGCCGGCGATCGCGATCTACGATTTCCCTTCTTATATCTTCAAAGTAGCCTCAGAGTTACCAGCCATATCTGAAGCTACAGAACTAAAGATCTAGACATAAAATAAAGCAATAAGTGCTCTTGCAATGAAAATGAGTAATGAACACGATAATTACTCACCATCTCTCACCAGCATGGCGGCCTCACACAATAAACTTCATACAATGTTGCCAGATTAGATAGATCATTAACTATGCACTCACATTTTACGAGACTTTCACGACTAACTACTATTCTAGACTAGCATGCAACTGTAACTGAGGTAACTGTGGACTTTAGTATTTAAATAGCTCAGAAATGGCGATCTTATTTTTTAAACATGGACGAAAAATATTTTTGCACATTTTTGCAAAAAAACTGTCAAATTGACAAGTGAACGTTGGTGTGTCCTAGCCTTAATAACGTATTTAAGGTTCTATTAAGGGACTACTCAAACTTATTCAGCTCTATTCAGCTTATGTCCATAGAAAACAACGATTTTGTATGGAGACCCGTACGCATCCATTCAGCTTTCCGCGTTTATTCAGCTTTCGCGGCAAACAAGTATAAAATAAGAGCAAATGTGTTTTTATCATGCGAGTGCTTTAGATAGAGTTCAGCGCTGATAAAACTTAAACTTTGGTGGTGGTGGCGTTCCAGGACCACGGGTTGCCCTATCAGGAAAGGGAACTCGAGCCCCGGTATGAAGGCTTGAAGGAACGGGGTGGGTTTTTTAGTCAGTAAGAGTCTGACACTAGCTCCCGCTCCGCCCAAGAGCGGGGGTTGTCATTGGATGATTTTCCCCACCGAAAAAAAAAAAGGTCCTAGTAGGCTTCGGCCCTGCTAGCCTCTACGGGGTTTTGCTGTCACCTCTTTTAAGGCCCAAGCGCCCGAAAAGTGTCATGAAATAGTGACTTTTTGAAGCCTACTCCTCGGTAACGGCCAGGTTAATAGGTTTGAAAAAAATATATGCTTATTATAGATTCATGAGCAACATTATCAAATATTGATTTTTTTCTTACGATTAATAATTTTGTTTAAAAAAACATATTAAATATTTAGCAATTACGCAACTATTGCCTTTAGACAACGTTCAAATTCATGTAGCTCCAGACTCCTTTTAAAAACCAGGTACTTATATCTATGAATTGACGTAAAAGAAAGTTAATACACAGAATCTTCATCTAGCCTGTACTCCTAGCTACGATTTCCTTACTCTATCAATATCTCTGAACATTATTACCTAGATAAGTGACAACCGCACACAAATGCTCACTGAAGTGCATGCATGCAGTAAAACAGATGCCATTAGATTATGACTCAGTCATACTAATAGTGTTACTACGAACGTGTGTCTGTTTGTCTGCCCCTTTTTTTGAGGTAGGAAATCAATGACTTCTCTTTCTCTAGGGTGGAACGAGAGGGAGTGTCAAACTTCTACTGATTAAAGCCACACCTGTGTCCTTCAGTTGTCTTTCCCCCTTCATAAATTCCCCGTGGCCCTAACGGGCATCAGCCCTGCTGAGTTGTGCGTAGAACACTATTTGCCGTCAACGGGATCTTTACCGGACCTCCGGGCGGCGAGCTACTTATTACTCGTCGTACGCAAACCATAATGGTTTGCTGTAAGAAAATGCAATTGTAAGTTAAACTCGCCCTTGTAGCTACATCAGCTGTCCTTAGATCGCGCCTCAAGGAGTTGTCAGCAACAGCAGGGACCCAGCTGGGTCGAAGCCTACTGGGGCCATGGTTAGATTCGAAAGACAGCTCGAGCCCCAGTATGAAGGCTAGAAGGAATGGGGTGGGTCTTTTAGTTAGTAAGAGTCTGGCACTATCTCCCGCTCCGCCCAAGAGCGGGGGTTGTCATTGGATGATTTTTTCCCACCGTCTTTTCATATAATTTTATATTAGTTTCAAGTTACAACATCATTTACATTTAAAAAATACTTAACTAACTATAATTATTATAGTAAAATAATAATAAAACCCTACGCTAATTACAACTAACTAATACCAAACTAAAATATGGCGTCGTAATAATGTGTTATGAGATTAAAATGAGAGATTAGGGTACAGAATACTTTTCATTCTAGTAGGAAGATCCCTTGAGATAATAAAACACAACTCACATGGGCGAAGTCACGGGCAGAAGGTAGTAGTCAATAAATAGCCGAATGACTTGTAAACCTAAAAAGGTAAATTGATTTCTAGTCGGCACAACTGAAGTCATTTTATTACCACTTCGTTCTACACAATATCACCGAGTATGTTACCGCTACGGTAAGATCTCTGCCTACCCTTAAAAGGTAAAGTGGTACATGAGTTTGGTTTACCAGACAAAGTAGTATATACCTATATTTATTAGACTAGTCAAACGTATAAGAGACACCGCAAACTGCAGACTTTCGATCGGCCGATAGTTTGGTTAGTTGCTAATATGAAGCTAAACTTATTTGTCGGCCGATTCTGAATCGTTTTGTGTGCGCACTTACATACTGATCAAGCAACCGACCAAACTATCGGCCGATCAAAAGTTTGTAGTTTGCGGGGTCTCTAAACGAAATTGAGATTAAGGGACTACGCACATTTAATCAGGGCCCCAAGTCTGCTATTTTTATAAATTCGTCATTCCAACACGATCCCATTGTCATTTTGCTAAAAGTTTGTAATCTGCTAATTCATAATGATC
The DNA here is from genome assembly GCA_910589285.2 of Mythimna ferrago. Taxonomy (NCBI): domain Eukaryota; kingdom Metazoa; phylum Arthropoda; class Insecta; order Lepidoptera; family Noctuidae; genus Mythimna; species Mythimna ferrago. Next base: position 22,196,415 of record OU342688.1, on the reverse strand, counting down.
GATCATTGATCGGTCACTGGTCTTGTAATAGAATTGTGGTAGAATGATAATTTCGAGCTTAGTAAAACCAATAACTGCACAATAACGTTCTAATGGTAAAACACTGATCAAATAAACTGTCAAAGTTTTAGCAGATTACCGCAAAAGTCTAATATTCATTTGTCAATATGTACTAGATTACCATTCTATGTCACTTCTTTCAATGGAGTGTCACAGGTTGACCACTGGAAAGTCATAATGACGCCATTATATTAGTAGATTACCAAACTTGTCAAAATCGACAATTATGACACCAATGATAGACCATTGTGACACTATTGTAATAGCAGACTTGAGGCCCTGCTCTATTCGCGTTTCGCTGAACGATTTTGGTCACACTTATACAGTTCTACTTCTATCAGCCGCGTAAAGTTTAAGTTTTATCAGCGCTGAACTCTATCTAAAGCACTCGCATGATTAAAACACATTTGTTCTTATTTTATACTTGTTTGCCGCGAAAGCTGAATAAACGCGGAAAGCTGAATGGATGCGTACGCGTCTCCATACAAAATCGTTGTTTTCTATGGACATAAACTGAATAGAGCTGAATAAGTGTGAGTAGTCCCTTAAAAGAACCTTAAATACGTTATTAAGGCTAGGACACACCAACGTTCACTTGTCAATTTGACAGTTTTTTTGCAAAAATGTGCAAAAATATTTTTCGTCCATGTTTAATATAAAACTGACATATCAACGTATAGCCGAAACTACTGAGACAAAGAGTGTGAAATTTTCCACACGGTTTCCTTTTGTGTCATACATAGGCGACCAGTAAGTGAGCATTTTCTAAAATTCACTGCTCTTAAGCAAATCTGTAAATAGTGTCAGACTTTTACTGACTTAAAACTCATTCCTGTTCCTTCGTTGCTTTTCGTACCGGGGCCGAATCTTCCTTTCAGAAACAGATCCTTGGTCCCAGTAGGCTTTGACCCTTTTTTTTATGGTGGGAAAAAATCATGCATTGACATCCCCCGCTCTTGGGCGGAGCGGGAGATAGTGTCAGACTCTTACTGACTAAAAGACCCACCCCGTTCCTTCTAGCCTTCATACCGGGGCTCGAGCGCCCTTTCGGATAACCCTGGCCCCAGTAGGCTTCGACCCGGCTGGGTCCCTGCTGTTGCTGACAACTTCTTGAGGCGCGCGGGAACAGTGCGCGCCGTCGACGACTTGGGCTTGGTCCGGACAGTTACCGGACGGCCAGACAGCGAGCTAAGGCTTTGACCCTACTGGGCCCCTAAGGGGATGAAACGAGTCCAAAGTTAATATGAAAAAAACCTACTTTCACGCCAGCGAAGCCGCAGAAGCTAGTTATTTTATAAACCGAAAGACTATTGGTAAAGGTTATGTCAGCAACATGAATCCAGTCAACCTGTCAATTTTACAGATTTTCGCAAGAATATGCAAAATCATTTATTATTATAACTTATTTAAATTCTAGACGAAAGGAAATTCGTGTCGAAAGACTGTAAAGGCTTGTCCACACCGCTGCAGTCATAACATCATACTCGCAGTAATTATTCGTGCCTACATTGTTCGCAACAATGCAGAAGAACTAAACTAACTATAAAGATGCTTTACAGCCACTCACAATAAACATTTATTACAAGAATATTGTTATTACGGCATTGTGTTAACACATTCTTCGATTTATTGATTACTAAAGGAAATTGCTAATAAAATTGCTACGCTTTACACTTGCATACGGTACACTGGCCTACGACGTTCTATGAATCCGTTACGTCATTACTTAAAGACTAGAAAAGTCCAGGGTTGTAGGATTGTTCGAAGTCTCCGCACCCTCGGAATGCAAAGGGCTACTGAAAGATCTCTGGTGGATTTTAGTCATTAAAAGTCTGACACTACCTCTCCCTCCAAAAACAAGTATTAGACCAAGTCACATAATTATATCAGCTTTTCATTGGATCGTTAATTGTGGCGACACTTGGGGGAGGCCTATGTTCAACAGTGGACGTCTGTCGGCTGAAATGATGATGATGATGACTAGCTTTTTTCCGCAGCTTCGCTAGCGTACATAAAATATAGAATATGTCACTCGGGAATAAAGCGGTTTTCTATCTGTGTAAAAATTTAGCAATCTGACCAGTACTTTCAGAGATTACTTCTTATAAACAAAAAAATATAAAAATAAAAACCAAACTTTACCTCTTTATAATATTAGTACCTATATATACCAGTTGTCGAATACTTATTGTCATACTTTTTCTTTATTTTTCAAATAAAAGTGATAAAACAAAGGTGTATAAACCATTTTAATTACTATGCTGTACGTACTCGTACATATACATGTGTGAGTTAGTTTTATTATAGTCATAGGTACTATTAGAAAACTAAATCATTATTCACGTTTATTGTTTATGTCAAATTGTCAACAACCGTTAATTATTAGTGAAAGTAACAATTAATAAACCATATTAAATTAATTACTGTTCCGTTGCAGAACTTGTGTTCAACAGACAACTTCACATAATTTACTGACCTTTATTCTAATGCATTTTGATGACAAGTCCACCTAGCATGTACAAATGACTTTTATGGCTTAACAATAATATGGGCTTGCCTTTACCGCCCGCACAGAACGATACATCACTATGCTTCGAGCTACTAGCTGTCAAATTAGAGATTCGTATCGGTCGTACTAAATAGATGATAAGTTGCCCACCTGGATATGATTCATAAGTCGTGACAGCTACTGTCAAAATTATGTGACGTGCATACCAAGCTTTATATTATGGTCGGAAGTGTAGTGCCGTATATGGTGGTATTGGTAGATTGTCGTAATGGATTTGATTTAGATAGTGAATCACAGGTTGACGCAGTGGTTGAGAGATTAGCTGCTGCGCTGCGTGACGCGGATTCGATTTTCACCGAGAAAAATAATTTTTACAAAAAAAAAAACATAACCGACTTCATTCTTCATTGAAAAGTACAAAATAACTTTAATTTCGGAAGTCGGTGTTTCTATATTAAAGTTATTTTGTACTTTTCAGTGAATAATGAAGTCGGTTATATTTTTTTTTGTAAAGGGTTTTTTTATTTTACACTTTTTAGTTATGGTACCACCACTAAAAAGTACCCCTCAGTCAAACTTCTATCATTCATCTCTAACAATTCTAATAATTCCAAACACGGTTAGATTACATTAATTTACCTTCTGGCTTCATCATCAGATTAGTTCGATACATCCCCCCCCCCTTTTTAGGGTTCCGTAGCCAAATGGCAAAAAACGGAACCCTTATAGATTCGTCATGTCTGTCTGTCTGTCTGTCTGTCCGTCCGTATGTCACAGCCACTTTTTTCCGAAACTATAAGAGCTATACTGTTGAAACTTTGTAAGTAGATGTATTCTGTGAACCGCATTAAGATTTTCACACAAAAATAGAAAAAAAGCAATAAATTTTGGGGGTCCCCATACTTAGAACTGAAACTCAAAAATTTTTTTTTCATCATACCCATACGTGTGGGGTATCTATGGATAGGTCTTCAAAAATGGTACTGAGGTTTCTAATATCATTTTTTTCTAAACTGGATAGTTTGCGCGAGAGACACTTCCAAAGTGGTAAAATGTGTGTCCCCCCCCCTCTAACTTCTAAAACAAGAGAAGGATAAAACTAAAAAAAATATATGATGTACATTACTATAAAAACTGCCAACGAAAATTGGTTTGAACGAAATCTAGTAAGTAGTTTTTTTTTAATGCGTCATAAATCGAAAAAAATACACAATTATTAAAACATCGATCAAAGTTACAACACATTACAAGAACTTTTATATTATGTTACTTGCTGCTACGGAACCCTTCATGGGCGAGTCCGAGTCGCACTTGGCCGGTTTTTTCTTTCAGTCAGTCATCGACTACACTTATAAACAAAGCAATTTTTCTTATTATGACAGTCCTGCTGTGATTCTATGAGGAGTTCTGTTCCATATCTTCGAAGTTCATGATCCGATCATAACAATATTTCTATGGGACCAACTTGGAAGCATAAGCTTTCAACCAAAAAATAATTTTTAAAATCGGTCCGGAATAGACCGAGATATCGGTGAACATACATATAAAAAAAAAGATACGTTCAGCCAAACATAGAACCTCCTCCTTTTCGAAGTCGGTTAAAAAGTATTTACATTGTATGGCATACAGATTTTCAGTTGTTACGTGTCTGGAAGTTTTGTGTATGTGAGCTTTTAAAGTTTGATTTTCATACAGTACGAGTACGGAACAAAAAGGACTGGAACAATGTGCCTGTAGCGTTCTTCTCGTCCGTCTTCAAGGCTTTAGTTAATAAGCTCTAGTTTATATCAAATAACAAAAACTCTTTTTTTATGGTGGGAAAAAATCATCCAATGACAACCCCCGCTCATGGGCGGAGCGGGAGATAGTGTCAGACTCTTACTGACTAAAAGACTCACCCCGTTCCTTCTAGCCTTCATACCGGGGCTCGAGCTCCCTTTCGGATAACCCTGGCCCCAGACAAAAACTACTTTAAAATATTAAAGCTCAGAGAATAACTGTAAATTAATATCGATACCCATCTGTCTATTATACAATACCAAAGTTATTACCCATTCATCATATTTTTTATTACTGAGAAATAATTATTTTCTTATTGTATATTAATAAACCGGAAATTACCAAATGCCAGGGTGTCTTTTAACCCAAAACAATATATCAGACTAATTTATTATCACCTTCTCATGAAACTCCTTAATATTACGATCAATAAAATATTATAACTAAAAATACGTGTTCCTTTAAAATCATTTCCGTGGAACAATATAATTTCATTGTCAAAGTCTTTAAAGGACATAAAATAAAGCCTTTAAACACTGATTATTATGTCAACGATTGTTAAACATGACACGGTCATGAGATGGGAAATATTATTGTAACGGTATTTTTATGGTTGTTATTTTGAATAGCAGAAGATGATTCAGGCTTATAGTCCCTTGAATATCTGCCTGGAATTAAATGGACACAACACTCGTACCCGCCTAGGCGGCAGTACGAGTATCTGTGCATTTAATTGCGGTCAGCTGCGCCCGGATAGAGCCCTGCTGCCTTGTTAATCCATTTTCTTTGCTAAACATTGACTTAATTTACATATGCTATGTTCACTTTGGAGAATATTTAACCACCAATTTTATGTGTAAAAATGTTTCTAAAGATCCAAACCGTTTCGAAGGAGTAGGGAAAAGTTGCGAAGTTGCTAAATATTTTTTTTAGACAAAAGTATTAATCAAACGAAAAAATCAATCGTTGATAATATTGTTTATGAATCTATAATAAACATATAATTTTTTCAAACCTATTAACGTGGCTGTTACTGAGGAGTAGGCTTCCGAAAATCACTGTTTTATGGCACTGCTCAGCTGCTTGGGCTTTAATCGTGTATATAATATCACTAGCTTTTACCAACAAAAAACAACAACATTACACCACAACAAAATTATCCCAATGGAAATTACACCTAGAGCTAACTATCATAATTATGTCCTATTACAAGAATGATCTGATGACCAAATTCAATTGCACCATTACCCGCTAAGACCAAGAGGAATGTCTGAAAGGGAAATCGTGGTCCCAGAACGCAAAGGGCAATAGGGTAGTGTCCAGGGTCAAAATAATTACATTTTATTTAGTCCGTATTTCAGATTATAAAAAAATATTGGACACGTACTTTTTCTTTTTTCGATTAAACAAAAAATAACAAAGATATAGCCCATTAAAGTTACGTGTGACGTCACCTCGTGCGAAAAAATGTAGCACGGTGTGACGTTACACGTAACTTTAATGGGCTATATCTTTGTCATTTTTGGTTTAATTTACAAAAAAAAAAATGTGTCCCTTATTTTTGAATAGTCTAAAAGACGGACTAATTAATTTTTTTACGGCAACTAGCCTATTGATAGAAGGTGGGTTTAAATCAGTAAAAATCTTACACATCCTCTCGTTCCCGCTCTAGGGAAGACTAGAGCGGGAGAAGTTACTGGACGATATTCTAACACAAAAACAAATCAAAATTGCACCAATTCGAAGATGGAGTATAATTACTAAATTATAATTGCTACTGTATAATTATTAAATTATTTAATCAATTTCTTCTCTTCCCTGAACAACAGGATTGTCTTGTTGTTGTTCTTGTTTGTTGTTGTTTGTCTGTTGTTGTGTTTGTTGTTGTTGTTTATCTTGTTCTTGTTGTTTGTTGTTGTTGTTATCTTGTTCATAACACTAATGAACATGACATCGATACCTCTGAGCTTAAAGGGCTATAGCACTATTTTTATTGTGCTTTTGTGTACAATATTGACTGATCTACACTGTTCTTACATAGTATCTATCAATATTGTAACAACAACCACATTTTTTAAAAGAGTAACCATGGAGTTTCTTGCCGGTTCTTCTCCATAGAAAACGACCAATTTGGAACCGTGCACTGGTTTCTGACGTTTTATAAGTGCCCATGTAGGCCTATGTGAAATAAAATATTTTGACTTTGACTTGACAATGTTCTATAGGTACGCCCTTATTTTTTTTTTTGTCCTTCATCATTATGAAGAAAAATTGTACGTACCTATTTATTGTTTTACTAATTATTTGAAATTCCGCATCGTTCATATAATTGTTTCCAAAACAACTTGTATATCACGTTGCAGCTCTAGCAAAATACTAAAAACTATTGAGGTCGAATCCTACAAGTTTGATTAATAACTAGTTACCATATTCGCTTCATGTTTTTATCCGTGAAATCCGTCAATCTGCTGTATATATCCGCATTAACTACTGTTAATACTATATTAACACTAATTCCTACAAACTGATTCAAAGAGTGCATTCATACGGAGGAATGTCGCCGCGAATTCTCGACATAGCCATGTCAGGCACGTCTATGGCACGCAGAGTTTGGCATTTGTGTCGCGTGCCTCGTTCTGTCTGTATGCGCCTTAATACCTGTGCTCCATAATCAGGATATCAGGTCAAGATTCCTTTCGTACATCGTAGGGCTTCTACTGGGTATTTGTAAGGGGGAGGGCTTTTGCCTTTACAATTTATTAGTGTGATTGTAAGTTCAATTACTCTTGTAAAGGCGAAAGTTAAGATGTATGTGTGTGAGGACACCGAGCAATGGGTAGGTCGCCGTCTGGCCGTCCAGTAATTAACCGAAGCTAGCCCATTCGTCAACAGCACATAGTGACTCACGCTTTCCTCAAAGAGATGTCAGCAAACTGGGAGAAGTCATTTGATGATTTCCATCTTAAAGAAAAAGGATGTATGTTTTTTATTTGCGTATGTTTTTTTCTCCAAGCTTACCGACCAAACCAAGCTTACCGACTTAGCCCGAAGAATGGCCAAAGGCCCATTGATTGCAGAACAGATAGTCGATGGAGTCTGAAGGTTCTCGGACCGCGTACTAGAAGACGAAGTGTTGGAAGGCCTCCTACAAGGTGGACTAACGATCTGGTGAGGATCGCGAGCATCCGATACATGTGAGACGCACAGGACTGTTCCTTGTGGCTCCGGGGAAGTTGGGAGAGGTATATACCCAAAGATGATGTCTAGCATATTTTCAGTTTATTTGGCTGTTCAATCACAACCTTCATCTCCCTTCAAAAGTCATTGACGGCGTTTAACACCAAGTACAAGTAAGGACATACTAAAAAGCCTATTACAAGTTAATTATAGCGTAGTTATCTTGTGAACAAACGTTTTGACGGCGGCTCTAACAGATTAGATTGTGGCGATAATTACAGTCTGCCCTTAAACCTGACTAGAAAATGTTAGATCAAGGAATTGTCTACAGCCACGCCTGTGAGGAAATGACAACAGAAATTGTCGATTCCAACGGTTGCTCTAAAGCAGGACGCAATTTTTTTATTGTACACACAATTTATACACACAGTAAAAATAGAAAAGTTGATGTACATAGGCGAGCTTCACCCACATCTGGGAAACGTGGACACTTTTGTGTCTTATGACAGATACAAGCTACCAATGAATATTTAATTTCTATAGAACCAGTATGAATCCATCCACTATCTGTGCTTACGTAAAATTTTTTTGTTGCTTCCAAATACTCATGATGATCAAAAAGTGTTCGGTGTCAGTAACTGGAAACAAAAAAGTGTCTCAGTTTGCGTAGCGCCATTGAGGTTCCACTTTTAATAAGGAAGGGTAATATACCCTTCCTTATTAAAAGTGGAACCTACCAATTATTATTATTTATTATTTCAAATGACACATTTAACCTTATTTTCTTAATTAGAATCCCTAAGCGGAGCAATGTCCTTTTGAAATATTTTCCGTGAGTAAGTACCATTACTAAATACAGCTATAGGATTGGGTAATTGACTCATATTTTTTAAATGTTAGTATAAAAAATAACTTTATCGAATTTTGCAAATGAAAAAAAAAACATTTTCATCCAATATTAATCAAGTTAGAAACCTTTCAAATCTGGTGGAAGGGGAAATTAATGATGCATATACTAAATGTGACATCAAAGTCAAGGTTACGTGCTCTAAAAGAGATACTTAGCGAGATATTATCAATCATCAAAAAAAAAAATTCTTACTGTAAAAACCCAGTCTTCTATTTCACTGCAATTATTAATCATTATCATTATCAATTCAAACGAAAGACGTTCACTATTGGACAAGGCATGACCTGGTGAAGATAGCGGGAATCCGATAGAGATGTAACACATAGGCCCGGTGGTTATGACAACACTTGGAAGAGGCCTATATCCAGCTGTGGTCTGCATTATTTCTAGCTGAACCCTAACTATTCAGAACTTTAAAAATCAAATTACCTTTGCAGTTTTAGTGGTCCTTATTTCTTCGAACAAAACCATATTTGAATGATGTTCCGTCAAATTCAATAATACCTTTCAACCCACTGCATTTATGATTTGTTATCGCAATATCTCTCATTTCGTATATTGAATGTTGGTCGTGTCTTACAAACTGCAGCCATTCATCCAAAGTTAATGAGTTTCCGGCAAAAGCTGGCGAGCATTGAATAACTTGAACTTTGTCCTCAAGGCACTAGAAATTTCTAGACATTATGGCTGTCTTTAGACGTTTTCAATATTAATATTATTATGTTAAGAACCGATCACACTAAGGCGATTACATTTCAGATTATAATCTCCGGATTTCAATTATCTATTATGTATATCACACTACTCACAGTCAATATTCAGCAACTATCCCAAAAGAACTTTTAAAGACTGCGAAACAGGATGTAAAGTCCCATAAACCTCCATTACAAAGAAGGTTTGGATTCATCATCATCATCATTATCACCATATCAGCCGATAGAAGTCCACTGTTGGACATAGGCCTCCCACAAGTGTCGCCACAATGAACGATCAGATTTGGATTGTTACACATATGAACTCTGATTAAGAGAGGTACCTATTATTAAAATTTATTTGAAGACTATCCCTCCTTTAAGTACAAAATGTTTTGGGAACAAATTAATTGTGCATAGCTACAGCTAAGGAGTGGAATACCCTGCCAGAGTCTGTATTTATTGATAGCTACAACTCGGGGATCTTTAAGTCAAGATTGAATAGGTTACTTCTAAGCAAGCGTGCTCCATCGTCGACCACATCTTCGCTTTCCATCAGGTGAGACAATGGTCAAGCGCAAGCTAGCACAATTGAAAAAAAATTTTCCCATTCGTTTACCTTCGTAGTTAAAGATCGCTGGTTGATTCCCAGCAATTGAGGGTCTAACGTAAAAGTAAATTTACTTGTCTAATTAAGTAAATTGTCATGACAATTCAATTTGCAGTAAACGGCTAATAAAATTTACTGCGCTATGCATTAACTGTGAGCATTGATGACCTAGGCGTGTGAGCAGTGGTGACCCAGGGGTGTGACCAGTGGTGGCCCAGGGGTGCCCCGACTTACAAGTTGTAGAACCCAGCGAGGCTAATTTTGTTTAACTTATTTCATCACCACTGCTCTTAAGATGGTAAAGGAAAACTTCATGAGGAAACCAGCATGTGCTAGACCTAGACCATGACGTTTAAAGTAAGATTGTTTTAATCTTGTTTCAGTGTGGGTAAGAGACAGAGCTATACAAGTTGTCTAGCGCCATCTCTTACCCACACCGAAAGAAGATTCAAACAGTCTTACTTTAAACGTCACGGTAACTCCGCTAGAACCAACGAAGAAGGCCCGCGTGGTAAATTACGGTTTACGGCCCTTTCCCTCTCCTATAGAGGAGGCTTTACTTCCAGCAGTGGGAACACTAAAGCAGATTATGCTTTCTACGATATGCGTCTACGACCTGAATCCAAGTTGTCATTTGTCTTGTCATCTAAAGGGAAACAAAATTCATAGGGTACTTGCCGTTGACCCAGAATCCTGAAATTTGGCAAGGTCTTATAGCATAAATCTGAAAACAGTAATTTTGTTGTAATGTCACAAAAAAAAAAAATATACGATTCCAAACAATCTACGAGAGCTACGGAAATTAAATTTTTTTCATAGGTGAGTTGTACGGAACCCTCAGAGCGCGAGCCCAACTCGTACTTGCCTAGATTTTTAAATGCACAAAATAAAGGCTATTTCGAATAGCGTGCAAGTAACTCATTACTGTAGCCCGCAGCACTTTGTGCAACCAATTGATGCAAGTATTGCTATAATGCAAAAATAATTATAGGTTGCTAACCTTTTACCTAAGAACACGGTAACTACCTGTACTTTGACTATTAATAATGCCCCAGGATGATAAGAAGCGGTTAATCATTTCTAGGTAAGCCATAATTTGCTGGTAGCTTTTGATGTTGGACTTACAAGCAATTGCAGCATGAAATCGAGTGGTTTAGGGAAAGGATAGATTTGCTTAATCATAAAATATGCCTGCTAGAGCCTTATGAATTTTAAGAGGCTGCCTAAGAGGCCCTATAAAATTTATCTTAGATTACGACACAAAATAGATAGTAGTACAGAAGTCAATCTCATGTATGTACTTCACTTTTCATTGCGCTCGGCGGTCGCGCTAGAGTCGCGAAATGTGTGGTGATAAATACCTAGTATAAATTGTAAAAATATTACATGACCATAGCCATGTTCTCTTTCTATTTTGTGATTGCGATAAAGCAGTTTACCCCTGTCATAGAGTACCGTACATAAAAGGTGCATCGATGGTCCGATTTATCGGTTCTTTCTTCTTGGGATTCTTCAAGTGACTTTTAATGATTCAAGAGAATGACAATGATCTCCAATGATACAATAAATATATAAGCGGTACAGTTCCATCACGGATCTTGAACACTTGCGCAGAAGTCAAATATTCGGTCTCTTTAGTGGTGCGAAGTGCGACGCGGGGGCGGGGAGTGTCAGTGATTGGCTGGAGACGTCACTCCTCATTCGTTCACTGCGTTGCTGCATGTATCTAGCGACGAAGACGATTGGCTCGCCAATGTATGGAATGCGCAAAGCGATCCCCACTCTGACGCCGAGCGTTCAAGATCCATGATGGCAACTGTACGTCATGTGAGATTTGCGTGATTTCCGCGTACGAGACGGAGCAGTTTGATAGACCCCTACACCGGTAGACCAAAGAATTGATGACCAATGTTGAAGGTTGGAAGAACTTACTGGATACAGGAAGAACTAGATCATAAGACCAGTCATTGTGGCAATGCTGTGGAAGGTCTAATAATGAGCGTATTTTGGTTGGGCTTGCTCAGCTAAGTTGAAGACATCGAATCCTAAGGGGTCGACCGCAGTCAGCGATCGATCGTCGGACGTTGGTCAACTGATGTGAACTTTTCGTGTAATAGGAACTGTCATTCGATTATGATTGTTTTAACCTGGCAACAGCGTTAAAAGAAAGAAATATTTCAAAATAAAATTCTTCTTTCTTTTTTTTCTTCTTTGTATATAGGTACTAGCTGACCTGGCAAACTTCGTACCGTCAATGAATGTAGTACATCTTTTGATATAGTCAACTGATTGTGATGAAAGAAAGCCAAAACAAGTAATATATCAAGTTACACACAATTTGTATAAAAATTTTCTACATCGCTTTCGTACATTTTACGTAATGAGCGCATAAATGAAAACTTCTACAAATTTTATGTTACATTGAGATCTTACATCAAATATAGCACCATTTAATTACCATTGCTGGCGTTAAAATATTAAATAAGCTATCTGCATGCAAATCATAGTCATTACAAGAATTATAATAAGTTAATTGATACTTGTTTAGTTTATGATTTTATAATATTAATTTCATACGGTAATAGTAGGATTATTGCTAATATCAGAATATTAATTAAAATGTCAAGAATAAAATACTGTAAATAATACCGGAATATACACATTGCTGGTGACATAATTACAAAAAGAGAAACTAAGTGATTATAATAACATATATAGTCTGTCTAAAAAGTCAAACGATTTGGGAATTTTTAAACGAATTAAAAAATTTGTTGTTGACAACCAGAATTTTATTTGTCATTCACTTGTTACTTGATATGATGATAGTTCTACAACAGATTTTGATCGTAGTATGGCTAGTGATGATGAATCATTATCGGAATAGAATATTTAGAATCAGACTTCTCTTACGATTTTAGATTTATGCTATTAATTTATACTTACTTTTTACTATTATATCATTGCAAATGTATCCTACTTTTGTAATAAGAATATTATTAAAGAGACTGAAATAGGTATATTCTAAACGATTTTTTTTTTGTATTTTATATTGATAAAAAGTCCCCCCATATTATTAAATCATTTATAAAATACTTATATTTTATACTTTTTATGTAAGCAACGATCAAGATCTCTTAATCAACCTTGATTTTTGAACCAGCGTTGACTAAGTACATCAGATTTCATTTTGATTTTACCCTAATAATTACCCAAGTCGTTTGACTTTTTAGACAGACTCTATCAAAGTTTATATGAACATATACCTACTTTTACAAGATATAAGTTTACATTCAGTTTATTCTTCTTCCAACACATTCTAACGTTCTCTTTTGTTCTTCAACAGTGGCAGCAGTATGTATCCTGCTGGAAGTGGGCGCGCTGCCCAGCCGGAGAGCTGGCTTCATTTGCAACGACCCTGCGCTGTCCTACCCTCACACCGGGGACACCTTCTCCATATCGCTGGTGGCAGCCATCACTGTCATCATACCTTATTTAGTGGTGAGTGTTCTGTTAACGTTTGCTTTACGGCCTGTTCGCGAATTCAGTCGTTGTGGCGAGCGGGGCGGCGAATACCCCGGCATCAGTAAGCGGTCGTGCGGGGCTGTGAGCGGTGTCTCGTACCGTGCTTCAAACATTTTCATATTTTCGATCTTACCGCTCGCCGCCGCGCGTTTAGCTACCCCTCACAGGAGTGTAACGCAGCTCAGCTCGTCGGTAGGCTCGTATAGGAATTCTCCTATGAAATCAAACACTTCGGGCGGCGCAATCTTATATTTTTTTTACTTATTTAAACGAATTCAAGCTTTCCTTACAAAAATCACTTCAACACTCAAAAAACAACAGACATTCTTTTTTCTACTAACTTTCAAACCTATTCTAGAACAGTATAATCCTTCGAATTATATTTTACAAGCCAGTTCGTTGGTTACATAAAAAAGCAACTCATGCGATCTCCTTTCGATATCACAGGAGCAAGGTCGTGGACGCGCTGTTAGTCCCGGCTGTCATTTGTTGTTCTTTGACAGTCGTTGCGGTAGTTGAAACCCAGAAAATACCGGTCTTGCTAAGAGTTATTGTGGTTAACCAGTAACCAGGTTGTGGAGGTCAGATAGGCAGTCTAGCCAGATTGATTTTTGAACATTTTCTTATTATTTATCTGAGAAAAAATCTTTGTAAATTCTAAAGTGGCGGGAACATCGACACGGTTGACGCATTGGCTGACTGATAGGCTACTGCGCGACATGTTGTGGGTTCGACTCCCAATTTTTGTGAGCTTATAATAATATGTACCTATGTTTGCGACCCGCTCTGATGTTTTTTCTTTTCTTTTTTTTAAACTTTGTCCCACACTAGAAATAACTCCTGTAGGTATCGTGGGTGCGTTCACAAACATGTAAATTCCAAGACACCCAGACCCGGAACACTTATCTGTGGCTATAAAAATATTTGTCCCGTGCGGGAATCGAACCCGCGACACGCAGCACAGCGGCCAATCACTCAACCATTGTGCCAACCGTGCCGTCAAACAACAAGTTACCACGCATAAAACATCAGGAACTATTGTCGTGTAACCGCTACTGTTGTGCTAGTCACAAATGTACACAGGTGGGCACAAGAACATACACAAATGTTGATTTACTCTTTATGATAATGAGACTAACGTCATACAATGCAGGTGCATGCAAATGAAGAAAAAGTTAAAGTTTCTAGGAATTTTCATGAAAATGTTGCGACTAAGTGTAAATATTTCAACTATAGAAAACTGTGTCGGTAACAGTACCTCTACCATGAGTTTAAAGCAATAGTATTTGTCGATACTCGACAGGGACTTAAAAACACCATCATAAAGGTTACAGAATTATAAGTGTTACATGTTGAATGTGTAACAGAATCAAAAATGTAACACTTATATATGTGTTTTCAATGTGTTAACCCAAAACACTTAAAAAAGTGTAACCGTAACATATCTGTAACAGATATAAAAGTGTTAACAGTGTTAATAAGTGTAACAGGTAAACGCAGCGTTGCCAAAGTTACAATTTACTTACTTATGTTACTGTGCAATTATTTCAGTTACACATATTAACACTTATTAACACATATAACAGGTTACAGTTTTGATTCGGTGGCACTTAATAACACATGTAAAAGGTTACAGTTTGATTCGGTAACATTATTGTATCTGTTACACTTAAAAGTGTTTCTCTGTTAAAACTGTTTTAAAAAACAGTGTTAAAACACTTTATTACGGTTACAGTTTGAGTCCCTGGTACTCGATACCAACTACGTAAATATCTTGTATGGCAAATTTTACAGCGCCTCTAGCGGTCACTTACGGAACCAAAATTTGCCATACAAAATATTTACGTAGTCGGTATCGAGTATCGACAAATACTATTGCTTTAAACTCATGGTAGAGGTACTGAACTTATCACTAGAGATAGGAATAAGCAGAGTATATTTTACCTTAAATTCCTCCCCCTCTAAAATCCTGGAATTATAAAACTTGACAATTAGACGTCTGCCAATTTATATCACAACAAATCTATGAAGTAGGCGTAACTCACACTATTCCGTTTATCTTTTCCGTAAAACCATTGAATTATGATGCTATTTTTATTTTATCACAACACACACAATTTTTAATGAACAAATTAAAATGTACATAGGTACTACGTCTACACGTAATAGTACATTTTATTTTTAGTACCGTTTGACAGTTCTACAACTGTCAAACGATACTTCTTAGACTTGAATTTCACCAAAAGCCAATAGATTTAGAAGTATGTGTTTATTTATTTATTTATTTCTAAAAATGTACAATATCCTTACAGGCTAAATGGACCCAATGCGATATTGCAGTTTCCTTATTTTAAATAGTGCCACTGTTTATACCGTAGCTAATTCTGTATGTTGCTATCCTAGTGAACGTACTCAAAGCACATGAGAATAAGTCTAGTCTCTATAACGTCTTAGTCACTGTATGAAAATGTATCTCTCTATAAACCTAGTCCCATTGACTCCTCGTTTACTCTAATTGTCCCCGCACACGGGCCAAAAAAAAAACGCCGCTACAAGCTTCTTTTTGAGGCGGCCTTTTTTTGTGGCTCGTGTGCGGCGGTGCCACCACAAAAAAAAGCGCTTAAAGCGGCTTCAAGCTTCTCCGGACACAAGGTGTCGCGCGCACTTCAGCTGTTTTTTGCAGCCGCTTTTAGCATTTTTTTGTTGCGGCGTTTTTTTGAGGACAGTTAATAAATGACAACCAGCATTTAAAAAGTCTCGACGGTAATTATAGTGTTCACACAATTTAAGCCACTCAAAAGCTGACACTCTGTGTAGTGTCAACGTCTGAGTAGCTGACTGTGGCGACACCTTTTTGAAGTACACTTGACAAGAAATTGACATTATAATGCATCTGCTAAGTAAATAGCCTGTCCATTACAATTTACGACGTTAGCTGTCCGCCGTTACCTCGTGTCCATTTTAATGTATTCTGCTGTCATTAGATATGATGTATGTATTAGGTACTTGATGGCTGAAGATTATCAGGTGACAGAGCTGTACATTAGTGTCGTTAGTATTATCATTGGCTTTTTCCATCTACTAGAGGTCCTCAAGTTATGTTGCGCAACCTATGCTGTGCAACATAAAGCCTCGAATATGGATGGGGCTAAAAGTTCCTTAAGGCCCAAGTGCCCCAAAAGTGCCATAAAACAGTGACTTTCTAAAGCCTACACCTCGGTAACGGCCAAGTTAATAGGTTTGAAAAAAATATATGTTTTTTTTTTCATTCATGAACAACATTATAAATAAACATTTGATTTTTTCGTGCGATTAGTACTTTTGTCAAAAAAAAATATTTAGCAATTTCACAACTTTTCCCTACTCCTGTGAAACGGCTTGGATCTTTAGAAAATTTTTTATAAATAAAATTGGTGGTTAAATACTCTTTAAAGTGAACATAGCAAATGTAAATCAGTCAATATTTCGCAAAGAAAATGGACTTAAAGGTCAGCCGCGCACTATCCGGGCGCAGCTGACCGCAATTAAATGCACAGATACGCGTACTGCCGCCTAGGCGGGTACGAGTGTTGTACCCATTTAATTTCAGCCAGTTGTTTCAAGGGACTATAAGCCTTAAAGTTTGCTGTCCCTTACACTCTGTATAATATGTGTGATATTCACACTAAATATATATAGTTAATATAGAGGTGGAAGTTTGTGCACAGGTAGATTATGGTAGACCTGGTGCTATTCCAGGACATATCCTCATGTCTGTCATTTAAGGGGAGATTCTGCCCCCTAATACATCTGAGGCTTTACAAAAGACCCTAAATTACTTATTTTTCTCAGTGGCTAATGTTTTGATTACTAACATAGTTTTTAAGAATTGGTGGAATGGATGGAATTGGAAACTAACAATTTTTGGGCCTAGTTGACATTAATAGAATAGAATAGAATTTATGTTATATCGGACACAGAAAGATCCATACAGTTTTAATAAACAATAATTATAATTATTAAAATCAATGTTCATGTGTATTCAACTGCGCCTTTCTTTCCAGCTCTGGGCTGTGGAAACAACCCTCCAACAAGAAGACGAATATAACCTGAAGAAGAGTAAACTCCTCGACAGCGCCAAGACTGCCGCCTTCCTATACCGGGACTACATCTATGGGTCGGTGGTAAACCTAACCATACTCGAGGTCGTCAAGTGTGTGGTGGGGTATCCGAGACCCACCTTCTTCGATCTGTGCCAGCCGGATAAGGCTAGCACTTGTAATGAGTGAGTATACTTCTTTATATGCTGCTAGTTGCCGCCCGAGGAACCATACCATAGTCGGCCTTATAATGTTCCCACTGTTGGGACTTAGGGCTCCTCTTTAGGAGAGGGAAACCGGCTGCGTTAAATTAGTACCTACAAATAATAGCCTATATGTGCTTCAAGGATATAAGATATCCTGGCACCAAATCTTTATATGTATAATTCTTCTGTACGTGTGTTTGTCACCTAACTCCTAAACGGCTTGACCAATTTAGATATTTTGTGCGTATAAGAGTAGGTTTCTAGATGGTTTGAAAACAAAATTTAACCGGTACGAGGCACTGCAATTGGGTTCTTTGTTTTTTCTGACGATAAGCCAGTTTTCGAGAACAATATCTGTCGGGCTCACTAGTTTAATACAAAACCGTTTAAAGGTGGAAAATAATTAACCTTTCAATCGTGGAAATTACAGACACAATAGAAAGACAATAGGTGCGCGAGCGAGAAGGTGGTGCCGGCGTTCGCTTGGGGTTTAATGAATTAAATTACTTTTCTCACAATAAAAAAAAAGGAGGAGGAGGGAAAAGGTGTATTAAACACCCACATGTGTCATTTAATTGCCGTTTCAGGGCAACTCATGTGAAAAAATTCTGTGGCCCTCTTTGACATCTCTTTGAGGTGCGCATCGAACGTTACGTGCCGTCGACTCGGACTCGGTGCACTACAAAAAACTTAAAATATATCTGATGACCCTGGCTACTTAATTCCATTGTGGACTGTCCAAATACCGGAACGGATCTTGCGCCGTCGATCGCTTTGCGCATTTCATACATTGGCGAGCCAATCGTCGTCGTTGTTAGATACATGCAGCAACACAGGGAACGAATCACGAGTGACGTCTATGACACGATGGCGCGGCGAGCCAATCACTGACACTCCCCGTCCCCGCGTCTCACTTCGCACCACTAAAGAGACCAAATATTTGACTTCTGCGCAACTTGAAGCCAGCGCTCAAGATCCGTGCCGGTAATCGTACCAGTGTACCTTAGTCTAAAAGTCATGCTGCAAATTTTTAGTTATTTTTTTTTTTCTAATAATCCCTGTCCAGTAATCAATATGTTGTCTCCAACAGTTCCGAGTTCGTGAGCAACTACCGCTGCACGTCCATGAAGTACTCGCGGTACCTGCAGATCGACTCCAGTCGCAGCTTCCCTTCAGCGCACGCGTCGCTCTCCGTCTACTGCGGCCTGTTTCTAGCTGTGAGTACCTATTCTTTTGTTATTGTTAAGCTCGTGCTTGACCATCTATCTCAGCTGATGGAATAAGTATATTTATAATAATAGTTTAAAATAATAGTTCCCTAGTTTGTAGCTATCAGGGAACACAGACTCTGGCAGAGAATTCCACTCCTTAGCTGTACCACGGTAATAATATCTACGCACAATGAATGTGTCCATTTGTCCAAAGGTTTTGTGCGTATTGTAATGAAATGAAATGAATGTTTATTAAGAGCCTATTATACGTCTTAAAAAAATACAGGAGCTTAAAATTAATACGTTATAATACTAATGGGTGGTCTTATCGCTAGAAGCGATTTTTTTACTCAGAGATTACCACCTACAAACAAAAAAAAACAAACTTTACCTCTTTATTATATTAGTGATACCAACTAACATAAATCTACTTTCCACAGTGGTACCTCCAAAGGCGAGCGTTCAGCTGGCACAACCGGTCCGTACTGCTGGTGCCGCTCCTGCAAGTCCTCTGCATCGTCTACGCCGCCGTGTGCTCGCTGAGCCGGCTCAGCGACCACCGGCATCACTGGTGGGACGTGCTGGTTGGCGGGGCCATGGGGATGCTCAGTGTTTTATACACGGTAAGTGACTCTTGACATAGTTGGCTACTATCACACCATTATAAAGACGAAATACACAAATATTGTTACAAAATAATAAACTAATACGTATAAAAGAAGCTATAAACTATTGCACACGAAGTGACGGCGTCGTGTTCCACTGCGAGGTCGGTATTCTTTCGACGGCGCGCACTGTTCCCGCGCGCCTCAAGGAGTTGTCAGCAACAGCAGGGGCCCAGCTGGGTCGAAGCCTACTGGGGGCAGGGTTAACTCCAAAAGGTAGCTCGGCCCCGGTATGAAAGGCAAGAAGGATCGGGGTGGGTTTTTCAGTCAGTAAGAGTCTGACACTATCTCCCGTTCCGCCCATGAGCGGGGGTTTTCATTGAATGATTTTACCCACCAAAAAAAAAGGGGGGCCCAGCTGGGTCGAAGCCAACTGCGGGCAGGGTTAGCTCCGAAATGGAAGCTCGGCCCCTTTATGAAAGGCAAGAAGCATCGGGGTGAGTTTTTTAGTCAGTAACAGTTTGACACTATCTTCCGCTCCGCCCAAGGGCGGGGGATGTCAATTGGATGAATTTTACCCAATAAAAACCCTCTTCTTCTGCTCTACCTTTATGAAGCTATCCTCATCGCTCTGCTTGCCCCCTTTCTTTTTTAGGGTTTCGTACCTCTAAAAGAAAAAACGGAACCCTTATAGAATCACTTTGTTGTCTGTCCGTCTGTGTGTCTGTCTGTTTGTCTGTCTGTCAAGACCCTTTATCTCGAGAACGCGTGGACGTTTCGAGTTGAAATTAAAACCATATACTCAAAATCTCCAAAATCAAACTTCTAAATTAACGAATAAAAAAGATACGGCCGTTTATGTCGTAAAACATTATATTTTGATACTCTTAAAGATCGAAATTCATAGGGTACTTCCAGTTGACCCAGAATCCTGAAATTTGGCACAAAGCAAGGTCTTATAGCACAGGTAGGTATAGGAAAAAATTAAAGCTCGATCGGCTTTGGACGAAAATTGTTTATCAATGTTCGTATTTATTATTTTGTTCCGATACCTATATAGGTACTTATGTAGTTTATTTAATCTCCGTGAGTGTGACCGTGGCATCTCCGCGGACCCTAACAGAATACCAGCGCTGCGTTATTTTAAATATAGGCACCTTTTTGACCTTACACAGATTTTAAAGTTATCTTTTAATGTATTCTAATTCTACTGTTTTTGAATTTATATGTAGGTATGTGTGAGGTACAAATGAACGTTTTTTTCTTTCTTTTCTTTCTATAAAAAGAACACATCCTCCAAGTTTCAGTTCTTTGCAATCAACGGTTTAGGTTGTCGATTCGTCAGTAATTCAGGACAAAGCTTTTTAAAAGTATAGATTATCGAATTTTTATTGAATTCATTTTGTAAGTATAGTTAAATTATCAATTCATAACACACCAGTCACGTTTTCACAGGTACATAACTGCACCAATTCAACCAATTTCATACGTATAACCTTTAGGACTGTGGCATATCAACGTTTGTAATTGACAATCTAACACCCGTATTTTTAAAGAAGTAAAATCTCATTCTATAGTGGAGTATCACATGTTACATACTTGAGAAAACGCTCAAGTAACACTCGACTCTAGGTGGTTGTTGTTGTGGTTTGTTGGCAGTTCTAACTTCAAGTAATTTCTCATTTTGTAAGTATAGATATTATCAATTCATAACACACCAGTCACGTTTTCACAGGTACATCGCTGCACTAATTCAACCAATTTCATACGTATACCTAACCTTTAGGACTGTGGCATATCAAAGTTTGTATTGGACAATCTAACACTCGTATTTATAAAGAAGTAAAATCTCATTCTATGTGGAGATATTAGAGTAACACATGTTACTTACTTGAGAAAATGCTCAAGTAACAATCAACTCTAGGTGGTTGTTGTTGTTTATTGGCAGTTCTAACTTCAAGTAATTTCTTAACTATAGAATACAAACCGTTACTTTAGTAGTTATTTTTACTTGTTTATAAATCATCATCTTCCTGCCCTTGTCCCATGTTACTTGGAGTCGGCGCAGCTAGTTTTTTTCTTCCATTCTATCATGACACCCGTCATGCTATCACTAACTCCCTTTTCTTTCATATCACTCTTCACACAATCCATCCATCTTTTATTCGGCTTTGCTTTCCCTCTGCACTCATCCACATTTACTTGTTTATAAATATGGATGTTAAATTCTCGTAGATAAAGTAATCGGCAAAGCACTCAACTTTATCAACTACTAAGTAATAAATAGAGCCAGATTAGGTTTGTCAGAGTTTAAGCTCAGCACATCACCAACATGGTCATTACCTTCCATATTTGTCCAACAATCCTTTTAAAATAATTGCACCGCATACAACCGACACCACACCTTCAATTAAACTCGCTGCATTTAAATTACAAATGTTTTGTCCCAACGAATGTATTTAAATAAAGATTTTAATCAATGTTGACATCACTGGCTTATTATTACTCTAGTGATTTATGTTTAGCAGGCAATAAACCTCATTACAGTTTATGTAAATGTGTGCAAGGTGCAACTATGATGGAATGGCTTTATAGCTGAGAGGAATTACCTCGGCTGTCGTGTTTACATGAACTGTGCTTTTAATGCAATTAACGCCGTAAATCTCGAAATAGCTGCAGATGTCCAATTATTTATCTACTTCATTATATCTTCGGTTAGGGCCACATAGATCAAAGCCGTAATCTCTTTGACTAAGCTTAGACCTTTTGGCTCAGCCAAGTCAGGTTTTATATTCCGGAGACTCTCTTCTTCTTAGTCGTGCACTCTTGACAGAGAGGTCGTGGTCATGTCTCAGTCGAGTCTTGCGCCACCGTCTCTCTC
Organism: Mythimna ferrago; assembly: GCA_910589285.2. Classification (NCBI taxonomy): domain Eukaryota; kingdom Metazoa; phylum Arthropoda; class Insecta; order Lepidoptera; family Noctuidae; genus Mythimna; species Mythimna ferrago. Next base: position 22,174,174 of record OU342688.1, on the reverse strand, counting down.
GCGATGCAGCGCCATGAAGCTTTGTGTTTGGCAGCTTGGGAGTTGTCATTAAGGCGTATAGTTCCTTGAACAATCTGGCCGAAATTATGTGAACGTAACTCTCGCATTCGCCTAGGCGGCAGTACGCAAATCTGTGCATTTATTTGCGGCCAGCAGCGCCCGGAAAGCGCTTTAAATCCATTTTCTCTGCGAGATATTGATTGATTTACATATGCAATGTTCACTTTGAAGAATATTTAACCACCAATTTTTATGTGTAAGAATGTTTCTAAAGGTCCAAGCCGTTTCGAAGGAGTAGGGAAAAGTTGCGAAAAGTTGCGAAATTGCTAAATATTTTTTTTTGACAAAAATATTAATTGCACGAAAAAATCAAATGTTGATATTATTGTTCATGAATCTATAATAAACATATATTTTTTTCAAACCAATTGACTTAGCCGTTACGGAGGAGTAGGCCTCAGAAAATCACTGTTTTATGGCACTTTTCGGGCGCTTGGCCCTTAATGCTAATGTGTGTCACAGATAGCGGTGATTACTTAACGATTTAGTCAGTTTAATTTTTTTTGCGAAGCAGTGTTTTAATCATTTGGAAACTTCATAAAACTCGACAACGATAATATTTTATATTTTCATTACTCAACAACCCTTAATAAATAATTCAATAATTTTATAGAGCCCTTTTCAAAAACGTACTTCCCTGGTGTGTTGTCTAGGGCAGCAATTGGTTACTTACCATCAGGAGAACCAACTGCTGTTCTACCTCTCTCGACAAAAAGAGTCAAAGTTTAGACATGTCACTACAATAGCTTCTGCTCTTCCAGGTCCTAGTTCTCTGCAAGAACTTCTCGCAGCCAGCCGTGGTCAGCACCAGCGACATCTCAAGCAGTGACGGCAACAACCATCAGTCGGTCCGACGGTTGCTGTCCAGCGAACCTCACGTGGTGGTACCCTAGCCTCAAGCAGTGTAAGCGAACGCTTACTAACGTGTTACAAACTCTTGAAGTGAAGTGAGTGAAGTGGTCCTGCGGATCTATGAACCTCAGTTAGGTCTAGATGTAGTCTAATAACTCAACTGTGGAGCCCGCACCTGGTCCATCGACCAATGTCTCTCTGTGGGAGGACCTTCCTTTATCTCTTATGTCTGAGTATGGTACTTGGGCCATGGTGACCATAACCTTAGATAGGCTTATTCCTGCCGGCCCACCAATCTCCATAAACAGATTTGGCCTCTCAAGTTTTTTATGGCTTCAGTAAGGGAGTTCAGGAATCCTATGGTTCTTGTGCGTATTTCAGTGACACCCGTGCAGTCAAGGAGCGCAATTGTTTCCTCTCCCTCCAAGCATTCTCTGCACAGGAAACCATCTCTCTCTCATATGTTGACGTAATGACGTAAGACTCAGGAGACCGCAGCGGGCCTCCCACAAATGGACATTTATAGGGAGCCGAACGGGTCCGCGCCACAGACAAGGAGCTAAGATTTAGAGGTCTGAATCTCATTTGCTTTTAAATTATGTTGTTGATGCTCTCAATGCTCTGTTATGATAATATGTAGATATCTGTGCGCTGAACGCAATCGAAACGTTTGCCACGTTTGGTTCTCTGATTGGTTAAGAGCTTGGAGCGGACCAATCAGAGCGCCAAACGTCATAAACGTGCCGATCACGTTGATGTAAAATAAACTCGCACTAGGCACTCTGTATTAGTTAAGTTAAGCGCCAAATAAACATAGGATAACGGTCATTGACCCTCCTACATTTATTGACATTCTTAATTTCAAAAATGGAATAAAAAACCTTTTCTGAAAAACAGCCCCCCTAGCCAAGTTACAACCGTATCGTGTTGAATTCCGCTCTACAATCGGTAACGCTTCGGTGTCAGCAGTTGTAGAAAACGATAAGTGGGTAGCCATGTTAACGCGCCTGAGTCGGCCACTCGTTTATACAATGTAGCGTTTGTTTATCAAAGGATGTAGCGTTAAACGTTGTAGAAATTTTGAACGATGTGAACTTGGTTACGAATTTTCTATTCGTTTGTTCCGACTACGTGACTTAGCGTTGAGATGATGTCATTCCCATACATTTGATTACTTTTCGACTAGCGTTAACGATTGCAGATTATCAACTTGGCTAGGGGTGCAGGTCACTGATGGTTTTTCGGGTACCTTCGGTATTTTGGAGACATTAGGAAAAGGTCAATGTACTTTATTTTAAGTTTATCTGGCGCCGTGTATAGTGAAGATATACGCGACTGCAAAATGGTCATTGTTGTGAAGAAAATCGCTTCGGTTAAGATTTTATAGAATTTGGACGATTTTATAATATTTGTGATAATTGCTTTCTCTACGGTAATTCTATTTAGAGAAGAAAGTTGAACATGACGTAATATTTTTTTCTTTATTTTAAACAGAGTAAGCCTCGAGCTTACTTGATTTTAAAGTTTGATGAGCCATCTCCTAAAAAAGCGTTTTATTTCAAATTCAAATTCAAAGCGTTTTATTTCATTGATCGTTTTTTAACATTAATTGGGAAGTTTCATAAAATTTAGAAAGAGATCATTATTTTTACGTGTGTTATAAGTATGCGTAGAAAAAGAGTCTTAACTGATAAAGAAAAATATTTTAACGAGTAACGAGTTCAGTGATTTAGATGATGGGATGTCAGAACGTTCAGTTAACTTAGTAAATGAGCATTGTTCAAATTCATTTGTTAGTGATTCGAAATTGATATTATAGAAAATAATTGTAAATAATTATAGTTTTAAATAAGTAAGTTTTTTGTGCGAGTGAACCATAAATTTGACATTAGAAATTGAAATTAAATTTTAGAATTGATTTTATGTAAATGATAGTTCAATGTCCATTGTTCTATATTGAGTAAATACTAATGGTATATAGACTTTTCACTTGCATCAAACTTGAAAAAAAAAGCAATAACATGTCAGCTCAACAAAAAAGTTGGAAGCTGCGACTCAAAATAAATAAACTAATTAAATAAAAATAAAGTGTGTATGTACAAAGTGATGCTAGTTCGTGACATAGAAATGCACTTAGCAAAAACCCCTTGAGATTCTTTTATCTTAATTCCCTTACGTTTAAATAGAAGGGGGGTGCCCAATGTTTTCTTTGAAGCTTCATATTTTACAGGGGAATAGCCCCTTTAGTACACAACTTTGTTTACAATGACAAATGAAATTAGTCAATCATTATTCTGAACAACACCCTACTGTTTGAAAAGAAAGATATTTTTAGCGAGAGGGAGAGCAGACAAAAAAAGTTTGAGAAACTTTGTCATTTATATTGAAATAAAATACTTCTTTTGGAAACTAATACCATAATTATGTATTTGTTTACGAAAGATGTAGGTTTAACATTATTTAATTTCTCACCTGATGGTAAGCGATGATGTGGCCGACAATGGAGCACACTTGCCTAGAAGTAATCTATTTACTTTTGATATAAAAACCCCTGCGTATCAGGAAACATATACCCCGGCAGGGAATTTCACTCCTTAGCTGTACGCACAATGAATCTGTTCCCAAAAAGCTTTGTACGCAGATAATTCCATTTCAAACATTTTAAGCTAAACTCCATTTTTAAATCAATACCCACGTAAACAATACAGTTTTATTAGAAGTTAATAGATTTTTGCGCCTAATAATTTTAAATAAACACATTGAGTCATTCGTAGTTGTAAATTTCATTATAATTAATTATAAGTTAATTATAAATGAGACCAGTGATATTGGAACACTGATTACAAAATTAATTATGAATACTTTTTACTATTCGGACAAAAAAAAATTTAAAAAATCTGTTCCCAAAAACTGGAAAAGAGTTATTCATGATAATAAGAATCTGTAAAAAAAAATAACTGTAATTTGTTCAAATAATTAAAAAATACAGCGACATTAAAAACTATTAAAATATAACGTAACACAATAGTTTCACGGCGTAACTCTACTTACTAATTTATTAATTAATTCTATTAAATATTATTAAATAAAATACATTTTTAAATAATAATAATAACATTTGACAGTATTCACTGCTTAGTACCTGTCTAGTCGTAAGATTATTAAAAAATATATTTATTGTTAACATTTTTCATGGAACCATGAGTTAAACCACCCACCTGTATTTATAAATATTAATAACACATTACCCTTTGTTGTTTTTATTGAAGTCGGGTAAAATTAGTTCACATATCAAAATTAATTTAGAAAAGAAAAATAATAGTTTTTTTTCTAAAATTGATTTTTTTTTCTGTATTTTTTTAAGAATTTGACATTCCTGTGCATTTAGTATACTATTAATTATTAGTTTTTGAAAATTGTAAATATTCTTTTTAAGGTGTAGATGTTTGAATGTGGCTGTCTGTATGTAAACATGTATAAAATAAATTAAACAAATTTAAATCTATTTTTTTTTTATTTTTACCCTACCATTGTTTACCTTTCTTAGAAAAAAATATCTTGCGCTGAGCTATGTCAGTACTTTAGGTCTATATTCCTTAAGAGTTCCAAACCTCATCACTATCATCATCATCAGCCGAAAGACGTCTACTGTTAGACATAGGCCGGTCCTATGCGTCTCGCCATCAGGTCGTCGGTTCACCTTATGGAAGGCCTTCCAACGCTGCGTCTTCCGGTACGTGGTCGCCACTCCAGAACCTTTTGGCCCCGTCGACCATCTGTTCTGCCAGCAACATGCCCTGCCCTCTGCCACTTAAGTTTGGTGTTTCTTCAGGTTTTGTCGGTAACCTTGGTTCTCCTGCGGATATCTTCATTTAAAACAGACACATTAAATTAAAAAAAAAGACAATCCTTATTGACAGGCTCGCACTTGACTGCTATCCCTCTTGATCGTAAATTTTGGTGTGGCCGGTGGTAAAGTAATAATAATAATAATAGTCGTTTCAGCCAATGGCTTAATAGCCAAGAGCCTCGGCCAACACCTTAGGAGGCTCTCGTTAGGCGACTGGATCAACGGCTTGATTCAGAGAGCGGTACTCTTGGACACGGCTCGTATTGTTTGGAGGTTCCTTTCTCTGGAACCCTGACCGCCGGTAGCTTGGACCCTGTTCCCGATACCGGTGGGATACTGTTTTTTATATTTTTAAATGTTTCATTTTTATTTTTGGATGAAATAAAGGTAATAATATTAGTATTTATTTCACAAAACGAACTCATTGCACTGTATACATAGTATGTAGAGTATTAATAGTAACATTATCACATTATTAGCACAATATTATTAACTCTATCCCTTAAACTAGGTCTAGCCTGTATCATAACGTACGTTTTCGTAGAAGGAACCTTTTCACTCTTGACCTAAAGACCCTAGTTCTATATTTCCTCATAGCTAACAGCTATCAGGAAACACAGACTCCGGCAAAGAATTCCACTCCTTAGCTTTCCGCGCTAAAACTACTTTTAAATGCGCAATAAACTTTATCACCGTTTAAAAATAACATCAGAAGTCACGAGCGAAAGTTTAACATTAAGATAAATAAATAAATAATTGTTTAATAAACCCTCTGATTGGTTTGTTTCTGTTTAATTTGAAAAGGAAAGCCTTTTTACTGGCGTGCAATTGCGCTGGTTAGATTATGGTGATTTTCTCGGGGAACGGTCAATTTAGCATAATAAAACTTTGTTTTACTGTGATCGGATGATTGTACCTAGTTAGGGTTCCGTAGCCAAATGGCAAAAAACCCTTATAGATTCGTCATGTCTGTCTGTCTGTCCGTCCGTATGTCACAGCCACTTTTTTCCGAAACTATAAGAGCTATACTGATGAAACTTAGTGAGTAGATGTATTCTGTAAACCGCATTAAGATTTTTACACAAAAATACAAAAAACAATAAATTTTGGGGGTATATATGTAATGAAATGACCTCCTTGGAAATGACATTTCATTTTTTTAATTTTTAAGCTGTGGATACGGGGTGACGTATCATTCAATGACAGATGATGTTTAGATTATTTTGTGCATTTTATTGTTATAAAAACTTGAGAGATAATTAAAGGGATATAATTGAGGAGGCGATATTATTAAACTTTAAATGTCGTTTCTTTGTTTTCAGGTGAGATAAAAGTGTAATTTTAGTTAAACGATAATTGTTATACTGTAAAAGCATGTTGAATAAAACAAATCTTTGTTTTCAGAGAAACAATTTGTGGTTTATTTCGAAAATCTTCAATAATATATCTTATAAAACGACATTTTTGTTAACTAAAAGAAGATGGACCGGCTGCAATTTGAGTTTACGATGATAGCTTCAAATGATGGCAAATCAAATGTATTAGCCATAACCTCAATATCTACAGAAGAAGGAAAATGTTATGTTTTACCTGATGAGCTGAAGCCGGTGATTCATCATACATACATTGTCAAAATGAATACTTTCTCAAAAATAAAAAATAGTATAAAGAAAAGGTATCAAAGTAGAAAAATATGGATAAAATTGGATGAAGATCTTAAGAAAACATATAGAGATGAGGAAGGTAATATGCAATTTTTAGATCAATATTTAGAAGAAATAAGCACAAAACAACCAATAGACAAAAACGACAAGTTGCAACATATCTTGGAAAAATTAATAGAAACTACTACAAAGAAAGAAAATCAACATTAGGTTATGTTGATTTTCTTTCTTTGTAGTAGTTTCTAAACATATTTCAGAGAAATTTATTATTGAAAAATTCACAAGCAAGAACCCTAATGCAATGCAATGGATTGAGAATTTTGAAAAGGAGTGTGAGCGCTTTAATATATCAAAAGATGAAACAAAAATAGATATATTGAGATTATTTTTAGAAAAATCTTGTTTAGATTGGTATAGCTCGATGGCCATAAAACTAACAATAAAGGCTGAATGGAATGAATGGAAAGACAAATTTTTTGAAACTTTTAAAAACCGAGGATGGGACATAGTTACATATGCTCTCTACAATACTAATTGATTACGCTATTAGAAAAGAAAGGCTTATGCTAGACATAAACAAATCGATAGACTCCAAAACAATGATAGATCTTATTGCAACAGGTTTACCTGGGTTTATCTTAAATAGGTTAAACAGAGATGAACTCAATGACACTACTGATTTGTTCAATGAGATAAGAAAATATGAAGGTATGATGTACAAGAAAAACTCAAGTACAATAAAGAGTTGTACATTCCTTTATAAAAATAAAACTAATGAGAAGAAGCCATGTAACACTTGTGAATCTTTGAACAAAGGAATAAGATATCATCCGGAAGAGTCATGTTGGTTCAAGAAAAATAAAAATGAATCTGATAAAGTTTTTAAACCCAGAAATGTAAATAACAACTCCATTATTGAAGTAGATATAAATACTGAGAAAAAAAACGAGTAAGTACACCATTAATCAAAATCAAGCTCTTATTAGAAAATAAACTAGAAGTGAGCGGCATTTATGATTCAGGCTCACAGATCTCTTTAATAAATTCAAGACTGATTAAAATAAAAGAAAAAAAGGACAATGAGAATATAGCATATATGAAAACGGTTAATGGTGTGAAAAAAACAGATGGCTTGATAACAATAAAAATAAAAATATTTGATTTAGAAGAAGAGGTGGATGTATACATAGTAGAAAATGAATATTTTGATGATTTTACAATCGGATTGGATATGATAAAGAAATTCAAACTAACCCAAAACGAGGACTTGCGGATAGAACAAAAGATAAGAACAAATAAAATAGATGAAATGTCTAAAGATAACAGAAATGAAGAAAAGAATATAAAAACATTAGCAATAAATTTTAATGAACATATAGAAACAGAAGAGTTTGTAAGTATGACAGACCATTTAGATAATGAAAAGAAAATTGAGATCGAGAAAATAATAAAGGAATATAAAACAATTTTTGCAAAGGACAAGTATGATATAGGAACAGTTAGAGATTATGAAGCTCACATAGATTTACTAGTAAATAGATACTGTAGTAAAAGACCATACAGATGTACAATAGAAGATAAATTAGAAATTGAAAAGCAAATATCCATGTCACTAAAGAATAATTTAATAGAAGAATCCTACAGTCCTTTCGCTGCTCCAGTGACATTGGCATTTAAAAAGGGTGAAAATAGGAAATCCCGCTTGTGTATAGATTTCAGGGAACTAAATAAAATTGTTGTTCCACAAGCTCAACCTTTTCCGTTAATAGATGATTTGATTGTTAAAACTAGAAATTGTAAGTATTTTACTACACTGGATATAAATTCAGCATTCTGGGCGATACCATTACGGGTGGAAGATAGATATAAAACAGGATTTGTCACACAAGATGGCCACTTCCACTGGACCTGCCTTCCCTTTGGCTTGAAAACATCACCAGCAATTTTCCAGAGAATTTTAAGCAATATTCTAAGAAAGCACAATCTCACAGGATACTCCGTAAACTATATTGATGATATTCTGATATACTCGAACACCTTTGAAGAACATATAAAACACATAAGAAATGTATTAGAGGCAATAATACAAGAAGGCTTTAGATTGAAGTTTACGAAATGTAACTTTGCTTCAGACTCAGTAAAGTACCTCGGCCATGTAATTCAGAACAATTCGGTAAGACCACTAAAAGACAATTTGATCTCGATAAGACATTTTCCAACTCCTAAGACACAAAAGAATATCAGACAATTTTTGGGAAAAATTAACTTCTACCATGAATACATACCAAGAAGTGCAATTATTTTAGACCCATTACATAATTTATTAAGAAAAAATGAAAAGTTTGTGTGGTCAGAGAAGTGTGAAGAATCATTTAATCAAATAAAAAGATATTTATGTTCTCAACCTGTGTTGGAAATATACGACAAAGACTTACCAATAAAAATCTTTACAGATGCGTCTTTAGAGGGTATCGGGGCAATATTAAAACAGACTCAACTAGACGGTAAAGACAAACCGGTGGCATATTTTTCAAAAAAACTAAACGAATCTCAAAAACGAAAAAAGGCCATATATTTGGAATGTACTGCTATGAAAGAAGCAGTTAAATACTGGCAACACTGGCTAATTGGAAAACATTTCACTATTTACTCAGACCACAAACCTCTAGAGAACATGAATATTAAATGCAGGACAGATGAAGAATTGGGTGACCTCACATATTACCTATCTCAATATGACTTTACAGTAAAATATATACCTGGTAAAGAAAATATAGAAGCAGACTGTTTGAGCCGAAACCCTGTATTAGAATCAGAAGCAAACAAGGAGGAACTATTAAAAATAGTTAATTTAATACAAATAAAAGATATAGTTGAAGACCAAGAAAAAAATGAAACAATAAAAGAAAAGAAACAAAATCTACTACATAAAAATAAAATCTATTATAAAAAAATAAAGATACTTGAAAAAATTATACTCTCAAAAGAATTTAGTAAAAAAATTATAAAAAAGGTGCATGAAGATTTATGCCATATTGGAATCAGACAATTACAGAAAAAAATAAATCCACTATATACAGCTAAAAACCTAACAAAAAATATCATAAATATTTGTAAAACATGCGAAATATGCATAAAAAATAAATCAAGATGTCAAGGAAAATTTGGGTTAATGTCATAACTGGGACCAGCAACAAAACCATTTGAGATAATGTCAATGGATACTATAGGTGGCTTTGGAGGATCTAGGTCAACAAAAAAAATACTTACACCTTTTAGTAGACCACTACACAAGATATGCGTTTATTGTGACTTCAAAAACACAGAACGCAAGTGACTTTATAAAACTAACAAAGAAAGTACTCGAGACAGATGAGATTGGAATAATTCTAACAGACCAATATCCAGGCATCAATTCAAAAGAATTTAAACAGTATTTGCAGGAGAATAACATCAAACTAATATTTACAGCTGTGAATACGCCATTTTCGAACGGCTTGAACGAAAGATTAAACCAAACAATAGTAAATAAAATAAGATGTAAAATAAATGAGAAAAATAATAAGAGAACATGGACAACAGTAGCAAGAGAATGTGTACAGAAATATAATGAAACAGACCATTCTGTTACAGGTTTTGCACCAAAATATTTACTGGATGGTACAAATGTCAGTATTTTACCAAATGAAATTAAAACAATAGAAAAGGAAGACAAGTGGATTGCTGATAGAAGATTAGCATTAGAGAATACAATAAAATCTCACAAGTACAACAAGAAAATATTTGATAGAAATAGGAAAATACAAGAGTTCGAGATAGGAGACAGTGTATATGTAGAAAATGGAAATAGACTGAACAGGAAAAATTAGACGAATTAAAAATAGGCCCTTTCAAGATAATAGAGAAAATATCGAACTCCATTTATAAGATTGACACTGGCAACAGAAAAACAGAATCAACTTTATTCCACATAACAAAATTACAACCTGTTACGGCAGAAGATGAAGTAGAAGAAAACGAATAGGTATAAAGATAGCTTGCAGGTGCATTGTTTGTATTATATTATTTAGAATTTTCGTTCCTATGGGGGGGAGATGTAATGAAATGACCTCCTTGGAAATGACATTTCATTTTTTTAATTTTTAAGCTGTGGATACGGGGTGACGTATCATTCAATGACAGATGATGTTTAGATTATTTTGTGCATTTTATTGTTATAAAAACTTGAGAGATAATTAAAGGGATATAATTGAGGAGGCGATATTATTAAACTTTAAATGTCGTTTCTTTGTTTTCAGGTGAGATAAAAGTGTAATTTTAGTTAAACGATAATTGTTATACTGTAAAAGCATGTTGAATAAAACAAATCTTTGTTTTCAGAGAAACAATTTGTGGTTTATTTCGAAAATCCTCAATAATATATCTTATATATATACATAGAACTGAAACTCAAAAATTTTTTTTTTATCTAACCCATACGTGTGGGGTATCTATGGATAGGTCTTCAAAAATTATATTGAAGTTTCTAACATCATTTTTTTCTAAACTGAATAGTTTGCGCGAGAGACACGTCCAAAGTAGTAAAATGTGTGTAACTTCTAAAATAAAGATTGATAAAACTTAAAAAAATATATGATGTACATTACCATGCAAACCGCTAACGAAAATTGGTTTGAACGAGATCTAGTAAGTAGTTTTTTTTTATACGTCATAAATCTAAAAAAAATACACTTTTATTAAAACATCGTTCAAAGTTACAACTAACCACAAGAACTTTTAAACGGAACCCTTCATGGACGAGTCCGACTCGCACTTAGCCGGTTTTTTTAGTAGTAAAATCGTTTTAAAACTAGACATATTAATTGTAATTGCTAAATATTTGCACATTACAAAAGAGTGAGTGTACAAGCTCAAGACACATATCTAAACCAAGAGGTAGATAAATATGATCAGAACCAAAGAAAGTTGAATTTTTATGTAAAATTTTGCGTAATAGTTGATTGTTTTATTACTACTTATGTTTTTTTCAACTATTTTCAGCCTAAGTTTTTGTCCTATCATACAGAAATTAATGAGAATTTTTATTTAACAAATACATAGTTACCAATATAATTTAAATTATGACGCATATAAAAATGTACGTAGTAATTATAATATTTATCATCAATTTTGGCCAAATAGAATGAAAACAAATAAAGACAGAAAATACTGTTAAAACAAAAAATAAGGTAATTTTAGTTATAAGAATTAATTGAAACTACGTTAAGAACGTTAGATATAATTTATACTCCTTCAACAGCAGTAAGCAATTCATGTTCATATCAATGTCAAATTACAACTTTATATATAAGGTTTATGTACCATAAATATATTTATTAGATATCTGACTTACCACATCAAAGGACTGGAACAATTTGCTTGCTGCGGTCTTCCCGTCTGATTATAATTTAGGTATCTTCAGAGCTCACTCAAAGACCTTACAAGGTCATTCAGTGCGCCTCATCATCAACGTTTGCATCACTGCTTACCATCAGGTAGGATCGCAGTCAAGCACAATTAAAAACTAAATTAATAAATAAATAAAACTGCTCTTCTGTTACAAAGAGGATGCATTTTCAAAATCGGATTACGATATTCTAATCCGATTTTGAAAACCTCCTTTTACAGTAAGTCACTTAATTTCCGATTGCCATAAGTAACTTATTATCTTGAAAAAATGCCCAGCCACCCTAGCCAAGTTACAACCGTTTCTCTTGCGTTGAACGCCTCGATTTGGCCACACCCCTTATTCTTTTGTTCTGACCACGTGACTGAGCGTTGAGATGACGTCATTCCCGTGCATTTGAAGTTCTCTACTAGCGTTAACGATTGCAGATTATCAACTTGGCTAGGGATACAGATCCTTTTAGTGAGCCACAGGAGCTTGAGACACAATCAAAGACTAATTCGCAAATATTTCAAGTACCTACTACCGAAAAATTCTTAAATAACCTGAGAAATGATGAAAACTCCTAGAACGACAGAAACCATCTATTAATTTGGCCTAAGCTACTCTGTGCCTTTGTTTACCTACCTGAGAGATCATGAATCTACTTCTAGTCTCTGCACCCCGTGGGGTTCATGTACACAACTTTGAGATAGACTGGACTAACTTTTTTAATAAACTGAATCGTAAAAATCTACACTCTATATTAATATTATAAAGATGTAAAATTTAGTTTTGTGTTTTTTTGTTTGTAGGAGTTAATCTTTGAAAGTACAGGTCCGATTGTTATATATTTCACCGTTAGAAAGCTGCTTTATTCCCGAGTGACATAGGCTACGCAGGCAAAGCTGTGGGCAAAAGCTAGTGATATATAAATCACATAACTTATATTACTATTATTGTGTTAATTTATTGCTGCGTTCGTTACTGCGTTATGTTACTATTATTGTGTTAATTTAATGCATTCTGTTTGCGGGAAATTTTATTTTACAGTTATATTAATGTGATAAGTTCTGTGAATTCATTCTGTAACGCCAGTGTTTTATTCTTGACGAACCCCGGAAGAGCTATAAATACCTCTTTTGATGACACCTCTAAAGTATAATTTTTATGATGTTTTATAAACTATAATATAAAACATCATAAAAATTATACTTTAGAGGAGAATGTGCTACACCATGCTATTTTGATTATACTCATAATACTAATGAAACTGCATTCGTTGCGAGTTATTTTGTAAAGTGTGGATGAGTGAGTGTCTGGGCAGTGGGCATTCTTCGCAGAACTGGTGGTCGATGGGGATGAAAGAGTGGCGATTCTGTACTGGAAGACTCAGCGTTGGAAAGTCTTCTACAAGGTGCACCGATGACCTGGTGAAGATCGCTGGAATCCGAATTGTCCCAATTTTTTTTTCTTTTAAACCGCTCCTGTTTTAGAACGAACAAAAAAAAAGAAAATTATTCAAATAGATCAAGCCGTTTTTGAGTTTTAAGGAAATTAACGAGCAGCAATTGATTTTTTATATTACATATATAAGACTAGCTGCCGCCCGTGGCTTCGCCCCCGTGAAATTACATTTTTTATTCAATATTAAATTCGACTTTTTTTCCGTATTTTTAAGGTACCCAAAAAGTAAACCAAAACCCTATTATTAAGACTCCGATGTCCGTCTGTCTGTCCGTCTGTCACCAGGCCGTATCTCATGAACCGTGATAGTCAGAGAGTTGAAATTTTCACAGATGATGTATTTCTGTTCCCGCGATATCAACAAATACTAAAAAAACAAGAATAAAATAAATAAAAAGGTACGAAAATTATATCTGTTGTTTGGGAACCACTTACAACAGACATTATTTTTTGCCGTTTATTATTTTTTGCTGCACGGAACCCTTCGTACGCGATTCCGACTCGCACTTGGCCGGTATTACCACCCCAAAGTAAAAAGTAAAAATTATTGAAATCAGGCTCGCCGTTTTTGAGCTACAGCGAGACTAACGAACAGTAATTGACTTTTATGTATAAGAAAATCTAAAAAGATTTAAGATTAATAGGACGGAAGTTGTCACAGTGAACACGACCTCCCTAAATTTTAAAGAAATAAAAAGAAAATTGCTAAGTTGTATTCTCACATAAATGAAATCAGAAGCTATAATATGTTTGATTGGCCTGTTGGTCTAGTGGTTAGTGACCCTGACTGCTATGCCAGAGGTCGTGGGTTCGATCCCCACCCAGGACAAATGTTTATGTGATGAGCATGATCATTTGTTCTGTCTGGGTGTAATTTATCTATTTTAAGTTATATGTATTTAGAAATATATAAGTAAGTTTATCAGTTGTCTAGTACTCACAACACAAGCTCTGCTTAGCTTGAGACTAGACGGCGTTGTGTGATAGTTGTGGAATAATAATATTATTATTAATATTTATTATTTTGATTATGAATTAGAATGGAAGTTGTCAAATTAACTCTAATACCTATATATAAAAATCTCGTGATACAGTGTTTATTATCGAACTCCTCCAAAATGGCTTGACAGAATTTTGGAAAAAAAAGTTGTGTACATTTGTTATATCTGAGAATAAATCGTAAGCTAGATTAAATCTTAGCAGTATCAAATTGAATCAAATAATGTTTTTACTCCCATATATCAAAGACGTTAACATCACCTTGGCTATAAACACGGCTACAATTTGAAAGATAACTCACTAAGCCCGCATCATTTTCAACTTGTTTCAAATTGACTTCTTAAATTAAATAGCCACAAGGGGTCTTTCAAAAGACTTTGTAACGACAAAATGTAATGTAAAATACATATTGTAATGAGTATTTCTTACTATGCTCATTAAAATTGAAATTAATGTAGGTAAAACGAGCATTTTGAATACATGTAACATTCATCGCCATTTTTAGGGTTCCGGTGCCTTAAAAGGAAAAATCGGAACCCTTATATCAATTTTTTGACCGTCTTTCTGTCTGTCAAGGCTTTTTATTTCGAGAACGCGTGGAGATATCGAGTTGGAATAAAAACTATAATATATTCAAATCTGCAGTCCCTTGAAGCTGTGAAAAAATCAAACTTCTAAGTTAACGAATAAAAAAGATACGGTCGTTTATATCGCAAAAACCGTATTATATCTAAATTCCCAAGGGAATCAAAATTCATTCAATTTGAACCAGAATCCTGAAATTGATTATAAAGTGATATAGGAATAAATCTGAAAAAATTAAATTTGTTGTTACATCAAATAATTTTTTTTTTGCGATTCGGAAAAATCTTCGAGAAGTAAACTATTCACATAGGTGAGTTTGTACGGAACCCTCAGGGCGCGAGTCTGACTCGCACTGGCCCCTTTAATTTTTTGAATGGTTATCGTTAGGGTAACGAGGATTTTAAGTTTGTTTGTGAATAAGCTTTGAAATTAAATGTAGTGATTAAAATGTAAATGAATTGTTAACGAAGACAAGGGAAGGCGCCACCTGCCCAGAATAAATGACCAATGATTTATTGATTTTAAGAGCATAGAAAAATACAAGACTTTCTATTTTTTAGTACCTTACTTAATAAAAAGTGGTAACGAAGGTCATGATTTTATTTTGAATACTAATCCTTTAAAAATATGCGTGGATAATTTGGGCAGTCGCATAGAGATAGAATCAACTTGGTCGAACATCAAAGTTCAAGAAAAGTGGAAGTATCGATCGAAGCTTTTTGTTTTAATTTGTATAACATTGTGCTTGACTGCGATCCCACCTGATGGTAAGCCGTGATGCAATCGTTGATGGTGAGGCGCACTAGTTTATTAAGAGCTTATATTCACTCCAGCCTTGAAGACAACCAAATTATAATCGGTCGGGAAGACCGCAGCAGGCAAATTGTTTCAGTCCTTCAATGTAGGTACGCGGTATAAACGACTAGCGAAACTGCTGACATCTTTTTAAAGAGCATGTGGAACATAACGCGGGCTTAGTCCTTACCGAACGGCCAGACAGTGAGCTACCCTTTGCTCGCCGTTCGCAAGAAGGTTCTTTCTTGCCTTGCGGTGATGACAGTCCCATGTCCCCCCCATCTTTGAAGCGTGGCTAGAAAGACCTCACAGTGTCCTCACCTTCCGCATGAGGCAGGTTCTCACCGGACATGGCAAGTTCGGGAGGTTCCTGCAGCGGATCCGTGCGGAAGTGACGCCCGGGTGTCGCTACCTGTGCGGAACGCCCGGAGGACACGGTGGAGCACACAGTAAAGGTGTGCCCCGCTTGGGCAGAGCATTACCGTGCCCTCGTGACGGCGATCGGCGGCGGCGATCTCTCGCGCCGGGCCTTGGTACAGGCCATGGTCCGGAGCGAGGAGGAGTGGCAGGCGGTCACCTCATTCTGCGAAGCAGTAATGCTAGCAAAGGAGGAGACCGACCGCATCAGGCAACGGCGGCGCCCACAGCTCCCCAGCCGCCGCCGGGATTAATAATAATAATAATATATGGTTTAATATATGGGTAGCTTGCTCTCCGACCGTCCGGTAACTGTCCGGACCGAGCCCAAGTCGTCGACGGCGCGCACTGTTCCTGCCCGCCTCAAGGAGCTGTCAGCAACAACAGGGGCCCAGCCGGGTCAAAGCCTACTGGGGCCAGGGTTATCCGAAAGGTAAGCTCGGCCGGTAAGAAAAGCACAAAGGAACGGGGTGGGCTTTTGATCAGTAAGAGTCTGACACACGGAACAGTAAAAACAGTGGAAGTAGCTTGAGAAAATGTTTGTTCCAGAACCGGTGTCGCCAAACTCATACATTTACAATTTACTCTTACTGCAAACCTAAAAATATGATTGGCTGAAAACAAAAACAGGGCGTAGACGAAATGCAAAAAAAAAAATACGAAATGCAACTTTAATTTCAAAAGACTATAAATCAAATTGACAAAAACAAGAAAGAAATACATCTTTGACTACCAAGTACTGCCACTCGTCGCTAGATGGCATTGTTCAGTATATAATATTCAGTATGAACTGTAAGTGCGTAAAAATAAGATTGGTATTTGAATGGCGTATCACTGACGCGAATGCGCTCGCTGCTACTCAGATAGGGAAGTGACCTTATTCGATCGAAATATGTATCGATTGTATGAAAACGTATTTAAAACATATCATGCAAAAAAAAATTGTATGCGATAGTGTGATAGTATTAAAATTATGAAATTAATATGATTAAAGGCAATTTTTAAACGTAGTAAAAAGGGTATTTATTTGCATAGTACATCAATTATCATCATCTCAGCTGAAATCATCGTCATCGCCCACTGCTAAACATAAGAATATTAAGTATAATTCAAACGCCCTATGTTGTTCCTAACTCTTTAACTAAATTTATTTAAAATACATCACAAATATCATACCACAATTTTTATTTTATTATATTTATTAATTTAATAATTATCTGTATTATATTACTTACAAAAACTATTAAACTATAATATATATTTTAAAAAGGCAATGTAATACATATTATACATATCGATTGATTTTATCGATAAAGTCACGCACTATTTGGATAGCGTCAAAAGTATAGGTAGACTAACGAATATTCCAGAAAAGCTAATAACCGAGAAAAGAATATCAACTTTGTAGTGATTTCACTAAGGACTAGTTTTGTTTGTATATCCTGCGCAATGTTTCACGTAATTTTATTTTTTCATTTTATTAAAATAAATCCGAAAATAATACTTTTCGGTGGTATGGTACACCTCCATGAGTTAGATTTTTAGTCAGACTATGGTTTTTAAAGTACAGTATGGGACAATAAGGCATTTTAATATTATTTTTCGTTAATTATTATGTTGCGCAGTCTAGTTAGAGAATGAGAGCGCTTCAACAGCAAGTGCGCAACGCGATTCTTACTAGCGGCGACAGTGCCACGCCTACTTACTTCTTCCACTGTTTTTACTGTTCCGTGGTCTGACACTATTTCCCGCTCCGCCCAAGGGGGTTGTCATTAGATGATTTTTCCCACCATAAAAAAAAATCCCTTGTCCCGGTATATACTACATAGATTTTTGCTGCACAAGGTAAGAATTAAAGTAGAACTGTGAATAAAGGTTCCTTTATGTGTTTCGCATGTAAAGTACTCAGCGTCGGGGACATAAATTAGTAAATGTTTTACAAGGCAAGGGCTGCCACGAGCAATAAACTAAAGCCTCAGATATATTAGGGAACAAATTGTTTAACAACATGTCCAGCGTCACGTGAATGCGTTGTATATTGGGGACTAGTTGCAGACTTGCAGGACACTTACGGGACAGGTGCGGGACGGGAAGTACTCGTGACCAGAGGCGTAGCGTGGACTAATTTAGACGTAGGCGAAAGCACATCAGCGAGGCCTTTTCCTTTCATAAATTCGAAGTGGAGACAGCGACTGTCGCAACCCAGTGTTCGACCACATCGTCGCTTACCACCAGGTGAAATTAGTGTTGTAAGAAACTCAAATCTTGGAGTCTCATTTAATAAGACTTGAGCTCTTTTTGGAGACTCAAGTGTTATAAATAAAACTTAAGAGCTCAAGTCCTTTAGAATTTGGAGTCTTTGTAAAAAGACTTGAGTCCTGCCAAAAAGAACTCAAAGACTCTAAAGGAACTCATGACTGAGTCCTCTAAATCTATAGCTATAGTTTGAAGTAAATAAAATAGCAATGAACAAATTATTGATTTATTAAGTACGTAACTATTATATATACTCATATATATATTATTTGTATTTATGTATTGAATTATTTTAGTGTATTGAGCCACGAAGACAGGCACATTGAAGCTCTTATAGTTTTATTTCCCAATCAGTTTTATCGTTTAGTAGGTAACTAAATTTCCTGATTTAGAAAAGGCCTGCTCGCTTCGTATATAACTTAATATACTGGGTGAAGATGGTCTTACTATATCGTCTTGACTAGTCATGATGATTATTTAATATTATTTTAGTACGGGAAACAAGCTACAGTTGTTAAAGTGACAAAATACGTTCGTAACAACAATATATTTGCCTACCAGAACTTCCAGAACTTTCTTTCTGTCAAAATTGCCAGAAAAATAATCGCTCAAATCGCTTTCGTCACACCAATTCAAGTTCATGACTCAGTCTAGCTCAAAAAACTTAAAAGACTCGAAAAGACTCGAAAGAACTCAAGAGGACTCAAAGGACTCGGGACTCATGTGACTAACGAGTCCTAGTCTTGAAACTCAAGTCCCGATATGAAGACTAAAGGACTCGAGTTTCTTACAACACTAGGTGAAATAGTGGCAAAAACCCGAGCCTATGAATCATAAAAAAAACCCTTGTTCTTAAAGATTCCTCACTTGTGCGAAGCCTCTTTAGTTGCGAGGATGTGGACGGCAACCCAACTCGCCCACGTCAGTCAGTCTTAATTACGTATCTTTCTTTTAAGATGGGAAATCATCTAATGACTTCTTCCATGCTAGGGTGGAGCCAGAGGGCCTATCAGACTTTTACTGACTGATCCACTCCTATGTTCCTTTTTTGCCTTCCTTCCACGGTCCCGGGGTTCTCTTTCACACAATCCATGGTCCCAGTAGGCTTCGACCCTGCTTGTCCCCCCTACCGCTGTGCTGACATCTCCTTAGATGCGTGTGGAACAGTACGCTACATCGAAGACTCGTGAAGCGTTATGCTTCACGAGTACTGTACTTACACTGTACAATTGCCAAAACGGATCTTGAGCGCTCCATACATTGGCGAGCCAATCGTCTTCGTTGTTAGATACATGCAACAACGCAGGCAACGAATCACGAGTAACGTCTATGACACAATGGCGCGGCGAGCCAATCCCTGACACTCCCCGCCCCCGCGCCTCACTTCGCACAACTAAAGAGACCGAATATTTGACTTCTGCGCAACTTGAACCCAGCGCTCAAGATCCGTGCCGGTAATTGTAATATCAAAATATATTTTTTTTTATTAAATTATATAAGTACGTATATTATAAACTTTCATATTATTAAACGCATTTAGTAAACTTTTTGTGTTAAGCAAAATTATTTTTTTAATTCTAGTCTGCCTGTTGGTTTGTCTGTTTGTTTGTCTGTCTGGACCGATTTTGACGGGTAGATCGCTGATGTTGATGTTTTCATACAATTGAAGAAAATATATTTTATTAAACAAGTTGAATTCAGTATCATCTAGTAAGAATAAAACTTTTGAAACGAAAGTGAAATAAAATATTTTTTTGTTATACAAATATTGTTTACCAAAATATAATTATAGACTGTGTTGGTACAGTTTTAATTATTATTTGTTTAACATTAGATAGGTACATTCTTACATGACCTATTAAATCTTTAAATATAAAAAACCGCATCAATCGGTCCATTCGCTGAAGAGCTACGATGCCACGGACAAACACACAGACACCTCAAACTTATAACACCTTCTTTTCCGTTGGGGGTTAAAAAAAAAAAAATTTTTACCTTGCCGTACCCCAAAAAAAAACCAGAATCAAATTGTAAAATATAACAAAACACATCGCTGATAGTAAAATGGGGTGAATAGAGACTTAGGGGTGAATAGAGACAAAACTTTAAAGGGTATTTTCTCGATAATTAAAATTTTTTTGCAGCATATAACTATATATTTTTTTAATGATTTGTTGTTCTAAAAAATCGATGCTTTGTTAGAGGCCGATATTATAGTATCAAAGTGAAAAACCAAACCAAAGTTTTGTCTCTATTCACCCCGTTTTACGGTATACAATAAAGTGTATCTCCTTGTCTTTTCCAAGGACCAACCCTAGAAGCAGCAAAAACAGCCACCTATCCTGCTCAACGTAAAATAGTGAATAAAAATAAACGAAGAAGCAATAATCACGAACACTGGAGGATATAAATTTTGTCGTGACTAAGGACGCCTACAGACGAGCGATACGGCTTGACGCTGGACCTCAACTGTTCTTACTTGACGTGTAATATGTTATTTAAATAATAAAATAAAAAGAAGAAACAAAGAAAAAGAAAGAGGAAGAGTTTATTTACGACAAACATAGAAGGAAAATACAGTTATTTTGCTGAGCGCTGGCCGTTATGCGTGGACATGTCGTATGACACTCACTCACTCACACTATTGTACAGATTTGTTGTTGTTTTATCTTTTAATGTGCATGCATTAATTTCTAATGACTTTATGTTATTGTCATTAAGTTCAGTGTATACCAGCAATGTGCATGCATTAATTTCTAATGACCATGTACATATAAGTTACTTTTGTTAAGTTCAGTGTATACCGGCAATCTGTATAATCCTATAAGTTTTATAGAGATTGCCGGTAACATATACAAAGACTGCTAGCGATAGCGGTAAAAGCCTCCTCCAGCCATTTCTATGTTGTTCTATCTTAGATGGCTACTCGCTAGCCATTCTACAACATGTTCTATCTCCTATTTTTATAAATTCATCGCTCCATCTCTTTTGTGGTCTGCCTTATCTGCGATTTCTGTCCATAAGGTACAGTTCGGTTAAATAAAATAAATATGTAGAATGACCATCCCACACACTACGCCAATTTGGGATCCTGCGCCCGTATGGCTGACCACACACAGATCGTAACTTTCCCCTAAGTTGTAAGTCACTTGTAGTATATATTATATTTTGTAGTTTATACATTTCTGCACTAAGTTGTCCATTGCTCCAAGCTGGACGCTACAATAAATACAAATCACCTTAGCTTAGCTCTTCATTCTCCTACATGAAAAGTTATGTAAATGTTTTTCTGATAGTTCTAGTCTGGCCAGTAGCCCGATTCACGTAATCAAAACTGTAACGATATCGTAGCGATTTAGTCGTTTAGACCAATTCCGTATTCACATCCATCAATCGAGTTTGAACGACACCGATTTTAAAGTCGTTTGGTCGAAGAGTCGATTTAAAAAAAAAAAAACTGTATTTTATTATCCTAGTAGAATACTTATTAATGTAACTGGAAATAAGTCGTCGATAAATCGTTTAGTTTCGAGCTAGTTGAGTTGTCGTTTTATCCAATCTCGATTAAGGAACACGTGAATACCGCTTTTGGATAGGACTTCGATCGAACGACTATAAAACTTCAACGATATTTGGCCTGTTTGATTTTACGTGAATCAGGCTACTGGTCTTATCATTCTTCTTTGAGCATTGCAGTTGAGAGTTTGTCATGCTCACTCAAATGTCTTGCTGACGGTGGCACGTGTTATTGGGTCATTCGGTTCCCTTCAAAATGGTTGAGCTGAGTGGGGCTGACGCATGCCCGTGAACGGGTGCCATCGATTGGGACTGGTCATCTCTTAGCTGCCAGTGGCTTAATTTAGTTTCCATTTTTAATTAGCTTTTTTTTTATTATATATAATTATTACTTATCTATATTGTGCTCACATAGAAGCAACAAGAAATATGTAACCAAGATCTATTGTAACTCATAATATGATTTAATAAAAAGAGTGTCCTGCACGTTCTTCTCCTGTTTTTGCTCTTTTAATGCACCTACCAATATTTTTATGTCTTTTAATTTTCACAACTATCACACAACGCCGTCTAGTCCCAAGCTAAGCAGAGCTTGTGTTGTGAGTACTAGACAACTGATAAACAAATAAATACATAAATATTATAGATAAATTACACCCAGACATAGGATCATGCTCATCACATAAACATTTGTCCTGAGTGGGAATCGAACCCGAGGTCGTCCTCCGGCATAACAGTCAGGGCCACTAACCACTAGACCAACAGGCCAGTCATATGTGCATCACCTGCCATAAGTCTACCTCTGTACTTGTGTGTGCATAAATGATTAGATAAATAAAAGTAATCACAAGCGACACTGAGTTATCCTAGCAATTTTTAAGTTGTCTCCTTTACTCATTCAACTGTCGTTTACAATACACACAGTGGCCCATGTAAGCCCATCGTCAGCTAATCAAGCTCGCAAGACGTCACTGCACGAAGCATAAATTACCTTTATCAGACAAACTTCATACAATAATAAAGAACAGCCGTTAATAGCTACAATCCATTACAATTTTAACACACCAAGATTCTTTATTAAGGTTTACTTTATTTGATAAGAACTTGAAACCAAGGCTTTAACGTTCATAATAAATTCAAATGCATTTGACAGTTCGAGATACTGGCAGTCATTTTTTGCCTCACGTGGGTGTGAAAAGATGCAAGTAATAACAATAATTTTAAAGAAAAACACATTTCCATTACTATCTAATAACATTAAGGGGCTGCACAAAAGTAGACAAACAGTGCTGGCCGAGTGGTAACGGTCCCGAATTACGAGTTGTAGGTCGCGGGTTCAAACCCTGCCAGGCGCATTACTTTGTGTAATTTATTTCATCACCAATGCTCTCAAAACGGTGAAGGAAAACATCGTGAGGAAACCGGCATGTCCTAGAACCGAAAATTCGAAGACATGTGACATCCACCAACCCGTACTGGGCCCGCTTGGTGTATTACAGCCCATTCCTTCTCCTAGAGAGGAGGCCTGAGTCCCAACAGTGGGAACATTATAAGCCCGACTAAGCTATGCTATACAAAAGTAGACACTTTTTGTTGCCGACACGGTACGCCATCACAGGAAATCGTAGTTGCTGTGGCCTGTAACGGCAATCGGACTTAGTCGCCGGTTGTTACTCCTGGACACTGGTAACAGTTGCTTTATCCGGTGACGGTGATCGGATTCGAAACAGTCACCGGTCGCTACTTCTGGTCATTGGTAGAACTCGTTGCTTGTTTTCCGGCAGATTCGCATGTTGTTTCAATTGGATTTATTTAATGTATGTTGTGACAACTAAACTAAGTTTCCATTTACCGAAATCGAACACTTTTTATTCCACACAGAGTATGTGACAGGTGAAAGCAACTGGACAAACACGAACGTTTATATCTGCACAAAGGGTGGCCGATTTCATATTGGTTAATAGAAATTAACCAAATATTCTTTTGTAGCTTGTATATGACGCAAGACACAAATGTGTCCACGTTTGCGCAGCCCTATAAGTAACGGATAGTGTGATTCATGACGTGGTAAAAAGATTGGCTTTAAAAATATTTTGTATAAATCTACGGGCACTTCTTAATCCAACTTCAGAATCAGAAAAGTTGGTTTGTAACAGAGCTGACAATTTAGAATACGTTAGCGGTATAATAATATATTTGAATGTCGTGTGTAGATTATGGTAGGCTACTTCGTACCTAAACACGGTTTACAGCCTAAATCGAAACTGTGACGGAATGCTCAGCACCTTTTCCAATTTTGGCCAGAACCGAAATCCAACTGAAGTGGTAACAAAAAAAAAATGAAATAAAACTGAATATAAACTGCTTACCATCAGGTGGGATCGCAGTCAAGCACTAGTTTATATCAATAAAAAAAATAAAATAAAAAATAAAAACAATATATTTGATATGCAGAACGGCGTATCATCTGAACCCAATTTGCATTTCTGATCCTGCAAAAAGAGGTGCGGGATCCCGCTTTTACCGAATTGGAATCATAGGGATTCCAAGCGACAAAGCATGTTAAAAACTAAATACCAAAATTGTAATTACCTTATTGGTAATTGGTAAAATTGTAATTACCTTGTTGGTAATTACCTTGTTGGTAATTACAATTTTGAGCCGATTGGGGTCGAAAGAAAAAAAAAAAAAAAATAAATCTTGAGGTCCGAGTACGCGTGTCCTTTTTAAGGAAATTTCACATTTAATTTCACTGATCGACACTTTGCGTAACCAGAGGGCTGGCTCGTACTTCACCCAAAGAATTAGCATTGTCATTCAACGTGGCAATACTTATATAAGTATATTCCACAAACATAACACAACGCCGTCCAGTCCCAAGCTAAGCAGAGCTTGTGTTATGAGTACTGGACAATTGATAAACATACTTATATATTTCTAAATACATCCTTCTATAGATAACTACACCCAGACACAGAACAAATTATTGATCACACAAACATGTCCTTGGTGGGAATCGAACCCACTACTTCCGGCATAGCAGTCAGGGCCATTAACCTCAAGACCACATCACAGTCTTCTGGGCACATTTCTGTATGACGGCGATGTGGAGTACTGTACTTTATGTTATTCATTTATTAAAGCTTTATGCAAATCACACTGCACAAAGGCGGACTTAATGTCATAGGCATTTTCTACCAGTCGACCTTAGGTTGGTGCAGAAACATAACATAATATCTAAAACTTCTTAAAATTGCCCTCTGACGTACGCAAGTCAAGAAAATGTTGAGAACCTCATGTCAGGCTAAGATAAATACAGAGATGTGTGTGCCTGATAGGCTTCAAGATAAGGATCTGAACACATTCGTCCGGTAGCCCGTCTTCCTTGCTCGGCGTGACAACTGTCTCCGTACATTGTACTGCCTTTTGTCGTTTGTTTTTCTTTGAAGAACTTCGAAGTAGGAAGTTGTCCTTTTTTTGTTGCCCTTTTTTGTTAGTTGTGGTTCAATGACTTTTAGGATCCTCGTAACCACAGTGTTTCAAGTTTTCTTGAAATAAACTTAATCATTGATCTCTCAGTGAAATAAAGAAGTATGTATTTGATTTTTGATAGTTTATTTAAAAATAGACAAAGATTTTTGGAAAATATCAACTCTCCTCTAAGAGTCAGTTTCAGCATTGTGTGATATGTCCAGATCAGATCTTAGAATTGATCACTTCATGATATGGCCAACTAAAACTGGCCAGATCGTCTAAATGTTAACATCTGATGACATGTCAATCCTCGTTTGGCCATATCATTGATTTAACTTTTCAATGATAATAAAAGGTCTAAAGAAAGTAAGCCCAATGAAAATTGAAATATCATCATGTGGCCAGTTTTACTTGGCCATATCATGAACTGATCAATTTCTAAGATCTGGCCATGACAGATACATAAATATCATAGCACATATAATCAGCCTTAAGTCTGGCTACCCTGAGTCCAAACCTGCCACTTCTTCCCGCTCGAACGGATAAGCGAATTTGGATAAAATTTGGCACACGGGTAGACCATGTCATGGAATAGCACATAGGATACTTTTTATCCCAGCACATAAGTAGGATACTTTTTATTCCAGCACATAAGTAGGATACTTTTTATTCCAGCACATAAGTAGGATACTTTTTATTCCAGCACATAAGTAGGATACTTTTTATTCCAGCACATAAGTAGGATACTTTTATCCCAGGAGAATGTTCCCTTCAAGCGAAACCGCTGGCAGCAGCTAGTTTGAAATTAATACCTACCAATACGTATCAGTCGCACGTTAAATTGCGATGTAAATTATATTAATGCAGTTACTTAGTACTTGTAGTGTTTAATGTGTTTGGAAAGGTAACAGATGGCGCCTCTAATCACTGGGGGCCACAGATAATATACTACTAGCGCTAGGGGCATGCCTGCAGAGAACGCTAAACGATGATCAATACATTATACATAATATTAAACACTAGCTTCTGCCCGCGGCTTCGCATCTCACTCAGAAATAAAACAGCTTTCTATTGGTGAAAAAAATTTAGCAATCGGACCAGTTTAGATCGCAGCAGTAGCAACTTATCGCATCCGATCCTGATCATAGTACGTGGCGAGAGGCAATGGGAAGCAGTCTCCTCCTTCCGCGAAGCAGTATTGCGAGCTACAGAGGTGGCTGAAACCGTGAGGGAGAGCATATCCTCACTACTCAGCTTGATCCAGCTACAGACATCGAGACTGAACGTTTCCTCACCACCGTAGATGCGATATTACCATTTTCCAGTTTAGAGGTTGGTCTCTAATTAACTCAAACCATTTTTTTTGTGGTGGGAAATCATCTAATGACTTCTCCCTCTTTAGGGTGGGGCGAGCGGGCGTGTCATTTACTGACTAAAATCACGCCTAGGCCTACCTTCTTTGCCCTTTGCGTTCCAGGACCACGGAAGTTTATCCATGGCCTCAGTAGGCTTCGGCCCTACTGGGTTGCAACAGTTCTTTGAGCACATGGAACAATAGGCGCCGTCGACGACTCGGGCTCGGTCGATTCGGGGGAGGCAGACCCATTGGTGGTGTTCCTCAAACCCACGCCTACATTGGCTGGAAATCGGGGTCGGGGTCACGGCGGCTGGGTCGCGATGATTTCCGTTCCCTCACACATGTGGCTGCTTTCTTCGCTAACATTACGTACTGCTTCGCAGAAGGAGGCCATTCCTCCTCCCTCTAGACCATGGCTGTACCAGGGTCCGACGCGATAGGTTACCGCCATCGATCGCCCCCATAACTTGTACGATTTGAGTCATACATCCTGCTTGCATTGTAGGAAGAAAAGAAACCATTACAGGCTGTGCGTCACCTTTATGTCAGATTGATTGGGACACATTGCAAGCCGATGGCGAAAGCCTGACTGACTTACGTCATCATAAGGATATTCCGCAAACTCCACGGAGAGAATGGAGTACCAAATAAAAACCGGCGAAGCACGAGTCGAATAATAAAATATAGCTTACATCTCTCAGGAATAAAGCAGCTTTCTATCGGTGAAAAAATTTCAGCAATCGGAACAGTACCTACTACTAACTACTACCTACTTTCAGATATTACCTCCTACAAACAAAATAAAACAAACTTTTAATATTAGTGTAGATGTTTAATTTTATTTTTGGATTATAAAGAATGAAATGTTTGACCTTGGTTTTGATTCTATTAATTACTTAATTTGATTTTTATCATTGACCGTAGTTTTAAATTCCTTTAATATTTTTCCATTTTCTTTTTGTAAGTACTTTAATTTTTTTTCTATTTAGTAGGTAACACTTTCACCTGTAATGCAGTTTGAGACAAGCTCAGGAGCCAGGGAATTTAATTTATTAGTAAAAAAAAAAAAAAAAAACAAAAAAAAATACTCGTGAATCACACATTTTCCGCGTCAGCAACTTAGAAGGTGCCAAACATTTCTCTGATCACCATCATAATAGAAACAGCAAACTGCGCGTGCGCAGCCATACCGTTACAACCTTCTAACCCAAATGCAGGAAAGGGCTCATGCTCTGCCTCTAATGTAATCAAATCTTCATAAACATACTTTAATTGCTATTAATTGCATTTCTCCGTCCATTTTGTTTGTTTAATTACTAGTAGTTTCGTAATTACTTCATGTGATAGCATACGGTACTTAAGTAAAGTTTTTGGGTTAATTACATAGACAAGTACGAGATGATTTTGCCGTAAATACAGCTATTTACACAACTAGCTAGTTTCTTGGTAAATTGACTTATAAACGACGCTAGTAGCTACAGTAGGTATCCTATCTCATTCATATAAATTAATCTTCTAATAAACGGGCAGATATATATGATTTTTGATGATTTTAAATCCAACATCACGTCTAAAGGACTTTTTTTTAGGTGGGAAAATCATCCAATGACATCCCCCGCTCTTGGGTGGAGCGGGAGATAGTGTCAGACTTTTACTGACTAAAAACCCACTCCTGTTCCTTCTTTGCCATTGTTCCAGGGCCTCGGGGATCTCTTTCGCATCACCCATGGCCCCAGTAGGCTATGACCCTGCTGGACCCTTACGGTTGCTGGCAACTCCTTGAGGCGCGTATAGAACCCCACGCGCCGCCGTCGACTTGACCCGGTCCGGACGATTATCGGACGGTTGGACGGCGGGCTACCCATTGCTCGCCATCCGACGTCTAAACGGCTAGTCCATAGGTTTAAAAAAAAATGTTTAACTAGACTATCTGTCTCATAATTTGATATACGAATATTTACATTTTTATTGATAGAACTTGGTGTGATTTAGTTTCAAAGTTAGATCTAGCACAGATAAAAAAACGAACATCAGGCAAAACCATTGGGTGTATTTTTATAAAACTTTCACAAACTTAAAGATAATTTAATTAGGTAATCTTTTTCTAATTATCAATCTTCAATTTCATATCACATCCTGGTTTTTTGCAACCACTAATACTTACACATAAAATAAACTGATCTAAACAAGTCAATAAAATCGAATTGTGATCGATTTCATATCTTTATGCGATCGCAGATTGATATCAATTAACAACCTCGTTACCATGACAACCACTTGTATGTTTACGAACAACACTAATAAATACCCCATCTTTTTACGCTGCATTCAATTTTCAACCTTTAGACCCAAAACATAGGGTACAAAATTGTTTGCATGAACAAAACTACACTATACTAATATTGTTGTTCACATTCACACTATTGTAACACTTACTGGTTGCGTTATAAAGACCAAATTCCTTTGAAAATGCTTTTATATTAGTAAACTTAAGGACAGTGCGTGTTTTGTAACTATATAAGATTCACTTACGGTATCTGATGTTGCATTTTATAGCTAAAAGGGTCGAGTGACAACCCTACAAGCTTTTGAATTGATAAAACCTTTGCATATACAGGGTATTCGTAAAACACTAGCAACCTTACGGACTATATTACTAACCACAACTTTTGTTCTATGACCTTTAAAAAATTATCATAAATATGATAATTTTTCATCAGATTTTCATACAAAAATAAAAATATTTAAATTGTACGTTCTAAATATTACGAAGTGTATGCGAAACAAGAGATAGTACAATACTGGAGGGGTGCGGGGATCGGGCGGTGGGGGTGCTTGATGCACTTGCGTCGCGTCATACAGACGTAGGTAGTTACAATACAGAGTTGAAATGTGTTAGATAGAACAACAAAATCTTAGAGGTTTGTTTTTGGATAATAAATGTTGTAAAAAGTCATAGAACAAAAATTGTTATTTATGACGTTAGTAATACAGTGCTGCAAGATTGTTGTTCTGGATGGCATCATGAGCAAAGTGTTAAAAACCAAGCGCCGCGGCATAGAGTGGGGACTATCCAACGTCTTGGAAGATTTGGATTACGCCGATGATCTATGTCTGCTGAGCCACACACGCGCTGACATGCAAGCCAAGCTGGACGACCTACGACGAGAGGCAAAAAAGACGGGACTAAAAGTCAACATCCGGAAGACCCAGGAAATGAGATGCGGAGCGGCGAGCTCTTTGCCGTTGCTTATCGACACAGAGGCTGTGGAAAGGGTCCACAATTTTACTTACTTCGGTAGTATTGTGTCAGAGACTGGAGGGTCACCAAGGCAAGAGCCACCTTCGCACAGCTCTGTCCCGTGTGGCAATCGCGGAAACTGACCAGAAGAGTTAAGCTCAAAATATTCCGGTCCAACGTAAAAATCGTATTGTTGTATGGGTGTGAGACGTGGAAGGTCACAAAAGACATCTCGCATAAACTCCAGGTCGTTGTCAACCGCTGCCTTCGCCGTATTCTCGGTATCTACTGGCCCGAGAAAATCTCAAATGTAGATCTGTGGGAGCGCTGCGGTGAAACCTCGATCGACCAGCAAATCAAACGCCGTAAATGGAACTGGATCGGCCACAGGGAATGCAAAAACCGCCAAAATTACAAACCGGTTTTTTTTTTCGGTTTTCCTAAGAAAAAAACTGGTTAACCGGGTAACCGGTTTTAAAATTAGTTTTTTTGAAAATTATTTTTAAGTGAAAATTTTAATTTTTTTTTGCTTGTGAAATTCTTAATAAATATTTTTAAACTTATCTTGGAACTTATCTATTAAAAAATATATTGTATAAGTACCTATGAATCCTGTTAAAAATAAAAAAAAATCTCATCTTCATAAAAACGAATGTCTCAGAATGATGTCATACATAGAGAATCTAAGCTAGAAGTTAATAATTATATACTTCTACTCAAAATACTCGCCACTAGCTTTAGCCCGCGGCCTCGCCCGCGTACATAAAATATAGCCTATATCACTCAGGAACAAAGCAGGTTTCTATCAGTGAAAAAATTTTAGCAACCGGACCAGTACTTCCAGAGGTTACCTCTTACAAACAAAAAAACAAGCTTCACCTCTTTATTATAGGAGTATCAGTATTAGTGTAGATTAGCCCTATCACAGGCTTTCAAGCGTTCACGCCACGCGTCATCTGTTTACGCAGGGTGATCATTGGAAAGTTGTTCACTGCTGAACGTAAAGAATTTTTAAGGATTTTGAGTTATTGTCACATACAGCCCATGCTCTCTAATATAGATCTTAATTTGTAGTTCACGGGTTGAGATCTGGGCTAGCCAAAGGTCAATCATCAGCCTTAATGAAGCCCAAAACACTCGCTGCAAGGCAAGCCTGGGTAGTGCGTGCCTTGTGACCGGAAGCTGAGTCTTGCTGAAAAACCCCTAGTATATTATCAAATAGAGAGAGACTTTAAGGAGCTTTGCTATGGCGTTTAGGATAGTATCTTGATACTCTTTAGCTGAAATTAGAGTAGCCCATTTTCACGAAAATGAACCTTGGTCATTCCGTGATACCCTCATCAAACCATTACTGATGCCGCATGATGATCATTCAGGACTCTGATAACCTATTGAGAGTGTTCTTTGGAGTTAGAAGCTTACACATCATCATTTCAGCCAATAGACGTCCATTGTTGGACATAGGCCTCCCCCAAGTGTCGCCACAATGATCGATCCTGTGCGTCCCGCATCCATCGGATTCCCGCAACCTTCACCAGGTCATCGATCCATCTTGTAGGAGGCCTTCCGACGCTGCATCTTCCAGTACGCGGTCGCCACTCCAGAACCTTTCGGTTCCAACGGCCATCTGTTCTGCAAGCAATGTGCCCTGCCCATTGCCACTTGAGTTTGGCGATTCTTTGTGCTATGTCGGCAACCTTGGTTCTCCTGCGGATATCTTTATTTCTGATCCGATCACGCAAGGAAACTCCGAGCATAGCCCTTTTCATTGCTCTTTGAGTGATTTTAAGCCTTCTGATGAGGTCCATTGTGAGCGGCCACGTTTCGGCACCATATGTCATCACTGGCAACACGCACTGTTCATAGACTTTCGTCTTGAGACACTGTGGTATATTGGACGAGAAGCTACCGCGCAGCTTCCCGAACGTTGCCCTGCCGTAATCGTTCACAACTTCGAGTATAGCAGAGTCTCCGATCTTGGTAGGAGTGGGCGCTACATGGTTGTTTCTCATGACTTTAGTTTTGTCCATGTTCATTTTAAGACCCACTATTTCGGAAGCTCTACTGAGGTCATTGATCATTGTGCTGAGCTCTTCCGTAGTCTCAGCCATGACCACGATGTCGTCGGCAAACCGAAGGTGGGTGTTGTACTCGCCATTGACAGTTGGAAGCAGTTAGAAGCTTACATCCGATAATTTTGCTTGTTGCAATATTCCTTGATTCTGAAAATTTTCTCATCGGTAGCAAGAATATCCCTGAGTTTTTCATCAGTGTAACGAACAAGCAAAGATTTTGATCTTTTCACTCTCTCTTCTATAAAAGCGACTCGTTTAAGCTGATGATGTTATGATGAGTAACAACGGTGGGTATTCTATCTGCGAATAAGAATTTTGGTGTACTTGCGAGATTTTAATTCTGGCCCTGACAGCATTCACTGCCTGTTCTCACGACACGCGGCCGGCCTGGATTTTTAATGATCGTAAACAGAAGAACTTTACAATTGATATAGCTATCACTATGGTACATAAATATTAATAAACAAACCTACGACTGATATCAAGCCTCAACAGCGTTTTAAAACAATGTTTACTAAAAAACAGTGTCATTTAAAAGTAATAAAAAAAAACTCGAAAAAACCGGTTACTTGAAAAAAAAAACGGTTTTATTAATCATTAATATGATTAATATGCCGAAAAACCGGTTTTTCGGTTTTCGGGTTAACCGGTTTGCATTCCCTAGACCACACTCTCCGAAGGGATCCTGAACATTTACCAAGGCAAGCCCTAGATTGGAACCCTCAAGGAAAGCGTAAACGCGGTCGCCTGCAGACCTGGCGACGAACAGTCATCGCAGAGGCGAAGAACATTGGGAAGACCTGGAGCGAAATGAAACGCGAAGCTCAAGACCGAACGGGATGGCGGCGCACTGTGGACGCCCTCTGCCCCATCTAGGGACACAGGAACTTAAGTCAAGTAAGTCAAGAAAGATTGTTAGTGTTTATAAATAACCCTGTATATTAACTTAGGGGTGTTAGCGTGAGGATACAACGTTGAAGTAACAATAACAAATACAAAAACACTATATTTTGTTTAGATCTAATTGCCACTTTCCTCTGTCGTGTTATTTGATATAATTGCTTAGGGTAGGTGTGTCTGTATATGTTTCTTTTTCTCACATTATTATAAGTATTATAACGGCGAAAGTTTGTAGGTATGTATGTATGTGTTTGTATGTTTATTTGATGAGTATGATAGTCATTTAGTCAATGTCCTAGAATAGGACATAGTATACTTTTTTCCCAGAAAAATGCTCTGCATGCAGAAAATTTCAGAATTCAAAAAGCGCGTATTCCACGCACTACAATAAAAACTTGTATGAAATGGACATTTGCGGAGTAACAAATACAGTTGCCACAAAGGATCTTGAGCGGTTGCGCAGAAGTCAAATATTCGGTCTCTTTAGTGGTGCGAAGTGAGACGCGGGGGCGGGAACTGTCAGTGATTGGCTCGCCGCGCCATCGCGTCATAAACGTTAATCCTCATTCGTTCCCTGCGTTGCTGCATGTATCTAACAACGAAGACAATTGGCTCGCCAATGTATGGAATGCGCAAAGCGATCCCCATTCTGACGCCGAGCGCTCAAGATCCGCTTTGCCTACTGTACGGTTATAACGCACTTCATGCAAGCGAAGCCGCTGCCTGATCCTAGTTCTTTGATAAATAAAACACAAGCGATGTCGGGGAGAGATAACGTAAGAATTTAAATGAAAGAGGGCTGGTCAACACTTTACTTTGATGTTTTTTTCATTTCCTTATAACATTAGTTTATACCTTCTTGTTCTCCATTGTCGACAACTTCTTATTTGTAGGTATTTTTTTACTGATTGAACTGTAGCATGTCTGTCTGTCAGCAGTCTGTCTAAAAAGTCGTTTGACTTTTTAGACAGACTGCAGAACTAGTTCACACGTATGCCACAAACGCCTATCTGGGCACGTATTCCATTTTGTGGAGGTATGCGGAATAGAGAGTAAAGTCCCACATACCTCCGTTGAAAAGGGAAGATCCTACGGCCATACGGGTGTTATGTCTGGTGGGCAACTGCCCTATTGTTCTATTTGTCTGTTTCCACGGTAGGCAATTCAAATCATTTTATGAGATGGTACAGCTACGCAAATCTAAACCAAGTCCCTAATTATAACTAACCGTTCAATTTATTAATATAAAAGTGAATCACTCGGTCCAGTGATACCTATAGTGTTATATAGGTCGGGAGAGTATTCATATTCGTTTTCTTTGGGAGTAATTACTGTCTCATGTCCAAGTAATGAGCTTACAGTGGGCTTGGTTATTTATAGAGAGTTTAATTTATGAAGATGAAGAACGAAAAGGTATTGGGGTGTAATGAAGATGTTTGTAGCGTTTGATTATATCATAGTCACTTTTTAGTGAATTGGCGTTGTAACTTTGTATCCTAAGTCTGCAGAATGCTGTGAAAAGTTACGGTATGGCGCACAGAGAGAGAGTTCCGGTGCGATCTCATGGCGATATGGCGACAGCAATCGTCGCCACCCAGTAGACATAATAAGTTCAGGATTTTCATGTCGCGGATTCTGGCACAAGAGACATCAGAAGGCACGGTGGACCACGGTGGAGGTGATCCTCGCTTGGATGGAAAATCGCTCTGTCCTCATAACGGCGATCTCTTGCTCCGGACCCTAGTCATGGCCATGGTTTGTTGCGAGAAAGAATGGGATCTCCTTCTGAAAAGCAGTACTGCTAGCGACAGAAATAGTTGCAGCTGTGAGGAAACGAACATCCTTACACTGCAGCCACCGCGACAGGAGACGCCCCGAGTGTCGGGAGTCAAAACAACATGTTCATTGTTTAAGAAGTGGAATTTTCTGCCGCAGTCTGTTTCTTAATAGCTATACTAAGTACTTAGGAGTCTTTAAGTCAAGAGTGAGTAGCTTACTTCTAGGCAAACGTGCTTCATCATCGACCACATCATGGCCTACCGTCAGGTGAGACAGCAGTCAAGCGCGAGCCTGTCAATAATAAAAAAAAAATGAGAAAAGCTTAGGTAGACTGTTCGATGCCTGTACCGATAGTCTCAGTCATGGTTGTTCATTATCCAATTATAGGTACTATATTTTTAAACACTTAAATCTCTTGACTTGGACCACAGTAAAACAATAAAACACGGGAGATAAGTATGGTAACATTTCCTATGATTTACCATCGAGTTTAAAAGTTGTAACAAAATAAACATTATTGTGCAACATTTTTACTATTTATTATATATTGATATGTGCAATATAATATATTATTATGACTATATATAGATATAGATAGAAGTTTGAAATTTTATATTTTTACATTGCTCGCTTATTTATACTGCTTGATAAAGCTATGTAGCAGTATGATTTAATTTTATGGTTTTTACACAAAGGGCCATGTTTATACTGTTTAGCATACTTTGGAGTAAATTGATACATTTCCATGAAAATAGAATTTATTTTACTTATAAATTCAAATAAATTGATGTTTAAGAAATGTTTCAGTAGGTAGGTACGGTTTCTACGTCGTTATTCCACCTCGTACTCGTTGGCCGAACACGCAACTTTTTTTAAAATTATTATTGATAGGTTTGCCTTTCGAGCCCAAATAGACGACGCCGACGCGTACGGCGCGTGCGCCTAGGACAGATGTCAGCCAAATCGTAGGGGCCTAAAACCGCTGATACACGCTAGGGCCGCGGGGAATGCTTGCGGACAGTGAGCAATGGGTAGCTCGCTGTCCGGCCGTCCGGTAACTGTCCGGAATAAGCCCAAGTCGTCGATGGCGCGCACTGTTCCCGCGCGCCTCAAGGAGTTCACATGGATGCGTGACGCACAGGGCCGGTGGTTGTGGCGACGCTTGGGGGAGGCCTATGTCCAACAGTGGACGTTTTTCGGCTGATATGATGATGATGATCTCTCACTGGATTCAGTACCAATTTATTTTCTTCTATATTTACTGGGCTGGTTGGAATGGGCTGTATCTGTGTCTGATACTAACCTAGGGTATCCAGGTCACAATCTTTTCTATTGCCTAAGAAGCACATTATACCTTCGCAACACTATTTTCATCATCTGCCTGTCATTACTCCGGAATGAAGATTGCACCACTACGTTTATCCGACTGCGCAGGAGTGAGTAATGCGTTTCAAATGGCCGTGAGAAATTGTCATGATTTATAATACTAATAGTGTGCTAACGATGCTGTATTTACTATGGAAGGAGATTTTTTTGCTGCAGTTTTTTATACAATAGCTTATTAGCGTACATAAAATATAGCATAAGTCACTGAGGAATAAAGCAGCTTTCTATCGGTAAACAATTTAGCAATTGGACCGGTATTTCCAGAGATTACCTCCTACAAACAAAAAAAAAACAAACTTTACCTCTATAATATTAGTAGATGCAGATTAATGAAAGTTTTTTATTAAATGCGTGCACTTTATCAACATATTAGCTGTGCCCCGCGGTTTATTTACTACTCCGCATTTTTTGGCCACAGTTTGTTATAATATTACCCACACTCCACCGGTCTATTCACTCTTGACTTAAAGACCCCTGGGTTGTGACTAGAGTTGCCAGGTCCGTTTGGATAAAAATCGGGACAGATGGTAACACATATCGGGTTTTAGGGTATATAGGGACAATTTTTTTTTTTAAATAAACATTTTTTTAACTTGGCAAATCATCTAATGAATTCTTCCACTCTGGGGTGGAACGAGAGGGCGTGTCAAACTTATACTGAGTAAAACCCAGACTTCTTCAGTCGCTGTTTGAGTTCCAGGGTTTTTGATTTATCGGGACATTTAGCGTCCCGATCAGGTGCAAATCGGGACGCGTCACCAGACCCCTAAAAATCGGGACATCCCACGCAAATCGGGACGCCTGGCAACACTAGTTGTGACTATCAGGAAAAATAAAGTGCAGCAAAGAATTCCTATCCTTAGGAGGTTTTAGGGTGTTCTATCATTCGGATTTCATCACGCATGCTGGATTGCCCCGCCCGCACGCGTCTTGCGGGCCTATTCCACTTGTATGAAATGCACATTTGCGGTGATTACGCGTGCGGAGCAATCTCGCATGTGTCTTCATAACCGCATAATATTAAAAACACCATAAGCGGTTTCCACGGTTATCTGGCGCCTACCTTAGTATCCAATAAAAATATCTACGACCACCACAGTACTCAAGTGATAACTCATGAACTTTACACCAAGTTTGTAATTAAATTTCCCAACAAATGGCCTATGTTTGGACATAAAATTATCCCTACTTATCTCTGGTGTAATTTTTGTAGGACCCAGCTAAGTAAATAATAGGCACTTATATGTAGGAATGTTATGTTTTGTAAGTTGTGCAATGTTAATAATATGCTAATCAGTTTGGATTGGGAAACTTTGTAGTATGAGGTACTGGTGGCGAGAAAAGTGATTGTGGGTTTTAAGTAAAGGAAATTGTTTTGTCGATAAACTAAAAATTGGCTTTGTGTACGCTTTTATTAGGTAACTAGCTTTTCCCCGCAGCCTCGCCCGCGTACCAAAAATATAACCTAATGAAGTAATCTCACAAACAAAAAAAAACATACCAATACCTCACACCTCTTTATAATATTAGTGTAGATTAAGTAAGTAATCTGACGATAATGAGCTAATATCATGCATTGCCATATTTCTGAATTAAAATGTAATAATTCAATAATTATTTGATAATTTTCTTCCAAACGCAATATTATATTAGGTACTTATCGACAACAAACGCAATATTTTAATAGGATACTTATCGACAACAATTTTTATTAGAACTCATGTTGTGTTTCATAGCTTACAAATTGGCTTTTGCCCGCTTTGCTGTTTTAATGTGCGAGTGATTTTGTAGTAGCTTCACTTTATGTTTTTTTTTATTTATATCTGCTTATCATATCAAGTAAGACTAGAGGAATTTTCAATAAAATTCCAAAATTCAATAAAATCCAATCCTAAATATTGAATAACAATCTGCTTACATCGAGGGACTGAAACAATTTGCCTGCTATGGTCTTCCCATCCGATTATAATTTAGGTGTCTTCTACAAGCCAAGAGTGAATAGGCTCTTAATAAGCTAGTGCGCCTCACCATCAACGATTGCATCGCTATTACCATCAGGTGGGATCGCAGTAAGTATATAAAAATATAAAACAAACATACAAACAAATGAAAATATGTTTTATTAGTTATATTGTAGTAATCCTTTACAAAAATACGAAAGTGTGAGTAAAAAATCTCTCCTACTCGATTTTTCGAAAAAAAACTTTGACCCAACATTTTATTTTAAATGTAGAATAATATTTTACTGCTTTATTTTAAAAAAAAACTTTAAGTATTCATTTTTTTTTTCTTCTCTTTTCGTTTCATTTGAATTTTTTAATCTTATAAAAACTTTTGTCGTCACCAGTACTCGCCTTTCAATCGCTCTTGTAAATGGAGGAAGAGGTTTCAATGCAGTAACAGATACCTCCAGCTATTGATATAACACTTTTAGAGATTAGATGCTCGCCATATCTAGCGTTGCCAGGCGTCCGGGTAAAGCCGGACACCCTCAGCTTTTTAATTGGGTGTCCGGACTGTCCTTTTGCTAGGCTTTTTAAATTTGACCACTTTATTTAGAATGGTCATTTGAGTTTGGTCTTACCTTGTACCGCTAGCACAAGCAGAGCGGACAATCTAGTAATTATATCACTTAATTTTATTGTTTTTTTTTTAATTTAAAAAAGATTTTATGAATTTTATTTTTATTAAAAAGTACCTAATGTCTCTGCTTACCATCAGATGGGATCGCAGTCAAGTACTAGTTTATATCGGAAAAAAAAGTAATGTGAAAAAAAAAAAGAAAAAAAATGTCGTCCTTTTTCCCAAATGTCCGACTTAATAGGATAGTCTGTCCGTCTTTTCGGTTTCAAGACTTGGCAACCCTAGCCATATCTTATGCCCTTGTGGAATCTCATCTCGATACACTCGGTTGTGCAAGTGGGTTTGCTCGTGAGAAACTGTTTATATCTGTTTTACGATGTTTTACGATTATGCTGCTCGGGTTCGGAACTAATAAGTGACAATAATAATAATTCTATACATTTATTTATTAGTTAGGTACATGTAATATCATATTTACATGTAACTAATAAATAAATGTATAAAAAAGTCATAAAATAGTCCCCGAATACTTAAATTTTATGGTTCCGTACCCAAAGGGTAAAATGGAACCCTATCACTAAGACTCCTCTGTCCGTCCATCTATCTGTCATCTGTCTGTCTGTCCATCTGTTACCAGACTGTATCTCATGAACCGTAATAGCTAAACAGTTGAAATTTTCACAGATGATATATTAAAATCTATATAAATACTAGCTGTCCGCCCGCGACTTCGTCCGCGTGTACTTCAGTTATCGCACTCTAAACGTGTTTTCCCGTATGAATAAGATGTTTTTCCGGGATAAAAAGTAGCCTATGTTCTTTTCCATGTCAAAGGCTATATGCATGCCAAATGTCATCCAAATCCGTTCAGCCGTTTTTGCGTGATTAACTAACAAACATCCAAACATCCACACTTTCACATTTATAATATGAGTTAGGATTTATTTTATATATTGAAACTTTATAAACATAACACAGTGCAAAGGCCGACTTAGGCAGGCATTTTCTACCAGTCGAGCTTAGGGTGGTTGCATCTGTCATGTTATCATGGCAGATGCAACTTAATAAATAGACAAACAGAAAAGAAACAAATAAAATATTAAATACATACTTAGATTTAAGTGGGGCTCACAAACCAAAAACTGTGTTTTTTTTTGCTATTTATGTCTCGCATTGTCTCAGGCGTAGGCTTGCACATGACACGTAAGATTTTCTTAGACTTATAGAGCAGCATATCCTACTTAGCTGGCTTGGTTGAATAAGCTCTGAGAGTTAAGCTCAAGAATATGTGTGGGTATAATTCCTTACATCTATTCTCTATACTTACATATTAAAAAAAATGTAGTGTCTGTTTGTAATAAAAAAATAACATTTTATTACTAAATGTATATGAAAGTACATTCGATACCTATAACATTTTTTCTTGTATTTTTTGTCTGTGTGTTGATTCGTGGTTGATTCTGATTAATCTTCGAAACGACTGG
This sequence comes from Mythimna ferrago, assembly GCA_910589285.2. NCBI lineage: Eukaryota > Metazoa > Arthropoda > Insecta > Lepidoptera > Noctuidae > Mythimna > Mythimna ferrago. The sequence continues at coordinate 22,134,009 of OU342688.1, read as the reverse complement.
ACTTTCACTAATGATGTTATAAAAAGTAACTTAGATATTACTTTTATTTTAGAAAAGAATTTAGGGTGCCACGTGAAAAAATGTTTTTGTAATTGTCACCAAATGGGATTGTGTTGGTGCAATACTATCACAATTTCTTCGGCACCAGTTAAGGTAGACGCCAGATAACCGTGGAATAACGGTCATTGACCCTCATCAAATGTTGTTGAAATTCTTAATATAAAAAACGAAAATAAAGACATAAAACTGTCTTGAATCGACATGTATCGTGATCCTTTACATGATATAATGAAAAGCAGATCATTGTTTGTTTTTCACGCAGAGATAATAAAAAAATAGTAAGCGGGCTGGCTCGTTCTTCGCCCAAAAGAATTAGCATTGCCATTCAACGTGGCAATGCTGCCAGTCTTCTGGGCACATTTCCGGATGACAGCGATGTGGAGGAGTACTTTGACGCCTGAGCGTACCTACTTTGTCATTTTGTATTATATTTATGTACATGTTAGGTTTTAGTATAAATAGTTTATTTAGTATTTAAGTTTTTTTATTTACATATGTATTAAAATATTTAGAAAGAAATAAACTTAGCTTAACTTTGTAAAAAAAAAAAAAGTAAAAGGTCAATGTACTTTATTCCACCGTTATCTGGCGTCTTCTATAGTCAATCATAAGATCATTAAAACTATTCATATGATCACTAGATTGGGGAAAATAATCTTAGAATGACATCATTATACTCATAACAAACATGATAATCATGAAAGTCAAGGCTAGGCTTCTCTTCAGACATAAGCAAAAGCAAACAAAGCAAGAACGTCAAACAATCTTCCTGTTGAAAAATAAATCCAAATGTATGCACATACATTGACAGAAAGAACCTCTTATACTCGTAGGTAGGTATAGTAGTCTATTTATAGAAGTAAAGATTACCTATATAATAAGATAGGTATTAGATTTATTTTTTATAGATAATTAGATTTGTTTGGTTCCTCTTCAAAATGGTTGATCTGAGTGGTGCACACGCCATGTCCGTCGGCAAGACCCCTCTTTTAGGGCGCTTTTTAATTTATGCATTTTTGACGGCCTGCTGCGAAGCGGATGCGGTGCGTTATTCGTACTGCGTACGGACGATCGTAGTTTTCAAACAAAACGCGCGGTGCGGTAACCTTGCGGCAAACGATCGACAACAGGACGGCGACGGCAACGTCACAAACACCACGAGTTCAATTCGGTTTTGAATAGTGCCATAGACATATTTCTATGAATAGTGCGGTATTGAATAGTGCATCACTGGCATACAGACGCACGGCAGCCAGCTAGGTACATTTTCAATTTAGGCGCTTGGTGTACTGTAACCGGCCGGCTGCCGCACGTTTGCTGTGCCGCAGCCGGCCGGTTGCAGTATGCATAAATTAATTAATAATATCGCGGGTCTCAAACCATAGGGGCGTATATGCAAAAATGTGATTTTTCGTTTTTAATGCCATTGGATTCTACTATTAGCAATACATTAACTGAATTTTTCTTATAATTTTGTGTTAATTACTTTTTGCATAAATTAAAAAATATTATTTGCCGTAAGCTGGAGAGTCTAGAATTATTTTTAGACCAAATAGCCGTATAATTGACGTAAGAGCAATATTATTGCTCATTGAGGCAGTTTCGACGTGCCATAGAGACGTACGCACGTACGACTTTCAATTTTATCGTGAATCAAAGAAAATCGTATCGGACCATAAAGGCGTATGAACATACGACTGTTTATTTTACTTTAACCTGAAATCATTTTGTCAAGCTATATAGACGTTAGTGATGTAACGAATATTCGCATTCGCGAATTTTCGCACATTTTTTGATATTCGTATTCGCATTCACGAATATTCGCACATTTTTTGATATTTGCATTCGCATTCGCAAAAAACATGCGAATATTTGGCGAATGTTTCTAACCAACAAAAAGGAAATAATGTTTTGATTGAATGGATCTAGAAAGACAATACAACTTATATGATTTTATATTTACTTTAATTTTTTTCCATCACACAACTTTATTTCACATTTGCAGAATCACAAATTGTGAAACAACATGTTCACCTCAAATCATAACAAATCTTTTCGAATGATTTTCACTGTTTCTCCAGATGGGTGCGTGACGAGTATTTCGGATATTCGTATCATCCATCAGAAGGACGTTCGTAGTGTTCGTAGTGTTCTTTGACGTGAATAAAGCCAGTGGCCTCGACAGGATACCAGCAGTTGTTCTTAAAACTTTTGCACTTGAATTGTCTCTAATCTTGACCCGCCTATTTTGCCTCTCTGAGAGTGAATAAGTGCCGTTCAGACTGTGCCCAAGAAGGGCAGTCGAGCTGACCTGGCACACTACCGATCCATCTCCGTTACATCCATCCTCTGTAAGAGTATGGAACGGGTGTTTAACAAATAAGTTCTAGCATACCTAGAAACTAACGACATCGTCATTGACCGGCAATACGGTTTTCGCCGAAATCGGTCTATTGGGGATTTTCTAGCGAGAAGTATCGGGAAGCGCTTGCCGTCTCCCATGATATCTCGAAGGATTTCGATGGGGTCTAAGCTGAAACGAAAGTCTTACTGCTAAGCTTCCTTCCTCTGGTCTAACCACTGGTCTGTGTGATTGGATCGTAAACTTCTTGAGGGATCGATCCATCCGAGTGTTCCGGTTATTGATGGCTGCTCGTCGGGTCAAATGGATATTAATGCCAGGGTCCTTCAGGGGTCGGTACTCTAGGCAACACTGTTCTTGCTGCACATAAATAACCTACTTAAAGCCAGTATCTTTGGGTACACAGACGATAGCACTGTTGTTGAGAGTTACATGTCCAGCGTGCGAACTAATAGCTTCTTGGGGTGCCGCTGTCGACTACCCTCAATTTCGACTTCTACATCGAAGCAAAAGCCAAACTGTCTGCTAAAAAAATGGGGATCTTAGTGAGGGTGAGACAGTACACAGTACAACCTGTATCAAGCACAAGTTCGATCGTGTATGGTCTTGAGCATCGACGCCGAGTTGCTAGCCTGTCGGTTTTTTATTGTTTACGTTTCGGAGAGTGTGCATTGGAATTGCAGAATTTAATTCCGCCAAGTCCGTTCCATCATTGGACCACAAGATGTACGGCGTTGCGACACCAGTACATGGTGGACATTCCACCCATACGTACCTACAAAGCGTTATGGGAACACACTCATTATGCGTATAGCTAAGGAGTGGAATTCCCTGCAGGATTCTGTATTTTCTGAAAAACTTTTTGTGTTAAGCTTCATTCAATCAGTCTGTTAAGGCTCTGTTATGTTCGGTTCGGCTGATACGAAATGTGAAAACTGTCTGACATTTTGCGCGCACTTTGTTTGAAAGTCAATATCCGCATTCGCATTCGCGAATATTGAATTTGAATATTCGCATTCGCATTCGCGAATGTGAGAAATCAGATATTCGTTACGTCACTAATGCCGATTTCCTCACGATGATTTCCTTCGGCGTTTTTGAGAGCTATGTTTTGTTTCAGCTCAATTTCAAATGTTTGTGATTTTAAAGACATATCTAATAATTATGTTTAGATTTATGAATAAATTTTATTTTTATAATGCTTATTTTTCTTTTCAAACACGAAAATATTGTGTAATTGCCTATTAATCATTTCTTTTTTTTAAATTGTAGAACAAAACTGGTTTATACTTCCTATTTGAGTTAAAACACCTCTCAATATTTATGACAAGCCAGACAGGCGTATGATTTCTTGAAATTACGTAAATAACGTTAATTTTAATGGGTTCTCATTCCTAAATAGCAATATTTGAAGTCACCAATTAAGTAATAATAAATATTGGCATAAATATTAACAATTTGAGGAAAAAGATTTTACGTCCATAAATTTCATATATTTTAGGGAGTATTTTGACGGAATTTTACAGTATAGTCGTCATGCTATATAGGCGTATAAACCAAAAACTAGTGTTATAAAGGCAATGCCCTAAAATTAAGAATCCTATATTAATTGCAGTATAAATATATAGCTACATGCAAAAAAACAACGAGCTGGCTCAATCACAGGAAAAGTTATTAAGTTTTTTATCTCTCCTGAAAAGTAGGGGTTTTGTGGATACGCCCCTATGGTTTGAGACCCGCGATATAATTTTAGTATTATAGAATTATACAAGGTGTAAGGGACAGTCCTCCACAAACTTTAAGGGCTTGCTCAGTAGACGAAACTGAACAACCTACCATATTTTTTTTTTTTTTCAAGAAACGAAAAAAACTTAAAAAACAAATTTATTAACTTGATTGGACAGTTTTTATGGAGAGGCTGAAACACTAAAGAGACCGAATATTTGACTTCTGCGTAACTTGAAGCCAGCGCTCAAGATCCGTGACGGCAATTGTACGTGTCTTTTATCTCCATGAACAAAGATCTAATGTTTCAGCCAAACACCTGATGCATCGTGGTAATTACCTTTAAGGCTCTGTTTACAAGTTCCTGATCCTGGCGCCGTACATTCCACCATTGCCAACCAATGTAAGCGTTGTGTCAGTCATTGCGACCACTGTTCTGAATAGGGTTGCCAGACATCTGAAACATTGTACGCCATAATTATGGTGGTAAGTCTTTGAGGAGTGGCTGAAGAGACCTCACGGCGTCCTCACCTTCCGCATAACGCAGGTTCTCATCTAACATGATCAGTTCGGGAAGTTCCTGCTCCGGATTCGTGCAGAAGTAACGCCCGGGTGCCACAATTGTGTGGACCGCCCGAAGGACACGGTGGAGCATACGGTAGAGAAGGGCCCCGCTTGGGCAGAGCACCGTCGTGTCCTTATGGGGGAGATCGGCGGTAACGATCTCTGGCGCCAGGTCTTGGTACAGGCTTTGGTCCAAAGCGATCTGCCCGACTTTGTAAGGCTTCTTACTTTGATTTTCTCTGAGTGTCGCATTATAAAGAAAAACTGATTTATAGTGTAGTAATAATTACATTTTATTTACTCCGTATTTTAGATTTTAAAAAAATATTGGACACGTATTTTTTTTTTAGATTAAACAAAAATAACAAAGATAAAGCCCATTAAAGTTACGTGTGACGTCACGCCGCGCTGCATTTGTTGCACGGGGTGACGTCACACGTAACTTTATTTTTGTTTAATTTACAAATAAAAAAATACGTGTACTTTATTTTTGAATAATCTAAAAGACGGACTAATTACATTTTTTACGGCCACTAAGCCTATTCTGTTTTGTCGATATTTTATTAAATGTTAAGACGGTTTCATGAAAAAGTGTCACACTAGTACCTATTATAAAGGCAAATGTGTATGTTTTTTAATTCTTCACGCTCGAACGCCTAGAACGGATTTTGATGTACCTGGCACGTGGGTACGCTTATGTTTCCATAGGAACATTTTCTACTTTCAAACGAATGAGGCCGCTAGCAGCAGTTAGTAGATAATTATAAAGCCTGGATTCTTCTGGATTTATGCTTTTAAATCAAGTCACAATTTTTATAATAAGTACGTTCAATTCAAATTATTTAGCTAAAAGACCGACTAAACTAATCCGTTCGGATTTCCAATGATTGGAACTGACAAGTGGCAACCCTATCTCCGAAAACTCACATCCAGTCCCAAATGTAAACAATACAAATCAATAAATATTGTATTTTATGGGGTACGAAGTAAACTACTGTAGGAATCTTACCGAATTTGGAACCATTTGTTATAATTTGATAAACAATGCTGGGAGGCGTTGGAATAACACTCGCGGGTGAAAGGACTCATTAGGAAAGTAGTCGATAGTAGGTAGGCATCCACATCCACCGATATTGGTAGGTTAGATCCATTTTGAATTTTGGTTTTCTCAAGATTTGCTGAATTTGTTCATATTTTTACTCCGTAGTTACTTAGTTATAATCATCCCTTTATCCCCCGAGCACTGATTGTACAATTACATACGTCTGTACAACTTCAATGACCTTGTCGTTTTGTAACATATTTGTAGGAAATTTTTTTAGCCGAAAATTTTGGTATCTTTGATTTCCTAAAAAAAAAACAGAAAAAGTTTTCATTTTTATTTTTTTGTTTATTTTTAATTTACGTAAAAACGCGCAAGTACTTAATAATAACACACCCGATCGCGAGGGTTTAAACCAGCATACTTTAGAGTCCCTTATAAAAGTGGTAAATAGAACCCTTTTTGTGAGGGTGGAAAAGTGAGAAATAACTTCTCCCGCTCTGGATGGAGCGAGAGAGAGGTGTCCGACTTTTACTGACAAAAACCCACACCCACCTGTGTTCCTAAGTAGCCCTTTGCGTTTCAGGACCTGCGTTTAGTGACGGGGACTATCACTGGACACTCCTCACTGAATATATACTTCTTCACAACGAATATCACAGATACTCCTCTGTGCAGAGCATGCATGGAGTTGGAGGAAACTGTCGCGCACGTGCTCCTCGTGTGCACGTCAGTGAAATGAGAACACGAATCTTGGGAGCACTGAATTAAAGCTAGGCCTACATTAGACCGACGCTCACGTGGACCTCGCCTGATTTGTAAATAATAATAATAATATAATATGTTTATTCAGGGTAAAATTTGGTAAAATGGGTACATAAAATCTTAAGAGTACAAAGGTAAATGCTATGTTATGTGCCTGTACTAGGATAAACCTGTATCACAGGCGGTACAAGCTCTTACATTATAGTATTTTAGGACAATACTATTGATAACAATATTTAAAAAGTCTATAGGTAGTGAAAAATATAATTAAAATATTTATAATGTTATATACCTAGTGTCAAAAATAAAATAGAACGACGTCGCGTGGCATGGACCTAGTCTAACTCTACAAGTCTAGTTTCCATAAGAAAAGTATGGAGAACGACGCGCCTAGATCGGCGTACGTGGCACAAGTGTGCGCATTAAAGTTCTACCTTCACTCATAGATGACTGGAGCAAACTGAAAGGACTCATTTACTTTTGGAGAGAGGTGGGCTGGTTGGAATGAAGGCCGCCATAGCCCACGCACAATGGACAGTGAGCAATGGGTAGCTCACTGTCCGGCCGTCCGGTAACTGTCCGGACCAAGCCCAAGTCGTCGACGGCGCGCACTGTTCCCGCGCGCCTCAAGGAGTTGTCAGCAACAGCAGGGACCCAGCCGGGTCGAAGCCTACTGGGGCCAGGGTTATCCGAAAGGGCGCTCGAGCCCCGGTATGAAGGCTAGAAGGAACAGGGTGGGTCTTTTAGTCAGTAAGAGTCTGACACTATCTCCCGCTCCGCCCAAGGGCGGGGGATGTCAATGCATGATTTTTTCCCACCATAAAAAAAAAAAAGCCCACGCACAATGGTCCACCAAGAACTAGGAGGAACGGAAACTGGATTCAAGATCAATTCCAGTGCCGTGGTGACTCTTCCGAAGAAACCACACTTTCGAATAATCTAGTTAGCTGTCACAACTGCTTATACTTATTAAGAGCAATAGATAATGCACCTTCTCCGAATAGCAGTTAGTAAAACAACGCTACTTCCCATCTTCTGTAACTGCAGGTTAAGTAACAGTTTTTCTTTGCTTTCTTCTAATTTGCATTTCACAAAAGATAATATTTTTTTTTAATCTAACAGGCATCCTTTCAAGAAATCAACACTAACAGCAGAAAAAAAAACTCCTAAAAGTTTTTTTCACGCAATATTACTCCGCCGTAACATTGCATGCAAAAAAACTTTTAGCACTTAAACATACCACATTATGAAAACGTTAAATACCTCTACTCAACTAAATAGTCTTTGAGCATTCGTAAGGTTTACGTTTCAGACAATGCTGTCGACCACGGAAGACATAAATTTCAAGTACGAGTGTACGAGGCAGGCGCCACGAGAGTCCGCGTTGTGTCAGTCACCGGCATGGGCAGGCGAAGCTTACGGTCGCGCCACAGAGCTAGGAATCTCAGCGACTTTAAAAAGACGCCATAAATACTAATCATAATTATTATGTAGAGTTGCTGACAACTGACGCCCAACCCCATTAATCTCGAGCGAGATATCATCATAAACGTGAGAGCGCGCGGGTATTGAATTCTCTGCTTGGCCAGGCTCTAAACAACACACACACACACGCTAGGTTTGCATATAAAGTACTTCTAAGCAAGCGTGCTTCAATGTCGGCCACATCATCGCTTAACATCAGGTGAGATAGTGGCCAAACGCGAACCTATCCATAACAAAAAAAGACGTGTGGCACTCGGGGACTGCCGCGGTAAAGCTATTGCATAGCATTTTTATCAACTTATGCAATTATAATTATTTATTTATTTTAATTATGCAGTATTTTTTTTTTCCTTTGTTTTTTTTTTCTTTGATATTAATTGAAGTTACACTTTCACACATTGAATTGAATTTTGATTGATTGTTCACTCATTTGTTTTCTTATCGGTCACCACGCTCAAAAAACAAATTAGTGGGGGGTGTTAGGTTATTTTCGTTACGGAATTTCTGGATTCGATCTCCACGCTCAAGGCCCGCGATAGAAGCTATGCAATAGCTTAAAAAACAAACAAGTATTGACAGTACACTCACAAAATATATAGGTACAGAAGTCAATCTACATACAAACCGCGCTCGAGCAACGCACACATAGACGCCGCTCACTGACAAGATATCTCGGAGCGTCTCGGCCCGCTCGTCGAACAGTTCCGACTCAAACGCTCATTAGTGTGCGTCCACCGAGCGTAGGTATAAAAAGTGAAGTACATACATGAGATTGTCTTCTGTACCTATCTATTTTGTGGTACAGTACCATATTTAGCATTGCCCGCTGTGCCGACTCTACGCTCTGTGGTCCACACACACCGTCCACTGCGCGGTAAGCAAACAGACAGACGGACGTTTTCACCGCTAACGCTAATCTACTGTGTTTGTATTGTTTCGTTTTTTTAACTCCGACGTACGCATGTTGCAGGGGAAAGGTGTAAATTGGAGATTTTCGGATGCTCCTAATATTTCTATCCTTGAAATTAGCCGCAAAGTGCCGCCCTGCCGTTGCGCTGCTTTGTTTATCATCGTCATTTCAACCGATATACGTATACTGTTGGACATAGGCCTCCCCCAAGTGTAACCACAATGAACGATCCTGTGCGTCTCGCATCCACCGGATTCCCGAAACCTTCATCAGATTTATCGGTCCACCTTGTAGGAGGCCTTCCACCCCTGCGTCTTGCTTTACGTGGTCGCCACTCAATCACCAAAATCCATAGCTAATAATTATTTCTAAAGGATTCTTCACAGTCCGAATTCATAACACCACCACAACACAAAAGTACTCACAAATAATTAAATATACAAACACTAACCGCGGAAGTACAAACAAAGAATGTTTTTTAAACATTATGATTTTAGCTAAAACCGGTTAATCTTTGTACGGAACAATTAAACAATAAACAAATAGAAATAACTTTCGTTTCTCACGTAATAATTAGTTGTTATGACGATCCCCAACGGTCAATGTTAACTGTTATGGTTATGAAGAGTTGAAGTGGAATTTGACGTCTAAACATAGGGAAAATATCCTGGTTTGATTATACATATTAAGGCCCAAGCGCCCGAAAAGTGCCATAAAACAGTGATTTTCTGAAGCCTACTCCTCGGTAACGGCCAGGTTAATAGGTTTGAAAAAAATATATGTTTATTAGAGATTCATGAACAACATTATCAACATTTGATTTTTTCGGGCTATTAATACTTTTGTCTTAAAAAAATATTTAGCAATTTCGCAACTTTTCTCAACTTTTCCCTACTCCTTCGAAACGGCTTGGACCTTTACAGACATTTTTACACATAAAAATTGGTGGTTAAATATTCTTCAAAGTGAACATTGCATATGTAAATCAATCAATATTTCGCAAAGAAAATGGATTTAAAGCGCTTTCCGGGCGCTGCTGGCCGCAAATAAATGCACAGATTTGCGTACTGCCGCCTAGGCGAGTGCGAGAGTTGCATCCACATAATTTCGGTCAGATGGTTCAAGGGACTATACGCCTTAAGACGCTGATAGTATGATAATTATCCGAAAGTAAATTTTCCTTCAAACGCGAAACGTAAAATTCGGAACTACTACTTGAAGTCCTCTCAACCTTAGTTTGTTCTTCGTCACAATTGTTATTAATAAGTTCTTTTTAAGATTTGATGTTTTTCATAGTATTTATTAGTTTATTATTTTAGCATATATGTATATGTATTTTATTATATATTATATATAATTTTTTTTTTTTTATTTAAGTAGAGAATGTAATTAGCGTAGGGTTTTATTATTATTATTTTTTTAATTTACTGTAATTACAGTTTTTAGTTGTGTATGTAATAAGTTATATATAAATAACTTTTTTTTCCGTTTTCATGGTTTGTTATTTGTTTATTGTGCAAACCTACCACAGTGATGTCTTTTTTAACCCAAAGGTTGACTGGGAGAGAATGCCTTATTGCATCAAGTCCGCCTATGTACCATTACTGTACATGAAGTTTAAATAAATAATTATTATTAAGTACCGTGCTGAAAGGAAGAGAGTGGTGGCCAAACCTGTATAGTGCTTGACACTAACGTATGCAAGGATGTATGGCAGAGTAAAGAACTTCACGAACGCTTGTTCTGGGCCCTTCATGGGCCTGATGTAGACCAACTACCGTCCGTAGCCTGGCTGCGCGTCGGTGACCTCTTTGGGGAAACCGAAAGTTTTGTCTGTGCAATTATGGATGAAGTTATCATGACGAATAACTACCGGAGATTTGTCACCGACTGGGTGAATGAATCCCACCGCTCTCTTTTTCTTGAAACCCAGCCAGGCGTTTAACTTTGCTTAATTTATTTCGTGTTAACTGTTATGGCAATGCTGAAGAGTTGAAGTGGAATTTGAGGTCTAAACATAAGGAAAATATCCTGGGTTGATTATATTAAAATGGTGTTCAGAAGAGAGTGTTGAATCAGTGGTAAAAGTGTTCAAACCCAGCCAGGCGTTTTACTCTGTGTAATTTATTTCATCACGACTGATCTCAAAAAGGTGAAAGAAAACATTGTCGGCATGTCCAAGAACCAAAAATTCGAAGACATGTGACATTCACCATCCCGCACGTTATGGTAGAGAGGTATAAATGTAGAGTATTGTTCGGAAGAGTTACCTACTATGGCTCTAGAACGCAAAGGGTAACTGAATGAAGACAGGTGATTTTTAGTCAGTAATAGTCCGACATGCCCTCAGGCCACCTTAAAAAAAAGATTGCAAAGGACACATTTGTATGAGAAAGAAAAAAAACAAAAGAAAATACGTTAACGAATCCTAAAGAGAAGCGTTTGAAGATGGAAGCCAATCTTGGCTAGTAGACAACAAAAATCTTGCATAAAATTAATAATCAACATTTTACGGCTCGTCACGTCATAATCTAATCAAACCCTTTCTCTGCGAAGGCGTCAAAGTACAAACCAGTAGCATCAACGAGGTGTCGTTCGCTGATTATCATTTAGAACATGTCCGCCCACAGAGCCTAGAATAAATTAAACACTTTACTATGACGTGAGACATTAATTGGCTATATTAGACCACTTAATTCTAAACTTTTCTTCAATAAAATGCAACCATATAGGTCCATATCGATAACAGTTTTACGTAACCGAGATTAACTAAATCCCATTGCGAAAGAACCATAAAATGTTATCACTAAAACTCTCGGTAAACTAGGCTTCATTAATACTAATCCAAAGTGGTCCATATTATCTACGCTGGTTATAAATTAAATGTCTGAGGTTAGCCAACATCCCGAGTTGGACGTATAAAGAGTTGCCGTGGCCACACACAGCGCAGGAATAAAAAAGTTTATTGACGCTTCGTGTGTTGTCTATGGACGTAACACATGATTCCTTTGTCCTGGAGATAAAAATTAAGCATAATGTATTCATTTCAATCATGCTGTGAGGATTTTTATTAAGATAACATTTAAGAATTGAAGAGGCTGTTAAGATAAGACGGGGACAAATGGAGGGCGTCTTTTTAAATGGATGTTTGACAAGTTAAACATGGTCAATCAAGTTTCATGCCTGCAAGGATGATGTTATTAAACCCACACATATAAAAAACATCACCCTGATCTTTGTTTAATAGTATTATCAATAGTAAATTATCTAGGTAGTTCATTTACCTAATTTATTACTTAATTTAAACCTAATTGTATTGTCTATCTAAAAAGTAATGTCTAGTAGTATCAACTGTGGCCGCGAATGGCACGACAACCAATCAGAGCGCGAGGATTTGAATATTGACATAAAGGGAAAAAGCGCGGGATTTTCGGGCGTCGTACCTACCATTCTGGCAGGTTTGCAGTCGTGCATCATTTTGTTCTTTTTTTTTAGTAATTCAAAAAGTAGACATTTATTTACAATTATATTTGTTTTTTGATTGGAGAAATACAATAAGTAAGTACATGCACAACTGTTTATTATTTTCACTCTTTATTTCATTCTTAGAAGCCATAAACCCAAATAGCAGTGGGATACATGATTCGGATGATATCAACCCATGAGAGATTTTACAATAGTTTGAGTAAAAGTGTAAAGGCAATAGTCGCAGCACTTGTATTTTGCAATTAAACTGACAAAATAATACATAGGTAGGTTCCTAATCACCATTAAAATGATTGCATTAAATCTCAAGTATTCTAAATAGTTTCCACATGTTAGTCCTATCATTCCTTAAGTGACGTAAACGCAGAGATGATTTGTCAACAAGCTGAACAGCTGACCATCCGACCATCCTCTTCCTCTTTAACACAACAATGCAATAATCCGATTAAAATAGGTATCCGATTTTCCTAATTAGAACCGCCCGGATTCATCAATTTCTTTAAATCTATTCCTGCTTTTTGACTTGCACACATGACTTATAAATCCCCTTAATATTTTTATCACAATCGGTGGCTATTCACTAAAAAGTGTAAAATAATTTTCAATAGAGGTAGAAAATAATTATAATGAACGAAAAATATTAATATTATTATGAAAAAAAAAATATCTAAAAAAAAAATAAGTAACCGACTTCACTTAAAAAAACACTAAAACCTTTCATACATCTATGACTAAAACGATTAAAATATTTTCTATTTCGGAAGTCGGTGTTTCTCGGTATTGTTTGTTCCTTATTTAACACCGACTTCCGAAATTGAAATTATTTTGATCGTTTTAGGGTTTTTTTTTTAGTGAAGTCGGTTATTTTTTTTTATAAAATGTTTTTTATTTTACACTTTTAATTGCAATACACTTACAGGCAGAGTACCTTTTTCTCATGTTAATTCCAGTAAACTCGAACCCTGCTAGAATACATTATTTTATTATGAAGTTCCCGTGTCTACCTTTCACCTTCCGGCTCTATCAGATCAGTTCGATAGTACCTTATAGCCAAAGTGCGTCATATGACAATTCTAATAAGTCCAACACGGCTAGGATACATTGATTCATTAGATACGGAGTTCCGGTGCCTATCTTCCGGCTCTATCATCATCATCAGATCAGTTCGATAGTACCTTATAGCCAAAGTGCATGTTATGACAATTCTAGTAAGCCCAAACACAGGTAGAATACATTAATTACGGAGTTCCGGTGCCTATCTTCTGGATCCATCATCATCAGATCAATTTGACAGTACCTTAAAGCCAAAGTGCATCTCATAACAATTCTAATAAGCCTAAATACGGCTAGGATACATTGATTAGTTACGGAGTTTCGGTGCCTATCTTCCGGCTCCATCATCATCATCACTTCGATGATGCCATTTTCAACATAACTATTCAGAACCATTCATTTATTTGTATTGTCATAGTCGCATAACTATGTTCATTGTGATCTGTTTGAGTATGAAGTTCCGTTGGCCACTTCTGATGTTCTTCACCAGTTCCACCTCATCAAATGCCACTTTTTGACTGTAAATGCTTAAGTCCTTGATGAAAATACTAAAATGACCATATAATTGCCTATAATATTTTAGGAGTTCCCTCGATTTCGCCAAGATTCCGTCATCAGATCCCGACTTGGTGACTGTGGGACCATTTGGAAAGAACAACCCTTACCCTTAGTATACCCTTTCGAACAAAAAAATAATTTCAGAAACCGATTGGCAAGCTACGAAGTTATGCGCGAACAGACATTAAAAAAAAATACAAACATCCGAATTGAGAACCTCCTCCTTGTTTGGAAGTCGGTTAAAAAAGCGTGGGGTGTGGAAAAATATGGCACAAAGCGCCCCACGCTTTTATTAAACTATTTTTTCTTTTTCTCTTTCTTCGTATCCTCTATGGCTCTATCTTATTCGGGTCCGGGTGTGAGACAGAGACGAAGCTATATAGGACGAATAACACCATCATATTTTTCTCCTAGTGGTCCTAGAATGCAAAGGACAACTGAAAGAGATAGGTGTAGTTTTAGTCAGTAAAAGTCTGACACCCCTCTCGCCTGGGCACGCGTCTATAGAGTAGTTTCCAGGGTCAAAATAATTACATTTTATTTAGTCCGTATTTTAGATTATAAAAAAATTTTGGACACATATTTTTTCTTTTTTCGATTAAACTAAAAATAACAAAGATATAGCCCAGTTACGTGTGACGTCACCCCGTGCGAAAAAATGTAGCACGGCGTGACGTTACTTGAAATAAACGTAACCCAAGTCACTCTTTATAACATCAGCTATCCAGCAGTGGAAGTCCCGTCAAAATCGGTCTAGCTGGAAAAAGGGACAAAACAAATTTAAAAAAAAATGCTTCGACAAAAAAAATTTTGTATTTTTTTTTACAAACAATGCTATTAGAGTGTTTTCTACAAGTATGTGCCTATAGCTTAGCTACTTATATTATACTACTTATAAGTTTTTATTAATGTGTGTACTTCCAAAGTACCGGTCCACTTAGAACTGAGGACCATATCTTTTTCAGTCAATGTAAGTACCTATAGGTACACCAAACCAGTTCTCGAAACTTGTTTTACAGAGGTTTTACAGCTTGCCCCGTCGTAATAGCGAAGTATGTAAACAATCGGCTATTGTTTCCTATATAATTCGTGTATAGAAGCGCTTTACGTAAACTTTATAGAGTCCGAGTCGGTCGTTGTGGATTTTTTTAATGTGCAGTAAGAACGTAATATACTTAAGTACTTTGACATGTGTCTATGGTATTTGGCAGGAAGTCAAGGAGTAGAGTAATGTTAGATTTGCGAACCCATAGACAACCGACTATGTGTTCAAAAAACCATATTTTAATCAGGGAAGTTATATTAACCGACACTACCAGATATCCATTTAATCAATTTAATGTTTGCCTACATTACACCCTCCCGGTACTTGGGAGGCGGTCGCCTCCTTCTGCGAAGCATGCTAGCAAAAGAGGAGGCCGAACGTATCAGGCAACGGCCCTCACGCCCCATCCGACGCCGGAATTCCGATCTCGATTTCTGGCCACCGTAGGCGCGGGCTTGCGGACAGCAAGCAATGGGTAGCTCGCTGTCCGACCGTCCGGTAACCGTCCGGACCGAGCCCAAGTCGTCGACGGTGCGCACTGTTCCGGCGTGTCTCAAGGAGTTTTCAGCAACTGTAGAAGCCCAGCAGGGTCGAAGCCTACTGGGGCCAAGGGTCTAGTTCCGAAAGGGAGGCTCGACCCCGGTATGAAAGGCAGCGAAGGAACGGGGTGGATTTTTACCCACCGAAAAAATACCCTCTCAAGTATGTATTTTTTTTCCGATGGGAAAAATCATCCAATGACAACCCCCGCTCTTGGGCGGAGCGGGAGATAGTGTCAGACTTACGAGCATTACTGCTTCGCAGAAGTCGGCGACCGCCTGCCACTCCTCCTCGCTCCGGACCATGGCCTCAACCAAGGCCGGAGCGAGAGGTCTCCGCCGCAAGTATGTATTTACAAAAGCGCATGTGGTGAGTGAGGCGGTGTGATTTATTTCCATAAATGGAAATTTTCCCCGTAGATATTAATAACACAAATACCTGTATTTTGTCCCTCTACAATCTTCTTTATCTACGTTTCATGTGATGTCAAGTGTTAGGCCACTTTTAACCGGTCCTAGGCCTCCTAAGCAATACTTGCTTACTTAAGAGCGGCTGCGGGGCGAATGCGTCGCGAACACGCCGCGGCTGCACAGCGAAGACGTCGCGGACATGTGGCAAATTAGCAACGTTCTTAATGCGCGTCTGTAGCAAGTTAACGACGTACAATATACTCAGTAACAAAATGGATTGCGACGAGGAGACACTGCTGCTGGCTTTGTTACTTCGAAAACGCCAGACCCGCACCTCGTTGCCAGATCTCGTTGGGCTTCCGCAAAAAATTCGCTGTGCATGCGCGGCGTAGGTAGTCGTTGTGCGCCAGTAACGTATTCGTTGCGCACCCGCTTCGCTTTGAGGACGCTCACAATTCGCTAGTATGATAAGGCCCTGTGTTGCAAGTTAGTCGTCTAAGTACACTAATATTATAAAAAGATAATGTTTGTTTATTGTTTTTATGTTTTTTTGTTTGTAGGAGGCAATCTCTGAAAGTACTGTTCCAATTGTTAAAAATCTTTCACCGATAGAAAACTGCTTTACTCCTGAGTAGGTACGCGGGTGAAGCCACGGGCAAAAGCTAGTACCTACCTAATATTTGGCACTGTTGTCCATTTTCATCATTTTACAAAAAAAAAATGTGTTCTTAATTCAAAAATCCATAAACAATCATAAATATATTTTTATGGCGATGTTCTGAATAACTTATTGTTTTAAAATCATCATAAACAGCTTGTTTCAACTAAGCATATCAATAGATTGAAGCTCAAAATTGTGATAAATGAGACGGCTAACAAGCATGCAGAGCCATTTTGTGAGCAAATGCACATTTGATTATATTTTATTGAAAAAAGGTAACGGCAATAGTCATTTTAAATACGTTACACAATGAATAAATAATAGTTCATTCATAAAGTATATAGTTAAGATATTTAATGCTTAGCAAGAAACATGCCATCAGGTGAGATAGTGGTAAAACGCAAGCCTGTCCATAATAAAAAAAAAATGCCGCAAATCAAGCGGTCAGTCACCCATCTAAGAAGGTGGGTACTGATCGCGCGCGGTTTGCTGACAACTCCTTGCGGCTCGTGTGGAGCAATACGCGCCGGAGTCCGATAATTAGTCCAATATTCTATCCTTCTGAAAGAAAATTCCTCCACTCCATTGACTCAGTTGCTATGACAACGGATCAGCCCTCTATTGTCATAATTATAACTGTGCAAAAATCTTATGGGTATAGTCTGTCTAAAAAGTCAACTGACTTGGGAATTTTGTATATATTTAATTATTTAAAAAATACTTATATTCGATACTTTTTATAAGGTTCTTGTAGTAGTAAACAATGATCAATATCTTTTAATCAACTTTGATTATTGAACCAGCGTTGACTACATCAGATTTCATTTTACTCTAATAATTACACAAGTCGGTTGACTTATTAGACAGACTCTACCCAACAACTTGAATAGGTACCTACCTACCTACCTGTACCTAAATATTGAGGTGGAGTCTATTCGAAGGACGTTACTTGAATTATAGGGATAAGAACAGGCTTAGGTAATATTCTAGTAGACGGTGCTCAATGCTTGTTAGAATCAGGTATTTGAAAACTTATTATTCGTCAACGTCATCGTTACAAAGCATTTTTGATAGAAATCTTAAAAAAAAACTTAATTCAGCCTCAACAATGCAGTTTCCTGGTTCATAACGCTCTTTATTAACGCTCCTCTGACATAATGGTGCATTGTGACAGAATCGTGGGCGATGCGCCTGACATCAGATTTTGTCCGTAAACACCGGTTACTGGCGCAATTATGAAGATTTCTTGACATCTTAGTTCTCGTTTGTGAAATAGAAATGTCAGAGCTTGTTATTATTTTGTAGGCGTTGTTTTTATTGTGAAATAATGGTTAATAAATTGTCTGCCTCGTTCATCTTGTGGGCGCAAGCGCTACGCAACTGCTCAGCAAGTTCTTTGGTTCAATTCCCGAGTCGGGCAAAAAGTGCTATTGAGTATTTTATTAGGAATTATTGTACTTTGTAGCAGCTCGGAGTTTGAAATTTGGTGGTGAGACACCCCGTGCCTCGTAAAACACTTAAAACCGTTGGTCCGGGGCCTGATCTCTCTCTGGTCGTGTCGGATTGCCGTCCTATCTGATTATGAGAATAAAGGAACAGGGAATGCACCTTTATGTACTTGCGCACACATTTGAATGGTGTAATATTTCCTCCGTAATGTCTGTTGAGATTGGTCACCGTAATCGGAAGGATTATAATAGATTGTAGATTCGTACCAAATTAATTTCTTTAAAAAAATCTTGAGCATCACTCATGAAACCTACTTATTTAATTATAATATTTTTATTAACCACTAGCTGTGCCCGCGACTTCGTTCGCGTGGACTATAGGATTTTGAATTTGTTTTTTCTAAGATAAAAGTAGCCTAAGTTACAGAATCGGTCCAGACAATTCAGAGATTAGCCGGATCAAACACAGACAGACAGACAGACATAAATTGTAAAAAAAGTTTATTTGGAATATGTACCGTATATACCTACATAATTATATTCATATGCATGTAGTAAAAAGCGGTTATTTCAATGTTACAAACAGTCACTCCAATTTTATATATATGTATCTATTTAGAGATGTGTAGATTAGCCGGAGCATAAAATCACGACTTGTTGCGCTACTTTGCAATCGTCTAATTAACAACCCTTTTTTCAACAATTTTACGCTAAAATAGTTAAATGTTCTTCGTATCCATGCCATCCTGAAGTCCGTGCAAGAAACAGACTGCACTAAAACAACGGACTTGTGCCTGAAGGCATGTTTAGGCATGGCTACAAATTATAGGTGTCGCTTAACACAAGATAAAACAGATGACAGTGACAGTGCGAAGATGCGTTTACGAAGCTTGCTAACGTACGCTGCCAACGAAGTTGTTTAATAGCTCCTCTAAAGTCCTTTATTTAATTGTTGGAAAAATGGAAACCGCCGCGCCGCCGGCGGTTTCCATTTAAAAGGACTTTAGAGGAGCTATTAAACAACTTCGTTGGCAGCGTACGTTAGCAAGCTTCGTAAACGCATCTTCGCACTGTCACTGTCAGTTTCAATGGCAGTGACTGATTCGTTCTAAATCATGTTTTACAGATTGATTCATGAATTCGGAAAAGCGCGGGAACCTTTGAAAGAAAAAGGCGCCTAAATTTGATTTTTTTTTAAATTAAATACATTTATTTTAATTTTACTGTAAATATAGAATATAGTGTAAATATAATTTAGTGGTTAGATTGTCCGTAGTATAAATGAACGATGGGAGGAGTTAAAAAACGAAAAAAAAGTGATCGTCCTGATGCACCACCATCTACAGCATCCTCAGACTCCGAAGATGATACCAGAGGGAAGTATCATATATTCAAGGTACCAGGCTACGCTAGGAAGTACCCAGAAAATAGTAAAAAGAACGAATATATTGTTTTCCTCTCCCACCAAACCGAAAGACCTTTTACCGACAAGGACAGGCTGGCCATTTCCCACGCAATTCGCAAATATTGCATTACAGGAATATTACACTTGAAATCAATAAATAAATTTAAAATTGGAGTAACTTTTGATCTGTCCAATAACGCAAACATGTTTTTACAAAATAAAAAACTACTGGACGAATTAAACTTGAAGGCAACCATACCGGCAATGGACACTGAGGTGACCGGAGTTCTAACTTCGGTCCCTACAGATTTATCTAATAAGAGAATTTTTACATTAATCGGCAGCTCACGTAACGTCATCCAAGTGAGGCGCTTCATGCGCCGCGTGCGAAGCGACAGCGGTGATGTCACATTTCAGCCTACACAGACTGTTGCAGTAACGTTTGCATCGACTGAATTACCGCAATATGTTTACCTTGACTCGTGGAGGCATGAGGTGACAATATACATTCCTCCTGTTAAACAGTGTCTACACTGCTTGAAATTTGGACACATCGCAAAGTTTTGTAGGAATGCAGAGGTCTGTTCAATTTGCACACAAAATCATAATTACAAAACCTGCAGTGAAGATCCAAAAAACGCCAAATGCTCAAATTGTGGTGGCAACCACATAGCCATTTCAAATACGTGTCCACAAAAAAAACTTAAAATTGAACAAAATAAAATAAAATCTAGATCCACTAAATATTCAGAATTGTTTCATGAAGATTCATTCCCACAATTAACTCAATCAAATATTGAAACACAATTTAAAAATCTATGCAAATCCGATTTCTTTATGAATATTTTAATACAGGCAGTAACAAAAATGATTTCGAACCAAAAAGACACTCCTATTAATTCAACATCAATTAAAGAAATCCTACAACAAACTTTCAGAAATAGCACTTCTTCTCCTAGTCATGGAACTTAATATAATGCAGTGGAATGCTCAGAGCATAAATAGTAATAAGTTACAGTTTTCACAATTCCTTCATAATCACACTATCCATATAGCAATAATTTCAGAAACCTGGTTAACCCCTACCAAACCATTCAACATTAGAGGATATCAAATCGTTAGGAGTGATATTGGAAATAAACATAATGGTGTAGCTATTTTAATTAAAAATAACATACAATTTACGAAAATAGACACATATTGTGATAGTTCGTTACAAAATATTTGTGTAAGAATTATTGTAAATAACAAACAAATTAGCATAGTAAGTTTTTATTGTCCACCAAATTGCAATCCATCTTTTGATAAATATAAATTTGAATCTTTGCTAGAGTCTATTCCTGAACCCATGATATTTGCCGGAGATTTTAATGCTCACCACACGTCATGGGGATGTAACTCTGTTAATTCAAGAGGTAGAGATATTTTAGAGATTGTTGAGGGAAAAAATTTGGTCTTGTTGAATAGCGGTGAAGCTACAACAGTAGGTTCGTTGACGTGGCGCCCAAATGCCTTAGATTTGTCAATAGTTTCTTCCTCTTTGGCTCTTTCTTGCGACTGGTCTGTACATGATGATCCGCTTGGTAGTTATCATCTTTCTGCAATCATAAAGGTTTTTCTAAATAACAGATGTCGAAACGACTATGATAACATTCATTTGCCCATCTACCCCAATTTTAAAATGGTGGATTGGAAAATGTATGCACAAAATGTAGATTTACTTCTATCTGATTTTCAGGTACAAAATAGTTCTCCATTGGAAATCTACAATAAATTCTTTGAAATCTTGAATCGTGCAATTGATAAGGCACTTCCATCTCGTAATAATTCTACTATTCATAAAAAGTCGTCAAAAAATTCTCCTCTCCCTTGGTGGAATAAAATTTGTTCTGAAGTCGTACAAAAATCGAAATCTGCTTATCTCAATTTCAAAAACAATCCCTCTGATGAATCATATATAGAGTTTAAGAGATTGCAAGCACTTAAAAAGCTTACTTTAAAAAGGGAAAGATCTCAGAGCTGGGCTGAATTATGTAACTCCTTCAACCGCTGCACGCCAATGTCAAGAATCTGGAAATACATGCGCAAATTTAATAAAACATATATATTTAACAATAATGATGATGGCTGGGTTCAAGATTTTTTGCAGAAATATACTCCGGATTACGTCAATAATATCTCAAATATTCCCCTTGCTAGTGAATCTATTTCTAATAATAACTACCTAACCAAAACTTTTTCTATACAAGAGTTAAAGTCAGCTATATTTTCAAGAAGAGACAGTGCTTTTGGTTTGGATGGTGTTCCATATATTATGTTAAAAAAGCTAAGTGAAAAGGGTCTACAGTCATTCCTAAATATTCTGAATTATCTTTGGCTGAACAATTATATACCACATTCCTGGAAGTCTGATTGTTTAGTGCCTATATTGAAACCAGATAAGGTTCGTTCTAATCCTGATTCTTACCGGCCTATAGCTTTAACATCCTGTGTAGGCAAGGTTTTTGAACAATTATTGAAACAAAGACTAGAATTCTATATAGAACAAAACAATATTTTACCAGCTAACCAATTTGGTTTTAGGAGGGGTACATCATCTCGTGAGAGTATTTCTCAACTACAACTTGATATACAAAATAGCTTAAATAATAAGAATTGTTTAATGTCAGTATTCTTTGATGTGTCTGGAGCATTCAATAGTGTGAATATAAATATACTGTGTGCTGAACTATTAAGAGTAGGAATTCCCAACAAAATAGTTCATTGGGTTCAAAATTTCTTAACTGAAAGGGAAGTTTATACCAAATATAATGATAAATTATATGGTCCAAGGTTTGCATCTGTTGGTTGTTGTCAAGGTGGAATTCTCTCGCCGTTAATTTTCATTTTGTACATTCGACGTTTGAATCTGATTCTGGGTACAGAGGTCAAAAATCTCCAATTTGCTGATGATTTGGTTGTTTATGCTTCTGGAAAAAATTTAGGAACTATTAGTAACATTCTCAATAAATCTTTACAAGGATTGTATACATATTTTTCTTATTTGAATCTCGATATTAACGCACAAAAATCTAAATTGGTAGTTTTTGGTAAATTTGACAATTTAGTTCCCTCTGTATATTATAATAAGATCCCTATTCCTGTTTCCCATGATGCAAAATTTTTAGGTGTGATCTTCACCCATAATGTATCTTGGAAAAAATATGTTGATTTATTAAGTACTAGAGCTCATAGGGCCCTTAATATTTTAAAATCAATGTGTAGAACATCTTGGGGTGCAGATCCCAAAATATTGTTACTTTTGTACAAATCTATAATCCGTAGCCATTTTGAATATGGCTTCTTATGTTTTGCTAGTGATATAAGATTGGTTGAAATTTTGGACAAAATTCAGAATAAAGGCTTAAGACTCATCACTGGAGCATTTAAAAGTACTCCTATAAACGTAATGCAAGTTGAGTGTAATCTTCCTCCATTAAGCATAAGATTTTCTTTTTTGAAAGAAAAATTCCTACTAAAACTATATAGTAAAAACAATAATCACTTGTTCATAAATCTAAAACACTCTCCTCCTACTTCTATCCACCATCCTCTCTATATACTACAGGGCTTCCCACAATATGTAAATTTTCTTGAAACACTTCAAATTCATAGAACATCTCTTCTTCCATGTTATCATGGAGACTTCAACAGCAAATTCACTGCATTAAAAATTATTATTGAAAAAAATTTATCATCTAAAGAAGATGTTTATTCTAAAATTTCTGAGTTTTCTAATTACAGATTTCTATATACTGATGGATCTAAGACTGATTTTGCAGTTTCATTTGCTGTCTTCGATATATTATTGAATTCAGGCACTGGCTATAAATTAAATTCAAATATGAGTATATTCACAGCAGAAGCAGTAGCTATTCTCTGCGCTTTAAAGCACATCAAACTCAAAAATGAAGGATGTTGTAAATGGGTTATAGTTAGTGATAGCATGAGTGTCCTGGAAAATATTAATAACAACAGGTTCAATGCTAACACTAATTATATAATTTATTTGATAAAACAA
This sequence comes from Mythimna ferrago, assembly GCA_910589285.2. Classification (NCBI taxonomy): domain Eukaryota; kingdom Metazoa; phylum Arthropoda; class Insecta; order Lepidoptera; family Noctuidae; genus Mythimna; species Mythimna ferrago. The sequence goes on along the minus strand of OU342688.1, from coordinate 22,110,430 downwards.
TTTTGGCTAGACTTGTTCATTGTAGATAAAATTGAAGTTATGTTTATGTGGGTTCCATCACATGTTGGAGTTGAGGGTAATGAAAGGGCCGATTTTTTAGCTAGGACTATCACAAATTCCTCTAACTATATTCCAGATTCTAGTAGTCATCTCAATATTCATGTTCCATGGACAGATACAGTGTCTCTTCTAAAGAAAAGGTCAATTGACATTTGGAAAAGACATTGGAACAACATGGTTCAAAATGAAAACAAAGGTTTATGGTACGCTACATATAATGTTCCAATTGGAAGTATACCATGGTTCTGCAAATCGAATTCTTTCATTAACAGGAAATTCTACTCAACTATTCTAAGGTTACGTTTTGGCCACTGTCGTCTAAATTACCACCTTTTTCGTTTAAAAATAGTGCTCAGTTCCTATTGCGATCACTGCAACTCAAATCTAGAACAAACCCTCTCTCACATTTTCTTCGAATGCCCATCCTTTGGCATTCAGCGCCTTGTGCTAATGGATGAGCTAATTGAAATATACGGTAGTTCTGAATTGGTACCGCGCTCCATCCAGGCTTTGCTTGTAAATAGCTCCACATATTTGGCTTTATTTAAATTCGTTGTAAATACTGTAGGACAAATTTAGTTTCTATAACTCATTTTTTCTATTGTATATATATTTTATATAGTTTCGTTACTTTTGTAAATAATTTTGATTTACCTGTAGGACAGAAATGTTTGAACATTGATAACAGAGTAGGCACCTTATCTACTGATAAAAAGTATTCTCTTCTTTGAGTGACTATTTTTGAATTTTGATGGATGTGACAGTTAATCGGATTTAACATAAACAAAATATTTTGACATTTAATATGACGATTATAGATTTTTGAACTCAATTTCATTGAAAAGAAAATATTAAGCTTAGAACTCTGTAGCTTGAAGCTAGAAGAGTGAGCTAATAGATAAATATTACTAATGACGTATACTGATATAATTTACTGAAGTGTAAAACAAAACTAATGACTTGGCAGCATGGTCTGTGACCTTAGCCGGTTCCGTAAACGGAACGAAACAACAAAAAAAAAAAAAAATCATGTTTTACAGTTTTTGTCGTTTGGTTGATTTAACATCAGTTTAGTTTAGCCGTTCTCAAATGAATTATTTATGAACTCTATAGAAATATTCTAGTAGCAAGTCATAACTATGAAAGAAATACCTACTAAATAGTAATTGATTTAAATTCACAAATAAAACTGTTGTTCAAATTATTTTCCGAACTGGAAATATGCATGTCATTCCGGGAACTGACGGATTTTCCCCATTCCTTTCAATTTCCTACAGCGCTCGTTTCGTCCACTAATTGCAACGTTGTTTTTTATTGATTTATTATTATTTTATCACTATAAGCCAACGCTATTTCAAGATTATATAATTCTTAAGATAATACAGTCATTCATAGTCAGTTTGCTAGTAAGAAACGTGTATTCAGCGCGCTTCTAATAAAATTACGACGACGCGACTGATGAAATCTAGAAAATGAAAACTGACTCATTAAACTAAGTGATTTCCCGCGCGTGAAAAGACGTACTAACGAGCGAGTTAGATGACCGTGTTTATAGTTTAGTGTAGACGTGTGTAAAGTTCGAATAAAATGGATAAAATTAAGTTATTGTGGTCGAAAACCAACCGGTGGCACAGAGGTTTGTAAAATATTTTATGTTTTTTTTTTTTTACGGGGAGTCGGAGACCATAAATATTATTCATGCAAATAATAAACTCATAAAATGTATTATTCGCTTGCATACTTATACGGTTTTAGATTTTTATTGCAAAAAGAGTAATGCTAGTAGTGTGTTCAATTTAAAATGAGATAGTTTTATCAATTCTTATTTTATTGTGTATAAAGTATCTAAGTCATATTATAGTTTTGACCCTTTACCTTTTAAATTGTAAGTAGGAACCTATCTTGATTAAAATAATTAAATTGGAAATTATGCATTTATCTATTAAAACTTTCAATTTAATGTAGAGATTTTTTTTACCTTTTTAACATAGAAAACCAGTAAATGATAAATGATATTTATTTTGCAAATAGGTTTTTAATTCATTAATCCCCAAGCAAACACCGCTTTCACATTGTCTTTCTATTGTGTCTCTAATTAGGATATTCGAAAGGTTAAAAACACTTTTACACATCAATTATTTTTTACACATTATTTATACTAGACAAGCGGCCCGTCAACAATAAATATAGCCTATGTTACACAGGGTAAATGTAGCTTTCCAATGGTACAGTAGTTTTTGAGTTCATTCGTTACATACAAAAATACAAATCTTTCCTCTTTATAATATTAGTATAGATGAAGACGATGTTTCCTAGCTGACAACCCTGAGAAGAAACATCGAAACCAACTCAAGGGTCAAAGTCTCATTTAGAGTCCATACAGCAAACATGTAGGTAATGGTCAAATAATACAAAACATGGAACATTACGCACTATGTTTATTCACATACCTATGTTAAAGCTAACAAATGCATTCGACATTGAGTTGAAGAAGTTTAGCAAGACATTTATTCATTTTTAACTGACTTAAAAAAAAAGGAGGAAGTTCTCAATTTGATTGAATTTTTTTTAAGACAAAATATTTCATGTTGCATGTTTAAAAAAAATCTTAAATAAAACCAACTTGCCTTTTGGGTTTTTTATTTTGGAAAGTCCTCAATTGCTTAGCCGCAATAGTTATCAAATACTAATAACCATGCAATGCTCGTCAACATTTCAAGGAGAACCATGACTAATTTCCCTGAAGTGTAAACTATATGTATTAACTGTGTAAACAAATAACTCATATATGGCAAAAACGAACCCTCAGTTATTATTTTTATTTATTTATTTAACAATAAACTGAGAGAAGGAAAACATATTTAAATAGGTAAAAAGGTGATGCGTATTTCTATAGAAATCTCTTACAGTATACCTGCGAAAGAAGGATTTTTAAATTATATAAACTAGTGCTTGATTGGGATCCCACCCACTGGTAAGCAGTGATGCAATCGTTTATGGAGAAGCGCACTAGTTTATTAAGAGTAAGACACAAATCATAAAAAGACAGATTTTTGAAATTTATGGCACTTATTTTTTTTTTAAGTTTGGTTGTAGTGTGTTCAAAGTTTTGTGCTATCGTTAAAAAAAAAACTGTTCAAGTTCGAGTCGGACTCGCTTATGATGGGTTCTGTACCGTCCATAGCAAAAAAATCACATTTGTTGTATTCACATACAACTACAAATCTATATTATATAATCTAAAAATCTTTCACGATACAAGCAGCAAGTTTGTGGAATGCATTATGCATGGAAGTGAGGCATGCCCAAACACTACTGACATTTAATAAAATAGTGAAGGAGTATTACCTATTACGTTAATTTTTCTTCTACTTTCTCTGTTCTATATTTTAATATTTGTCAATTTGTTATTTAGTAATGTATTTATGTACTAAATATACATATATTTTATTTTATAAATGATTATCTTGTAATAAACTGATAAGTTAAGGTGTGCAATAAAGAAATAAATAAATAAATTTGTTAAAATGTTTATCACATATAACACAGGAATTTATTCAATAACTTATTTATTTTAAATGTTAATACCTACATTTTGCTTACTCATGGTGACTACGAATTATGTATGATTACATACAGTTGAGTCACTCAATTGTGTGTCTCAATAGATTTGAGAAAAACCATTGTACTTAACAGATATTCAAAAACTAACCTCAAGTTCCGTTCCTTTTCAGCTTAGATTTATATCTTAAAAATAAATATCTTAATAATAATCAATGACAACCTCCGCCCGTCGCTCTTGAGCGGGAGATGGTGTCAGACTCTTACTGACTAAAAACCTACCCCGTCCCTTCAAGCCTTCATACCAGGGCTCGAGCTGTCTTTCGAAACTAATCCTGGCCCCGGTAGCCTTCGACCCAGCTGGGCCGCTGCTGTTGCTGACAACTCCTTGAGGCGTGCGGGAACAGTGCGCGCCGTCGACGACTTGGGCTCGGTCCGGAAAGTTACCGGACGGTCGGACAGCGAGCTACCCATAGCTCGCCGTCCGCAAGCCCACGTCTACGGTGGCCGGAAATCGGGATCGGAATCCCGGCGGCGGCGAGAACGCCGTTGCCTGATGCGGTCGGCCTCCTTTGCTAGCATTACTACTTCGCAGAAGGAGCCGGCCGTCAAGCAGGGCACACCTCGACTGTGTGCTCCACCGTGTCCTCCGCGCGTTTCGCACAGTGGCGACACCCTGGCGTCACTTCCGCACGAATCCGGTGCAGGAACCTCCCGAACTTACCATGTCCGGTGAGGACCTGCGTCATGCAGAAGATAAGGACGACGTGAGGTCTTTTCAGCCACGCCTCAAAGTGGGTTTGTACACGGGTAGACCGTGTTCTGTAATAGCATATAGTATAGGATACTTTTTATCCCAGGAGTATGTTGTCTTGGGATAATTTTCTACCATCACCCGGGCGAGCCACTAGTAGCAGCTAATAGATGTAATAATAAATTGGTACATTAGAGTAATCCCTAATCCTACTGAACTGATTCTGAAAATTCTTTCACCCGTAGAGTGCTACTTTATCACTGAATGACATAGGCATCGTGAGGAAACCGGCATATCCTTAAACCAAAAATTCGAAGACATGCGACTTTCACCAACCCGCAGTGGGCCCGCGTGGTGGATTACGGCCCATTCCCTTTCCTAGAGAGGAGGCCTGAGTCCCGGCAGTGCGAACATTAAAAAGGCTGATGATGATGGTGATGACATAGGCTTATATTCTCTACATTAAAATGGATGAAGCCGAAAAAAAACCTCTTTGTTATTTTAACCTAGCTTTTGCCAGTGGCTTCGCCCTATGTCCTATTCCAGATCATGGTCTACTGGTGTTCCAAGTTTCATCGTAATCTATTCAGCTGTTCAACCTTTGGAATACCGTAATTAGAGACACGATAGAAAGACAATGAAAGTTTAATGAATTCTTCTTCTTCTCCCTGCCCTTATCCCATATTACTTGGGTTCGGCGCAACACTTTTTTTTCTTCCATTCTGTCCTGTCACCCATCAAACTATCACTAACTCCCTTTTCTTTCATATCACTCCTCACACAATCCATCCATCTTTTCTTCGGCCTTCCTCGCCCTCTCCATCCATCTACATGTATACTCAGAACTCTTTTAGTAATATGCGCTTAATCTCTCCTCTTCACATTACCATACCAAGACTTGGGGTTTAATGAATTAAATATGATTAAGTAACAAACATACAAGATACACTACCAACTTTCGCCTTTGTAATGTTATACTATTATTTCTATGTAAATATTAAGTATCTGCGTTTGCTAAAAGATAAGATATCACTCAGCTGTAAAGATTACATAATGATAACATGATTGAGAATGTCATTGCTTTAGTTGTATCTCTTGACTAGCTGTGATTTCTCTCTGCTAGAGATTTCTATACCTTTTCATGTACTTTTGTAGAAAACACAAGTTTTATTTCATAAGTTTATTAGTTTATCTATCTTTTATCTATTTTATATAAAAAGCGAAATACCACTCACTGATTAATCAAGAAACTATAACACCTACAAACTTAAAATTTGGCAGATAGGTTTCTTATAGGGTGTAGACATCCGCTAAGAACGGATTTTACGAAATTCACCCCCTAAGGGGATGGAACGGGGGTCTGGGTGGGGGCGGTTTTGTATTGAGAAACCGACTTTCACGCGGGCGGAGCTGCTGGCAGAAGCTAGTTAATTTATAAATATCTGTTCTTTCTTCCTGATGTCTTCTTTTTCTGCTTTACACCATCGCCGTTCCATCATCCAACCACTAACCGTACGGCGCCGGCTATGTGCCAGCATTACATGGTAAGGCTCGGTCCTGGTACGAAAGGCAACGAAGGAACGGGGTGGGTTTTTTAGTCAATAAAAGTCTGACCCTAACTCCCGCTCCGCCCAAGGGGGATGTCATCTGGAAAAAATTTACCCGCCGAAAAAAAAAACCCATAAGTACTGTAGGTGTTATGGGTTTTTTTTTCGGCGGGTAAATTTTGGACAAAAGGTTTTGGGGTCATTTTCATCTATACTAATACGAGGAAAGATTTGTATTTTTGTTTAAAAAGAATAAACTTAAAAACTGTTAAACCAGTTTTAAAAATTATTTCACCATCTGAATGCTACTTTATTACTGAATGACATAAGAACGCAGGCGAAGGCGCTGGGAAAACTAGTCGTTGCATACAACAAAGAAGTGGAATGCTCTGTCGGTCAAGTTTTTCTGGTAGCTAGGTACAGCCAAGGCATCTTTCAGTCATGAACATAGATCGGAATTTGGGTGTTTCAAAAATATGTATATGACCTAAAATCGCACTTGTGAAATGTTTGATAGTGCTGTTCTAATGTTATCATGTTCTGTATTCTTTTGTCCTTAAAAATAGTAAAAAAAAAAGTAGCTATAAATCACATGGACGCAAGATTAGTACTGTTACGGTCTTATAACAATATAAATGTTTTAGGTACTTACACCCAAATTCCGACCTATGGTCATGAATGAATCGGTCACTTTTATGCAAGCATGCTTATCATCAATCAAATAATCGCTTAGCATCAGATGAGATAGTGGTCAAACACACGTGAAAATAAAAAATGGAATAATAAAGATAAACACAAAATTAAGTTGAAAAATCAATGTTATCAAAATGATTGATTGTTCTGTATCTCACGCACTTTATTACCTCTGTACCTAATGCCTGTAATGCTTGCTTCAACACAGTTTCGCATTACACATAAGGCCTGTTAATATTACGGCCTTCGGTCTTCGGAGCTGCGAGCGGGGCAGCATGCGGCATCGGTACAAATACCGGCACGGATCTTGAGCGCTCGGCGTCAGAGTGGGGATTGCTTTGCGCATTCCATACATTGGCGAGTCAATCGTCGTCGTCGTTAGATACATGCAGCAGCGCAGGGAACGAATCACGAGTGACGTCTATGACACGATGGCGTATTGAGCCAATCACTGACATTCCCCGCCCCCGCGTCTCACTTCGCACCACTAAAGAGACCGAATATTTGACTTCTGCGCAACTTAAAGCCAGCGCTCAAGATCCGTTCCGGTAATTGTAAGCGGGCGCGCGGCGCTATGAGCAGCGGCGGCGTCTCGTGGCATGACTCAAGCTAGAACTACATTAGACTGACGCACACGTCTAACTTGCCTTGTACGTAGAACGACGTCGTGTGGCGTGCATCAAGTGTAGTTTCCATATAAAATATATGGAGACCGACGCGCCCAGATCGGCGTGTGTGGCACAACACACGTGTGCGCAGTGTAGTTCTTACCTTTAAACTTTTTCATTTGGTTCTTACCGCTCGCCGCCGCGCGTAGAGCTACCGCTCACAGCGGGAAGTTCGTGAACGGGCCGTTAGCCAGAAACACTCCACTCACTTCACAAAAACATTAGACATCTATACAAAACTTTTTACTGCCCGTTCAACCGATTTTGACATTTATTGCGTTGATGGCATTATAAATGCCGGCAGCAGTAAGTAGTTGGTATTGTAACCACTTTTTTTGCTTTTAAGACAATCCTTATGCCTACGGAACAGAAGTCAAAATCGGTTGAACGCACAGTAAAAATGTTTTGTTTAAATGTCTAATCCTGTTGCGAGTTCTAGGGTTTTTTTTTCTTTTTTTTATTATGGACTAGTTTTTGCCCGCGGCTTTGCTTGTCTACATAAAATATAGCCTATGTTACTCAGGAATAAAGCAGCTTTCTATCGGTATTTATTAGATATTATTGCGAAATACCGATTTCTATAAATGTTTCACAATCGGACAAGTACTTTCAGAGATTACCTCTTACAAACATAAAAACAAACTTTTTTTATTTTTCTTCTTTTTATTATTGTAGATAGGCTCGCGTTTGACCACTATCTCACATGATGGAAAGCGACGATATGACCGACGATGGAGCACAGTTGCCTAGAAGCAACCTATTCGTTTTTCTCAAATGTAGAAATGGGCCTTTAATTTTTTAACGAGTTTTTTTCACTCTCTTTCAGTAAGATCTGCCATAAGACGGAATATCAACAAGTACCATCAAAGAGCTACCGCCACCGCTAAGTTCATTTTTGCTTGCATTCGAATCGAAAATTTCAAAGGAATTTGTTTGGCGCCGCGCCGCAGGATTCAAGCGAAATTGTTTTTAAGTAATCAGGCAGAAATTACCGCAATGGTACATTGGTAACAAGAAACATTATCTGCTCATTCAAAGTTCATAACGAATGTCACAGCTCATTAGCAATGCCTTATAAATAGTGGATGACGTATTCTTGTATAGTCTAGGTGTTATAATGACGTAGTGAATAGTCAATAGGCTACAAGGCCGAAGGGCCATTCATTTATTACGTGAGACGGGTTTTTACTAGTTTTTAACCCCATCCCCCCACCCCTAAGTAAGACAAAATAAGAATAGGCCGACCTCTCACACCGCCTCCTGTTTAACACAATATTACGTACCTAGGAATATAAAGGAAAAAATGAATAGGCATACCTACTTTTAGTGACGTTTACAATTTTCTCGTTTACGCAAACAAGTAACATCTAGTTCACAAGCGGGGAAACACAATGACGTAGGCGACGTTGCCATAGAAATAGGTTATAATATGCACACATAGGAACTCGCGGTTTTACTCGCGCTTTATCAAATATTAACTTTGCGTATTTTTGTGATCTTACGTAGCGTAAGAACTATCAACCCCCTCCCATCTCCTTGTAAGAAAAAATAAGATAGGTATGCTCGAACCCCCTCCTCCCTTATACTTACGTAATAAATGACTTGCCCCCAGAACAAACAGATTGATAGGTACCTATAAGGTCCTGCACACTTTGAGATATGACAGTCTTAGACAGACTTGTTTCGCAAGTGCAAGACAGACTTATCTATGCGAAACAAGTCTGTCCAAGACTGTGTGCGCAGAGGGTTATACTGCGAAATCTAGATCTGGTAGGTCAGGCCCTGGTTACATTTTTCTTTTGCTTCAAAAATATTTACTTTTTAACCAAAAATCACTTCTCAAACAATACTCGTAGTATTCGGCCAGACTGGAAAAGCGGGTGCAAGGCGGGCCCGGCGCGGCAATTTCAAACATAAGAACTTCATTTGGGTGTCCATAGTGGGAACGCTGGGCCACACTGTCAGCGCAGTGCGGGACGCGCGTGGGCAAAGATCGCTATAGGTCGTTCAAGTGGTCACAGTGATTGCGTGGGCGGCGAGCGGTAACCCTGTCCCTGAACCTGCACCACGCTGCTAGTGTGGCCAAGCAAAAGGCGCCCGTTCCTGCACTCACGTCGCTCCCCGCACTTCACTGCCAGTGTGGCCAAACATACAAACAATTATTTAATCTATAAATTTTCACACCTATTCTAAATATGCAAAATCCTTGAAAGTATTTACCTAGCCAGTCCGCTAGCTAATACAAAAAATAACACATGCGATGTCCTTAGATATCACGTGAGCTATGCCCCAATGAATAGAAATGCGGAGGCAAGCCAAAGCAATTATATTCCCAACAAGAGCAGAGCCGCTGGCATAAGTTTATGCCAGCGGCTCTGCTCGCGTGAAAATAGAAAAAGAGAGAGAGATAGTGGAGCGGAGTGGAGAGTGTGCGCAGGAATTACACGACATGATTCCACCATCTCATTTCTACCATCGGACTAACCGACGAACGGCGAGTATCCACCCTTACGTTGTTGAAACCTCTACGGTCCGGAAAGCGTTTCGCCTCGTCCACATACATCGAGGAGCTAGAACAATTTGCCTGCTGCGGTCATCTCGTTCGATTATAATTTAGGTGTCTTCAAGGCAAGAGTGAATAGGCTCTTAATAAACTAGTGCGCCTCACCATCAACGATTGCATCACTACTTACCATTAGGTGGGATTGCAGTCAAGCACTAGGTAGGTAATATCAATTTTAAAAAAGAGGTTGTAAATTATACTCGTATATACTAATATTGTTATTAAAGTTTAAAGTCTAAAAACAAAACTTGATGCTAATTCTTTTGGGTAACAAACACAAGGGCATTAACCTTTGATCTTGACAGGTAGGTACTAATGTTTTTTATGACGTAGCTTCAGAGTTTCTAAAGAAATCGACAATATCTTCACACTTAGGAAGCGTGGTTACAGATGCGTGACTTCAGCCGAGCGTAATAATAATGCGCTATCGTACATGTGCATTTCAAGATTAAATGTGATAGTAACCATAATAAAATGTATAATATGTACTCGATTGTTAACTCGACTTGCTATAATCGAATTTTAAAGAGAAATTGTAAAAACTCTGCTCATACCTACCAAGAGAGTTTCCGGACTAGTAGGAAACATAACTATAATTAATAAATTTTTTATAAAAAAAATTGTGTTTATTATTAAAAATATCATCGGGGTTGGTCAGGATAACGATTATACACAGTTTAAAGGATATTGCCAGGGTTTGGACCAAGTGCTGCCCAGGAATGAGAGTAGTTCGAGTGGAATCGTAGCTTATTCTAAAAAAAAAATATTGGTCAGAGGAAAACCAAATAAAAACGGCTTTTGTTTTTAATAATCATGTTTTTTTGTATCAAAACCGTTCAAGTTAGTGTTTGAGAATAGTGTCTACTGTAGCCGAATATTGCTCAAATTGGTCTCAATCTATCCTTGGCGGCAAAAAACTTATTTTTTTGGTGGAAAACAGTATTTTAAGAAACTTACAACTTTTTCGATTGAAAATAGCAGTAAGGTGCTTATACTAAAACTCTCAAAGTTAAATTAAGCTCAACTGCATAATATGCAGTAAGAAAAATAAGGGAATTGACAGATAGGTATAGTCACAGCTAGGTTAGTTTACTATGCTATATTTCACAACATTATAGTTTATGGCATATTGTTCTGCAGCTTTTGTAAAATTAATTTTCACATCGCAAAAGAGAGCAATCCGGACTATTTATAAAATAGATACATACTGAATCTGTCTTTACTTCATATTTTGTATGTTCGCAAAAACTTAGAACTTTGATTATATATTGTAGTCAGTGATCAATTACGCTAAAAACAATATTATCAAGCTACTTTTCTAAAATAAATAATTCACAAAAAATACTTTTTTTTATCTTGACTCCTGAGACAGATTTTGGAGCGCTTCAATTTACTGATTGGTGTTAGTCTGAGAAACAAAATGCACTATGTGGGCATTCTGGGCAGCACTTGGTCCAACTCCCATACAAAAATTCGCAATGTCCTTTAAAAAAAAGTTTAGATTTTTTTTTTTTAATTAGGAAAAAGCCGACGAAAAATTCCACCACTGGAGGCTCCAGAATCATGTACTCAATCCATGGTATGCGTTTTTGCGTCGATGTCAAAGACACCCTGTATATGTGTAAGATATGTCTATGTTTACAGACCGACTAAGAAAAAATTCCATAAAATTGTATCTCTTCCAGCGCTCTTCATATTCGCCGTGATCGAGTTGAGACTATTCCCCGGAGGTCAGCTGGGCTTCCAGTGCAATGACCCCGCGCTGTCACACCCCTTCACCGGGGACACGATCAGCTGGAAACTGCTTCTGGCTACCACAGTGTTCCTTCCTTTGGTTGTTGTAAGTAGATTATAAATTGACTTCTTTTTCCTAAGTTTTTTATCGTACTTAGAAAAGTATTAATTTGCTTGCTTGAGGAACAGAATAGGCTGCGGTTGTATTCAAAAAGAGCCCTTCAAATTCTAGGGCTGCAAACCAACAGCGGAACGTAAAGGGCAACTGTGTGGTTTAGTCAGTAAAAGTCTGACACGCCCTCCCGCTCCACCCAGAGCGAGAAAAGTCATTCGATGATTTTCTACTAAAAATAAAGACATAGGCTAATAATGTGTTGCCATTAGTGACGACATTAATGTGATGAAAAAAACAATTTTGTTTTATAAAAATAATAAGTTAGACAATTCTAACTTTGTATCCAATTGGAATCCGAGTGAAAGTAATAAATACTGGATTTTCTCGTGGCTTCAATAACAGTGTGTTTTTGGAGGATAGAGAATGTTTAATAAACATAATTTAATAATTATTTGAGATAAAGTTTTACAAACAAAGATACATTTAAACGATAAACTCTTTATAATATTTTTAACGATTTCTTACTGTATTTTCTGACTCCATATTTAAAAAATTATAAATTTTTAATTCCCAGATGTTAATAGTCGAAAGAATATACCACCACGATAAGACAATGAGACACAAGCAAGCGATGTGCTGGTTCAAAGAGTACCTGTTCGGGGTGCTGATCAACCTCGTCATCGTGCAGACGTTGAAGGTTATCGTGGGGTCCCCGAGACCCCACTTCTTTGACACCTGCAGCCCTAAGGAGGCGTTAACTTGTAAAGAGTAAGGATTTATTTTTCATTTACTTATTTTAATTAAGGATTCGTATTGAGAGCTTGAAAGGTACTAGAGTGGCGACCCTGTATCGGAAGACGCAGCGTTGGAATGCCTCACACAAGGTGGAACGTGACTTGGTGGGAGTCGCAGGAATCCGATGAATGCGAGACGCACTAGACCAAAGAATATATATGTATTTAATAGTCTGCTACAAGTTACAGAAAAATGATTTGCTAAAACATTATTTTCTTTTTTTATTAAGAACGTTGAACGTTGTGAACGTTGAGCTGATTGAAGCTATAAGCAGGGCCCGATCTAGGTATTTAGCCGCTCCGGGCAAAGATAATTTTTGCCGCCCCTTACATAGGTACACAAAACCATGTACCTAAGTCACGAGTCTTACAGTTGCCAAAACGGATCTTGAGCGCTCGGCGTCAGAGTGGGGATCGCTTTGCGCATTCCATACATTGGCGAGCCAAGCATCTTCGTTGTTAGATACATGCAGCAACGCAGGGTACCAATCAGGAGTGACGTCTATGACGCGATGGCGCGGCAAGCCAATCACTGACACTCCCCGCCCCCGCGTCTCACTTCACACCACTGAAGAGACCGAATATTTGATTTCTGCGCAACTTGAAGCCAGCGCTCAAGATCCGTGACGACAATTGTAAGTCTTGAATATTTCCATTATACAATCTGAAGTAGGCTGAAAGGTGGCACATAAAATTCTCAACCTGCCAACTTGGGTGTGGATGGCTAATGGCTTGGTTGAAAGATATAGATAAGTCAATTTTGCCGCCCCTCATTATTTGCCGCACTGGACAAATGCCCGGCTCTCCCCCTCTTAGATCGGGCCCTGACTGTAAGGCTGATTGAATTTAAAAAATATTGACAACAATCCTAATTAACTCATCGAATGCCGTAATTAGAGACATAATAGAAAGACAATTGCTTATGTCGAACTGTGTAACTTAAGACATTCAAAAGGTTAATATTATAAATGTGAAAGTGTGGATGTTTGGATGTTTGTTACTTAATCACGCAAAAACGTCTGAACGGATTTGGATGAAATTTGGCATGCATATAGCCTTTGACATGGAAAAGAACATAGGCTACTTTTAAAAACATCTTATTCCTACGGGAAAACACGTTTAAAGTGCGATAACCGAAGTACACGCGGACGAAGTCGCGGGCGGACAGCTAGTAAAATATAAATTTTAATCAGTCAATCTTAGCAGTAGGTCCGCCATTCTACAGTGTTTCTTACTTGTGTATAAAATTTTAATTAAAAATTTAATCTTTAATCTTTCCAGGTCAGAATATGTGTCAAGCTACACATGTACGAAGGGAAATTGGGGGAGTCAGTCGGACAAGAGCTTTCCTTCGGGACACACGTCTCTCGCGGTGCACACGGGGCTGTTTTTAGCCGTAAGTTTAATTTATTTTTATTCAAGTGTAGATAGTTTATCGTTGCACCCGAAGCTGAATTCTCGCGAGCCACAGGCGTTATGGAGCCGAGTGCCACGGTGACCAATTTCTTCATGTATCAAACGATGTTTTTCAATACACTTACGAACTGTCGTGAGGGTCGTTTAGCGCTCAGCCTGATACGATGAATACAATTAATTGGTGGCGGGGTGAACTCGCAAACTTTTCCGCACTAGTGCGAAAAACAATAAATTACGCGCCTAAAGAGGACAGGGATAAGAGAAAGTTTTCGAGGAAGTGTATTGAAAAATATATTTCATGCTGTGTAGAAGAAGCAAGAACAGATTTTTAAATTAAGGCAACCCTAGTCGATCATTCTGTCATACAAATGTAGCATGGCGGTAACTTCATTGTTAGTTAGTATAATTTCAAACCAAAACATATATTTGCTTTGTTTCGTCATTTTCGAAAAAACAGATTAAAAAAAAATACTTCCATATTTTGACACTAATTTGCACATCTTTATAATTATGTAAAATAAGCACTTTGCCAGCGAATTCATTCGCGAAAATATTTTCATAAAAACCATAACACCCCATAGCCTTTTGAATGTTGTAATTACATACACAATAGAAATAAAATGAGAGAGCGAACGGTGTTCGCTTGGGGCACAAAATAGATAGGTACAGAAGACAATCTCATGTATGTACTTCACGTTTTATACCTACGCTCGGTGGACGCACACTAATGAGCATTTGAGCCGGAACTGTTCGACGAGCGGGCCGAATGTCAGGGCACCATTAACATACTATAACCATGGCAACAAATTCTAGAACCACTAAGAGATTGTTATTAGTGCTGCTAACTTATAAAGTGTACACTATAGGATAAACTTTGTTGCTTGGATAGCCCAAGCCCTCTTACCCCTCAAAAGTTAAATTTTTACAAAAACCCTTCTTCGTCAAAAGTTTATTACCAACCGGATTTTTTTTTGTTAAATCTCAAGATAATAATTATCTGAATTATTCGAAAAAGTATTTGTCCTACAAAATGTATGGTTTGATCAGAGTCCCCTCCTTCCAACATGTTTTGAAAACCAGCACCCCTAGCCAAGTTGATAATCTACAATCGTTAACGCTATCGAAAATTAATCAAATGTATGGGAATTATATCATTTTAACGTTAAGTCACGTGGTCAGAATAAACGAATAAAAAATTCGTAGCCAAGCTCACGTCGTTCAAAATGATAGAATGAAATTGTTATCGTTTCTACAATGTTCAACGCTACATCCTTTGTTATAATGTCGTTTTTCTAAAGACAATGTAGAACGAGCGGCCGACTCAGGCGCGTCAACGATATAAGAAAACGATAATTTGGTAGCCATCTACCAACTTATCGTTTTCTACAATTGCTGATACCGAGGCGTCACAGATTGGAGAACGGAATTCGACACGAAACGGTTGTAACTTGGCTAGGGGGGCAGGCCATCATAAATGATTACTAGCCAGCAGATTTTTTTTTTTATCACTTATTATTATAATAATGGTGACGGTTGCGTGAATCCGATGGATGCGGAACGCACAGGATCGTGCATTGTGACGACGCTTGGGGGAGGCCTATGTCCAACAGTGGACGTCTGTCGGCTGAGATGATGATTTATAATAATATAATTTAACAGTCATATTGTCCTACAAATTGCGTGGTACGTTATCCCGGTCCTACGCTCAAAAGTAGTATTACAGATCCTTGATAATAATTACTATCAAGCTGAAGCTTAAATAATTTCGTTTCGATGAGACGCCCAACAATTTCCTGTGCGATTCTATCCCTGCTACCTCTGTTAGCTACCACAACCGAGAGTTCCGTATAGGAAATTGTTGGGCGTCTCTTCAAGATTCAAGATTCAAGATTCATTTATTCATTGTAAAACATAGGTACATTATAAGATCTTATTTAAAATATTGAGGGCGCTATGTTTTGCCTCTAGGGCGTACAAATTAATAATACATGCAAACAAGAATTTAATACATATTTATAAATCACATGGAATTAAATCATTTTGATCATTTATTACATTATGAATTTCAATGCAATCACGTTGAACATTATCGATTAGATAATAATTAATAATATATGTGTAGTATGATAAAATAATGCAAATAACAAATGTCCGCAGTTATTGAATTGAAATGAAAAATTGACAGCATTTATTTAGGATATTAAAGAAAATGAAAAAAAATCAAATGAAAAAAATGAATTCAAAATGAAGCTACTCACTGAAAATTAGCTTGATAGTAATCAAATGGAAAAATGGACCAGGGAACCCGGACTATACATTAATGATGTGGACAAATGTTGATTGACAAATCATCAAACGTTAACTTTTAAAATCAGTACCCCTAGCCCAGTATCATAATCTACAATCGTCAACGCTAGTAGAAAACTTCAAATGTACGGGAATGACGTTATCTCAACGCTCAGTCACGTGGTCAGAACAAAAGAATTGGGGGCGTGGCCAACTCGAAGTGTCCGACGCAAGTGAAACAGTTGTAACTTGGCTAGGGGGGCAGAGGGCTTAGCCAAGATCTACAATCGTTAACGCTAGTAGAAAACTTCGAATGTTTATGAATGACATCATCTTGACGCTAGAGTCCTCGCAAGATAACTTGGCGCTTAGCTAGGGGCGCTGTTAATGTTGCCAACCCAACTAATCTATTTTTCCCTCATATAATTAAAAAAAAACTTTCGTAACTCAAATTTTAATATATATGACGGGTCTCAAGAACAAAATTATTTCGAAAACGAAGGCGAAATGTATTTTATTACGTAAACTTATTGTACATAGGTACTAAGAAGTATAATAATATGCCACAATATTTTTTTGCTAATATTGTTTTTGTTATTAAAATAGCCAATTGAACACTAACTTCTAACCTTTTATATATTTACACAAAACTTCAAAACCTCATACCACAAATCAATAATTTTTCATATCCGATTTAGTTCTTGAAATTCGTCGATTAATTATAATATTTACATTTATTTAGGAAAGTAAACAAATAAATTGAATTAGAGGTAATTTTCATTGGCATAATTTATTATAAAAAAAGTCAAGAAACTTGTAAATCTTTTATTAAATATCTAGTAGCACTTTTAGCATCAGAATCCAGCTTGTCTTTATCAGGAGAATCGGATGAGTCCTTTGTTAATTTGTCCATTTTGAGATCCATTAACCTATCCGATTTAAAAATATTTTCTTGTAGAAGATACATTGTCATTCTTCGGGCATTACAGTAACGCTTGCGCTTTTGTATTGTCTCTTGTAGGGGCTTTGTTTATAATGTGCAGTGGCACAATAATGCATTATCCATTACTACCATATAATTCGGTTTTAGATTTGGCACTATTTATTCTTTCATGGATGAAGTTTGCAGAATTCATATCGTCATGATAGTCACTTGATTAAGATTTAAGCACATAATAGCAGTCCATTTTCAACAAACTTTGCCCACTTGCTAGGTACCGCTCGGGTACGCATATTTAGGGAAATTTTATAGTGATGGTCACCCGAGAAAATATTTGACTAATGGGTCTAATTTTAGAAAATGGTACCGTAGGCCCAATATTTTCTCATTTCTCTTCACAAACACGTTTGACTTTCAAGATAATATCCCTGCTAGCACTTTTAATCACTTTTGGAATAATAATGACGCCTATTTACTTTAGAAACGATAAAAAACAGAGCGCAACACCGTCTCCTGACACATGACATAAACGTCAAGATGGCGGCAAACGATTAGTTTCCAATTTCGGCCACGCGCCAACTTATCTTGCGCTAGCTCTAAGTCACGTGGTCAGAACAAAGGAATCGGAAGCATTACCACTCGAGGCGATCGACGAAAGAGATTCGAAATGAAACGGCCGTAATTTGTCGACCAATTTTATTCGGTCATATTATGAAGTAATCAATAAATTTTAAGATCTGGCCACGACATTATGTATGTAGGCTTCGTAGTACATTTTCATATCAAAATAAATGTTTAAAGTACTATGGAGTATCTTTTTAATAGTATAACAATTGAATAGAATTAACATCATGTACTCAAACTTTAACCTTGATTTATAATAGGCAACAGTCACACGAATTTAAGGCGATGGCAACAGTTAATGAATAGGCATGTCATGTTACACGTTGTCAAAAAAATACGCTAATTATTAAACGAAACAAAAAGTGTTTCAAGGTTTTTGGTTCTTTAAGATAATATTACCTACTTTAAATACGAAAAGATTTAGTCCCTAAAATGATGTCATCCAATGATAGACTCCGGCCAACGAAAGATGGTACAACAAAAAGGAGGCCGTATTAAAAAAAAATGAAGCTGTTCACCCTAGCTGTACGCCACTTAAACGGAGTTGATACGTTTGATTATTCATGAAATTAATAAGTATGCGATATACTACTCTGTCAAGAAAGTACCGGGAAAAGATCAATAATACACAAAATTTTTGTTATTCATCCAAATTTATTTTATCACCTTCAAAGTATGCGCCTTCAGAAACGATACACTTACGCCAACGAATAATCCAATCATCAAAACATTTTTTAAACGCTGTTTCCGAAAGTTCAGTTCTCGCCGCGAATTCTCCTTTATGTCTTCTACAGATTGAAAACGGGTGCCAGAAAGTGGTAATTTGAGTTTAGGAAAAAAATAGAAGTCGGCTGGAGCCATATCTGGCGATTATGGTGGTGATCGATGGTATTTGTTGAGTGTTTGGTCAAAAATTCGTTCACAATGATGGCCTTGTGCGAAGGCGCATTATCGTGGTGCACAATCCAAGAATTTTCTTTCCACAAATCTGGCCTTTTTCGTCGAATTTGCTCTCTTAAATGCCGCATAACGGTCAAATAATATTCTTTATTTACCGTTTGACCTTCCGGGAAGAATTCCGAGTGCACAACACCGCGATAGTCAAAGAAAACAGTCAACATGACTTTGACTTTTGATCGACTTTGGCGCGGTTTTTTGGGTTTTGGTTCAGTTGGAAGGCGTCACTCCAAAGCTTGTTGACTTGTTTTTGGCATGTTGATGAGATCAATCTCACATAAAGATTATTCCAATTAAAGAGTGGCTAAATCTGACCTCTCCAAAGAAAATGAAATGTTGCATCCTATTAGTAAATCTAACTTAACTGTACAGCTTTTCTATATAAATTCACAAAGGCTTCGCCATCATCGTCGAAGAGACTCCCTATTTCTGTATTAGTTGTCAGAAGAAAACCTAAAATGTCCTAAGCAAAATTCAAATCATTCGGGATATGCAAAAAAATATCATCATCTAGGTGTTCCAAAAGTACTGAATTAATATTAGTCTCTTACTACTAAATTAATTAATTAGTAGTAGGGGTCGAATTTGCTACAGACCCCGCGTCAGTTTAATCCGGCACTGACGGCGCTTCACACCAAGACAGCATCGAATATTACACAAATCACAGGTCCAATGATTTGTGGAGCCACATGTGGGCGGTGGGTCTTTCAATAGACACTTTCCTGGAATCTTTAAATTTCATCATCATCATCATCATCAGCCTTTTTAATGTTCCCACTGCTGGGACTCAGGCCTCCTCTCTAAGAGAGGGATCTTTAAATTTAAATAAAACAAATTGTGTGCTATCGATTTTTTTTATTAATTTTGATGGCCGATTGATGTCATTATGTATGGAATATATGTAATATCGTTCAAATGTCCGCTGCAACTTTGCTGGATAGCACGCATACGAAATATACAACTTTCCACATCCATTACTGTTTACATTATTAGGAGTTTCGTCTGCTCATTGTCGAAACCTTCTGAAAAGTATTATTCACCGTGTGATTAATATTGCAATTATTAAATAGTCAAAAAGTATCAAGTTTTTATAATAAAAATTTAAAAAACTAACCTAGAAATTCAATGCCTAGAAATGATATTATTGTAACCAATCGTCACATTTTCTCTGCACGTTTCTAATTTGTTTCACTTTTTGCGTCTTTAAATTTGTCCATCATATTGTTACGTACGTGGGTAATCAAATGCCGATTTACTAAGAGACAACTTTTTTTTTTTTTTTTTTTCGTTCAGTATTGTTATTAAGTTCTCATAGTGATTTCATATTTTTCATAGTATTTATTAGTTTATTATTTTAGCATATATATGTATTTTATTATTATTTTATTATTATAAATAACTTATTTTATATTGTTCCATTTGAACTATTTGTTATTATGTATTTGTTTATTGTGCAAACCTACCACAGTGTTGTCTTTTTTAACCCAAAGGTTGACTGGTAGAGAATGCCTTGTGGCATTAAGTCCGCCTATGTACCACTATTGTACATGAAGTTTAAATAAATAAATAAATAAATAAACTTTATTCACCACAAACAATAACAAATTAGTCCAGTCAACAATAATCCGAATCGCAATTAACACTAGAGTACCGTTACACTATCGCTCAGGTCGTTAGATAAAATCACTTCACACTCTTAGGTAGTTCGCTCTAGATCGCAGTCGAAATCACAACTGACTCGCTTCTATCGTGGCCTTCGCTGCGTCCCCGGCTGGGGGCGCGGCAAGCGGTGTCAGGGCTTCGCCCTCTGACCGCGGAGTCCTACCGAAGCCTGCCACAACAGGCTTGTCGCTGGGTTGCCTAGTGTCGGCGTGGTAATGTAGAGCGGGGCTCTATGTGTGTTTTGCTTGTGTATGTGTACTGTAGGCGCGTCGCGACGCTGTTGTTCGCAGCGTCGCTTCTTCACGACATACTGGCGGTCAGTTACCGCCAGGTGAGACCCCTAGGGGAAGCCCGGCGGGGGACGACCAGCGACAGTATGCCGGCTTGTTACGAACCTACAGTAGGAAGTGTGACCCCCGTCTAACCCGCTTCCAGAGCTAGCCGGTTACGGTTCAGACCGCAGGGACGACTTATGTGTGTGTGTGAGTGGCAATGTATTGTGTAACACTACTCAGTGCACGTGCACCGAATAGTTAGCTTGCGCTGCCCATTCGGTGCGTGTGTTCGGTGTGTGTTTAGTGGCGAGTGAGTGGTCGATTCGCGCCGTGCCTATATTAACTTAGCACACGGCGTTCATCGGGTGCGAGTACGAATGTAGAGTCTTATTGTTTGAGTAGGCCGCGTGTAGACTGGTACGGCCTACCCAGGCGTCAGTCCGGGAGGGGTGAAGGTGGGGACTCGCTGCCCGCAATCAGATCGCGGGGGAGTCTTCTCGCGTCAGGGGGGCGCGCGTGCAAGGGTGCCAGGTGCTTGACGTGAGGCCAAGCTGAGGCGTCGGCACGCGCGAACATTCCCTTCGCGAGGCGTCGCACGAACTCATCCAGGCTCTCAATCCCGAGGTCGCGTTCGATGACGTCGCTCCTCACATAGCGGGGAGCGTCGACGACTCTTCGCAACGCAAGGTGTTGCTGCGCGCGGAGTCTGTCGCGGCTCGTCTCGCTAGTGAGGGCGAACCAGGCTGGGGCGGCGTACGTCAGTACTGGGCGAATATACGCTTTGTATATGCCCAGCTTGACGCGCGCCGGGAGGCGGGACGAGAGCGCTGGCTTGAGTAGGTTACGAACGACTCTCCCCTGCGTGACGACATTGCGGACATGCGGCCCCATAGTAAGCCGTCGGTCTATGGTCACGCCCAGGTACTTCGCCCGGGGCGTCCATTCGACCTCGGCTCCGCTGAGTTTCAGACGTGGTGGGAGGCGCACTGATCCTGTGACCAGCGCCTGCGTCTTACCCACGTTCACTGACAGTCGCCATTTGGCGAGCCACTCTGGAATTTGGTCTAGCGCGCGCTGCATCTTCGTCGCCGCGTACCTGGCGTTCATAGAGGTGGTGATGTACGCGGCGTCGTCGGCGTACAGCGCGAGCGTGGCGTCCTCTGTCTCTCTCTCTCTGACTCGCTTCCGGCCGGGGGCTCGTATTTATATGCGGAGCCAAGAAAATTCTAGATACCGACGTCCCGCGATCGATCCAGAATTCCAGAACCATTGAATCGCTTCTCGAAGTCATAAATCATTTTTATTGCTCGTGGTAATAAGAGTCACTTTCATGCGAATTTCGACTCTATTGTTAACGTCGGAGAGTACCATTTCCCTCATGGGTAGATAAAATACCTAACTACTACTTGTAGGTACTTTGTGGATGTTTCGAGATTTTTCTAAGCCTGGCTACGCACAACCATTCTAGATCTTTCGAACAGCAATGCGTTTTAATTATTAAGTGCTACTCGTTATTTTCTCGGAGATATGGCGTGTTCGCGTTTAATGGCGTAACAATATTAAACAGTAGCCTCTCCATCGAACTAGTGTTTATATTCGGTATTATTTTAAGCAAAATGAGTATAATAAGATGCACGTATGTAAACAAAAAATGAGTTATGTACGAAACGTCAAGAACACAATTTTGACAATTCTTAATTTTTTTAAATGCAGTCATACACAACTTGTGATAAATATTTCGTTGTCATCTTTCGATGGCCAAACCCTAGCTAATTGTCTGCAGTTTTTCTTGAGCGCAAAAGCTGTGCAGAGAAACGGCAAATCTACCCTGCAATTGTTTTACAATAAATTACTGTTATGCCTATTATGCTCCACCATAGGCTTCGACCCTGCTGGACCACTGCGGTTTGCTGACAGCTCATTGAGGCAGGGTCGCAGCCTACATTGGGGCCATGCGTTATGCGACAATGTACCCCGGGGCCCTGGAACGAAGGCAAAGAAGGAACAGGAGTTGGGATGATTTCCCGCCTTAAAAAAAAATCCTATTAAAGATTTCTCTCACTATCACTTAAGTAAAGGTTTTCTGGGAGAAATCTCAACTTTGAGTTAAGCACGCCTGTGTATATATATTACATTATCACAATTGTTTTGTGTAGTATGTTACAACAATTTTACACTAAAGATTTTTTTGCCTCATCATCATCATCATCATTTTAACCGAAAGACTGTTGTACATAGACCTCTCCCAAGTGTCACCACAACGAAAAGCCCTGTACATTTCGCATCCATCCGTGACCCTCACCAGGTTACCCACCAGGTTATCGGTTTACCTTGTAGGAGGCCTCCCGATGCTGCCTTTTCCGGTCACTCCGCCACTCTAGAACCTTTTGGCCTCATCGACCATCCGTTTGTTTGATCTTTTTGTTTTTCTGGGTAACAAAAATTTTTTGTTTTAATACAAAAATAAAATTTCAGTACTACCTCCACCGGCGAACGACCTGCCCAACTACCAGGAGAATCATCATCATCCAGATACTGTGCGTGGCTACAGCAGTACTGTGCAGTGTATCTCGTATGACGGATCACCGGCATCACTGGTGGGACGTGCTGGCGGGCGCGGTGATAGCGGCGCCCGTGCTGTTGTGGACTGTAAGTATGATCATCATCATCCAGATACTGTGCGTGGCTACAGCAGTACTGTGCAGTGTGTCTCGTAAGACGGACCACCGGCATCACGGCTGGGACGTGCTGGCGGGCGCGGTGATAGCGGCGCCCGTGCTGTTGTGGACTGTAAGTATGATCATCATTATCCAGATACTGTGCGTGGCTACAGCAGTACTGTGCAGTGTATCTCGTAAGACGGACCACCGGCATCACTGGTGGGACGTGCTGGCGGGCGCGGTGATAGCGGCGCCCGTGCTGTTGTGGACTGTAAGTATGATCATCATTATCCAGATACTGTGCGTGGCTACAGCAGTACTGTGCAGTGTATCTCGTAAGACGGACCACCGGCATCACTGGTGGGACGTGCTGGCGGGCGCGGTGATAGCGGCGCCCGTGCTGTTGTGGACTGTAAGTATGATCATCATCATCCAGATACTGTTCATGGCTACAGCAGTACTGTGCAGTGTATCTCGTATGACGGACCAACGGCATCACTGGTGGGACGTGCTGGCGGGCGCGATGATAGCGGCGCCCGTGCTGTTATGGACTGTAAGTATGATCATCATTATCCAGATACTGTGCATGGCTACAGCAGTACTGTGCAGTGTATCTCGTATGACGGACCACCGGCATCACTGGTGGGACGTGCTGGCGGGCGCGGTGATAGCGGCGCCCGTGCTGTTGTGGACTGTAAGTATGATCATCATCATCCAGATACTGTTCATGGCTACAGCAGTACTGTGCAGTGTATCTCGTATGACGGACCAACGGCATCACTGGTGGGACGTGCTGGCGGGCGCAGTGATAGCGGCGCCCGTGCTGTTGTGGGCTGTAAGTATGATCATCATCATCATCCAGATACTGTGCGTGGCTACAGCAGTACTGTGCAGTGTATCTCGAATGACGGACCATCGGCATCACTGGTGGGACGTGCTGGCGGGCGCGGTGATAGCGGCGCCCGTGCTGTTGTGGGCTGTAAGTATGACCATCATCATCATCCAGATACTGTGCGTGGCTAAACCAGTACGGTGCAGTGTATCTCGTATGACGGACCACCGGCATCACTGGTGGTTTGTGCTGGCGGGCGCGGTAATAGCGGCGCCTGTGCTGTTGTGGACTGTAAGTATGATCATCATCATCATCATCCAGATACTGTGCGTGGCTACAGCAGTACTGTGCAGTGTATCTCGTATGACGGACCACCGGCATTACTGGTGGGACGTGCTGGCGGGCGCAGTGATAGCGGCACCCGTGCTGTTATGGACTATAAGTATGATCATCATCATCCAGATACTGTGCGTGGCTGCAGCAGTACTGTGCAGTGTATATTTTATGACGGACCAATTTAATTAAAGGACAAAGTTTCACAATCACAAGAAATTAAACTCATTTCTCTTTAACATACCATAATTAGCCTTGTAATTTTCCCACTGCTGGGACTCAGGCCTCTTCTCTAAAAGAGTGAATGGACCGAAATCCACTACGCGGTGACTCTAACTTGTCTTCCAATTTTTTTTCTACGAAATGTCAGTTTAATTTCCGGGGCCAGTTAGGGCCTGTTGCCTGTCAAGGCTGTGGATTGTTCGAAGGTGTTACCATGGTCTTTGCAAAAGGGTAACTGAAAGAACACTGTGGGTTTTAGTCAATAAAAGTCTGACAAAGTCATTTGATGATTTCCCACATTAAAACAGTGGAGAAGTCGTGGCCTCGACTTATAAGTTTATAGGTCGCGGTTTCAAACCCAGCATGTCTTAGAAAGAAAATTTCAAAGACATGTAACATCCACCAATCCGCACAGGATTCGCGTGGTGGATGACGACCCATTCCCTAGAGAGGAGGCCTGAGTCCTAGCTTGGAAACATTATAAGGCTGATTATGCTTATGCCTTTTACGGCCTTGTCATGACTTCTTATGACTGGCGAGCAGGGCGACATCGGTAAGTGACGCGTTTTCGCTATGAGCGGCGTCTCTTGGCATGCTTAATTTTCATACCTACTGATCTTACTGCTTGCCGCCCCGCGCTTAGCTACCACGTCAAAATAGGCAACATGCCAGATTCCTCACGAGATTTTCCTTCACTGTTTTGAGAGCATTTCTCTTTTCACAGATTTATTCCCTCTGCGGTGACTTCCAGTGTAGTAACAAAGATTCTACAACAGAAGGCCCGACGAGTGTCGACACCGGCGCCTCCGAAGTGCCTCTACTCTGCAAAGAAACGTAACTAATGTATTGTAGTATTATTTGTTAGTAAAGTCGCTAGATAACTGTTAATAAACACGACAATACTGCAGTAATCTTATAGTAAAGCGAAACTATTGTTGGAATACTGAATATAATGCAAATACGGGTATATCTGAGATAATTGATATCCAAAATACTGGTATGTTGAAGATACTGGTTAACTAAGTATTGATATGTTTGAGATACTGGTAAACAAAATATTGAGTAGTTCAAGATACTGAAATACAAAATACTGATATATTCAAGATACTAATATTGCGATTCTGCGCCTAGAATAGGAAATTGATCAAATTTGGAACGCCCGCGCTTCTAGTGTTTAACTAAGTATTGATATGTTTGAGATACTGGTAAACAAAATATTAATATGTTCGAGATTCTGGTAAACAAAGTATTCATATATTGCAAGATACTGGTAACAAAATATTAATACGTTCAAGATAATATTTAAAATACTGGTATGTTCCTGATTGTAGTATCCAAAATTATGGTATTTTCGTGGTGTCGGTATCCTAAATGCTATATTTAAAGTAGGTTAGGTACCCAAAGTTCCGGAACATAAACCTAAGTTCAAAACCCTCCATTGTGGTGTTTATACGAACTACTAAAATATTAGTAATCAAAATATGTACTTCCAAAATCTGAGCAATATTATGCCTTAAAAAAAGTTTCAGATACTTAACTGGAAATATTGTAGATTATTCTCCACAATTAAAACATAATGTAATGAAATAAAAAATACACAATATTCTGTTTAATTTATCTTAATTTTAATATTGCGTTTCAATGTGTTTTGTAAGAAACAAAAAAAAATTTATAGTGGTGATTTGATTTTTTAATTTTTTATTTTGCTATAATAAAAAAAAGAGAAGAATGTTTTAGAATAAGACATAGCAACATTTTTATAATACTATAGCACTCGAACTCGCTGTGAAGACGAATTTAAACAATAATAATGAACTGATTAAAGCTAATGCGACAAACTATACAAAACAGTATAATAAAATTACAAGATCGATTTAATATTTAAAAATCTGCCAAAATAAAAATCTGCCGTTTAATATTAATTGTGTATTGTACGACCCATGTGCCTGGTTTTTGGCACTGAAAATGATAATACAACGGGTACACTTAGCAGGATTCTCATAATGTTATTATTATCTATTTTATACGATTGCTAATCAATTTCACACAAAACAAATTAATTTTAGGCAAAACATCACGTCGGGGTCACCGGTTTGGAGATATGCGGAATAGAGTGTAAAGTTCCGAAGAATCATACGACCAGACGGATGTTTTCTCTAATCTGGGCAACTGCCTGAGTTCTTGTATATGTTTAAATCACGTAGGGAACGCTAATTGTGCGACGCAGGATTTTGTAGTTTAGTTCATATATGGCGCCTTATACAATTACTGGAACGGATCTTATACAATTACTGGAGCGCTCGGCGTCAGAGTCGCTTTGCGCATTCCATACATTGGCGAGCCAATCGTCTTCGTTGTTATATACATGCAGCAACGCAGGGAACGAATCAGGAGTGACGTCTATGACACGATGGCGCGACGAGCCAATCACTGACACTCCCCGCCCCCACGTCTCACTTCGCACCACTAAAGAGACCGAATATTTGACTTCTGCGCAACTTGAAGCCAGCGCTCAAGATCCGTGACGGTAATTGTATGTCACTACAATCTATTCTATACGATAGCTAATCACTTTCACATTCCACACAATGCACCTTATTTATTCAGTATTTTGATTCTCTGCCACCTTGATTAAAGCTAAAAGCGTTCACCGCGTAGGAATCGGAGTACGCAGTGTCGGTATTTACAAAATACCGATAGGGTGCGTCTACTGTATTAGGATTTCCATCAGCAATTTCCAAGTGCACTGGCATTCTGTATCATACAACTTAATACGAAGCAACGAATCTGTCTGCTCCGTACGCTCCGATCCCGACCTAGTGGACGCTTAGCTTTATTAGACAAAAGTCATTATATTGGGTTCTTACGTATGAAATAGGCGCTTTTTGAAACAGATTACTATGAAATTATAAGTTTAAATAAACTTATATAAAATATATGTTATTCTTTTTTGTGATTAGTTATTTATGTTGGTTACTTTGTGTTGTAGGTATTTATAACCATTATTCTAGGAAATCTAATAAATTCGTAATTATATTTTGAATATCGTTTGTGACGCATTGTTT
The DNA here is from genome assembly GCA_910589285.2 of Mythimna ferrago. Classification (NCBI taxonomy): domain Eukaryota; kingdom Metazoa; phylum Arthropoda; class Insecta; order Lepidoptera; family Noctuidae; genus Mythimna; species Mythimna ferrago. The sequence continues at coordinate 22,082,669 of OU342688.1, read as the reverse complement.
CTACATTAGAACTCTTAATATGAAAATAAGTTTTTATCAGATTTCATGGCTATAAATACAGCGATATAACAAAAAATGTAAAAGGCAAAGAAACCATTAATTTACTACGAAAAAAGAATAACGTAGTAACGTAACATTTAAAATAAAGTTAATTTGAACTTATTCTTCAAGTCAATTCGAATATATCACGGTTCAAAATATCCCGTTTAAAAAAACGTTAATTTCATATGTAAGGACCTAATATTGAAATGTCGTACTCGGTTGTCTTCAGCCCGCATTTCCGTATGCAAGCAATTTACATGCAAGTCGAATAACATTGCGTGGTACGAACGACCACTTGATCAAATCATATCTCTGTAGTCCGCAATATAATGTAACTTGCATGTAATTTACTTGCAAGTGGAAACGCGGCCTTAGACATTCCGTCGTAAAGGAACTCAGGACCTTATTCAGAGAGAATTGTTTGAGTAAAGGGCCATTCAAGTACTATACGTATGCACAACTGGGGGGTGAGGGGTCTTTGCTTTGCTTAGTTTTGATGGCATGGGGTCTGGGGGTCTGGACGGTGATTATGTCAGTAGTACCTACTTGTATTTTTTTTTTAGTTTTTTATAAGTACAATGTCGATTTTCCAAACTCACACGAAGAAGAGCAGATACACATCACTAAGCAGCACATATCCAATGTCATTGAAGCCTTGAGTCATGGATTTGTGTGTCATGCACTGAGGACTGTTAATTTAAATTAATATGTCAAAATTCTAAAAGTGACTTAAGCATAGATGGGGAGGAGTAAGAGCTCTGCTTACCTAATACTTGAACGGCCCCTAAGAAAAAGACGCTATAAATCTTCTATAGTTCCCTTTCTATTTAACACTCGAACATTTAATAATAAATTGACTGTGATGAAATGTAAAACAAGAGAGAATAAATCCAACATTGTGTCTGTCGTGGCAAAATCTTAGAATTGGTCACTTCATGATGTGGCCGGCATTTTATGATATGGCCAACTAAAACTGGCCAGATCGTTTGAACTTTTACGTCTGATGATGTGTCTATCCACATTTGGCTATATCTAAAAAAAAAAAAAGAAAAAAGCAATATATTTTGTAACGAAAATTAAATTACATTACATTGGATTGAATGAAATTGAATTAATATGAATGAAATTGAATTAAATATAATTATATTGTATTAAATTGAATTGAACTGAATTGAATATGATATTTGTGTGTAATGACAATGTTTGCAATATAAATAATTTAATAACACGGGAGCTACGTCTGCCAACAAACTGCTATGCAGTTTGGCAGGAGTATAATAATTGTAAAAAATTGTCTAAAATAGAAATAAAGCATTTTATTATTATTATTTTTATACATTTTTATTAATATTATAATGTAAATGTGAGAACATTGTAGACTCCATGAATTCTTACATTACTTCTGCTTGCAAATCACTTTTTTTATTATGATTATTTTTATTGTGCTTTTGGGTACAATATTGACTGGCCTACACTGTTCTTACATAATATATATTAATACTGTAATATGCAAATATTGTAACATCAACCACTTTATTTAAAAGAGTAACCATGGAGTTTCTTTCCGGTTCTTCTCCAAAAGAAACGATCAATTTGGAACGTGCACTAGCTTCTGACGTTTTATAAGTGCCCATATAGACCTAAGTGAAATAAAAATATTTGAATTTTGAGTTAATGTAGGATTTATGTTTTACGACATGATCAGCCATGTTGGACCATATCATGAAATAATCGTGCGTTTAGCTGTTCATTTGTTCATTGATATATGGCAAGGTTCTATATCATAAAATGCCACCATTTCATGAAATAGAACCTAAATGGTCGGTCATATCATGAAGTGATCAATTGTAAGATCTGGCCACAACATATCCATTATAAATAACTAAATAATATATATTTCTAGTTATATTAATTTATTTTTAATATTAAGCTTTCATCTGGTATTATTTTGTGATCATAAAACTTAGTTTTCAGAGATTTTTATAATAAATACATAAAATGTATAATATTGTGGGTACGAATATTTATTTTAATTTAGATATAAGTGGCAATCATGTATTATTTTTTTTAGTCTTGACTGCATCATGTATCTACACTTGGCAGCGATAAATACGTCTAAATCTACAACATTAGTTTAAGTATATGGAAAAGCCAAAATAGAATTTTTATGTAAAGAATCTATGTAAAAAATTTCATAACTGTATCATGAAAAATCACAAAATTATAAGCTTCTTATGTTACTTGGTTATCCGCAAAAATACATGGTCACAGGGCCATCTGGGCGACTGAGGGGTTGTTTTGCTCCCGCACCTAGCTGTGCGCTGGCGCCGGCGTCGTCGAATCGATTCAGTGACTGATTCTGAACAAAATATATTCAGGTTTCCCATATACTTATTAAAAATAATGTTGTATAAAGTAAATAAATATGGGTAGGTCTTAATCATAATCATAATCATTTATTTGGTTTGTAAACATAGGTATTACAGAGGGTGGTATAAATGGATAGTGCGCTATGTTTTGCCAAATATTGGCATACAAACTTGCAGAAAAATTCAGCATGCATATTAACAAAAATTTAAAATTATTATACAATGTCAAACAATTAAATAGTAATTGCAAAAAATTGAAATAAAACATATGTAGGTATATGTACATTTAATGTAAGGTATTTTACAGATAAATTAGTCAAAGAAAACATTAAATTTTTAGTATTTTTTGGGGTGGGGGAATCGTAAAATAACAAGAACGAGAGGAAATGTCAGACTTTTACTGATTAAAACTCATCTGTGATCCTTTAGTTGCCTGCTTTCATTTCATTTAAGGAGACAAACATCACGTTTTCACCAGACATAGCTAATATAAAAACCTACTTATCTGTACAATATGAAACTCTTTTCCATAGTCATAAAGTGCAATGCGGCATCTTTATCCGGCAAGTAGAGTCTGTCTAATAAGTCAACCGACTTGGGTAATTATTATGGTAAAATGAAATCTGATGTAGTCAACGCTGGTTCAATAATCAAGGTTGATTAAGACATTTTGATCAATGTTTACTAATAGAAAAACCGTATAAAAAGGATCGAATATAAGTATTTTTTAAATAATATACAAAATTCTCAAGTCGTTTGACTTTTTAGAGAGACTCTAGTGTTCACCTTGCGTGATAACCAGATGTCGGAATTAGGGCCTTAGGGCCGTGTTTCCACCTGCAAGTAACTTGCCTGTTGAATTACATTGCGGCGTATGAACGCAAAATAGATCACATTATACATAGGTAACCCGCAATGTAACGCAATTTGCTTGCAAGTAAACGAGAATGGAAACGCGGACTAATATTGGCTTGAATGCTAGTTCGACGGAGCTGCCATTACCAATTGTACCACACCAAATAATAATAGACCAAATATTTAAAAGCTTGATCATTATTTTGTGTACGATGTAATAAATTATTTTTTATCATTGTATTAAAAAAGGTTTATTTTTAAGTGCTGTTTTATTTTGGCAACACCTTCAACTTATTATCGAACGAAACCTTCGAAATAGTTTTACTTTTTCCAACGTCGTTACGAGGAAGGGTATTCCTCAATATCCTTATATATATACAAGGTGCAGTTTTAAAACTGCACAATATTTCAGGAGGTTGTAATAAAACTCATAAATAATCATGTAAAAATACGAAACCTGGTCAATAATCAGTAATACTTGTTATTTAATTTTTAATTACACTAAACTAAATCGATTGATCGATGGCCGCGGGGGCGTGGCTAGGGTGTGGCGTGCGGGATGATGATTGGATGATACATTATTTATGAAACTATCGTTGCGAGTTAGTGTGTGTGAAAACGCCCTTTATTGTTCCGTGTTTGTGTGTGTGAAAAAAAGCGCGGTTATAAAAAAAAAAAAATTACCTACTTATTTTATTATTGATTCGGGTCGAGAATCACTAACATAATTACCTCCTGAAATATTTTGCAGCTTCAAAACGACACCTTGTATATAAGGGTACCCCCTTGCAGGGGTATACCCTTATATATCTTTATTCTTATATTTCTTTCCTTGGGTATTTTCAAGTAACATAAACCTTTTAATTAAGTAAGGCATCGTGCTAATTTGTTTCGAGTTTCAGTAAAATAAGGTCTTATCATTTCTAAGATTTTGGTCTTGAAAGTTTGTATGAAATACCGTACCACGTAGAAGTTCTACATAAAGAAAGAAAACACATTTAGCACACAGACAAACATGACGAAACAAGTACATGACCTACTAATATATTAAAGAGGTATTTTGTTTTTTTTTTTGTTTGTAGGAGGTAATCTCTGAAAGTACTGATCCGATTGCAATAAAATTAGCACCGAGAGAAAGTTGCTTTATTCCTGAGTGACATAAGCTATATTTTATGTACTTGGGCGAAGCCGCGAGCAAAAGGTAGTAGAAAATAAATTTAAAAAAAAAGCAACAACGAAATAAACCATGACCCTACAACTTGATCTTTGTTATGGCGCGTCGCTGCAGCTATATTCACAAACACTCATAAATCATTCATTATAAACGTATATCAAACTTCAAGACACGAATATCAGCATTTAATAATTTCTTGAAATACGAGTATAATTAGACTTCAAACGCATAATTATGAACGATTTCCAATTAAAACGGAACATTTCTTCGAGATCTCGTTAAAAATGTATGAATCGTGAGCTAGTAAATACAGACTAACCTAACAAAAGCGTTCGACTGTATTGACATAATTAATTTGCCATAATTACTGTTTAACCATGACTTAAATCAGTTTTGAAATCATTCTTTGTCAGTCTCCGGTCAATATACAACCTTAGAATGTTTTTTCAGCCGTTGTTTTTAGTTTTTATTTTATTACAAGCAGAGGTGTTCTCCAAGGATCTCACTTGGGTCCATTTCATTAAAAGTTATATTGAAAATGAAGGCAAACCTACTATTGTGATTTTTTGTGACCTTTGCTGGAAAAAAAGTAAGTAACAATGCCATTTGATATTGTTGGAAGTAGTTGATTGAAAATTTTCACTTTCATTCTTAAAATAACAAGTTTTAGATGCTGCATTTCACTAGAAGTGTTACATCGGTTAAGGGCCAAGCGCCCGAAAAGTGCCATAAAACAGTGATTTTCTGAGGCCTACTCCGTAACGGCTAGGTCAATTGGTTTGAAAAAAATATATGTTTATTATAGATTCATGAACAATAATATCAACATTTGATTTTTTTCGTGCACTTAATACTTTTGTCAAAAAAAAATATTTAGAAATTTTCGCAACTTTTCCCTACTCCTTCGAAACGGCTTGGACGTTTAGAAACATTTTTACACATAAAAATTGGTGGTTAAATATTCTTCAAAGTGAACATTGCATATGTAAATCAATCAATATCTCGCAGAGAAAATGGATTTAAAGCGCTTTCCGGGCGCTGCTGGCCGCAAATAAATGCACAGATTTGCGTACTGCCGCCTAGGCGAGTGCGAGAGTTGCGTTCACATAATTTCGGCCAGATGGTTCAAGGGACTATACGCCTTAAGGCGATCTCTGTCCAGCAGTGGACATCTTCTGGCTTAAATGATAATTATTTATTTTCAGTAGGTAGCGTTACACTGTCTGATGTAACTTTTGTTCCAGATATTATTATTAATTTAGCAAGTGAATTGTCAAAAATTGGAAGCAGATCGTCTACATCCCTGGATGTTGACTCCAAATATTACTATCATGATTTACTGTATCTTGTTGACCTGGACTGTCCAAAAGCTGAAGAAATCATTACTTTGGTATTTGTTTTTGGCTATAATTTGTGTATTTTAATTGGAGACAATTGATCTTCTTCTTCTTCCTGCCCTTATCCCATTTTACTTGGGGTCGGCGTAACACGTTTTTCTCTTCCACTCTGTCCTGTCACCCGTCAAACTATCAGAAACTCCCTTTTATATTACTCCTCACACAATTCATGCATGTTCTTCGGTCTTCCTCTCCCTCTCCATCCATCTAAATGTATACTCAGAACTCTTTTAGTAATATTCGCTTCATACCTCCTCTTCACATGACCATACCAAGACAACCGATTTCCTTTCAACTTTTCAGTCACTGGTGCCTCTTTCAAACTTTCTCTAATATACCTACCTACTCATTTCTCACTAATGATAGAAACTATGCTTTGGTAAGTCCAGATTTCCTCACAAAGTTCATCCTTATTTTCAAGGCAAAAAAACGCAACCTCTTTCGTTTCCCGTACCGGTGGCTGGTCATCACGGTCTGGTCCGATCATGCAAATAGGACCGCTTTATGGAACAGTCCAATATTGGTGGATAGCGACTTAGTACTGGCTGTGAGGACAGACAGCTTTTTCAAACTAATGGAATGTGAGTACCTATAGCCAAAAGCAGATAGGTAATAGACTGACTGAACTATAAGTGCACAAAATTGACCAAGCGGTGGAAATAGACGATTGTTGTTGTGCTTCCAATATCCGTCTCTTTCTGTAGGGCTTAGTGACTAATGACATACAACTCAAGCAAAAGACAACAACTACCTAATTTATTTAACGATTGGACATTTCCCTATCCAGATATGAATGAATACCTACAGACAGAAAAGCACGAGCAAATAAAGCAATCGTGGAGGCTTGTGAGATTGTTGTCACAACGCTCTACACTTTTATAGTAAGCTAGCTTTTGGCATGTCACTCAAAAATAAAGCAGCTTTCTACCGGTGAAAAAATTTTAGCAATCGGACCAGCACCCCTAGTCAAGTTACAACCGTTTCGCTTGCGTCGAACGCTTCGAGTTGACCTTGCCGCCAATTCTTTGGTTCTGACCACGTGACTGAGCGTTGAGATGACGTCATTCCCGTACATTTGAAGCTTTCTACTAGCGTTAACTATTGCAGATTTGCAACTTGGCTAAGGGTAGGGTAGACCGGGGACAATAGTATCATTTTCGAAACATCGGTTGATTACACAAAGTTGGCTGTTGCTTTTTGTTTTAAATATAACTATTTTACAGCCTTGGTTTATTATCTATCGAAGAAAATATCTGAAGTTGGCCTAGATTGAACCGAACTTGGTGAAAATTGACTTTAAATGAAATGATGGCTAGTGCTACAAATGACCCCCTTTGAGGGTCAATTGTACCAAAACTGCAGTGGGTATTAAAACGCGATTTAAGGTATTAATCATATTTTATCAGTCATTTATTTAAAGTCTTATGGGTTTATAATCATTCCTAAAAATTAGAAACAAAAAATCGTGAGATTGGAGTTTTAAATAAACACAAATATAAAGTCACAACATCAACCTAACAATTCTTCACTTAGAACAAAAATAAAATAAGTTTTTATTAACATGTAATCAACTTTGGGTCACAAGATGCATATTTGCTATTATCTAGCTGTATAACAATGATAGAATAGAAATAATCAAGAAAAATATTTTAGTATGGAGGTACAATTGACCCCTGGTATAATTGACCCCCATAGAATATTAGGTATTTAAATAATAAAGAAATATATATTAGTCAGATTCGCAATTATGACAAATATAAATCGACTCCTGAGGTGTACGTTCCTCGTGTGTCCATAATCGACATTGAGCGCATTGAATCCACATTTCATTAGGGTGACTAGCGCTATAAGGTTCCATACATACAACACAAAACTATTCTTCTTTTTCTTCACTACTTTTAGACTCATTTTTGCTGCAGTTTTCTTTTTCTGTCTGGAATCACATTTTATATGGTAAATAGTTTGTTTTTGTTGCTTAGAAATAAATTCGTCAGGATTAACTTCTTTTTTAGTTTATATCTTATCAGAGAAACATGACAAACGTCGAACATATTTGGAGTGGCGCGTCTGCCCTTCTAAAATCTCATCATACGCCAGTTCATACAACAATATATCTCATGACTCACGGTCCATCTTTTTTATTCTATTTCGTGGCATATATTACAAGAACATGTCTAATAAGTAATTACATATTTTAAGTAGGTAGGTACCTACCTATTTATTTATTTTACCCTGTTATTGTTAGTACGGGGTTATTTCTACCATGGGGTTAATTGTACCGGTAATATTGACCCCGACGATGTTGGTACAATTGCACCCAAGTAACTAATTTAGAAAAACCGTCTAATAGATACATAATTCTAAACTTATTATTTCCGTATTTATTATAAATCAAAAGTTTAATATCTGTTTAATATGGCAACAACAATTACTTATCGAAAAGGCTCTGGTAGTACGAGTTATATTCAATCATATTTTACGTAAAAACTTACCTCGGCTAGCCGAAAATCAAAATTTCGGTCCTAACACGCCCATTTCACAGCATGCGCGACGGCGACCGAGGGGTGCCTCGGGACTCAAGTAGCGCATGTGCTGGCGCACTCACACACGCAAAATTTTGCTCAGAAGGAGAAATATCGATGATGGTACTATTGACCCGTGTTACTATTGTACCCGGTCTACCCTACTGATCACCTCCTACAAACAAAGATACAAACTTTACCTCTTTATAAAATTATTATCTTGTGTAATTAAACAGTGTGTTGAGTGCGAGTTGTTTTTACATTAACGCGATCGTAACATTTATCGCGTTTGGCTCTCTGATTGGTTAATAGCTTGGAGCGGGCCAATCGGAGCCCCGAACGTCATAAACGTGTCGCAATTACGTCGTTTACGTGCAACCCGTGCCCAAAAAGGGCAGTCGTGCCGATCCTACCAACTATCGGCCGATTTCGGTAACCTCCATACTCTGCAAGATTATGGAGCGTGTATTGAACTCGCGCCTCATGGCATACCTAGAAGGTAACGATCTCCTCAGTGACCGACAGTACGGGTTTCACCGCAATCGATCTACTGGGGACCTACTAGTGTATGCCACCCACTTGTGGGGCGAAGCCCTCGAGAAGAATGGGGAAGCAATTGCTGTCTCCTTAGACGTCTCGAAGGCCTTCGACAGGGTATGGCATGCTAGCCTCTTGAGTAAGCTTCCAGCATACGGCATTTCTCCTGGTCTGATTAACTGGTTAAAAGACTTCCTGAGAGAACGGTTTCTTCGAGTTGTTGTCGATGGATGCTCGTCAGAGCCCATGACGACTAATGCCGGAGTTCCTCAGGGGTCAGTGCTCTCTGCAACTCTTTTCCTGCTGCATATTAATGATCTGCTGATGCCCGGTATCTATGGGTATGCAGATGATACCACAGTTGTATAGAGATACCTGCCAGGTGCTCGGGCTAGTAAAGAGCAAATCCGGTCCGAACGAGAGGCTATGGTAGAGCGTACGAATATCTTCAGGCAGTCTCCAAGTGGGGCGAAACCAATCTGGTGGGATTCAACGCCGCCAAAACACAGGCGTGTCTGTTCACCGCCAAAAGGAGCCCGTTCACCTCGGCTCCTACTTTTCAGAATGTATCATTGGATTGTACCGACCGCCTTCAGCTCTTGGGTGTCGAAATTTACTCCGACCTCAATTTTGGGCGGTTCATTGAGTCCAAAGCCAAAGTAGCTGCTAGGAAACTAGGCGTTCTCACAAAAGTCCGGCGGTACTTCACACCGAGACAGCTTTTAATGTTATACAAAGCACAGGTCCGATCGTGTGTGGAGTACTGCAGCCACATATGGGCTGGTGCTGCAAAGTGCCACCTGGCAGCTTTGGACTCGGTGGAAAGGCGTGCGAAGAGGCTGATTGGTGATCCAGATTTGGTTAAGACCAATCTTCAAAGCCTTGAGCACAGGCGTAGGGTAGCCAGCCTTTCGGTGTTTTACAGATTGCATTTTGGAGAGTGTGCGCAGGAATTGCATGACTTGATTCCGCCATCTCATTTCTACCATCGGACAAACCGACGCACGGCGAGTATCCACCCTTACGTTATTGAAACATCTACGGTCCGGATTAAGCGTTTCGCCTTGTCATTTATACCGCGCACTTCGAAGGACTGGAACAGTTTGCCTGCTGCGGTCTTTCCGTCTGATTATAATTTGGGTGTATTCAAGGCTAGAGTGAATAGGCTCTTAATAAACTAGTGCGCCTCACCATCAACGATTGCATCACTGCTTACCATCAGGTGGGATCGCAGTCAAGTACTAGTTTATAACAGATAAAAAAAAAAAAAAAAAAATTCGCACTAGGCACTCAGGTATTGGTTGCTTCTTTACTTTGCGCAGCTTGGTCAATTTTGAGAGAGCTCAATCCATTCTCTTCGCCTATGACTACCCCGTACACACACTGCCACGCATCACGCTGCATGTTGCGTGTCAATGCACCTACGTGCGTAGTTACTTGCGGGAGTGCAGATCTGCATCATCGTGCGGGTTTTTTACGCACTCACGCGCGTAGGTGCATTTTGTACCTGTACTTTGCACTTTGTCTCTGACTTATTTCATACAAAATCACGCTTGGCACTACGAGACTCAGTGTGCCATAGTTTGTGTGTCGCCCCGCAACCACGCGCGTGAGTGCATGTTCTCCGCATGTAGGCGCGTGACCTGCTTGAATGCGCGTGGATGCATTTTCGGTGTGTTGGACTATCGTGTTTTCTACACAAACGGAGATACTTACAAGCAACGTTAAAACGCGCTACGCTGCGTAGTGCGTGGCAGTGTGATAATCGCGCATTCGGCGCAAGCAACACAATATACCACAACATAAAATAATAATAATAAAAAATAGTACAGACATACAATACAGTTGCAGTGACTGTGCCTGAACCGAAAGGGTCACCAACTCAGCAATTGCTGGGCGTCAAACACCAAAAGCTGGTTTTCAGTTGGCACCCCGCAGAATAACCCCCCTTACTAGAACTGTATATCTATCCTAAAGTACACAAGGCCTCCCCCAACGGCACCATGATATCTACCGCTCGAGGCTACTACAACGGCAGCTTTGTGGATGTTCGTCCCCACCGGGAGCTATTCCGAAGACGGCGTGACGTCATGGGACACACTCTCACCATGTCCAGCGTTATTCAGGATAGCAACACCACGCGTTACCATTTGCTGAAGGAGGATAGATTGTGAGTAGGAGAACGGTCTCTTTTTAATTAAATAGATTATTTTTTCACTGTAGACGGCTGTACCCGTCCTGAAAACTTTGGTGAATTGGGTACTTGACTTATTTTAGGGTTTCATACCTCAAAAGGAAAAAACGGTATAGGATCACTTTATTGTCCGTCTGTATGTCTTTCTGTCAAGACATTTATCTCAAAAATGTGTAGAGGTATCAAGTTGAAATTATATTAAACTATACACTCAGTCTGCAGTGCCTTGAAGCTGTGAAAAAATCAAACTTAGAAGTTACGGCTGGCTAAAAAAAAGATAGACTGTTTATGTCGCAAAAAACGTATATTTCGACACTCTCAAGAGAATCAAAATTCATTGGGTAGGTACTTCCCGTTGACCAAGAATCCTAAAATTTGGCATAAAGCAGGGTCTTATAGCACAGGTCCCGTCCCGTTCATGACCTTGCCGCTGTGAGTGGTACCTAGCTAAGCGCGGGGTGGCGAGCGGTCAAAACAAAAATATGAACGGTGTTTGAAGCACGCCACGAGACTCCGCTCATATAGCACCCGGCGCCCGCTTACCGAAGCCGTCCCGCTCGCTGCGCCGGTCGCCGCTAATACCGAAGTCGTGAACAGACCGTAACAGAAGCATCAATTTTACTTAGGGAACAGCGTTACGACTCCATATCAAAGATCTGCTGGACCAACGCGAAGATGGCCCTCGAGATGTTGAACGCGACGCCTGGTATCCTGTTCAGTTACCGCTGGGGCTACAAAGTGGACGGCAGGTGGTCCGGCATGATTGATGACCTGTCTTCTGGAAGAGCGGACCTGGGTAAGTGGAACTGCCATATCGGGATTTATACTCGTAGTGTTATTGAAGACTCGTAGCTAAATTAGTACCGTCTATAAAACGTCCTCAATGTTGTATTTTGTTATAGATTTTGGTTTGGATCTTGAAATGAAAAAACAAATATTTGTTCGATCGATAAACAGTTGTTAGCGCAGTAAACAATAAGGCGATTATTACACTGCCACGCATGACGCTGCGTTGCGAAGTCAACGCTTCTACGCGCGTACTTGCGGGAGTGCGGATCTGCATCATCGTGTGGGTTTTTTACGCGCGTAGGTGTGATTTGTAAATTCACGCAGGTTCTGACTCATTTCATACAAAATCACACACGGCACTACGAGACTCAGTGTGCCATACCTTGCATGTCGCCCCGCACCCACGCGCGTGTGTGCATGTTGCTCCGCATGTTGGCGCGTGATCTGCATGAACGCGCGTGGATGCATTTTCGATGTGTTGGACTGTGCGTGTTTTCTATACAAACGAAGATACAAGTAACGTTAAAACACGCATTCACGCGCTACGCCACGTGGTGCGTGGCAGTGTGATAATCGCATTAACTCCAAAAAAATAGTGACCAATTTTTTTATATTTTACTATTTTATTTATTAAGACTTCATACAACATAAAAGTACATAGGCGGGGCTTAATGCCTTAGGCATTCTCTACCAGTCAACCTAGGGTGGCGAAGAGAAAACATGGCAGGTGCATAAAAAATTAAAAACAAATAAAAGATTAATACGAAAAAACAAGGGTTCGAAATAATTACTAGTACAAAATACCATTTAAACAAAATAAACATACATATATAATTTAATATAAAAATATACCTATATATACAAGTTGTAAGGGACAGCTCTCCACAAACCCTAAGGGCCGCCTGCCTAGTATACGAAACTGAACAACCCTTCACAAAACCCTCCTTCAGGAAACGAAAAAAGAAATCTTTTTTTTTTAATGGGAAAAATATTTTTTTAATGGAAATCATTCAATGACTTCTTCTGATCTAGAGCGGAGCTGAAAGGTGTGTCAGACTGACTAAAACCTACTCCTGTGTTCCTTTGTTGCTTTGCGTTCCAAGACCGCTTGTTTTCCTTTCACAAGCGAACCCATGGCCCCAGTAGGCTTCGCTTGAGTCGAATGACAAACGAGCCACTAAGTAGATAACTAGTAAAATTCCCTTACGGAGTCTAGGTTTCCTGATAGCTCAAACCTAGGGGTCTTTAAGTCAAGAGTGATTAGGTTACTTCCAAGCCAGCGTGCTCCATCGTCGCCCATCGTCACTTACCAACAGGTGAGATAGTGGTCAAACGCGAGCCTGCTGTAATACAAAGATTCAAATTCGTCTGAATGAAAATTATGATGCTGAATGAGGAGTAGGTAATTAGATACTTAAAACAAAAATCCAACTAACTCCAACCTTCCAGGCACAAACTGCGTGGTGTCAGAAGAGCGCCTCGACGTGGTGTCCTACACTGACACCCTAGCTCCCTTCAGGGTCCGTTTCATCTTCCGCCAGCCCCCGCTACCCTACGTGGCTAACATATTCTCCATGCCGTTCTCTACAAACGTGTGGATAGCCATGTCTGTCTGTGCTGTGCTGTCTACGGCGACTGTGTACCTGGCTGCGAAGTGGGAAGCAAAGGAAGGCAAGGTAAGAGGCTAGCCTGCTATTTGCAAAATATAAATGACTAGCTTTTGCCCGTACGTAAAATAGAGCCTATGTCACTCAAGAATAAAACGGCTTTCTATCGGTGAAAAAATTTTAGCAATCGGACCAGTACTTCCAGAGATTACCTCCTACAAACAAAAAAACAAACCTCTTTAGGTTTAATATTAGTGTAGACTAGCTTTCGCCCGCAGCTTCGCCCGCTTACATAATATATAAGTTATGTCACTCAGGAATAAAGCAGCTTTCTATCGGTGAAAAAATTTTAGCAATCGGACCAGTACTTCCAGAGATTACCTCCTACGGCAATAATTCACGTAAAAACTGTGATTTATGGCCAACCTTTTTTAGTACCTACAGAATGCTCCATTGAACGAATTTATTTTCATTTTTAAGGCCTCTCGAGGCACTAATTCTGTGCTAGTGGACCTATTTTAAATAAAAAAAGTTCATAAATATTTGATATGGGTCCCTGGCTCACTGGCTTACACCAAGCGTAAAAGGACAAATACGCGTCTATGAAGCTACGCGTCCGAGACAGTAGCCGTTACGATCATTAGACATTAACAAAGTCAGTAGTTCAGTGTTAACTGACTGACTATTCAAAAATATGGTAAGTTAAAATAGGTTTAGCGCGCTATAGTTCCTCTTTACAAACTACGTTCTACATATCTACAAGCATGCGAACTACTTTAAAAGGTACTATCCACGATACTTAAATATTTTGATCTTCGTATACTATATCGTGATGGATGTAATGAAACCATAGCGCGATTCAGCGGCGTCTCAGGATGGACACCGCCATCTATCGAGCAATGTCGTACTAAAAAGGATGTAGGATAGTGGCGCCACAGCGGTCGACTGCGAAGGCTTTCCCACTGCCGTAGATTTGCGGAAAAGTAGACCTATTTTATGCAATTAAAATCGGCCAAGTACGAGTCGGACTTGAGCACAAAGGGTTCCGTACCGTAACATAAAACGGCAGTAAATCAAGAAACAAACGTGATTTATTGCCAACCTTTTTTATAGAATGCTCCAATAAACAAACTCATTTTCATTTTTGAGGCCTCTCAACTCTTTCTCTTCTGTGCTAGTAGGACCTATTTTGAATAAAATAAAAATTAAGACAAGCTTCAACACAGGCTTACCCAGGGTAAAATGACAACTATATACGCGTCCGTAGACAGCTGTAGCCTTTACGGATCGTACAGAAATTAATAAAGTCAGTAGTTCAGTGTTAACTGACTGACTTTTCAAAAATATGCTATGTTTAAATAGGTTTAGCGCGTTAGAGTTCCTTTTTACAAACTACGTTCTACATATTTACAAGCATGCGAACTACTTTAAAAGGTACTATCCACGATACTTAAATATTTTGATCTTCGTATACTATATCGTGATGGATGTAATGAAACCATAGCGCGATTCAGCGGCGTCTCAGGATGGACACCGCCATCTATCGAGCAATGTCGTACTAAAAAGGATGTAGGATAGTGGCGCCACAACGGTCGACTGTGAAGGCTTTCTCAACGTCGTCGTAGATTTGCGGAAAATGAGTAGACATAATAGAAATTAAAAACCGGCCAAATGCGAGTCGGACTCGTGCATGAAGGGTCCCGTACCGTCCGTAGTAAAACGGCAATAAATCACGTAACAAATGTGATTCATTGCCAATCTTTTTCAGTACCTACAGAATGCTCTTATAAACGAATTAATTTAAATTTTTGAGGCCTCTCAAATCTCTCTCTCTCTCTCTTCTGTGCTAGTATAGTTTGTTTAAAAAGTCAAACGACTTGGAAATATTGAAACGAAATAAAAAATCTATTATATAATAGATAAGTACATACAATACTTTTTTTAAAAACAATGATCAATAATGATCATCTCTTTGTAACCTTGATTATATTCAACCAGTGTGGAATACATCAGATTTCATTTTACCCTACTAATTAAATTACCCATTATTAGAATTTAAAAAAAAACTTCAAAAATATTTGATATGGGGTTCCATTAGGTCAAGCTACGCCACTAGCTTGCACCAAGCGAAAATAACAAATACGCGTCTATAAAACTACGCGGCGCGTCCGAAGACAGTAGCCGTTACGTTCATTAGAAATTAATAAAGTCAGTAGTTCAGTGTTAACTGACTGACTTTTCAAAAATATTGTAAGGTAACATAGGTTTAGCGCGTTAGACTTCCTTTTGACAAACTACGTGCTTAAAAGACGTTGGTAAATTACTTCAAAAGGTACTTACTTGCAATACTAATAAACATTTCGATTTTCGTTTATAACGTGATGGATGTAATGAAACCATATCGCGATTCAGCCGGTGATTCAGGATGCACACCGCCATCTATCGAGCATTGTCGTACTAAAAATAATGTAGAACAGAAGCGCCTTAGCGGTCAATTTCGAATGCTTTCCCACTGCCGTAGATTTGCGGAAAGTGAGTGGACCTAGCAACTAAAAACATCTCGTGCTAAGCAGCTCATAGTAGTACTCTAGGAGTGACCATCTTTGAAATTAATTATATTAACCATTCTTTACAAATACAAATCATTTATTTGTTTGAGTATGGGTAAAACACGAGGTGGTAAAATTAAACAGTTGTTCTTTGGAGCACACCCTACTATTAGAGGTGTACAAATATTACTGCCTTAAAAAAATAACATTTTATAAATAAATAAATAGGCATGCATTTTCTTATTACAATTAACATTATAAATAATTTAAACACACAATTTTGATTATACCATTATTGAAATTAATTAATTACATTTTTCATTCAGATAATCTTTTGTGTCCACTTTCTTTATAATCTAATAAGGTTAAAGAAAAAATATGGAGTGTGCTTTGTCCAGGGTCCAACACAACTAGACAGCGTTGGTGACGTGATGCTGCTGACGTTCAGCGCAATAGGCCAGCAGGGCTGTGTCATGGAACCTAAACGGCTATCAGGTCAGTACTTGAGGGTAAATGATACAAGTGTGGGAAGAATCGCCAAACTTGTGGCAATCGACAACGCCATTGCTCGCAGAAGAGATGGTTGATGGGGCCGAAAAGTTCTGGAGTGGCGACCGCACACCGAAAGAAGCAGCGTTGTAAGGTAACCCACAAAGTGGATAGATAACTAACACTTGTGAACTAACCATTATCACAATTTAAAAACATAGTGTAGCAACCACACAGCACATCACTTTTATCACTTCGGGGTCACCACTTTGGGGACAGTAGTGAGAGGTGGAAAATAATAATCTTGAGACTCTATGTGTCTATATGTATAAAAAGAGGAGCATTTTAGAAATAGGGGCATTCAGTTTATGAGTCTCAAGATTATTATTTTCGAACAAAAGAAAAACAGTTTATTTACGCGAAAAAAGATGCAATCCTAAAACTAGCTAACAAACATAAATCAATCGACGGGGAAGATATGCGTCACATCCGCGCAAAACAGCCGAACTCTCAGCATAAAGCTGCCACCTCTTACTACTTCCCCCAAAATAATCTCTCTAATCTCAAATAATATCTCTTTCGCATAATCCCGAAGCCCCGGTTAAGGTATAGGTACCCGGTGAACTTTATTTTTGTGCGCCATGTTAATGTGTTACAATGTGCAGGTCGCATGATGGTGTTCGTGCTGTTCACGGCGCTGATGGCGCTGTACGCGGCGTACTCGGCCAACATCGTGGTGCTGCTGCAGGCGCCTTCCAACTCCATCCGTAGTCTCTCGCAGCTCGCCAACGCAAAAATCACGCTCGCAGCCCACAACGTCGATTACAACCATTTTGTTCTTAAAGTGAGTAATGATTATTATCCTCTTTATTTTTCATTAACACTTATTCAATACATTTTTAAATATTTCTTAAAAAAATTAAATAAAAAAAATACATTTAAAAATATAAAAAAAAACAGTATCCCATCGGTATCGGGAACAGGGTCCAAGCTACCGGCGGTCAGGGCTCCAGAGAAAGGAACCTCCTAACTATACGAGCCGTGTCCAGGAGTACCGCTTTCTGAATCAAGCCCTTGATCCAGCCGCCTAACGAGAGCCTCCTAAGGTGTTGGTCGAGGCTCTTGGCTATTAAGCCATTGGCTGACACGACTATCGGTACAATGATCGCTGAGTCCACATCTCACATGTCGACAACCTCGCGAGCCAAGTCGATATACTTAATTTGTTTATCTTTCTCGGCTGATTATTATTAGTGGGCAGGGCGCATAGCTCGCAGAACAGATGGTCGATGGAAATGAAAGGTTCTAGAGTGGCGACCACGAATCTGAAGACGCAGCATTGTAATGCCTCTCACAAGTTGGACCGACGATCTGGTGACGGTCGCTGGATGCGAGGCGCACAGGACCGGTCGTTATGGCTACACTTGAGGGGTTGGACGTCTTTCGGCTGAAGTGATGATGATTGATTACTATATTTATTTTTAAACACATATTATATTACATTTTTATTATTTTTTACAAAATGATATAAAAAAAAACATTTAAAAATATAAAACATACGTATCTGCCGATGTCGGGAGCAGGGTCCAAGCTACCGGTGGTTAGGGCTTCAGAGACAGGAACCTCCTCACAATGCGAGCCGTATCGAGGAGTACTGCCTTCTGTATCAGGCCCTTGATCCAACCGCGCAACGACAGCTTCGACAGATGGTCGTCGAAGCTTTTAGCTATAAGACCATTGGCAGTCACGAAAATCGGCACAATGACAGCCGAGTCCACATTCCACATGTCGACAACCTCGTGTGCTAAGTCGAGATATTTGATTTGTTTCTCTTTCTCAGCTTTCACGAGATTCTCGTCATGTGGGATGGTGATATCGACTATATTGCAAGGCGCGCTGATCGGTCATCACCACTATATCGCTTATTGGCTATCTACAATAGTCCGGTCAGTAATGATAGACCGATCCCAGTATAAAGTGACATGGTCA
The DNA here is from genome assembly GCA_910589285.2 of Mythimna ferrago. Taxonomy (NCBI): domain Eukaryota; kingdom Metazoa; phylum Arthropoda; class Insecta; order Lepidoptera; family Noctuidae; genus Mythimna; species Mythimna ferrago. Next base: position 22,064,156 of record OU342688.1, on the reverse strand, counting down.
TTTTCGAGAACTGGGTCGGGCACATACTTGTAATACGGTACCTCAAAATCCACTAGGTTGTACTTCAAAGCAAGTTGCTGGTGAATAATCTTGGCTACTTGGTTATATTTATTTATTATTCAGTCAAATATCGACACTATTACCCTATATGTTCATTTCGCATCCAGTGGATTTCGCGATCATTTACAAGTCGTTGTTGCACCTTGGAAGGTCTATACTCACTCTTCGCCATCTGATTTTCCTAGATTCAGATGCCTTTTTAAGTTTGAAAGTTTCTATTTTATTACCGCTACTATCTAAATTAGACAAAATCTTGGGGGCTCATTTCAGTAGTGGTAATAAAGCGTCATAACCCATTATTATAATTTCAGTTGTTCAAAGACCCTGTACATCAGCTGGTGTATAAAAGAATCGATCCAGAGAAGGGGAAGAAACACTTCTACGACTTCAACGAAGGAGTTGAGAAGATTAGACAGGTGCCTATTTTTTACTTTCACATTTCAACATTTTGTCCCACCTGGGCAGAGCACCACCGTTTCCTCGTGGGGACGCTCGGGCCGCGCGTACAGGCCATGGCCCGGAACGAAGAGGAGCGGCAGGCGCGAGCCTCCGCGTGCGAAGCAATGATGCTAGCAAAGGAGGCGGCCACACACGCGAGGCAATGGCCCTCGTGCCCCAGCTGCCGGGATTCCGATGCCGACTTCCAGCCACCGCAGGCGAGGGCTTGTGAACGGCGAGCAATGGGTAGTTCGCTGTCCGACCGTCCGGACCGAGTTCAGGTCGTCGACGGCGCGTAGCGCGCGCGCTTCAAGAAGTTGTCAGCAACTGTAGGGGCTTAGCAGGGTCGAAGCCTACTGGGGCCATGGGTGATGCGAAAGAGATCCCGGGGCACTAGAAGAAAGGCAAAGAAGCAACAGGAGAGAGTTTTTAGTCAGTAAAAGTCTGACTCTATCTCCCACTCCGCCCAAGAGCGGGGGATGTCAATAGATGATTTTCCCACCTAAAAAAAACATTTCAACATTGGCAGTTATTCACAAACCTAAAAAATCTTCTTTACCTCATCATCCAGGGTCTATTCGCCTTCCACTCGATCGTGGAGCCAGTATACCTCCGCATCGAGCAGACCTTCCTGGAGACGGAGAAGTGTGACCTCATGGAGGTGGACTATCTGAACACCTTCGACGTCTCCGTGCCAGTGAGGAAGGAGTCGCCTTACTTGGAGCTGCTGAGAGTTGCGTAAGTATTTATTTACGAAACTGCAGCGCGCTTGCGACTTTCATACACAGCCATACATACATAGTACTATAATTGAAATAAACATTGTAGCATTATTGTTTTTTTTTTGGTCCTCGATAAAAATGTTCAACGTTATACGGACCCCACTTAAAACTACTTGCCGACTCCTGGTAGTATATTCCGTTTATCATAAACAAATCTGATAAAGCGAAAGATTATACCTAATTATTGCTTGGGCGGAGCATCGCCGTGCCCTCGTGGGGGTGATCGGCGGCGGAGACCTCTCGCGCCGGGCCTTGGTCGAGGCCATGGTCCGGAGCGAGGAGGAGTGGCAGGCGGTCGCCGACTTCTGCGAAGCAGTAATGCTCGCTAAGGAGGAGGCCAACCGCATCAGGCAACGGCGCTCTCGCCGCCGCCGGGATTCCGATCCCGATTTCCAGCCACCGTAGGCGCGGGCTTGCGGACACTCCCTCCACCTTCCCATGGCCCGACCAACTAACAACTGTTATACGGGCCGAATCGTGGGGCGGCTGCGGACATAGCTCCCTTGGCCATCTTTTTTTCGTGTCCGCAGGCGCTTCTTGATCCCTTACAAATTAGCCGTCATGTGTCCCTGTGGCATTCTTCCTAATGGGCTTGCACAACAACAACACACTACAAATAAATGGTGATGGTACTCGTCGCCTGTTGCGCCTTGATGGTATGGACTTACGTACTCTCATGAAAATTCTCCTCACGCTCCATCTTGCTCCGGGCGGTGTGCCACGCGTGCGCGAAATCCCGCAGCCTCTCGAAGTTCGCCGGTGAGCTCACAAGATCGCCGTAATAGATCGGACCGGCCTCCAAGCGCCGAATCCCATCCATCATCTTTCGCCTGGCCTCTGCATACAGGGGACAGACCCACAGCGCATGGTGTAGGTCCTCATCTTCCATACCACAATAACATATACTGACCTCACATAACTTCATATCGAACAGTCTTTTCCTGAAACATCCGTGCCCCACGAGAATCTGGGAGACCTGGTAGTCAGGGATGACCCAGTTGCACTTAAGTCTGACTGCCACGTCCGGGAAGAAACGGTATAGTTCCCGTCCTTTCTCCTCATTCATCCATCTCCTTTGCCAAGCATCCATCGTCTCGCTCCATATCACCTGTCTCCGTTTGGCCAACTCCCGCCTCCTCACAATCGGCTCCACCTGCGCCTCAGCCGCGGGCTTGCGGACAGTGAGCAATGGGTAGCTCGCTGTCCGGCCGTCCGCTAACTGTCCGGACCAAGCCCAAGTCGTCGACGGCGCGCGCTGTTCCCGCGCGCCTCAAGGAGTTGTCAGCAACAGCAGGGGCCCAGCCGGGTCGAAGCCTACTGGGGCCAGGGTTATCCGAAAGGGCGCTCGAGCCCCGGTATGAAGGCTTGAAGGAACGGGATGGGTTTTTTAGTCAGTAAGAGTCTGACACTATCTCCCGCTCCGCCCAAGAGCGGGGGTTGTCATAAGATGATTTATCCCATCGAAAAAAAAAAAATACCTAATTGTTAACTTTGTTCCAACTAACAAAGTCGTTTGACTTTTTACACAGACTATACAGATTGTACACACTACACTACCCAAGAGGTATAATTTCAACGAAACCAGGCAAAAAAATAAATAACTCCACCTCTCTTGAATAGCTATCCTAGCAAGACTTTAGCCTTAGAACCTCTACAAGACAATCAAATCAACAAAGTTGTTCCTATTTCAGATTTAAACAACTCCGCGAGTCAGGCATCCAGTCAGCTGTATTCAAGCGCCTGCAAGTCTCGAAGCCGCACTGCACCTCCAAGATCTCTTCGTTCAGTAGCGTCGGTCTCATGGACATGAAGCCGGTGCTGATCTTCATGCTGTATGGCATCTGTCTGTCTGTGGCCATTGCGGTGGCTGAGATCGTTGTGTTTAATTTGTGAGTTTTTATTTCTTTGAGGGTCGACGCTACGTAGCGGTCGCCTGCGCGATCCCATACTGCAGTTCTCCTATGCGGCTCTTGCCGCAGGCACCCGTCGCGAGTAGCGGCGTATTGCGCCCCCACCCTTTTGCTACGTAATAATACATTAAAATTCTCCATCGACACGACTACATGCACACCGTTAGGGCTATATTTCACCGAGATACCATGGTGGCACGACCAGTCGCCGCTACCAACAAAATGTATAGGTACAGCTCTATAGAGTTACCCACCTAGTGTCCGTTTGGTTGCGCAACAAATATGTGGCGAGACCAGCTCGGACGTGTGGCTAATGCCTGTATGGTGTCTAGTTTGGTAGCTTAGGGGCTGTATTTCACCGGGACACCATGGCGGCGCAACTGGTCGCGCCACCAAGGTGTCCCGGTGAAATATGGCCCTCAAAGTTGAATTGGCCACACTGCGTAGGTAATCTGGTTTCCTTGACGAAGACCCGAGCACACCACACACGCGCATAGCCACGCGACGGGTGCCCGCTTAATGAAGCGTTGGCCCTAAATTTGTCGTTATATGGATGAAATAAGTACAGTACAATTCACGAATGATGGCGGCCGTGAAGCTAGACTTTGCGAACGTTTGCGCATACTACACTCTTCTCGCACACGCACGTCGCCATTTGGTTCCTAAAACACGTTACTGCGCAGCCTTCTGCGCAAACTTCACGGCCGCCATCATTCGTGAATTGTACTGTAGTAAGCAGTTGACGTAATGTTGTAGCTACATAATTATTCCTTTCAAGGCTACGGATATATTTATTTATAAGGCTCATTATTACCACGACCCAAAAACAAATCCATTTTTTTTTTGTTTCTGAAAAACCAACACATAAATTGATATCTGCGTGTTGTTTTAAAATAATCATCATATTTTTTGTTTCTACAGAAAAAAGCAGAAGCTGAATCTAGTTAAGAAAACGGAGGAACCAAACTCGGCCTGAAGACGAAAAAAAAAAAAATTGGAAATGAATTCCTGAAGTTCTGTTTTAGGTTTTTTTTTCTATATAGGTCACCGAAAAGATCAATTGCGAATGACAATATTTACGTGATTATTGATTCACGCTTCTTGATGTAAAATTGATCGTTTAGTTTACTTATTGATGTAAAGTTGGTCGTTTACTTATTGTGTTGTAAAATTGTTGCATCGTTTATTTATTGATGTAAAATTGGTCGAATACTTATTGATGTAAAATTGATCGTTTATTTATTGATGTAAAATTTATCGTTTACTTTTTACGATTGAAAAAATCTGGGATCTTTTACAATATCTAGAATTAACTTAGAACTTTCACGCAGGCGAAACTAGCACAAGCTAGCAAAAAATAAAACAAAAAAAAATCTGTGAAAAGGTAATTTTATTGTACAAGCCAGGTTCAAAACATTTTAAATGCTTATTCATAAACCTAAACCATACATAAAAGAGCGTTTGCACACCGAAACTATAGTATTCTTCTACCTAGCCAGTAACATTTTTGTAGCAAGAACACTGGAATAAGAAAGGGCGATTTTTGTGTCAATACCAAGTTGTCAAAAAATCAAACGCCCGTTTTGACATTTGTATTTACCACCTTTACCTAACGGGTTGTCCGGTGTAGTGTACAATTACCGGCACGGCTCTTGAGCGCTGGCTTGTGCGAAGTGAGACGCGGGGGTGAGGAGTGTCAGTGATTGACTCGCCGCGCCATCGTGTCATAGACGTCACTCGTGATTCGTTCCCGCGCTTGCTGCATGTATCTAACAACGACGACGATTGGCTCGCCAATGTATGGAATGCGCAAAGCGATCCCCACTCTGACGCCGAGCGCTCAAGATCCGTACCGGTAATTGTAGCTACTACTACACCGGACCCCTAATTATGGTTTATTGTTTCTTTCACTTTCGTTCAAGTTTCTTTTTTTTTATAGCAATTTGCCGTACGAGTTCCCAGTGTCATGTACAGTCGTGTAAAAACTAGGTACAGTTGCCATCACGGATCTTGAGCAGTTGCGCAGAAGTCAAATATTCGGTCTCTTTAGTGGTGCGAAGTGAGACGCGGGGGCGGGGAGTGTCAGTGATTGGCTCGCCGCGCCATCGCGTCATAGACGTCATTCCTAATTCGTACCCTGCGTGTCTGCATATATCTAACAACGAACACGATTGGCTCGCCAATGTATGAAATGCGCAAAGCGATCCCCACTCTGACGCCGAGCGCTCAAGATCCGTACCAGTAATTTTAGCTACTACTACACCGGACCCCTAATTATTACTTTGCTTCTTTCAGTTTCGTTCCAAGTTCTTTTTTTTTTATGGCAATTTGCTGTAGACTTAGGCAATTTCTGCCATTGTCATGTACAGTTGTGTAAAAACTAGGTACTGGTGATTACTCATGGGTGTTAATGAAGCTTATTAATTGATATATCTTTCATTTTGGCACCCATCATGAAGTCGTCCTTCAGCGCACTCCATTTTGGCTTATCCTCGTCTTTGATTTCATTCTTAGCAACTTTAGTATGTTCATCAACAATAATTGATTTACTTTGTCCCATAAGTGTGTCTAAGAAGGCTCTCTTATCAAACTTCTTCAATATTTTCTCTTTTTTACTTTCAGACAAATCATTTCTATCCATTTCTTGTTCTAGAGATTTTTGTTGATTCCTGACAGCATTGAATAATTGGACGACACCTTTCGTAGCTATTTTGTTCAACAACCTTTCCCTGTCCTTTTCTAGTACATTTGGTTTTTGATTCACTTGTTGTTATTGATTGTAATCAAAACCGTAACGATATCGTAGCCATTTAGTCGTTTGGACCATTTCCGTATTCACATCCATCAATCGAGTTTAAACGACACCGATTTTAAAGTCGTTTGTTCGAAGAGTCGCTTTAAAAAAAAGAATCTGTATTACATTATCCTGGTAGAATACTTATTAATGTAACTGGAAATAAGTCGTCGATAGATCATTTAGTTTCGAGCCAGTTGAGTGGTCGTTCTATCCAATCCCGATTAAGGAACACGTACCCTGCGTGTCTGCATGTATCTAACAACGAACACGATTGGCTCGCCAATGTATGGAATGCGCAAAGCGATCCCCACTCTGACGCCGAGCGCTCAAGATCCGTACCGGTAATTGTAGCTACTACTACACTGGACCCCTAATTATTACTTTGCTTCTTTCAGTTTCGTTCCAAGTTTTTTTTTTTTTTTTTATGGCAATTTGCTGTAGACTTAGGCAATTTCTGCCATTGTCATGTACAGTTGTGTAAAAACTAGGTACTGGTGATTACTCATGGGTGTTAATGAAGCTTATTAATTGATAGCTTTCAGTTTTTGTGGAGATCCGTTGAGGTCTGGAACTACACAAACTTTCTAGGGTTTTTCTCAAATGTCAAAACACGCCTTTAATTTTTCAACGAGTTCAAGTGTAATAAAAAGACGGGTATTTTAATATTTACTTACATCATTGAACTCAATTATATTGGGAGCGCTATGTACGCCAAGTGTGTGTCTAGTTGTTAAGGATTTTGTTGAATCTTGTTTGTTTTTGTTGTACTTAATTTAAAAATATAATACTAGTTTTGAAAGTATTCGTTCTGATAAATTTTAGTTTCAAGTTTTAATACATACTTTTAATTATATCCTAGAGGTTATTCAAACAGTCTAGTTTATAGTTTCGGTGTGCATGTTAAAAGAACCTTTGAAGTTGACAAGCTTAAGTTTACTACTCAAAATAAATTACTACGTGATGGAAAAAGGTACCGAAAGTGCGCATACTTTATATTTTTCATAATATCCCACAGGTATCAATTACCTAGCTTCTAGCTTGGAAGCTAGAAATTCACTCATATTAAAAAGTTTCTAACCTATAAACCCACTGCTTGGCAAAGAATTGTTCTAAATCCGATTGGGAAGAAAAGTGAAATCTACCAATTTGGTAGAAAAGGGAATTCTACTAACTTGGTAGAAAAGTAAAATCTACCAATTTGGTAGAAAAATGGAGAAGTCACCAAAATTATTTGCCGTGCAGTGGGTTCTCAAATGCCAACATAAAACTGAAATTCAGTGACTTACATCCTATTTAAAACTAACATAGATCCATATAAGAATCTAGCGTTCTAAATAAATAATTGCAAACAATTCAAATAGTCCACTTATTGTTGGAACAATACTTTTAATTCTCTTCCCTTTAATTTATATTCTATGCTATTCTTTTTGAATCGTCTATAAGTCAGGAGTAAGACATTTTTAGTTTAGGCCTTCGGATATAAATAATATCAATTTAATTAAATCTATTCATAATTTAAAATAAATAAATTTGAATACAAGTCAGTAAGAATATTAACTTTCACTTTTTTTCTTCTTCTTTTTTTATCTGATATAAACTAGTGCTTGACTGCGATCCTACTTGACGGTAAGCAGTGATACAATCGTTGATGGTGAGGCGCACTAGTTTATGAGGAGCACTCTAAGATTGAAGACACCTCAATTATAATCGGACGGGAATACGTCAGCTAACAAATTGTTCCAAGTCCTTATTTATTTTTTATTGTTAATAGTTTCGCGTTGGACCGCCATCTCACCTGTAGCTCGATTCACTATTCTGCCAGTGTCACGTTGGGACGGCGACTCGGTGTGAGGACCACCGTCGAACTTTTGCCTTCGTGGTAGATGTTAGTATTTGACTTATTTATTAAAATAGTACTTATAAAACTATTAACCTTTCGAAGTCCGACATAAGGTAATTGTCTTTCTATTGTGACTCTAATTACGACATTCAAAGAGTTAATTAGTGTCATTCATCAACAGACTCTTTATCCCAATCTTTCATTTTGGCACCCATCATGAAGTCATCCCTCAGCGCACTCCATTTTGGCTTATCCTCGTCTTTGATTTCATTCTTAGCAACTTTAGTATGTTCATCAACAATAATTGATTTACTTTGTCCCATAAGTGTGTCTAAGAAGGCTCTCTTATCAAACTTCTGCAATATTTTCTCTTTTTTACTTTCAGACAAATCATTTCTATCCATTTCTTGTTCTAGAGATTTTTGTTGATTCCTGACAGCATTGAATAATTGGACGACACCTTTCGTAGCTATTTTGTTCAACAACCTTTCCCTGTCCTTTTCTAGTACATTTGGTTTTTGATTCACTTGTTGTTATTGATTGTAATTGTGTCTCTAATTACGACATTCAAAGAGTTAATTAGTGTCATTCATCAACAGACTCTTTATCCCAATCTTTCATTTTGGCACCCATCATGAAGTCGTCCCTCAGCGCACTCCATTTTGGCTTATCCTCGTCTTTGATTTCATTCTTAGCAACTTTAGTATGTTCATCAACAATAATTGATTTACTTTGTCCCATAAGTGTGTCTAAGAAGGCTCTCTTATCAAACTTCTTCAATATTTTCTCTTTTTTACTTTCAGACAAATCATTTCTATCCATTTCTTGTTCTAGAGATTTTTGTTGATTCCTGACAGCATTGAATAATTGGACGACACCTTTCGTAGCTATTTTGTTCAACAACCTTTCCCTGTCCTTTTCTAGTACATTTGGTTTTTGATTCACTTGTTGTTATTGATTGTAATTGTGTCTCTAATTACGACATTCAAAGAGTTAATTAGTGTCATTCATCAACAGACTCTTTATCCCAATCTTTCATTTTGGCACCCATCATGAAGTCGTCCCTCAGCGCACTCCATTTTGGCTTATCCTCGTCTTTGATTTCATTCTTAGCAACTTTAGTATGTTCATCAACAATAATTGATTTACTTTGTCCCATAAGTGTGTCTAAGAAGGCTCTCTTATCAAACTTATTCAATATTTTCTCTTTTTTACTTTCAGACAAATCATTTCTATCCATTTCTTGTTCTAGAGATTTTTGTTGATTCCTGACAGCATTGAATAATTGGACGACACCTTTCGTAGCTATTTTGTTCAACAACCTTTCCCTGTCTTTTTCTAGTACATTTGGTTTTTGATTCACTTGTTGTTATTGATTGTAATTGTGTCTCTAATTACGACATTCAAAGAGTTAATTAGTGTCATTCATCAACAGACTCTTTATCCCAATCTTTCATTTTGGCACCCATCATGAAGTCGTCCCTCAGCGCACTCCATTTTGGCTTATCCTCGTCTTTGATTTCATTCTTAGCAACTTTAGTATGTTCATCAACAATAATTGATTTACTTTGTCCCATAAGTGTGTCTAAGAAGGCTCTCTTATCAAACTTCTTCAATATTTTCTCTTTTTTACTTTCAGACAAATCATTTCTATCCATTTCTTGTTCTAGAGATTTTTGTTGATTCCTGACAGCATTGAATAATTGGACGACACCTTTCGTAGCTATTTTGTTCAACAGCCTTTCCCTGTCCTTTTCTAGTACATTTGGTTTTTGATTCACTTGTTGTTATTGATTGTAATCAAAACCGTAACGATATCGTAGCGATTTAGCCGTTTAGACCATTTCCGTATTCACATCCATCAATCGAGTTTGAACGACACCGATTTTAAAGTCGTTTGTTCGAAGAGTTGCTTTAAAAAAAAGAATCTGTATTACATTATCCTGTTAGAATACTTATTAATGTAACTGGAAATAAGTCGTCGATAGATCAAACTTTGGAGCCAGTTGAGTGGTCGTTCTATCCAATCCCGATTAAGGAACACGTGAATACCTATTTTAGATAGGACTTCGATCGAACGACTATAAAACTTCAACGATATTTGGCTTATCCTCGCCCATCATGAAGTCGTCCCTCAGCGCACTCCATTTTGGCTTATCCTCGTCTTTGATTTCATTCTTAGCAACTTTAGTATGTTCATCAACAATAATTGATTTACTTTGTCCTATAAGTGTGTCTAAGAAGGCTCTCTTATCAAACTTCTTCAATATTTTCTCTTTTTTACTTTCAGACAAATCATTTCTATCCATTTCTTGTTCTAGAGATTTTTGTTGATTCCTGACAGCATTGAATAATTGGACGACACCTTTCGTAGCTATTTTGTTCAACAACCTTTCCCTGTCCTTTTCTAGTACATTTGGTTTTTGATTCACTTGTTGTTATTGATTGTAATCAAAACCGTAACGATATCGTAGCCATTTAGTCGTTTGGACCATTTCCGTATTCACATCCATCAATCGAGTTTAAACGACACCGATTTTAAAGTCGTTTGTTCGAAGAGTCGCTTTAAAAAAAAGAATCTGTATTACATTATCCTGGTAGAATACTTATTAATGTAACTGGAAATAAGTCGTCGATAGATCGTTTACTTTCGAGCCAGTTGAGTGGTCGTTCTATCCAATCCCGATTAAGGAACACGTGAATACCTATTTTAGGTAGGACTTCGATCGAACGACTATAAAACTTCAACGATATTTGGCTTATCCTCGCCCATCATGAAGTCATCCCTCAGCGCACTCCATTTTGGCTTATCCTCGTCTTTGATTTCATTCTTAGCAAATTTAGTATGTTCATCAACAATAATTGATTTACTTTGTCCCATAAGTGTGTCTAAGAAGGCTCTCTTATCAAACTTCTTCAATATTTTCTCTTTTTTACTTTCAGACAAATCATTTCTATCCATTTCTTGTTCTAGAGATTTCTGTTGATTCCTGACAGCATTGAATAATTGGACGACACCTTTCGTAGCTATTTTCTAGTACATTTGGTTTTTGATTCACTTGTTGTTATTGATTGTAATCAAAACCGTAACGATATCGTAGCGATTTAGTCGTTTAGACCATTTCCGTATTCACATCCATCAATCGAGTTTAAACGACACAGATTTTAAAGTCGTTTGTTCGAAGAGTCGCTCTAAAAAAAAGAATCTGTATTACATTATCCTGGTAGAATACTTATTAATATAACTGGAAATAAGTCGTCGATAGATCTTTTACTTTCGAGCCAGTTGAGTGGTCGTTCTATCCAATCCCGATTAAGGAACACGTGAATACCTATTTTAGGTAGGACTTCGATCGAACGACTATAAAACTTCAACGATATTTGGCTTATCCTCGCCCATCATGAAGTCATCCCTCAGCGCACTCCATTTTGGCTTATCCTCGTCTTTGATTTCATTCTTAGCAAATTTAGTATGTTCATCAACAATAATTGATTTACTTTGTCCCATAAGTGTGTCTAAGAAGGCTCTCTTATCAAACTTCTTCAATATTTTCTCTTTTTTACTTTCAGACAAATCATTTCTATCCATTTCTTGTTCTAGAGATTTTTGTTGATTCCTGACAGCATTGAATAATTGGACGACACCTTTCGTAGCTATTTTGTTCAACAACCTTTCCCTGTCCTTTTCTAGTACATTTGGTTTTTGATTCACTTGTTGTTGTTGATTGTAATCAAAACCGTAACGATATCGTAGCGATTTAGTCGTTTAGACCATTTCCGTATTCACATCCATCAATCGAGTTTAAACGACACCGATTTTAAAGTCGTTTGTTCGAAGAGTCGCTTTAAAAAAAAGAATCTGTATTACATTATCCTGGTAGAATACTTATTAATGTAACTGCTAGCAACTTTAGTATGTTCATCAACAATAATTGATTTACTTTGTCCCATAAGTGTGTCTAAGAAGGCTCTCTTATCAAACTTCTTCAATATTTTCTCTTTTTTACTTTCAGACAAATCATTTCTATCCATTTCTTGTTCTAGAGATTTTTGTTGATTCCTGACAGCATTGAATAATTGGACGACACCTTTCGTAGCTATTTTGTTCAACAACCTTTCCCTGTCCTTTTCTAGTACATTTGGTTTTTGATTCACTTGTTGTTATTGATTGTAATTGTGTCTCTAATTACGACATTCAAAGAGTTAATTAGTGTCATTCATCAACAGACTCTTTATCCCAATCTTTCATTTTGGCACCCATCATGAAGTCGTCCCTCAGCGCACTCCATTTTGGCTTATCCTCGTCTTTGATTTCATTCTTAGCAACTTTAGTATGTTCATCAACAATAATTGATTTACTTTGTCCCATAAGTGTGTCTAAGAAGGCTCTCTTATCAAACTTCTTCAATATTTTCTCTTTTTTACTTTCAGACAAATCATTTCTATCCATTTCTTGTTCTAGAGATTTTTGTTGATTCCTGACAGCATTGAATAATTGAACGACACCTTTCGTAGCTATTTTGTTCAACAACCTTTCCCTGTCCTTTTCTAGTACATTTGGTTTTTGATTCACTTGTTGTTATTGATTGTAATTGTGTCTCTAATTACGACATTCAAAGAGTTAATTAGTGTCATTCATCAACAGACTCTTTATCCCAATCTTTCATTTTGGCACCCATCATGAAGTCGTCCCTCAGCGCACTCCATTTTGGCTTATCCTCGTCTTTGATTTCATTCTTAGCAACTTTAGTATGTTCATCAACAATAATTGATTTACTTTGTCCCATAAGTGTGTCTAAGAAGGCTCTCTTATCAAACTTCTTCAATATTTTCTCTTTTTTACTTTCAGACAAATCATTTCTATCCATTTCTTGTTCTAGAGATTTTTGTTGATTCCTGACAGCATTGAATAATTGGACGACACCTTTCGTAGCTATTTTGTTCAACAACCTTTCCCTGTCCTTTTCTAGTACATTTGGTTTTTGATTCACTTGTTATAATAATAATAATAATAATAATATTTATTTGCTAAAAACACGGTATACAAGATGGTAAAAGAAAGTAAATAAGAACAAACATGTTTTGCTGAGTATTAGCATGCAAATATTTGGTATGTACATAGTAACATAGGTACGGAGATATTAATCAACATACAATTATTGACAATTTTATTTTGTTGGCATTAAAGTTCTAAAAGTCATAGACTTTGAAAACACAACTCTTAATAAACAAATCAACGTTTTTTGAAAATACAATTAAATACAAACTTTAACTAGACTACAAAGCATTCCTGAAGTGGTAGGACTGACATGTTTTTTTATTTAGAAATTCAGTTATTGAATAGAAGCTATGGGATATCAACCATTTTTTTAAAACCACACGAAATTTATTGTAAGGCAATTCAGTTATCCAGCTAGGTAGTGAGTTATATATAAGAGGCGCCATATATACGCAGCTGCGTCTAAACATTTCTATCCTAGGTACAGGGATCTTTAACAAGTACTGCGTAACTTTCCGCTTGTTAAAATTATTGTTGGTTTCAAAAAGAGATAAATTAGTTTTAACGAATTTTGCAGTTTCGTAAATATAAATACATGGGGCTGTTAGAAGTTTTTGTGATTTAAACACGGGTCTGCATGATTCAGTCCAGTCCATGTTAAAGATAGCGCGAATACATTTTTTTTGTGCTATCAGTATTCTGGACATCTCAGAGGAATTACCCCAAACAATAATACCATACCGAATAATAGAGCATATATAGGCGTGATACACTATAACTGCCGTTGGTTTAGATGTCTCTTCTTTAATTTTTTTCAAGGCAAAAACAAATCTATTAATTTTTATGCAAATTTCGTCAATATGATCTTTCCAGGTAAAATGTTCATCTAGTGTTATTCCAAGGAATTTTATTTTACGGACTTGTTCAATTAATTGGTTTTTATGATTTATTTTAAGCTGGATGAATTTACTTTTTTGCGTTTTGAAATTTAATATTTTAGTTTTCTCTACATTTAGTTTTAAATCATTATTTTCTAACCAAGTGGAAATTTTGTGTAAGGTGTTGTTGATATCGGATTCGTATGTTTCAAAATTTTTACAATCAAGAATTACCGTCGTATCATCAGCAAAAAGGACACAATCTTTTTCGATTGCTTGAGGAAAATCGTTAACATATACGAGGAATAATGGTGGCCCTAAGATGCTTCCTTGCGGTACTCCAAAGCGATTATGTCGAGATTGCGAATCAAAATTAACGATGCTATTAATTTTGTTATCAAATTTAGTGATCCTCGTGATTTGACTTCTATTTGATAGATATGATTTGAACCATTCTAGGGCTGGACCTCTTATACCGATTTTATTCAACTTATCGGTCAGATTTGAATGGTGGACAAAATCGAAAGCTTTACTTAAATCTAGGAACAGAGCTGATGTTGGAACTTTATTGTTAATGTTATTTAAAATTGATTTGACAAGGTTAAATGCTGCTAACGAAGTTGACCTGTTTTTTCTAAACCCGTATTGATCTTTGGTTAGAATGTTATATTTATCAAAGAAAGATAGCATTCTTTTGTACATTACTCTTTCAAAGACCTTCGATAGAATCGGTATTAGCGCAACTGGACGATAATTATTTTTATCTGTTTTTAAACCCTTTTTATGAAGTGGCTTTATTACAGAAACCTTGAGTTTCGACGGAAAGCAACCTTGCTCTAATGATAGGTTGATGATGTATGAAAGCGGTTCCGCGATGTATTGAGCGACATTTTTCAGAAGGTCTGTGGTAATATGATCATAGCCAGCTGCCTTAGTATTTTTTAATGTTTTTAATATGGAGAAAATTTCAGTAGGATTCGTAGGATTTATGAAAATGCTGTTATCGTTGGTTTTAATATTACTATTTTTTTTAGATTGGCTTTGTAATGATGTGTTGGTTTCGACGATATCGATAAAGAAGTTATTGAATACATTTGCGATATCAGAGCCCGATGTAGCTGTAATACCGTTATCAATAATACTGTTAATATATTCACGAGATGTTTCGTTACCCGTACTCCTTTTAATAATGTCCCATGAAGCTTTACCCTTATTTTTTGAATATGCAATATGTTTAAGGTTGCACAGAGACTGCAAATTATTAATACATTTTCTTAATAAGTTTGAGTATACCTTGAATCTACTTTTATCGTCACTTTTCTTGTTTATGTAATATTTGTATCTTAATAGCCGTTTGGTTTTACTACTAATCTTGATCCCTTTTGTTATCCATTTTAATTTACTGCATTTAAATTGTTTCTTTACTTTAATAAGTGGAAAACACAACTTATAGAACAGAGTAATTGTTTCATGAAAGGAATCAAAGGCATCATTCGTGTCACTAAAGTTATAAACTTCAGAAAAAGATAAACTGCTTATATGGTTAATAAATTTTTCGACATTGTCTTTACTCAGGTCATTTAGGGACGTGAAGTAATAACCTGATGTAGGTTTTTGGTCATATTCGAATTTTACTACCTGTGCTGTATTATGATCAGATAAACAGACATTATGTGTTGTACCTATGATATTCGGAATATTACTAATGATATTATCGATACAAGTATTTAATCTAGTGGCTTCATGAATGTGGTACCGCATACCGTGATTTAGTATGAGCTCTTTGAATGCTGTACTATTTTTGTCTTTGTGTAAAAGATTTATATTAAAATCTCCAGCAATTATTATTTTACTTTTTTTATGTTGTAGTTTTAATAACGTTTTGTTTAAGTTTTCGAAAAATATATTTATGTTGGATGAGGGTGTTCTGTATACACATAATATGATTAGGTGTATAGATTTGATTTCAAATCCGCAAATCTCAAAGTGCTTATCAGTGCAGAACTCATTTATATCTTTTAATTCTGCAATTTGCAGATGGTTTTTGCAAAGTATGCATGTTCCCCCTCGTCGCTGATCTGGCCGCGAATAAATGGCACCGAGATAATAATTGTTAAGTTTCAGGTACTTTTCTTCCCCTTTAACGACAAAATGTTCGGTTAGGCATATGACATCTATATTTATATCAGATTCACGCATATCATTAATAGTTAATTCTATATCATTAAGTTGTTATTGATTGTAATCAAAACCGTAACGATATCGTAGCGATTTAGTCGTTTAGACCATTTCCGTATTCACATCCATCAATCGAGTTTGAACGACACCGATTTTAAAGTCGTTTGTTCGAAGAGTTGCTTTAAAAAAAAAATCTGTATTACATTATTCTGGTAGAATACTTATTAATGTAACTGGAAATAAGTCGTCGATAGATCATTTAGTTTCGAGCCAGTTGAGTGGTCGTTCTATCCAATCCCGATTAAGGAACACGTGAATACCTATTTTGGATAGGACTTCGATCGAACGACTATAAAACTTCAACGATATTTGGCTTGTTCGATTTTACGTGAATCAAGCCACTGATCGAAAGCGACGATAAGGTCGACGATGGAGCACGCTTGTTTAACCTTTCAATCGTGGTAATTAGAGACACAATAATAAAACAATAGGTGCGCGAACGCCGCCGTTCGCTTGGGGGTTAATGAACTGAAAGTAACCTATTCACTCTTGACTTAAAGATTCCCGAGTTGTAGCCATCAGGAAACACATCTTATCCTTGACATTACAAACGATTCAAATGTTATCTACTTGAGTAGCTCGCTGTCTTCGGAGAGCGTCTTGTCCTTGACGAGCGTGTTGAGATGGTCGATGAGCGCCTGCACGGACATCTCGCCGTGCACCTTGTTGTCGCGCGTGCGCACGTTCACTGTACCGGACGACTTCTCGCGGTCGCCCACCACTGGGGATGAAATGAAAAGGTTATAAATATAAAAAAAACCGGCCAAGAGCGCGTCGGGCCACGCTCAGTGTAGGGTTCCGTAGTTTCCCGCCCGTCACAATAAGTGTTCCCACTTATGAGTTTAAAAAAAGGCTATTTGTTACGTTGACATACTAAGTACGGAACTCTAATAAATACGGAACCCTAAAAACGGGCCCACAAAGGACGGTGATAACTAAAATAGTACGCAAGTAGTAGAAATTTCAGCGATTGTGCACTCGTAAAATTACGAATATATTTAAGAAGCAACGATTTTTTTACCACGGTAGGTCATGAAAGCACGGAAAATCTTAACATCGACTTTTAAAAAGATGACATCATTACGCAACGTCATCTATCGAACCATTTATGAACCGGTTTTTACCTTAAGATTTTGATAGATGGCGTTACAAAAATGAATATTAGTTTTGTTCTAAATTGCCTTAGCATGTTCCTGATAGAAGTTTTATGTAGTTCTAAGATAATACCGCCAATGCCAAGGAGAGACCAACCTAACACTTCGATAATACCCGACCCCATCAACTCAGGAAAAATCCTAACAGCGCGAACGCGAAATAACCCAAAGTACAGCGCCATCTCTCGGGGAATTGGGTTACTAATTAATACATAGGTACCCGAATAAGTTGTCGGTGGTAATTTTGGATTGCGAGAACCGATTTTAATAATTCTTTTTTTGTTTGAAAGAAGATACCTTCAGTATAATATGTAAACGAAGTTAAAAAAAATGCTTGCATATACGATTATACTACAAACTTAGTCCAGAAATCATTTTGTACAACATTTTTGTCTTTTTTGTGCAAAAACTGTTCTTTCCATAAAGTTCAAAATGATTTTCCTAGAAAGTCCTTGTAAAGTTCTACTTTTCAGATTTTTTTCATATTTTCTAAACTTATGGTTCAAAAGTTAGGGACACATTGTTTTTTACCTTTGGAGCGATTATTTCCGAAATTATTGACATTATCAAAAAATGATTTTAGTAAACCCCTTTATTCATTTTTTATACCTATCCAACAATATATCACACGTTAGGGTTGAAATTAAAAAAAAATCACTTCCCACTTTACACTTTACCCTAATAAAACAGTTTTTTTCCAATTTTTATTTTACCACTTTGTCGGCGTGATTGATATACATATTGGTACCAAATTTCAGCTTTCTAGTGCTAAGGGTCACAGAGATTAAGCGAGGACAGACAGACAGACATGGCATTCCTAGTTGACTACGGAACCCTAAAAAGATCTGTCATGAGTACAATTGCCGAAACAGATCTTGAGCGCTCGGCGTTAGAGTGGAGATCGCTTTGCGCATTCCATACATTGGCGAGCCAATCGTCTTCGTTGCTAGATACATGCAGCAACGCAGGGAACGAATTAGGAGTGACGTCTATGACACGATGGCGCGGCGAGTCAATCACTAACACTCCCCGCCCCCGCGTCTCACTTCGCACCACTAAAGAGACCGAATATTTGACTTCTGCGCAACTTGAAGCCAGCGATCAAGATCCGTGACGGTAATTGTAGCTATGCTGTCCCTCTTATTGGCTGATATAGCCCACAGGATGAGCAAGTAGATGTTGAATGTTATGTAACTGTTATGGCCAGTTCTTAGAAATTGATAACTTCATGATATGGCCATAATATCATAGCGACATCTATGGTGTCAGATAAAAATTAATCCTGCATCGCGCAATTAAAGTTCTCTGCGCGATTTGAACATATAACAACAGCCCGAAATCATCCATCAGGCAGTTGCCCACCACACATAATACCCGTCTGGTCGGACGACCCTCCCTTTTTAAAGGTTTGCGTGACTTTACTCTCTGTTCTGTATATCTCCAAAGTAATTTGTACCTAGCATATCCACATTTACATGGTAAGTACATATTATATTATAATCTTACCTAAGATGTAGTTGAATTGCGCTAGTTGTGCATTTCTAACTTTCTTGTTGAGGGTGTCGCCGGCGTCTGTGTCTACCTCCGACATGAAACCAGCCGCGAACAGCTTCTCGTTCACCTAAAACAAATAAAGCGGGAACTACATTTTTTTTTTTCTTTTTTTTTGTTGGGAAAAAATCATGCAATGACATCCCCCGCTCTTGGGCGGAGCGGGAGATAGTGTCAGACTCTTACTGACTAAAAGACCCACCCCGTTCCTTCTAGCCTTCATAACGGGGCTCGAGCGCCCTTTCGGATAACCCTGGCCCCAGTAGGCTTCAACCCGGCTGGGTCCCTACTGTTGCTGACAACTCCTTGAGGCGCGCGGGAACAGTGCGCGCCGTCGACGACTTGGGCTTGGTCCGGACAGTTACCGGACGGCCGGACAGCGAGCTACCCATTGCTCACTGTCCGCAAGCCCGCGCCTACGGTGGCCGGAAATCGGGATCAGAATCCCGGCGGCGGCGATAACGCCGTTGCCTGATGCGTTCGGCCTCCTCCTTTGGAGCGGGAACTACATTATGGCCTGGTCACGACTTAGGTCTTAGCGGCGAGCGAGGGCGACATCAGTAAGCGGACGCAGCATACGAGCGGCGTTTCGTGACATGCTTTAAAAATTTTAATACTTTTGATTTTACCGCTCACGGCCCCGCGCTTAGCTGCCGCTTCTCACAGCGCAGCGGCAAGATCGTGAACGCTTGAGTTGTACTTACAGTCACGTGAGAGCTACATTAGACCCATCTAATGTAGCTCTACAAGTCTAGTTGCCATATAAAATAAATGGAGACCGACTCGCTCATATCGGCGTACGTGACACACGTGGAACCTATGTAGTTGTACCTTAATAGTTCATCAGTGGACGCCATTGTCGTGGTCGAATACGAGGCCAGGCAAGGAATTAAGGAATTCAAGACAGCTATATGTCTATAAAGTTGTCTTGAATCGACAAGTATCGTGATTCTTTACATGATTTATTACTGAAAAGCAATTCATTGTTTGTTTTTCGGGTACCTACGCAGAGATATTAGGAAAAAGGTATCTGGCGCCTTGTATAGTCCATTTATCGAGGAAGCCATATAACATTACGCTACGCCCAAAAGGAGCGGAGCAGTAACCCAAGACGAGGGAGACTGCTAGTATAACATTTACCTGCTTGGCATAGTCGTCGAAGTGCGGCCCCACAGGCACGACGCAGACCTGTCGCGGACTGAGCCAGAAGGGCCACTTGCCGGCGTACGACTCGCTGAGGATGGCGATCATGCGCTCCACCGAGCCCAGCACCGCGCGGTGGATGATCACCGGACGCTTCTTGTCGCCCGTCTCGCTGGGGGGATGGACACAATAATAATTTCAATGCATTCTAAATTAGAGTAGAATAGATAGTGGTCAAACGCAAGCCTATCAATAGTAATAAAGAAAAAGAATAAGAAAAGGAATCGATTATTAAGTCATGTTGTGACGTTATAGCTGTCGAATCGAAAAATTGGGTAGCGTGAGTGTTCGGACGCCGTCGGCTAGCTTCGTCATTTATCGGGCAGCATCGCGGGCGACGGCGCGTGAGCCATGCGGGGCCGCACGCTCACCACACTTCACTAGCGAGAACTACCGACGATACACGCGCCCCTAGTAAATTCCTGTCTGTATCTAACATTTCATTGAATATACGTTTGTCAGTTATACAGTCCACTGCTTTTTTTTAAGTCCAAGTCTACCCTAACAGAGTCCAAGTCTAGACCCTATTCATGAATCATGAACGACCAAAGTTTAATCAGAATCCAGTTCAGAGAGAGAGAGATAAAAAAAATTTTTCTGTTCGGAAAACTCTTCGTTAGTTTGGCACAGAATCCTCAATGTGCGAGTCTGACTGCCCAGTTTTAAAATTGTGTTATTATACCCCCCGTGCGCGAATACGACTCGCACTTACTGTATAATGGACATTAATCTCACCTGACATAGGTGAGGTTGAACCTCTCCGGCAGCTGGAAATCGAGCTGGATGGTGGCACACTGGTGCGACCTCCTGAGCGCGTCCTGTATGGAGATGTCGATCTTGGGCCCGTAGAACGCGCCGTCACCGGGGTTCAGCTGCCACGGCTTACCGAACTTGTTCAGCGAGTCGGATAACGCCTTGAAGGAACAAAATTCCGATTAGTATTATTGTGTGATTGAGTTGAAATGGCGACAGGTCACTAGAACAACTTGACACACGGATGACCCTCAAGTTGAAGGGAAAAATTTACAAGTCCGTGATAAGACCTTTCATACTGTATGGTTCAGAATGTTGGGCTGTGAAAAAGACGGATGAAAAAAGATTACATGTAGTGGAGATGAGAATATTGAAATGGATATGTGGTGTGACGAGAAAAGATAAAGTAAGAAATGAGTATATCAGAGGAAGTTTGAAAGTGGCGCCAGTGACTGACAAGCTGAAGAATTGTTTGTCTTGGTATGGTCATGTAAAGAGGAGGGATAAAACGCATGTTACTAAAAGAATTATGAGTATACACATGTATGGATGGGATGGAGATGGGTGGAGAGGGAGAGGGAGGCTAAAGAAAAGATGTATGGATTGTGTGAAGATTGATATGATAGAAAAGGAAATAAGTGATAGCATGACAGGTGACAGGATACAATGGCAGAAAAAAACGTGTTGCGCCGACCCCGATTAACACGGGATAAGGGCAGGAAGTTGATGATTATTGTTTGACTGGTTTATGTAAGGCCTTAATCGCGCTGAGGAATGTTTGGTGGCTGATATTTACAAGTTTCCAGTTTTTATTTAAATCAACTTGTTAGTTAATATAGATAGGTATCGACTTATATACTAGTGAAAGACAAGCACGTTCATGTAAACTATTTGTCAAAATACTGAAAAAGTTAAAACAAAAGTTCGCTGCAGCGCTACATTGGCATTTAAGTCGTATAACAGAACTATTAAAATATACAGCACTAAGATAGCTTTTAGAGGATACTTTTTTCGAGACCAAAATTCGTTGCACTTACGCGTTACGTTCAACATAGTGTAATGTTTAAGGTTTATAGTCCCTTGAACCATCTGGCCAAAATTATTTGGACGCGCCTCTTGCACCCGCCTAGGCGGCAGTACGCAAATCTGTGCATTTATTTGCGGCCAACAGAGACCGAAAAGCACGCCGCTGAACTTTAAATCCATTTTCTTTGCGAAATATTGATTAATAATAATAATAATATTTTTATTTGCTCAGTTAGTAGGTAAATAATAAAGATGTCTGGAAAAAAATATACATGGATCCATTACTAACTACCTTGAACTAGGCATGCAAAACAGTTTTTATTTATTTTGAGATCAATGGACACAACATCTGGTTACAATTTATTGAGTATTTGAATATAAATGAATATATTTAATAATTATGTGTTATATGTCAAATTCAAATAATGTCAAATTGATATAAGCAATGTTCACTTTGAAGAATATTTAACCGCCAATTTTTATGTGTAAAAATGTTTCTAAAGATCCAAGCCGTTTCGAAGGAGTAGGAAAAAGTTGCGAAATTGCTAAATATTTTTTTTAGACAAAAGTATTAATAGCACGAAAAAATCAAATGTTGATAATGTTGTTCATGAATCTGTAAAAAACATATATTTTTTTCAAACCTATTAACCGGGCCGTTACTGAGGAGTAGACTTCAGAAAGTCACTGTTTTATAGCACTTTTCGGGCGCTTGGGCCTTAAGATGTACGGGCTACTTTACACCCGAGTCAATCGAAGTAAGTGTTCGGCACGCCTAATCTAGTGCGTAATACATATATGTATATCGATGTGATATATATCTCAAAACTTAAAATTCAAGACAAGTTATTTATCTAGTTTTCAAGCATGCCTTTGACATTGACTACTATCAATCGAATTCTTAAAACAGTGTTAAATAAGTGATGGAATACCTTCTCTGCTTGATCCCACGCGGACAGTTCTCCGAGGTACTTGTCAGGCCTGGTCGAGAGATTCAGTTGGAACGTGAAGCCGAACGTCGAATACACGCAATTCAGGAAATCCAGGCACGCCAGCTGAAGAAGATTATTCGTTATTATTTTTACTAGTCTTTGATCACAGTTTCGCCTACGTAAATAAAATATAGCCTATGTCACTCAGGAATAAAGCAGCAGATAAATATGAATTGAAACATTCTAAATAAAAAATAACAATTGAAAGAGTAATCGACAGAAGGCACGGGGAGGGAGGTTCCTCGCGCGATCAATATAAACTTGTTTGTACCTTAAAATTTGTCAAAACCGAAATTAAAATCGGTAGTGCAAAATCAAGCAGAAGTTCTGAATAAACTATTGTAGCGATCGGGATAAATTTACGAATGTAGCCGAGCGCTGTCTGCCGCTAGTCGCGGAAACTGCCGAACGCCCATTCGTGCAGTATCGGGATTCACCACGCACTTCACCAGTCATCTCGGTACCGATGCTGCGCCGAGAGATTGCGTGCGCGCGGCTATAGTACCATTGCAAGAGTCGCATACGTCATCACCATCATTATTTCAGTCGAAGGACGTCGACTTTTGGATATAAGCCTCCCCAAAGTGTCGCCACAATGAACGGTCCAGTGCGTCTCGCCTTTCCACGACTCTCACCAGATCATCGTCCTATCTTGTGAGAGGTTTTCTAATACTGCGTCTTTCGGTGCGCGGACGTCGCTCTAGAACCTTTCGTTCCCATCGACCATCCATCCTACGAGCAATATGCCCTGCCCACTGCCACTTAACTGGCGATTCTTCGAGCTACGTCGATAACCTTGATTCTCCTGCGTCGCGTACATACTCGCTAAATAAGTATCCTACACTATACATACGATCTCCTGCTCGATATGCTGCGGTGTGCAGAAGATATGCGCGTCGTCCTGCTGGAAGCGCCGCACGCGCGTGAGTCCGGTGAGCGCGCCGCTCAGCTCGTTGCGGTGCAGCACGCCGAAGTCGGCGAGGCGCAGCGGCAGTTCGCGCCACGAGCGGATGCGGTTGTCGAAGATTAAACTGTACGGAGATAATACATTATGTGACTAGGGGATATAGCAGGGTCTATAAGTCGCGGGCGGCATGTTGAGTTCCGAACGAAACGAAGGTTTATGAAGGTTGTTTAAATCCCGAACGCTAGTAAGGGATTTATATAATTAACCCCCGAGTACGCGAGGGAGTTAATTAACAGATGTAGATCAGATGCTTAGTAGATGTCGGGGAAAAACAGCCAGCCTGAAGTGGGAGTGGGCTGGCCACGTCGCACGAATGCACCCGGACAGATGGGCGAGGATTGTCACTCACTAGATGCCTGATCAGGTCGACGACGTCGAAGTCGACCGCGGCGAAGGTGGTGTGACGATCTGATCATGTTCGCGGGACAAACTGGGCCAGAGATCGCCCTAGAAAGAGAGGTTTGGAAGAAGAAAGGAGAGGCCTTTGCCCAGCAGTGGGACACACAATTTCATGATTTTACACTTTACTTAAATAATGTGCATTGTACTGTTTTATTTTATACTACCTACTAGCAATGTTGCCTGTTCTTAATTTAACTATCTCTGGAGGAACATTGGCCTAAACAACCTAAAACACAGCCTCTTAATAGGTCAAGAGAAACGAACTGCTGCCTCCTAAACTAGGGTTTAGGAGGCAGCAGTTCGTTTTTTCTTTGTGCCTTAATTCATAAAACCCCAAGTGTTCGCGCTGCTACTGACTTACTATTGTTTCTCTAATTGACGGTATTTGAAAGGTTAATGAACAAAATTTGTTTGCAACTGAGTACTAAGTTATTTAAAATGATAATGTACAAATAAACGAATTATTATTATTTATTATTATTACACAATAGCTTATTAAAAAAAATAGGTTTTTACGAAATCGTAATTTGTAGCTTGTGGGTCAACATGTGATTGCTTAAGGCCCAAGCACCCGAAAAGTGCCATAAAACAGTGACTTTCTGAAGCCTACTCCTCGGTAACGGCCAGGTTAATAGGTTTGAAA
This sequence comes from Mythimna ferrago, assembly GCA_910589285.2. NCBI lineage: Eukaryota > Metazoa > Arthropoda > Insecta > Lepidoptera > Noctuidae > Mythimna > Mythimna ferrago. The sequence continues at coordinate 22,039,523 of OU342688.1, read as the reverse complement.
AAATATATGTTTATTATAGATTCATGAACAACATTATCAACATTTGATTTTTTCGTGCTATTAATACTTTTGTCTAAAAAAAATATTTAGCAATTTCGCAACTTTTCCCTACTCCTTCGAAACGGCTTGGATCTTTAGAAACATTTTTATACTTACATAAAAAATGGTGGTTAAATATTCTTCAAAGTAATATAATATAATAATTTATTTCAGTACTTGTACAAAGAAAATACATAAAATAAACTTAAGAATACTTAGTAGTACTATATAAGTTCTAAGAAGATTGGCGTGGTTACCTAATTATACAAAACTAGTTTAATTCACTCATGACCTATTGTTATAATATGTTAGTACTGCCATTAACGCTTGTAGCGACTTGCCTGTACTAGGTTAATAAAAACCTGTGTTCCAGGCCATCACCAGACTAAGCGATCAGTATTTTATGGTTCACATTTACTTAATACTAATGAATATCATGATAGTTAATAAAAAATAAAAAAGTACAGTTTTTAAAAAAAAACAATAGTTACCATTTAAATGACTATAAAATTATTGAAATAATTCAAGAAGTTTTTCTGTGTCTGTGTAGTCAAATTTTCCCAAATATTCGCATAACTTATGACTACAATGTTTATAATGAACACTATAAATATCAAGTATCCTATTAGTCTAAGATCCGATTAAGAACGACCTTCACCGGTCTGTTTAATGGATGAAACGTATTTTATTATTAATTTAGTGTATTAAATAATATAACGCGGGTGGGTTGCCTAAGAAATTCCTGGCCAGACTATTATTAATTAAAAATTGAAAATTTATTTTATTTTTAGAAAAATGCACAACCGTTATCCATACCATATTTTTTAGCAGACAACACTATAACATCGCATTCGTAATGAAACCGCGTTTATTTTGATATAGAATTTGTTGTATATAAAAAAAACACACCTGTTTATACATACCTGTTTATACCTGGCAATCCATAGCTATGCCAGGAAACAAATAGGCAACCCAACATTTTTATGTTCTAAAGGCTTTACGCTTTCGGTTAGTATTAAATTTATTCGTTAAACACACCGGTGCATTTATCAAAAAAAAAAAAAAAATTGTTTGGCCAGGAATTTCTCAGGCAACCCACCCGCGTTATATTATTTAATATACTAAATTTATCATAAACGATGTTTCATCCATTAAACAGACCGGTGAAGGTCGTTCTTAACCGTATCCTCTACTACATTGAGCTTATTATATAAGACAGGTCCTAAATAGACATAGAAACGGCTTACAAAAGCATGTCTAGCATGTAAAGTGAACATTGCATATGTAAATCAATCAATATTTCGCAAAGAAAATGGATTTAAAGGTCAACCGCGCGCTTTCCGGGCGCTGTTGGCCGCAAATAAATGCACAGATTTGCGTACTGCCGCCTAGGCGGGTGCGGAAGGTGCGTCCACATAATTTTGGCCAGATGGTTCAAGGGACTATAAGCCTTAACCTGCCTCCAGCTAAAGTTGGAGGTTGTATACTCACCAATGTCCCGGACAGTTCATGGGCTTGAGCGCGAAGGTCTCCTTCTCCACGTCGAAAGAGAACATGTTGTCAGCGTAGTGCGCCCAGTGGCCGGACGTCTGCCATAACTTGGCGTTGTACATGTTCGGGGATACTACTTCTTGGAAGCCGCGGAGTCTGAGAAAATGTAACGTAATATCAGAAAGTTATTTGACAACTTTCACTACTCGATAACGAGAGTGTGGCACTTTATATCGAGATACAGGACTCGTCCTAGTTCGGTTACAGATCGACGGTTCCAACGTATATACCGCTAAATTTTAATCGTTTTAATCCCGTGGAGGGTCGATCCGGTACATGAAACACTATCGATTTGTAAAGATAAAATTAAAAAATAAAGTACCTTTTTTTCAAAACTCGTATTAATTTACGCATGTACGAAATTAATTTCTTTAAGAAAACGTCAACTGAGCGAGTGCAATGACTTGTAGGTAGTTTGTACGCAACGCAGACTATTAACTACATGCGTAAATTAATACGAGTTTTGAAAAAAAAAGGTACTTTCTAAATATTACGAAGTCGATAAGAAAGCAATAGTACAATAGCGGAGGGTAGTTGAACATGAACTTGACCTATTTACGGGCTACCCTCACTAGTCGGTCGGTCGATGCGCTTCCGTCGCGTCATACGTGTTCTTGTAGCGAAATTCGGCAATGCGGACGTAATTATCTTTACATGATGGTGTATCAATATTCTAATGTCGAGTACACGGAAACGTTGCGAATGCATGCTAGGTGTAATAAGTAATTACAATGTTTCGGAAGCCTGCTTACTATTATTACGAGAACTGTGCGCGGGAGCCGTAAGTAGATACAGCAAAATACAGAGTTGAAATGTGTTAGATAGCACAACGAAATCTTGAAGGTTTGTTTTTGGTAAATGTGTTATGTTTTTTAAAAAGTCATAGAACAAAAGTTGTTGTTTATGATATTAGTAATACAGTCCTGCAAGGGTGTTAGTGTTTTACAAATAACCCTGTATAAAAATGAATCCCTATCTCCCTTGGTCACGCCATCACGCGTGATCGGCTGGACCGATTTCAATAATTCTTTTTTTTTTTTGTTGTGTTTGTTATTGTGAGAAGAAGGTTCTTAAGGAAAAATAAAATAAAATTAGGGTAGTGTAGGGTAGAGTAGAATAGGGTAGTGTAGAGTAAAATAGGGTAGAGTAAGGTAGAGTAGGGTGGTAGAGTAGGGTAGAGTAGGGTGGAGTAAGAAGTGCGGGAGCGAAGCCGCGGGCAAAAGTTAGTGATTAATATAATATTATAAAGACGGAAAATTTGTATTTTTGTGCGTATGTTTGTAATGAATAAACTCAAAAACTACTGTGCCAATATCAAAAATTCTTTCACCATTGGAAAGCTACATTCACCCTGAGTAACATGGGCTATATTTATTGCCAGATTAATAAAACAAAATATCAAATACCTGTATTGTTCTCTGATGAAGTTGACGAGTGTGTTGTATATGTGAGCGCCACGCGGCTGGAAGAAACACGAGCCGGGCGACAGCTCGTGGAAGAAGAATAACTCTTGTTCCTGTAACAATAGTGACCAAATTAGTATGCACAAAAATCAATCTACCTAACCTTATCACAACTATGTTGGGGTTGGTTTCCAGTCTAACGAGATGGAACTGTGAAGGTACCAGTATTTTACGTGAAGCGACTGCCTGGTTCTGGAGTGGCAACCGCGTACCGGAAGACGCAGCGTTGGAAGGCCTCCTACGAGGTGAACCGAAGACCTGGTGAAGGTTGCGGGAAACCGATGGATGCGAGACGCACAGGAAGGTTCGTTGTGGCGACGCTTGGGGGAGGCCTATGTCCAACAGTGGACGTATATCGACCGAAATGATGATGATGACTGCCTATAAGATTCTAGAGTGGCGATCACGTACCGGAAGACGCAACGGTGGAAGGCCTCCCACAAGGTGAACCGATAACCTGGTGAGAGTCGCGAATGCGATGGATGCGAGATGCACAGGACTGGTTGTAATGGATTGGTTGGGAGAGGCCTATGTCCAACAGTCGACGACATAATCAATGAATGAAACGGTTCATCATCATCAGTCTAAAGTCAAGCAAACCTCTGTTGAAAAGGGAGGATCCGCTGGAGGGAACACCAGTTTTTGTGTTGAATCTGTAGCCTGATTCACGTAATAAAAACCGTAACGATATCGTAGCGATTTAGTCGTTTAGACCATTTCCGTATTCACATCCATCAATCGAGTTTGTACGACACCGATTTTAAAGTCGTTTGAAATTCGTCGATTTAAAAAAAAAACTGTGTTACATTATCCTGGTAGAATACTTATTAATGTAACTGGAAATAAGTCAATAGATCGTGAATACCGCTTTTGGATAGGACTTCGATCGAACGACTAATAAAACTTTAACGATATTTGGCTGGTTTGATTTTACGTGAATCAGGCTACTGGTCACAACACCCAGACGGTCGAAGGATCTGGTCCGGGCAACTGCCAGATATTTGGAACATTTTTCTATGTTCTGATTGTGCGGAGAACTATAATACCGCGATACAGGGTTTAACGTACGTACATACGGTACATTAAGCATGAAACGGTTGCGTGAGGCTTTCTAGGGGTAGTTTGTGCACCTACTTGAATGTACCGTCTTGAGCACATTTTCTTGTGCGTCCAATTGTCATAATAATGGTAACAATTTAAAGCTGAAGTTTCAGGTTTTCCAACAGTGTATCATTTTTTAAAAACAGTTCAGTAATTTTCGATATGGTTGCTAGCGAGTGTAGATACAAAAATCCAAAGAATAATTTTAATATCTTATTTAGGCACACTAGGGCAGATTTTTTTTTAACGTATACCACACGTTCAAAGCTTCACCAGTTTTGCCTGCGCAGGCCAGTTTGTACACAGAACACCGTATGTACGTACCTGCGATTCTCGAAATATCTGGCAGTTGCCCGGACCAGATCCTTGCGTGTTGTGGCCAGGCTCAACACCCAAACGGGTATTCCCCCCTCCCGCGGATCTATCCCTTTTCAATGGAGATTTCCTTGAATTTACAAGGGTGCAAAGGGTGTGTTCTGCATACCTCTAAACTGATGACCCTCGACTATGAATGTCAACTCAGCCTTTGTGCAGCTACTATATCGTGACGTCATTATCACTTCCTCAAGTTTTCGAGCAGCAAGTCACACAGCCAGCACCCACGGCTATAAATGGTATCCTGACGACCAGCATGCCTACCTAGTCATACCTGGTCATCACCCTCAGCCTCATCAGCGAATTTTGCTGGCTCGCTGTTCGAGAGTCATCCTTAAGGTCTCTAACAGCGAGCGAAAGCCAGCAAGAAAAATACACGACTTACCCTGCCAATCTTCCGGTGGTCTCTCTTCGCAGCTTCCTCCTGTATGTGTTCCCATTCCTTCAGCTGCTTCGGCTCGGGGAACGACACGCCGTACACTCGTTGTAGACTCTCCGCGTCCGCCTTCCCCTCCCAGTATGTAGCTGAGTTCTGAAGGAAATACAAATGGAATCATATAAAGTTAGGTAAATTAGTGAACACTACAACTGTCTGTTTGTTCCACAGTTAAACCGCTAAACTAATTTTGCTGACTGGGTACACGATCTAATAACGTGTCTCGCTCTAGAGCGGAGCGAGAAGGCGTGTCAGACTTTTAGTGACTAAAACCTGACTTCCTGAGTCTTTCAGTAGCACTTCTGAGTTACTGGACCACAGTATCCCTTTCAGAAAATCTCAGTGGCCCCAGCAGGCATTGACCCTGCTGGGCATCTATGGTTTTGCTGACACCTCTTTAAGGCTCGCGTGGAACACTACATAATAATATCTTACTTTCCTTTTTGAATCTGTGTGACTGAGTGGAGGAATGACAATTCCGTCACTCTTTTTTGTACTGTCACGATGTTGGTAAAAAAGAAGAATTAGGTCATTCGGCTCCCTTCAAAATGGTTGAGCTGAGTGGGGCTGGTACATGCGTCATGCTCGTGAACGGGCGCCGTCAGTTGAGACTGGTCATCTCTTAGCTGCCAGTGACTTAATTCAATTTCTATTTTTGTTATTATTATTATTATTTTAAAAATTGTATGACTTATCTTCATTGTGCTCACATAATAGAAGCAACAAGAAATATGTAACGAAGATTATGTAACTCAATATGATTTAAATGAGTGTCCATGGAGTTTCTTGCACATTCTTCTCCATAGAGATCTAAACTTTGGAGCGTGTTAGCTTCACTTTTCTTGGATTGACCGACATTTGACTATTCAAAAGTGCCTGTAATTGGTCTATTTGAAATAAACGTTTCTGATTTCAGAATCAAACGTCCGACAAAGTTAGATAGAATGCCTTCTTTTATTTATTTAAAAAAAAAAAAAACGTTGCCCCGCACTAGGAATTATTCCTATATCGTGAGTGCATTCACAAATATGTAAATTCCGCCATACAAATACTACTAAGGTGGGAGCCAGGTAAATGTGAAATAACGGTCATTGACTCCTACATTTGTTGACATTCTTAATTTAAAAAACGGAAAAAAAAAATAAAGACATAAAGCCGTCTTGAATCGACATGTATCGTGATCCTTTACATGATGTAGTAATGAAAAGCAATTCATTATTTTTCGGGTACCTAAGCAAAGATATTAGGAAAAGGTCAATGTACTTTATTCCAAGGTTATCTGGCGCCTCCTATAAACATGAGTTTAAAAACAACATACCTTAGTAACTTTCAACGCCTTAACCTTCCCAGTATGCCTGACATGGGGTCCCCTACACAAGTCAATGAGCGGGCCACATCTGTACACCGTGGTCTTCGGAGTGTTGACCTTCTCGTTCAGGATGCGCACTTTGAAGGGATTGTAGTCGAACATTTCCAGTAGCTGCTCCTTGGTGAGTTCGAGCCGTTCAAACGGCTGCTTTTCTTTTGCGATTTTCTTTACTAGGCCTTCTAAGACGTGGAAGTCGGTTGATGAAATCTGTTGAAACATGAATTAGTCAGTTTCGGAATGAAGACAATGTGTTGCGTCGTCTCCTAATAACATGATTCTTTAGCAGGAAGAGACGAGTCTGCTTTCGTGCTCGGCCAGACTAGCAGCGCGGTGCGGGGAGCGGAGCCAATGCGGGAACGCACGCGTGTTACTTAGCCAGACTGGCAGCGCGATGCGGGGAGCGGTGCGGATGAGGGAACGCGCGCGAGTTACTTGGCCAGACTGGCAGCGCGGTGCGGATGCGGGAACGCGAGCGTGTTACTTGGCCAGACGTAGCACGGTGCGAGGAGCGGCGCGGGATTGCCGGACGCCGCCAGCGCTCTCACTGTGGCCACTTATATGAACGAGCTATGGCGAGAGTTGCCCGCACGCGTCCCGCGTTGAGCAACCCGCGCCGCTTACCGCGCCCGCATGCCCACTATGGACACTCAAATGAAATTAATTTGAACACTTCAGAAGAACAGAAACTTTTATTTCTCCTCTGTTCTTAAAAACCCTCCTTCTTTGTATTTTGTATGGCTGAACGGATTTAGTTGAAATAATTGACACAAGAGAAGACCATTTCCTGGAACAACAGAGAATATTTCCCAGAGTGTGTTCCCTTGGGATAATTTTTTATTGTCACGTGGCCGAAAACGCTGGCAAAAACTAGGTCATAAAAATGTTATGAAGAAAAAAGAAGATAAATTTGATAGGGTATTTGACAGCATAATATTGCTACAATCTTTTCATGTACCTACATGTCAACTTTGATTGGCAATTTAGCGGTAGATAACAGTAACATGCTAATGATTATGATAATAGCCCCATCACCGTTACTCTACGTTGACGACGTGGTGGGGTTTGCGAGCTCCTATAAATCCTAGGTCTGTACCGGTAGCGTCTCACGGTTCAGATAAGAGACTGACTGTGTGTATGAGCCTTATAGTTTACCGACCGATAACCTACGGCGGAACTATAAAGGAAGGTGCTAAATTGAACACATGTGTGCCCCGTACGACGATCTGAGCGCGTCGGTCTCCATACATTTTATATGAAGACTAGACTTGTAGAGCTGCACTAAATCCACGCCACGCGACGTCGTTCTGCGTACAAATCAGGCATGTTACACGTGTGCGTCGGTCTAGCCTTATAGTTATGCAGAACAGGGTATAGTCCCCACAAATCTCCATTGAAAGGGAGGATCCACCGACCAGACGGGTGTTATATGCGCGCAACTGCTCGATAGTGTTGATAATGTTCTAATCGCGTGGTGAACTCTAAGTGATCTGCCAGACTGCAAGGGCAGGCACGGGGCGGGTGGGGCGCGGAAATCTCATCACAACAACTTCTTTGAAGTGTCCATAGTGGGCACGTGAACGCGATAAAGGGCGCGGGCTTCTCGACGCAGGACGGGCGTGGGCCACTCACGCCATAGCTCGTGGCCGCAGTGAGAGCACGAGCAGCGAGCGGCCATCTCAAATTAGTTCGAGTTAACCGTGTGCGTCGTTATGATGCCTCAACTGCAGACAGGCACACCGCCCGCGTTCACGCACCCGCGTCGCTCCCCGCACCGTGCTGCCAGTCTGGCTGAGCACTAATACTGTATTGCAGGATTATCGATATTATGGTTATTATGTCGCGCCATAGGTGTCGCTACACCTTGTTAGAACTTCGAAGCCCTAAGGAGGAAGCTAAGCAGATAAATATTATAGGACAAAAGTTCATTCTTACCCCCTTTTCTGGATAATACATGTCGTAGTAGAAGCCTTCTTCGATCGGAGGTCCGTAGCAGAGGCAGCCACCGTATACCTGATAAAAAAAAGTTCTTATAGATAATACTACTTACATTTATTAGGTATATTGATTCGAATTAAAACATTCGCTTAGTATTGGGTACCATTTATCGAGGAAAGTTTTAGGTTATATAACAACATCAGCATCACCACAGATTACTGAATAGTTACCATCACCCTCGAAAGTGGAGCAGTAACTAAAAATTCGGCCGCGGGTGACAATTAGTTGCATATAATTATATTACTTGAAAAATCCAGGTGTGTAAATGCGTAAAAACCCGAGTTTTATTTAAAAGAAACCAAAATAATTATAGACAACTGTCTTTTGCCCGCAGCTTTGTCGGCGTACATAAAATATAGCCTAAGTCACTTAGGAATAAAGCAGCTTGCTATCGGTGAAAAAAATTTCGCAATCGGACAAGTACTTTCAGAGATTACCTCATATGAACTTTACCTCTTTACAATATTAAGTGTAGATAATATCAACTGCTAAAGATCTAGATGGTTTTATTAATTACTGATATTAATCACATGATCAAAATGAAACTTTATGAGATATAATTTTTTGTTATATTTCATCTAAATTATTTGAGTTTCTAAAAACCGCTTTTAAGCTTTAACAACATGAAAAAGGTTCCCGAAAAACAAACTTATTAAAAAGCAGTAATATAAAAGAAATTGTAGCGAGTAGACTGTATATTGAAACTTACTCTGTTTAATTATGATGGTTTATTAAAAACTTAAAAACACACATAGGTAGTGACAGTTTGATTTGACCCGTTACTTTCCGACTGCGTCTAGCATCGCCATGGTCGGGCCCTTTTATATGTGCCGATCCGTGGGGGGCGTGAAGCGTCCATGTCCTTTTTTTGCTGGGGCCACACTAGCGTTTAACGTCAATGCCCATTATCGCGATAATTATTGCAATAATTTTTACCGCATTAAAGTGGGTGGCTACACTTCAACAGTCAACATGAATGCTCATTATTGGCGATAAAAACGGCGTTGAATTTACTTCAATTTAAAGCAAGATGGACGTCGACAGAGCTCTATATTTCATGAGTGTGAAACATGTGTAAACAGAACCATGTTTGTGTCACAAACATGGTTCTGTTTGCAGAATCTCGAGAAAAGTAATAACTTTCTCGTTACTCCACTCCGTCGCCATAGTACGTATTTTAAAACAAAAACGTCGATATTGAGGCAAATCCGTCGTACAAAAAACAAACACGTCCGCTCCCGTTGCGCTCTCGAAGCACACTGACAAAACGTAGTGTGGCCACTTCATCGCATCAATTCTCGCGTTAATCTCTTTGATGTACCGCCACTTGAGCTATCGCCTAACGCCAAACGGCATTGTTAATGCCATTGTCAAATTATCCCGTTAAGTTGTGGCTACACCTATGGTTAACGTCCATTATCGCGATAATTAATGGCATTTCCCGTTAGTGTGGCCCCAGCATTTGTCGACCAATGGCGATGCGCGACGTGACCGAGCCGCGGAAACAGGTTCATTCCTGTCGGACTCGCGGCTCCGTCGCCCTACTAATACGCCGACAGGTTTATACAGGTTTTACAATATTATTGAGTATGAAATAGGTAGCGGCGGCGCCGCTATATTTTGATGCCGTCGTGCACAGAAATACAATGCACTTATATTTCTAGCAAAATGACAAACTATATTTGCATATTTATTACTGTAACTTGATTTAAACTAAAACTACACTGCGCACACGTGTGCTACACACGCTGATCTGGGAGCATCGGTCTGCAAACATTTTATATAGAAACTAGGCTCGTAGAGCTAAACTAGATCCACGCCACGCGACGTCGTTTTACGTACAAATCAGGCGTGTGCGTCGGTCTAATGTAGTTCTAGCTTAAAACCTCTGCAATACTTAAACTCCGAAACAAACACAAAAGATGAATCTCTTTTAAAGACTGACAAACAGTGCGCCCGATGGATCTTGGCGAGCCTGAACATAGGCTCTGCACATCTCCCTCCACGTCATCCATGGCAAACGTCAGCAGAGCCTATGTTCAGGCTCGCCAAGATTCGTCGGGCGTACTGTATCTTAGTGGATTTTGATCATATGAGAAAATAATCTTTTGACGAAAGAACCACACATTGGTTCATTGGTCACTCACCCTCTCCATAGCCTCTCCCAGCATATGCGCAGAAGAATGCCAAAAGACCGCTTGAGCATCCGTATTATCCCATCGGAGTAGTTCCAGCTTACAGTCACCTTCCAGTGGCCTATCCAGGTCCCACAGCTCATTGTTCACCCGTGCGATGATGGTGGCATCAGCCAACCCCTGGCTGTGATGGAGGACAGTCATCATGAGGGTCGGAGGTGGAATAGCAGGGTAGAACTGGAGTGGCTTTTTACTGGGATCGATTTAAAGCAGGGTTTGATTTGATTATGGCTTGAGTTCAGACAAAAGCTAAATTTCTTTAACCATTTTAAACCTTTTCAAGCTGGTTTTTCGTATTTCTTACCCAACTTCAAAAAAAGGAGGTTTTGCATCCAACAAGTTCTTTTTCCTTATGCGGTATTTTGATATTAATATGACGGGTTATTAAAATAGTAATGAGTAAATATGCTCAATTATGCTTTGGTAATATACACCACAATTATGAATACCATAATATGCAAAGCATCAGTATAAATAAATTGTATTATAAACACAAAAAAGCGCAGTATATTTATAGAAACATGCTGCACATAGTGCATTCATAGCCAATATACTGTTTTAAAGCATGCTTCAAATTAATTGCCCTCATAAATTTTCAATAAAATGATTATATTTTTCATTAATGACCCAATAAACAGTTATACTATAAATACCAAGTATATTATAGTATTTCAGATAAAAAGGTACACTTAATATGTTACAAAACATCAAATTTTCAACATCAACCATGCGTTAAGTTCAGGCGGTATAGACATTTACCAGTTAAAGCCATCTCAGCAGTCCACCCTTAAGTAAAGTACTTACTATTCTCTCCACCACTCGCTTGTGTGCAGGCAAATAAGTAATTAGTTATTATATACATTGATCTAGCAATATTGAGATTGTAGAATGTCATAGGAGGTTTTTGTTTGATTCGTAGTGGATATTATGATATAAAATTGATGTAATTTTGTATCTCAAGTGTCTGCTGTCAACTAGACAAAATGTGAAATCACTGGATGAAGCTGAGAATTGTATTATAGTGTTAACTACCTCAGCAAAGTTTGCTGAGAAGGTTGACTTGATACATAAGCCACAAAATATACAGGTACAGAAGTCAATCTAGATACAAATGGCGCTCGAGCAACGCATACATAGACACCGCTCACAGACACGATATCTCGGAGCGTCTCGTCCAGCTCATCCAACAATTCCGGCTCAAACGCTCATTAGTGTGTGTCCACCGAGCGTAGGAATAAAAAGTGGAGTACAAACATGAGATTGTCTTCTGTACCTATCTATTTTGTGCATTAGCTGCCAAAAACATTAGAATAAGTACATCTATATTCAAACGGTAAACCAATAAACTATTCAGAAATAAGTAATCTCTAATATTCTGACTGATGAATTTTTTACCCTTGTTGTCAAGAAATAAATAAAAAAAAAGAATGTCAGGCAAATCTGAACCAGCTAAACAAATACCTTAAACTTTTCACTTTGTTGCTATACAATTTTTAATATTTATTGACCAGCTGTGCTAGTAGGAAGGGATATCCTCCTCCTGGTCAAACCTGAGTGGGTGAGAACAATGCCTATGGCGGAACTTCTTTGTTATTTTTTTTATTAAAAGTTGAACAACTTTAACAAACAATAAAAAATGTTCCTTAAAGATATTATTTATTTTCACATTGTTAAAAATTTAACTAGTTCCTTTATACAACTACACACCTTCAAGCTAATTATTGTAAGTTTAGGAGACTTATTTATTATCAAGTTTATTATCACTTTCTATTAATTGTTATCTAAATTCTTTAGAATTTCAGTTTAATTTAATATCTTCTGATAGGAATCATCATTTTAATACAGTTACAATGTCTTTATTATAAAGTGGCATGTTGCATGAATCATACAGTTTGTATGATGAAATAACGGCACACTATTGCAATAAATGCATTTAACAATTAAGCCTATTGCAAAAAGCAGTATAGTTTGTACTACTGGCCATGACAATCAATGCACGAGGAAAATGCTCTTCCATTTTTAATTTATGAAACCCCAAGTGAAAGCTGGTGTTCGCTCTCTCATTGTCTAAGTATCTATTGTGTCTCTAATTTCGGTATTCAAAAAGTTAATAACCTTTCAATCGTGGAAATTGCAGACACAATAGAAAGACAATAGGTGCGCGAACGCCGGCGTTCGCTTGGGGTTTAATGAATTAACAGCAGTTTTGTTATGATTGCTATTTATTTTTCAAATTATAACCTTCACTGAATTCTCATTAAAATTGCAACAATTATACTGGATAAGATGAGAATGATTTTTTTAGATTAGTTTGTCAATAAAGATATTCGTTAATAGCCAAAAAAATAGTACATTTGCAAAACTCACCTAATTCCTTTAGCAACATCATACGGACTAGTTTTCCACGCTTTAGCTTCTACGGTTTTGCCATCAGGTAGCGTAACTACTATGCTCATGTCCGGTTTACTTGCGATCTCTTCTTCATACTGGATTTTGTACTTATCCCAAAGATTGATGCGTTTCTGGATGTATTCGGGCCAAGGGTTTAGTTCGGCCACACCTCCGGAACCTTCGTCTGGTTTTTTCTTTTTTTCCTTCATTGCTTTGGTCTTTGACTGTAACATGAAGTTATAAATGAAGACCAAATAATCTAGAATCAACTAAATATGTTATAATAGTAATAATTATCAGAATAGGGGTATTTAACTAACAAAATATTGTATTCACAATACAGGTGGTCAAGTGTGAGATGTGATTATGACAATAATACTTCAGGATTGGTACTTGTAAAGAGGTTAGTAAATAATAACAGAGAGATAAGATGTTAGAGATAGTGAAATTTATTAGTTTTATGAATGACATACTGAACCATATTTTGATAGATAATTAAATACCAATGCATTACTAAGACATTAAATAATTATACTGTGTGGTGATCACGTAAAATCCAATTAATTATAGTTGTGTGTGATAATATTGTTTCACTTAATAACCTATTGTACACTTTCTAACAAGTTTTATAAGTCCTAAGTCGCATAGAAACACAAATCACAGTTTTTAACATAGGTTACAAGTTTTTATAGACAAAAACAACAACAAATAACAATGGCTAGGATACAGAAAAAATGAATCTAAGCAAAGGAAACTTCATGATATCATTCCAGCAAAAAACGCTGATGAAAGGCCTACAGACCCATGTGGCATATGCGTAGTCCTTGCAGCGGACCACACAGCCTCCACGGATGCCGATAAACTTTATCATGACTTACATAACGTACAAATAAACTTTCTCAAACTAAATTATAAAGTATAAAACCCTGCCTTGGCGTCAATGTTTAGTTTTGGGATTTCTTCAGCCACAGTGTCAACCATTGCAGAACGTGTTTCTTTCGAAATTCACACTTTGACAGCCGGATGAATGTTACCAGCGTACAAAGAAATTAATGTATTTCAATGTGTTCCGTTTCACGTAATCCTAACTAATATTATAAATGTGCAAGTGTGGATGTTTGGATGTTTGTTACTTAATGACGCAAAAACGGCTGAACTGATTTGGATGAAATTTGGCATGCATATAGCCTTTGACATGGAAAAGAACATAGGCTACCTTTTATCCCGATTCCTTAAGTACCTAGTGCTACGCGGGCGAAGCCGCGGGTAAAAGGTAGTATTCAATAATCTATAATATAAAAATGAATCGCAAAATGTGTTGGTAAGCGCATAACTCAACAACGCCTGGACCGATTTCGCTAATTTTTTTTTTGTTGTGTTCGTTATTATGAGGAGAAGGTTCTTATGGAAAAAAAAATGAAAATTAGGGTAGTGTAGGGTAGAGTAAGGTAGAGGAGGGTAGAGTAGAGTAGGGTAGGGTAGAGTAAGGTAGAGGAGGGTAGAGTAGAGTAGGATAGGGTAGAGTAGAGTAGGGTAGAGTAGAGTAGGGTAGGGTAGAGTAGGGTATAGTAGGCTGAAGTAGGAAAGAGCGGGAGCGAAGCCGCGCGGGTACAGCTAGTACAAACATAAAACAAATAAATTGTTTGGATTTTTCAATTTATTTATTTTTGTCAAGCTATTTCAGTATAGAAAAAAATATCTAAAATATTCCGGATTTCCAATAAAATACGATAGTGGAGTCTCTAATGCCCTAGTCTAGAATAAAAAACCGGCCAAGTGCGAGTCGGACTCGTCCATGGAGAGTTCCGTAGCAGCAAGTAACATAATATAAAAGTTCTTGTAGGTCGTTGTAACTTTTATCGATGTTTTAATAATAGTGATTTTTTTTAGATTTATAACGTATTAAAAAAAAAACTACTTACTAAATCTCGTTCAAACCAATTTTCGTTGGTAGTTTACATGGTAATGTACATCATATATTTTTTTTAGTTTTATCATTCTCTTATTTTAGAAGTTATGGGGGGGGGGGGACACACATTTTACCACTTTGGAAGTGTGTCTCGCCTAAACTATTCAATTTAGAAAAAAATGACATTAGAAACCTCAATATCATTTTTGAAGACCTATCCATAGATACCCCACACGTATGGGTCTGATGAAAAAAAACTTTTGAGTTTCAGTTAAGTATGGGGACCCCCAAAATTTATTGCTCTTTTTCTATTTTTTTGTGAAAATCTTAAAGCGGTTCACAGAATACATCTACTTACTAAGTTTCAATAGTATAGCTCTTATAGTTTCGGAAAAAAGTGGCTGTGACATAAGGACGGACAGACAGACATGACGAATCTATATGGGTTCCGTTTTTTGTCATTTGGCTACGGAACCCTAAAAAATAGCCAGAAGTAACAATATTAGAACAAAATGTAACATTATTTGTAACAGGCACTTAATATTTTTGTCGCTCAATTTTACATTCTTGTAGAGTCTGTGCGGAAAGTAAACCGTCGTGGGATTTGAGGGCGCTGCTGTAGATAAATATCGTTTTTGTTATGTAAGCAACATTGTGACGTCATTATATAGCGACTGTTAAATCTTGATATTTTGAAACTATGTTAGACTAGCTTCTTCCAGCGGCTTCACCCTATAATAAAAATTATCCTATTGGCTGAATTTCCTCACCTAATGAAACTGCAAAGTTATAGCTTATGTGCTATATTATTGCAATGTTTATGATTAAGTTCTGTCTAGTAGTTTTTGCGCGACACATCCATACATACGACTACCTCCATCCATCTTCACAAACTTTCGCATTTATAATATTAGTAGCCTATTAATTGAACTTGCTCACGTGATGAAACTTAGCAAAAATATAGGTTATAAGCTATATTATTGCAACGTTTATCATTCAATTCATCCGTTTATAAGTTTTTGCGTAATGAGTAACAAACCGTTAATTGTGGCGACACCTGGGGGAGGCCTATGTCGATCAGTGGACGTCTTTCGATTGTGATGATGATGAACATTTAAATGCAAACACGAACCGGTAAAGGAAAATAGCGTGAAGAAACTGCTGTACTGCCTATCTAGGTAGGTTCCACCAGCGACCACTTACCCAGTGCCAACGAAAATGGTTCTATCACTTTGACTGGGATCGGTATATTATCACTGACTGGAATATTGTAGCTAACAGCAAGTTTATGTTTACCCTAGTTAAATATAAAGGTAAAAATGGAACACACTACCACTTTCTCGTTGTCTTCCTCAGTACATTTTTCCCTTTTGCTAATCTATGAAAAATATGAACTTAATGTCTATGAAAATAAAGTACACTTCAGAATTTGTAATGTTGCTTCGTAAAAAATCTATTTAGCCTGTAAGGGACCATCTCGTATTTAAGATCTTTGGGATCACTTGGTTGTCCGTCTGTTTATCTGTTAAGACCATTTAACGCTTGGAGGTATCGAGTTAAAATTAAAACCATACGCTCAAGTCTGCGGTCTTTTGAAGATGTGAAAAAATCAGACTTCTGAATTAACGAAAAAAAAAGATACGGCCGTTTATGTCGCAAAAAACGTATATTTCTATAATCAAGGGAATCAAAGTTCATGGGGTGAATCCCGTTGACCTTAACCTTTCAATCTTGAAAATTACAGACACAATTGAAAGACAATAGGTGCGCGAACGCCTGCGTTCGCTTGGGGTTTAATGAATTAAATCCTGAAATTTGGCATAAATCAAGGTCTCATAGAACAAGTACAGGGAAAAATCTGAAAATTGTAAATTTGTAGATACGCCACAAAAAAAAAATTGTTTGTAATTCGGAAAAATCTTCATAACTCAATTCGGGAATTGATTTCATAGGTAAATTTGTACAGAATCCTCAGTGCGCGAGTCCGACTCGCACTTGCCCTTTTTTATTTTAGTTACTGTATCCGTACTCAAGCCTGAAAAGAAATATTCTAAGTTAGTCGAAACGCATTATAAATTTAAAGTATCAATACTCTTTATACTAGCCATAGAAAATATTGACCAAAACAAAATAAATAAATATCGTCATGTTTAAATGAATTTCCGTTTAATTTATATATATTTGGAGATAACAAGGACAGGAGTTTACCTAGGAAGTCTAAAAACATTAAAATAAAAGTGTTACGTACCAAAAAAACAGCATACCAATGTTTCCCAAGTTCGTGACTTTGTTTTGATCAATAATGGTGTGATTTGCCATTTGTTATCTTTGGAAAAACTGTAATATATTAAATATTATTTCCCCTGCAGCTCAGTGAAATTTTTTATCACATTTCTGAAGATTTCAATTAAAAATCACAATAAAATAACATAATAAATAAACCGATGTCAATATTATATGACATTTGGCATTTGACGGATGGCTGGGTTGGGTTGCTACTTAAAATCTTTAATGTTGTTTTCACTTTACGCCACGACGGTTCTTTTACCGCACAGACAATATTACCGTTGACCTTTTTGAAGAATGGGATCTCCTTACTGTTGGGTAAATGGAAGGAATTTCATCAATGAAGCAAAGTATTCTCGAAGTCAAGATTACATTTATGCTTGTCATTGTGAGTACTTACTTGAACCATCACATGGATGGTTCAAGTAGGTATATTGTTGGTGGTTCTGTATCAACCAGATAGTTAAATATAGGTACTTTTTCCAGCACCTGGAAGAAGTATAACTGGAAATCAACCCCATCTTATTAACTAGTTGGGAATAGGGTTGGCCCATTCAATTTGAAAAGTCTATTTGAAAGTTTCTCCATTTGGAATAAGGTCCATTCAGGCAAGCAGATAACATACAGCAACAGCTACATATAGCATTAAGTAGATAGGTACCTAAATGTTATCAAATTACTAAAACTCACTCCCACCGAAGCTGAACAGAGAAAAGTTAATCAATAACCTATCTTGATATGAACCCTCCATACCGCTTCGTTCACTGATCGAAGGAGTTGAAAACAAAGAGTTATCAATGAAATATTTGTTTTTTTTTCTCATTTCGACCAATTCTGAGCACACAACAGCCGACCCGACCCACATGACATTGATTTTGCATGTGTCAAAAAATGACAAAATCATATAAAAAACAAAATTCAAAATTAAATAGCGTAATATTTTTATTTTGTAGTTTACATAGTTAAAGCATAATAAAATGGGTACACAGAAAGCCCGCCCGATGGACGCTTTTCAACGCATCGCGGCGTCTTTCAAGCTATTTGAAAATAAATTGGACAAGTTACAGGAAGACGTGGATTATCATGGACAAACTCTGTCTGAACTTCGTAATATGGTAACGAGTCTTTCAGGAGGAGCAATACTTGCTGCCGTCAACAAAGCTGAAGACAGCAAATGTCTCCAGAACAAATCAACGGCTATTAATTACGAGATTAAAATAAAAAACAAGAACACTGGTCAAGGTACCCAGGCCATGCCTCAGAAATTAAAAGTGAAGAGTTATCAAGGTCAGAAGCCTAAGGCAAAGATATCCGTTCAAGCTTCACCATTTCAAGTGCACGGTAACAAAATTGAATTAGGTCCCAAGGGTATGAGTCAAAAGCATGCTCAAAGACACAGAAGAGCAGATGCGCAACGAAAATCAATGAATACAGTGAGGACCCAAAAGATATCGGAAAAGAAAAGAATTAGAGAGGTGAAATAGAGTTTAATACTAGAAGATTTAACAGTATACGTTTGATATTGATTTTTTTGTACATTTTTGTAACTTTTTAAGCCAGTCTTTTTAACTACATGAAATAAAACAAAAACAACTGAATTATTTATTTTATTTTCTACTTTCAACGGTCAATACAAGAAATGGCTATTTACCTACTCTGCCCCTGATAGTTAAAAAGACGTACCCTATCTAACAAAAAGTAAAAACGGAGAAATTTTTTTTTAATGAATGAAACGGGAAATCGTTTGTTGTCTTTGAGTAAATTTAAATAGTTACATATTAAAAGTTGAAAATAAAGCCGAATATAATGAGATTTAACTTGGTTTAATAATAATATGAAACTCAAATCAAATCTGGAAAAAATGTTAGATGCGTCTTTTTTACTAACGGGGGCAACTAAGCAATCATTCACAGATCATCTCCTAACGATTGCCTAAAGTGAGAGTGCATAAAGCTAGAACTACATGAGACCGACGCTTATGTGTAACACGCCTGATTTGTACGCAGAACGACGTCGCGTGGCGTGTATCAAGTGTAGCTCTACAAGTCTAGTTTCCATATAAAATGTATGGAGACCGACGCGCCCAGATCGGCGTGTGTGGCACACGTGTGCGCATTGTAGTTCTATCTTGAACGCAAAGGGCAACTGAAAAAAGCACGTGGATTTTAGCCAATAACATATAATCCCTCTCGCTCCACTCAGAGCGGGAGGAGCTGGTTAAAAAAAAAAATTGCACCAATATTTATTTAATATTAATTTAATGAAACGATTATATTATGCAGTGGTGGCCGAGTGGTAACGATCCCGACTTACGAGTTGTAAGCCGCGGGTTCAAACCCAGCCAGGCGCATTACTTTGTGTACCTAATTTATTTCATCAGCACTGCTCTCAAAACGGTGAAGGCGGCATGTCCTAGAACCAAAAATTCGAAGATATGTGACATCCACCAACCCGCACTGGGCCCGCGTGGTGCATTAATGCCCATTCCCTCTCCTAGAGAAGAGGCCTGAGTCCCAACAGTGGGAACATTATAAGGCCGACTATGCTATGCTATGCTATTATACTAGGTCAAGCTCAAGCGCCTACTAAGTGAGAATAGCAGCGAGTAGCCCCATTAACGCAAGGTCTTCATCATTTGCACTTTCGACATCTTCTTGTGACGATTCATTCTGAAACAAAATAAATAATAGACCTTGAAATACTGTACGCAAAACGTTACTCTCCAAGTCTCCACCCAGTTCCAGTTCCTTTTAGGTTTTCAGTGTTGCGAAGTAGCCTCATAATGTTCCTACTGCTGGGCTTCAGGCCTACTCTCTAGGAGACGAAAAAAAATGCCGGGGCTGTTGTCTTATTGCCTGCTTTCGGTTAGCCGGTGCAAACGTCGACAATTTTCGTGCATTTTTCACAAAATATTTAGGTTTGCGAGTACGCGCCAGCCCCAACACCATTCTCAGAACGCTGGTTGACAGGTGGGATTCTCCGATCTTGGACCGGTCGATACGACTTTGCACAGTCAAATAGACATTCCCCAGGTTCGGTCTACTTCACCCAGCTTAGAATAGCCACTTAATTGTTCTGTTACTAACAAAATATGGCAAGTTCCGAAATAAACGTTTTGTAGATAATTATTATTAACAGCATCTTCAACAGCGTTAACCTTTTAATGGATTAGTCGTTGGATATATCCGACGAACACTGTCGCGTTTATTCCACGAGGGTCGCGCATCCACGACCATACTCCATTTCGTCAGCTCTTCAGTCACCATAGGTACCTAGTCGCTAACGACCTTGGCGAATAGGACATGAAAACACTAATCATAATCATAATAATCATAATTGTTTATTTGGTTTGTAAACATAGGTATTACAGAGGGTGGTATAAATGGATGGTGCGCTATGTTTTGCCAAATATTAGCATACAAACTTACAGAAAATTTCAGCATGCATATTAACAAAAATTTAAAATTATTATACAACGTCCAACAATTAAATAGTAATTGCAAAAAATAGAAATCAAACAGAATGTCAAAACAAAATAATTGAAATCTCACATAAATTAAATAGAATGTCAAAAATTAAATGCAATGTCAGAAACTCAAATACAGTGTCAAAAAAATTAAGCATAATGTGAAATAATTAATGACTTCGTCAAAAAAAAAAATACAATGTCAAAAAATTTAATACTATGTCAATAAATTAAATACAATGTCACCAAAATTTAACATAATATCACTCTACGAAATAATCCGACATGGGTGGTTAAAGGGTTACAGACTCACAGTTTGTGCACAACGATCTCTCCGATGACAATGGTGACAGAGACAGCGATGCCGTACAGCATGAGTATCAGAACTGGTCGCATGTCCATGAGACCGACGCTGCTGAACGAAGACATCTTGGTAGTGCAGTGCGGCTTCGAGACTAAGTAACGCTTGCGGACCGCTGATTGGATGCCGGACTCTCGGATTTGCTTGTGGCTGTAAACGGGCAATAATAATTAGGTAAGACTTTTGTCTCAAGACAAACCTAAATGAGAGAGATCCCTCATTTTGGGAACACATTTAGGTATTGTGCGTACAGCTAAGAAAATTCTCCATCGGATCTGCACGCTTAGCCAAGTTGTTATTCTACAATCGTTAACGCTGTCGAAAAGTGATGAAACGTATGGGAATGACGTCATCTCAACGTAAAGTCGTGTGGTCAGAACAAACGAATAGACAATTCGTAGCCAAGTTCACATCGTTCAAAATCAGGCGCGTCAACATAATGGCTACCAACTTATCGTTTTCTACAATTGCTGTCACCGAGGAGGCGTTACCGATTAGAAAAAGGAATTCGATTGTAACTTGGCTAGGGGGCTGTGTTTCCTGATAGCTACATCAAAGGCTAAGAACTAACGAAGCGGTTTTTGTGTAGCTACAAAACTGTACATTTCACGACGCGTTTTACGCCCGCGGTTTGCGCGGTTGTTCGCGGCTCCCGCTGTTGTACCGGCGAGCAATAGTAGAACAAGCAAGCCGCGGTTGCCCTCAGCCTCGGCGGTTTGCGCCCGCACGCTCTGCGGTTGGTTGGCGGACGACCACACTAGCTGACAGTCGACAGATGGTATTATGTCTTGAGATAATCGCCCGCCAGATTTGCGGGCGAAAATCACAGCCGTGGCGGCTGCGTAACCGCGTAAATATACAGTCTCGTGTTATTTCAAAACTTGAAATAAAATAGCTGTTTTATAAATCGCGACGGGCGCGAATGAAAACCGTTAGGTACGTGAGTTCTTACTGTTCTTAGTCAAGAGTGAATAGGTTTTACAAGGCAAGCGTGCTCGGATATTTATGCAAGCGTGCTTCATCGTCGATTACATCATCGATTACCATCAGGTGACGTAGTGGTCAAGCTATGAAAACGAACAGTGAACACGAAAGTTGCCTGATCTAGGTGATATATATCTAAATATAAAACAATTGTTTACTTAAAAACCATGAACATCAAAATTCTAAAAAATATCATGAAAGATTGACAGCAGTTTTCATATTTAAAACACAAACGTACACCACTCTAATCAGCTCCAAATAAGGCGAGCCCTTCCTGACAGGAGTGAAAGAGTCGAAGGTCACCAGGTAGTCCACTGTAGCTATGTCGCACTTCTCACTCTCTAGGAATGTGGCTTCGATCTGACGGTAGACCGGCTCAGCTACGGAGTGGAGGGCGAAGAGACCCTGGGAATGAAGTTGGTAGATAAGCCTAAATCGTATTCTAGAAAAAAACATGTATAATAAACAACATTATTTTTAGTTTACACGAAACCTGAATATAGTTTGTTTTAATCAGTAACTGAATGGATTCCAATAGTTTTTTAGAACGGAAATAAGTAGATATGCTAATAGTTTCCTGTCCCACCTTTCGGATTCTTTCAACACCATTTGCTAGACTGTAAAGTCTTGCTTTTCCATTTTCCGGAAAGACTCGGTCGCGTATTGAAATGTGCAGGGGCTCCTTGCTTTGATTCTGGAATGTTATAAGAATAATATAACTCTATTCTTTGTCTATAACCTGCAAACAAATATGTTAAGGCAGCACTAGATGAAAACTCTCAGTTCGTCTTATTCAATGAGATTTTTCTGGCAAATCTAGGCGAGAGGTCTTTTACTTTTGAAAACAAATACATCACGTTGATTGCAATTTAACTACTGCCATTTACATTAGATAGTGTTTTGACAGGTGTCTGGACCTGACGACCAGAGGCGTAGCGTGGATTAATTTAGACTTGCACGAAGGCGCAATGGCGAGGCCATTTTCTTTCATAAATTCGAAAACGAGACAGCAACTGTTGCAATCCAGTGTTCGACCACATCGGTGCTTAGGATGCGAGGCCATGGCCAAAGAGCTGGTTCGCCCACGCCTAGCTACGCTAATGCTGACGACTCAGTGCTGCCACCTAGTGAACGTCATTTTAGAAAACTTTCTTTTAATGACTTTTTCGTAAATTAGCCTCAAATAGACTGGGGTTGTATTGAATTTCGCGGGCTACCTTTGATCTTTTCCCTAAAAGGAATGTAATTAATAATAATAAGTTATTTTCGTTTATTTATTTCTTCGCACAAAATATGACCTTATGACTATGCATTATTTTTCAGTCATGTAAATGTGTGGAGCTGGTGTCTGTCATACGTTAAGAAAACAGCCTTGAGCGCAGCGCTGGCCGCAGCGACGAAATCCAAATAGGTACATTGGATTAACAATCCAGTACCTGTACATTGGATTGTTAAATCAATTTACTACGCTCTCGACTCGTCGCTGCGGTCAGCGCTGCGCTCAAGGCTGTTTTCTTAGAGAATAGCACCGCAGATCACCAGGTCCTCAACCTCATAGGTTAGGCAAACAGGAATAACACATAAATACCACCACGTACAAAAACAAAATGGTTATAATCAACATCGTTGGCAGCAAGTGTGATCTTGGCCCCAGCGAGTTGCGGCAGGTTGCGGATGGAGTCGGAAGGCGCCTGCAGCAGCACCACGATGTTGGCCGAGTACGCCGCGTACAGCGCCATCAGCGCCGTGAACAGTACGAACACCATCATGCGACCTGTTCGTACACGTAACTTGGTAGAGAAGAACACCAAGACACAAAGTAGATAAATAAGTACCTACAGAAGTCAATCTCATGTATGTACAAATATCGGCACGGATCTTGAGCGCTGACTTGAACTTGAAATCGCGCAGACTTGAATGAGAAGTGAAGTATTGGATCTCTTTAGTGGTATAAAGTGAGACGCGGGAGCTAGGAGTACATCTTTGTAGTTACAGTGATTGACTCGACGATGTGTACGATGCGCAAATTGATACTGACTCTTTCGACGAGCGCTCAAGATTCGTGCCGGTATTTGTACTTCACTTTTTGTACCTACGCTAGGCGATCGCGCTGGGTCGAACGCCGGTACGAGTGCGACCGGGCGATTGAGCCGAGATATTGTGTCTGTGAGCGGTGTCTATGTGTGCGTTACTCGAGCGCGCTTTGTATGTAGATTGACTTTTGTACCTATCTTTTTTGTGATCACGAGCTCCAGCTTATTTCTTAGACAATAGACTGAGGATGAAGAAGGAATAAAGGATATTTCTTTGAGAAATTTAGGCAGAAGTATGTGGAAGTGTAAGGGTCTAAAAATCCTCCATAGAAAAAGGAGATCCTACCTCCCATTGGAGGTTTTTAGACCGTTGCACCAGACCGGTGTAGAGTCTTACCCGCGCAACTGCTCGATAATTGATTTCGGGTTATTCGGCATGTTCTAATCACGCGGTGAAATCTAAAACCGATATGTAGGATTTTGAATTTTTAGTTCCTATTTGGAGATATAGATGTCGCTACAGATGTATTAAAAAAAACAAAAGTAGGAAACAAGGCTTTTGGCCGTAGTATTTGTATGTTTATAATGTGGGTTTAATCTGTGTGGTAGTGAAATAAACTTGTTTTCTTTCTTTCTTTCATGCGAAGTATTACCTGGTGCTCTTCTGGGTTCTATGTAACATCCTTGCTGAGTGACAGCACTCATCGTCAGAAGCAGAGCATCGCATATTCCTCCATCCAGTTGCTGTTGAGTGGAAGCCTAAAAGCAATGATGGTTTTATAATTAGGAGATCACGGAAAGTGAAAGACTGGCGCCTGGGTTTGAAAAAGTAGCTTCAATCCATAGATCTACATGTACCGAGTTCACCGCTCAGGGGCCATGACGTTCCGGCCCTAGAACACAAAAGGTCGACAGAAGGAACACAGGTGGGTTTCAGCTAGTAAAAGTCTGACATTCCACCAAGAGCGAGAGGAGTTATTTTGTCACCTAAATAAAAGTAGTACTTACATACAGGTGAGTAAAAAAAATCTGACTTTGAATGTGTATAGTGGCTGAAACTCAAAACTACTTTAGTAAAATTAATAGAAGTAATAGTACATTTTGATACAAGCGGACGAGTGCTGCAGTGACAAATTTCCACGTGTATCAAACCACGTTTTTCAATACATTTACGAATAAATAAATAAAAGGGGGTGTCGCGCAACTCTTGGGGGTTGCTAAGCGCCCGATTTGAAATGATAAATACTTACAATCAACTGTAGCGGGATCGAATTTTCGCAGTTTTCCGCACTTGTGCGAAAAACAGTAAATTGCGTGATCAAAAGCGGGTTTTCGAGTAAGTGTCTTTTCATCAATTTACCTTCGTAAGCACAAGTTCCACCTTACTAGCCAAGAAGATTGTAACAGTCGCTATAGCAGTACACACGGCTATAGTAACCCAGACCCTGGTGGAGAACGGTAGGTAGAACACGTTGGCCACATACGCCAGGGGAGGCTGGCGGAAGATGAACAGCATCCTCATGGGAGCCACCAGGTCAGTGTACGTGACCACGTCGAAACGGTCTCGGAATATCACGCAGTTGGTGCCTGAGGAAAAACAGACGGCTATTGCCAAAGTAACCCCACTTTACGACCGGTTCACGACCTTGCCGATGTGAGCGGTAGTTAAGTATGGAAATTTATGAAGCGCGTCACAACAAGACACCGCTCATAGCGCCTTGCGGCCGCTTACCGATGCCGTCCCACTCGCCGCGTCTCTCGCCGCTAAGTCGTGAACAGACTTTTTCAGTCATGGCAGACAGAGATTTTTTGACAACTTCTTTTTGTTTTTTAATTGACTTAAAGTAGTACTTGACTGCGATCTGATGGTAACGAGCGATGCAATCGTTGATGGTAAGGCGCACTAGTTTATTAAGAGCCTATTCACTCTAGCCTTAAAGAAAATTCATTTTTTTCCACTCACCCATATCAGCCTTGTTAGCATACAGATCAGCGATCATACCAGACCACTGTCCGTTCACCTTGTATCCATACCGATAGCTGAAGATGTACCGAGCCGTAGCGTTTATCATCTCGAAGCCAATCTTAGCTGCAGACCAGCAGGCTTTGGTGATTGAATCGTATTGGAGCTCACTAGAAAGAAAGTTTAAATGCTATATGTGCGCGTTCAACCTCATTTTTTCCTAATTTTTCGGTTCAGAAAACCCTCACATGGACCTCCATGCATTTTTAACTTAAATTATTATCATTATTACTTTATTTTGCTTTAAGAAATACCAAGATACAACGTTTATGCAACTGACAACAAAAATTCTTTATCTAAGGATCGTGAAAAGGTCAAAATGAAGAGAAAGGAAACTTACAGCCGATCCTCCCTAGGCAGATGCAACCGCGTAGTGTTGCTATCCTGGATGACATTGGACATGACGATGGGGTGTCCCATCATGTTCTTCCGTCTCCGGTACAGCTCTCTGTGCGGTCGTATGTCCACCAGGCTGCCGTTGTAGAAGCCGCGGGGGGTTGATATCATGGAGCCGTTCAAACCTGGTCTGTGCACTTGATAAAGGAAATAATGATCAGCTGAATTCACAAAAGAAGTAAATAAACTAGGGCGATGTGGTCGCGTAAGCGACAAAGCCCTTTAATAAAATAAAAAAAATAAAAAATAGATTCACTCGCACTTTGTAATGAATTTTAGTGACTAAAACATTTTTAGCAACTGCTTTTTTAGTTTCATTTGTGAATTCAGGAGTATTTTCTGCTTCATCAACATCATCACCATAGTTAAATTGGAAAAAACCTCCCTCAAGTATCGACAAGTAATCATTGGTAACCCAGTTATGATGGCCCCGACTTACGAGCTGGTAGCTTTTAGGTTCAAACCCAGCCAGGTAAATTACTTGTGTAATTTATTTCATCCACGTCCACAGTTGGACTAGGCCTCCTCAAGTGTCGTCAGAACGACCGGTCCTGTGCGTATCGCATCCGTCAGATTCCCAAGATCTTCACCATCTCATTGGTCCACCTTATGGGAGGCCTAATACTGTGTCTTCTGGTACATGGTCGCTATTTCAGAACCTTTAGGCCCCATCGACCATGTGTACTGTTCAGAGTTAGAGCTGAATGTGTGGAATAGAGGAAACAGGCTCTTTCTTACCTAGTAACCTCTCATTAGCCTACAAGAAAGAGATGAAAACTATATCACAAAATATATCTTATGTCACTTTTATTCTTTATTGACTTACATTCCACCATCTTGAACTGGCTGCCAATTCTCTCTGCCATCACCACATCACTGTCAACCAGTACTGGACCGTTCTTCATCAGAGACAGCGTGGACTCCTGCAGTTCAGGAGATGTCACCAGGACTAGCCAACGGTATGTAAATTGAAACAGTTCCTTGGACAAGGCCTGGAGAAATGTGGATGCAGGGTTAGTTCTCAGGGGATTTACGTCTTTGGTCTGAGGGTTTGTTCAAAATATTTACCGTGACCCTGGAACTCAAAGGGCAACTGAAAGGACAGGTTGGTGGTGGGTGTGAACATCGGCGAACAATGGGTAGTTCGCCGTCTGGCCGTCCGCTAAAGACCAAGCTCGGGTCGACAGCACGTTATGTTCCTCGCGCACCTCAAAGAGAAGTCAGCAAAATTGACGGGGCCAGTTAGATCCGATGCCTGCCAGGGTTGCTGATTGTTCGAAGGCGTTATAGGCAATAGAAGGAATACAGTGTTTTTTAGTCAGTAAAAGTCTGACACTCTGGCTCGCTTCAAACAGAGCGGGAGAAGTCATTTGACAAATTCCTACGTAAAAAAGGTGGTTTTTAGTTAGTATGATATCTCCCGCCCATGGGCAGAACGGAAGGGCAAGTAGGCTCTTAATAAACTGGTGCGCCTCACAAACTCACAATCAACGATTCCATCACTGCTTATCATCAGAAAGGAACGCAGTCAAACACTACTTTATATCAGATCAAAAAAAGTCACAATTTTACTGACTAAAACCCAAGTCTCCGAGTTCCTTCTTTACCTTAGCGACCTTCGTTACAGGGCCTCGGGGTAAACTTTCGCACAACCCGCTGCTGCTGTGTGACCCACTTCAGAAAGCTGCAGCAAAACTATTTGAGTACTTACGTAAGAAATAACAGTTTTTGATTGAGCACAGTCTAAGTCAGTGAGGTACAGGACCGCATGATCTTGATACTTGGACAGTGGTTTAAATGAGGCTGATGTGCGTACTCCTATTGTAGATATTTCCTTAACAAGCCTGTTTATTACGTCTGAAAGTAAGAAAATATCTCAAAACATCATAAGGACTTCAACATTCTGAATGAAGGAAACCCCATTTAAAACGGGGCTAAGCATCCAGTGCACGTTGTACCACATGTTGCATGCACGTTGTACGAATCCGTCCACTCCGATCTCGACGCCTTTTGACAATGTTGCTATTCTGTGGTTGTCTATGTTGGGGGACATTTTGCCCCTGAATATGTGTCTAAGGCGTTATCTACATTAGCAAACGACATTGTATTTAGAGTGCTCTTACAAGAATCACCTATCATTTTCATTGTCATTTCAGCCGGAAGACTGTTCACTACCAGGCTTTCATTACTGACCATATACTCGTACAGAGGACTCTCGCGGACTTCACCAAACAAAATTAGAATATTTTTTATTTTTAACCGACTTCAAAAAGTAAGAGGTTCTTCTGAATGTATTTTTTTATGTATGTTCACCGATAGGTACCTATCTCAG
Organism: Mythimna ferrago; assembly: GCA_910589285.2. Lineage (NCBI taxonomy): Eukaryota > Metazoa > Arthropoda > Insecta > Lepidoptera > Noctuidae > Mythimna > Mythimna ferrago. Next base: position 22,010,818 of record OU342688.1, on the reverse strand, counting down.
TCAATTATGGACTGATTTTGAAAATTATTTTGTTATTGAAAGGTATATGCTTCCAAATTGTTCCCATAGAAATATTGTTATGATCTGATCATGAACTTCGATGATATTGAAGAGAACTCCTCTTAGGATCACAGCAGAACTGTCGTAACAAGTAAAATTGCTTTGTTTATACGTGCAGTAGTTGATGACTGACTGTAAGAAAAGGGGAAAGGGATATATCGCTGAGGGGTACTTTTTAGTGGTGGTACCATAACTAAAAAGTGTAAAAAATATCAACCAAGTTCAATGTAAAAAAAAAATTGGTTGCCTGTAAAGTCGGTATACGGGCGAAAGTTTTACGTGACAACGACTTTGAGTGGTAAAATAATTTTAATGTGAATATTCATTCGTATAGTAGGAAGAAGGATGAAAATGTCTGTCTCTCTCGCTCTTACGCGTGCCTCTCACTCGCTCTCATTGTGAGCGCATAACGTGAGCGGAGCGTAACGCAGTTTCTTGAAGTGTCACCCGGCAAACCAATTTATAAGACGTTGTCACGTCAAAACACCGAAAAGTGCTAAATAACTTTAATTTTGGAAGTCGGTGTTAAATAACGAATAGAAAAAACCATTATAAAAACACCGACTTTCGAAATTAAAGTTATTTTGCAATTTTCAGTGTTTTTTTTTTACGTTGGAGTCAGTTGTATTTTTTTTTATAACTCTATATTATTATCTATTTAAAACCTTAAAATTCTTTTCGTATCAAATTCATAAATACCATATTCTGTTGCGAAATTATTTGTCTAATCAGCCCACACGTTAATTAGGAACATTTCTTTACAATCTCCTTCAATACCACACACTAACTACCCATTTCCTTGATAACTTACTTTTCTTCCAGCACAGTCCTCCATAGATCAAATGGGTAGGTTTCTGATCATTTTCAATGAACAGCTTTATAAAATTTATAGTATCGTCATCCTTCGCGTGAACCAAACTTGGAATAACCAGTAAAAATATCAAATAATTTGTCTTCATATTTCATGAATAAAGATTCGCGTACTTAAGTAAAATGAGAAAGAACGATCCAAGTTACTACAGTTGAAAAAATATGAAGTCTTTTTCTAGGTAAAGTCAATAGGATTTTGTTAGATTTGAACTAAATGTGATGTCAGGCGTAATTGAGAACAATTGGAGCTGACAAGTCTACAAACAAGGACAATTTTCAGATAATGCCTACAATGCTGTGACGCTACATAATAGGAAAATTATTTGTCTGTCTGTAGTAAGAATCAAGAATCAAAGAAAAAAGAAGGAAAGAAAGAATGAAAGAAAGAAAAGAAAGAATGAAAGAAAGAAAAGAAAGAAAAGTAAGAAAAGAAAGAAAAGAAAGAAAGAAAAGAAAGAAAAGAAAGAAAAGAAAGAAAAGAAAGAAAAGAAAGAAAGAAAAGAAAGAAAAGAAAGAAAAGAAAGAAAAGAAAGAAAAGAAAGAATAGAAAGAAAAAAAGAAAATAAAGAAAAGAAAGAAAAGAAAAAAAAAAGTTGAGAGGTGTCAAGGGACACCCGGATGGAACGAAGTTCCGTTCTGGCTTGCTTTCTATAAGAGAGAGAGAGAGACAGACAGAGAAACATGCGCACGCCGCACGGCTTACAATAGCTTACTATAGCAAAAAGTGTCGTTACAACTTTTCGTGAGAATTTTTTCCGTCTAGCGGGATTTCACAACGCGCGATAAGGAACTTCGTTCCAAAAAAAGAAAAAAAAGAAAGAAAATAAATTAAAGAACGAAAAGACAGAAAAGAACGTAAATTGCGTTTATTGGCATTACAAAAACAGAAACAATAGGTAGTACATTAGTAATGCCAAAACGGCATCACCTCAGCATAATGCCAAATGGTAACACAAGGCTGCAACCCCTCGAAAAGCATTTATTTCAAACTAGCTTTAGCCCGCGGCTTCGCCCTTGTTTATCAAATATAGCCTATCTCACTCAGGAATAAACCAGCTTTCTACAGGTGAAAAAATTTTAGCAATCGGACCAGTACTTCCAGAGATTGGGCACGCACGCCGCAATCATGGTAAGTCCCCTCTTTGAAGCGTGGCTGGAAAGACCTCACGGTGTCCTTACCTTCCGCATGACGCAGGTCCTCACCGGACATGGCACGTTCGGGAGCTACCTGTTCCGGATTCAGGCGGAAGAGACGCCCGGGTGTCGCCACTGTGCGGAACGCCTGGAGGACATGGTGGAGCACACTGTGTGCTACTGTGACAGTCGAGGTGTGCCCTGCTTGGGCGGTGCATCGGCTGCGGAGACCTCTCGCGCCGGGCCTTGGTTGAGGCCATGGTCCGGAGCGAGAAGGAGTGGCAGGCGGTCGCCGATTTCTGCGAAGCAGTAATGCTCGCCAAGGAGGAGGCCGACCGCATCAGGCAACGGCGTTCTCGCGGTCGCCGCCGCCGGCCGTGATTCTGATCCCGATTTCCGGCCACCGTAGGCGCGGGCTTGCGGACAGTGAGCAATGGGTAGCTCGCTGTCCGGCCGTCCGGTAAGCCCAAGTCGTCGATGGTGCGCACTGTTCCCGCGCGCCTCAAGGAGTTGTCAGCAACAGGGACCCAGCTGGGTCGAGGCCTACTGGGGCCAGGGTTAGTTTCTAAAGACAGCTCGAGCTCCGGTATGAAGGCTAGAAGGAACGGGGTGGGTCTTTTAGTCAGTAAGAGTCTGACACTATCTCCCGCTCCGCCCAAGAGCGGGGGTTGTCATTGGATGATTTTTTCCCACCGTAAAAAAAAGTACTTTCAGAGATTACCCCCTACAAACAAGAAAACAAACTTTACCTCTTACCTTAAAAATAACAGTCGACAACTTAGGCAAAGATATGAACAAAACCAGGGCACTTACTTGGTTATCAAGAAGCCGGGCTCAAGTTTTCACTAAACATAACAAGAGCTTATTTACTGAACATTTTCAACTGAATATTACATGAATTGTTTGACGAACCACTTAAAATGGTGACATCAAAAGAATATCTCATTCAATATGTATTAAAAGTGTAAAAAGAAACAGGGCTATGAATAAAACACAGGAATTTTGTTGTGTTGTTTTTATTGTGAATATCGTTACGTATCTAATTTGCTATCGGTGACATTTCGATCATTAATATTCATGTATAAATGTGATTTTGTTTCTTTCTATCGATGTTTAGTTGAGCTAAATTGCTTTATAGGTATTATCAATTACTTCAACATTTTCTTTCTTTTGTCAAGCGTGAGCCTATCAAGATCATCTTCCTGTTCTTATCCCGTTTTATCTGGGCTTGGCGCAATATTATGTTATTTTTTCCATTCTGTCCTGTCACTCGTCGCACAGCTATATAATAGATCAAGGATAAAATGCAGATACTAAGTGGCTACCTACTTAAGGCTTAAATGCACACATACTCTTTGCGCCCGTTTTTGAAATCATATTTCTAAAGATCAAAGCCGTTTATAAGGAGTAGGGAAAACGAAAAAAGCGAAAAAATTTAATCATGTTGGTATTTTTTTTTTGGCAATACTATTAAGTCATACGTAAAAATCATATAAAATTAAAATGATCAAAATAACTTTAACTTCGGATGTCGGTGTTAAATAAGAAACATACAATCCTACCGAGAAACATCGACTTTTATTTTTTAAATGATATATACGTACTTAATCCAGTGTTTGACTGCGATCCCTCCTGATGGTAAGCAGTGATACAAGCGTTAATCGACTTCCGAAATTAAAGTTATTTTGATCCTTTTAATGTTTTTTTTAGTGAATCCGGTTTTTTTCTTAAAGCTTTTATATTTTTTTATTTACATAGGCCAACATAGGCATTTATAAAATATCAGGAGCTAGTGCAGACTATAATGCGGTGTTGTAATAGATGCATCGAGTCATTTAGACTAGGCCCTGGGCGCTAGAAGAAACATGTTAGAAATTCTTGAATGCAACATAGTTCTTGGTAAAAGTTCGTGATGAAATATCACGATGTTACAATGCTTCTCTAGAAATCTTAGTCAGTGCCGGAATGGGATGTGGTCATCAACCGCATATATTAATCCTCTTTTCTGTTGCCTGATCATCATCCTGAAATGGAAGAAGATTTATTTGGTAGAATGTTTTATCATAAACCATAAAGGGGAGACTATGTCCAACAGAGGACGTATATCGGCTGTGATGATAACGCTGTTCGCCCACGTCCGATAATCGGTGACCGATTTTTTGTAGGAGAAAAATACAACACACTGATAGCACTGATATCCGCAGGAGAACCAAGGTTGCCGACATAGCACAAAGAATCGCCAAACTTAAGTGGCAATGGGCAGGGCACATTGCTCGCAGAACAGATGGCCGTTGGGGCCGAAAGGTTCTTGAGTGGCGACCGCGTACCGGAAAACGCAGCATTGGAAGGCCTGCTACAAGGTGAACTGACGACCTGGTGAAGGTAGCGGGAATCCGATGGATGCGGGACGCACATTATCGTTCGTTGTGGCGACGCTTGGGGGAAGCCTATGTCCAACAGTGGACGTCTATCGGCTGAAATGATGATGATGATGATGATAGCAGTAGTGCAACGCGCACGTCCTACAAAAAGTCGGTCAGAAAACAAAAAATGTTACAAATACCTATACAAAATCGGCCCGATTATCTGTCCTACAAAAAGTCTGACGTGGGCGCGCAGCGTAATGATGTTATAGCAAGCGTATCAGTTACTTTTCAGGAAGGTGGGGTGCTGACATGCTTAATTTTTGTGTGAAGTTATTAGTATTTCGGCGTCCATTATAGAGTTTCGAATCGGTAACTCAACATCCAGGGGTGAGTTATAGACCACACTGCCCCCATGCCTCAGCTGCTGTGATAACAAGAATATTATAACTCTCTTCGCTGTTCATAAATTAACTGTGAGATAGCATATCATACACGTATATAAGCATAATCAGTCTTGTAATGTTTCCACTATTAGGACTAAGGCCTTCTATCTAGGAAAGGGAATGGATAGATAGATATATTCTTTATTATACATCAAAAATAAAAATTACATTTAAAGGAACTTAAGATTAATAGGCCAATATCTAGGCAATTAATGGGCCATAATCCACGCATACCCGGTGCGGATTGGTAGATGTCACACATGGCTTCGAAGGTTCTAGGACAAGTCGATTTCCTCACAATATTTTTCTTCACCGTTTTGTGAGCACTAGTGATGATATAAATTACACAAAGTAATGCCAGGCGCTGAGTTTAAAACCAGGATCTAAAACTCGTAAATTGGGGTCGTTATTACTAGGCCAGTTCTGTTCTCTAGTACAAATAGGCATGCACTTGCAGATTGGTCAGACCTCATGAATTGAGGACAAGAGGAAAAAAGACATTAATCACAACTTGAGTATACTTACAATCTCTTATACAGGATCTCCATCACCAGGACAGCTGGAGCGAGCAGCATGCCGTACAACGTCATCAGCATCGCGGGGTACATGTCCGTGATACCCACACTGCTGAACGTGGACACGTGGCCGGAACACCGCGGGCGGGGGACGGTCAGGCGCTGGTGGACGTTGGCTTGGACTCCGGACTCCCGGATCTTGAGGAAGCTGGTGAGGGTAAAAGGAAGTTACTTAACATACGAAGACATCGTTTTTTTCTATCAGCTGTTTGAAGTTAACTTGGACAGAGAACAGAGGCCCTACTCCCTAGTATATAGTGGCGTTTAGAGCTCGTGCTATTAATGCGATCCATTTATTGACCTAAACTGAACTGCTAGAGGGTTGAAGCTATGTAGGTCGTATAACTCCATCTCTCTTTCTTGCTCGCACGCCCTGCCCATATCTGGCTGCGGTGCGAACAGTCGAACATGCGGGTAGTTGGCTGGTAGCAACACACCGTTTTTGCAGCGCTCGCGAGCTCTGCGCGCCTATTAGGCAAACCTTGTCTGAGTTGCGCTAAATAGGCGTATCATTTTTTTTTTTATTGTTCGCGCATGACCGTTATCTCACCTAATGGAAAGCGACGATGGAGCACGTTTGCCTAGAAGTAATCTAAGTATTCACTCTTGATTTAATTTCCAGGTTGTAGTTATCGAGAAACATAGACTCCGGCAGGGAATTCCACTCCTTAGCTGCACGTACAATAAATATTATGTTTCTAAAAAGTTTTGTACCACTGCACGCGTGGTCCGTTAGTGGTAGGAACATTTGCAGTCCATTACAGAACTCACCTGATCTTAAACAGGTCCTTGAACGGCGACCTCTTCTGCCCCGGCACCCAGGGGTCGATCTCGTTGATATAGTCGATCTCCACCAGGTCACACTTCTCGTCCTCTTGGTACGTCTCCTGGATTAGACGATAGCCGGGGTTCAGCTCCATGTGGAACGCGAAGAGACCCTGGAAGAGTTCATTGTACACTCTATTTTAATGTTGGACTACAATCGACCTTATGCCGTGTCGCATTACGAAAGTCGTATTGCGTAATACGTAACAACTTGGTTCGCACGTGAACACTAGCGAAAATCGAACACGCTGTTCAACAAATATATTTGTGGCGATCCAGCCGTGTACGAAGGTTCGAACAAATTTGTTACTTTGCATGATACGCAACAACTTAGCTCGCACGTGTGTACCACTAACGAACATCGAACACTCTGTTCATCAAACATGTTTGCGGCGATCCTATTAGGGTATATATTCTGTATGGACGGTGTTCTTCATGAATCAATGCGAACATCAAAAAACTTTTAGCTACTTTAAAATCGACCACTTCCAACTGTGCCACCGCATCGCCTTAGCTATTAAGATAGAGTTCACGACTATTATAATATGCGCCAACTTTATTCGAACTATATTCGCGTTCGTGTTCGAATATACTATCCACACGTAAGAACCAAATTTCAATGTTCAAGTTTAATTTTTGTGTTCGCTATGTTCGTGTTCGTATTTACGTGCGTACGAACAAACCAAATGTTCAAGTTTGATGTTCGTGTTATTACGTGTGTTCGTGGCTCTAAAATATTAAAAAACCAAATCTTTTATCTGTATAAGTAATTATTTTTAAAACAAAAGATAAAAAAAAAACAAAAAAATACTTCAACACGAAACGATAAAAAATATGTTTTCTTTAAAATCCTTAATCCTTAAAAAAAACTCGACGAGGATGGGATTCGAACCCACGCGTGCAGAGCACATTGGATTAGCAGTCCAACGCCTTAACCTCTCGGCCACCTCGTCTTGTGTCACAGTCGGCGAAATAAGGGTGCGCTATATAGGTAAGTACTTAATCGTAACTATGTACTTTTTATTTTAAAATGTCATTACTATAAATGGTACAAGGATTTTATATACCCGATGGAAAATGGTAATGCTAACTTGTATCGTGGCCAGATCATATGGCCAACTAGAACCGGCCACATCGATTAATCGTTAACATTTGATGATACTTATGTCAAAAACCTCGTTCACTGGCGGATTGCTGATGTTATAAGGAGTAATACTCCTTTAATTTTAGAAAAATAATTAGGGTTTATGGAAACTAGACTTGCAGAGCTATATTAGATCCACGCCACGCAACGCGCCACTACGTACAGCTGCCACCACGGATATTGAACGCTGGCTTCAAGTTGCGCAGAAGTCAAAAATCGGGTCTCTTTAGGTGGTGCGCGGTGAGACGCGGGGGCGGGGAGCGTCAGTGATTGGGTCGCTGCGCATAGCGTCATAGACGACACTCGTGATTCGTTCATTGCGCTTGCAGCATGTATCTAACAACGACGATGATTGGCCCGCCAATGTATGGAATGCGCAAAGATATCCCCACTCTGACGCCGAGCGTTCAATATCCGTGGTGGCAGCTGTACAAATCAGGCATGGTCCACCTTCTACGTGTGCGTTAGTTTTAGTGTACCTACCTAGTTCTCGATTGATTCACACGGTGTGTTTTGCACATTTACCTTTGCCCGAGGACCTTGGTTGCTATCATAGTAGGATATTTAACCCGTTGTATGGCCGTAACGCGCATCCACGCGGGACACAATAACTTTTTCATTGTGTCTCTAATTACGGCATACGAAAGGTTGATTTAAAGTTGGGTGGTAATACCAACCTTTCTTATTCTCTCGACGCCATCTTTCATTGAGTAATAGTTCGCCCTCTTTCCTTTTGGAGCTATTTTTTTCTCGTAAATCGCTTTACGTATTGGATCGTTCAGTTTCTGAAAAACACAAATTAATATTGTTATTCCAGGAATATAACTAACTAACAGGCAAGTAATTTCGGTTTATCATTGATTCAACACATATGAGTTATAGTTTTTTTTTTTTAATTCAACCTTTGAAACATTTCTTCTGCTCTGGATGGAGCGGGAGAGCGTGTCAGACTTTTACCGACTAAAACCACACCTGTGTTTTTCAGTTGCCCTTTGCATTATAAGACCACGGGTTTCTTTTTAGAAAATCACCGCGATAAGTGCGGGAATCGAAACTGCGACATAACACATTAGCCTGTCCATTACTAGTACTGTCAAGTTGTACGAGTATTAAGTCGTATCACTCGTATCCTAACTTACCAACAAAAGCATAATCGGGTGAATCTTTGAAACCGATAGAATGTGTCATTCCTCTGGCCCAGTTCTCGTACATACTTATCTATTTTGAATCGTAAGCCACTGAGCACAAATGAGTGCCTTTGATACATTTAGTGATCGGGGAAAACCAATATTGGTTATTGGTTATTGGCAAATAAAAATATCAAATTGTAAAGAAGAAACTATGGCCAGACTAATGAGACACGCTCTCGGTTTCAAAGAATCACCCAATTATTTCAGCATTTTCATCCAGCCACTTTCACCAACTTGGTGGAAAAATCGTCCAATGACATCCCCCGCTCTTGGGCGGAGCGAAACATAGTGTCAGACTTTTACTTACTAAAAAACCACTTCACTGTTCGTTCGTTGCCTTTCGTACCATCTTCTTTTCAGAAACAGATCCTTGGCCCCAGTAGGCTTCGACCCTGCTGGGCCCCTATGGTTTACTGACAACTCCTTGAGGCACGCGTGGAACACTACGCGCCGTCGACGTCTTGGACTCGGTCCGGACGGTTACCGGACGATCGGACAACGAGGCAATCGTTTGCTCGTCATCCGCAAGACCGCGCCTACGGTGGTCGAAAATTGGGATTGGAATCCCGGCGGCGGCGGCGGCTGGGGCGTGAGGGCCGTTGCCTCACGGGTGCGGCCTCCTCTCTTGCTAGCATTACTGCTTCGCAGAAGGAGGCGACCGCCTGCCACGGCTGCCACTCCTCCTCACTCCGAACCATGGCCTGGACCGAGAGATCGCTGCCGCCGATTGCCTCCACGAGGACACGGCGGTGCTCTGCCCAAACGGAGCACACTATCACCATCGTCCTTGCTGACCGATCGGCGTCTCATCGTCGACGAAGGCTGGTGCTGAAAATCAGCGCTGTGGCTCTGTTTTACATGAGCCCCAGCATTTTGCTGAGCGCTGGCCGTTTTGCGCGGATGTGACGCATATCTTACTTACGTGCTACTTTTAGTCGATATTGTTATTTATTTTGTTTTAAGGTATGCGCCATGTTTGACGTGAGTAAACACTTTTTCTTTCTTTCTTTCTTTCACACCTCGACCGTGTGATCCACCGTGCCGTCCGGGCGGTCCACATAATGGTGACAGGTGCAGGAACTTCCTGAACTTAAACAACTTACCATAAAGAAATACCGATTATACTCAAAGTCGCTGGCTCCCAACTTTAGTGGCGAGTTGAGCAGGTCAGGCAGACTCCTGACCGAGGAGCTGGGGGCTCGGAGCAGCACCACGATGTTGGCAGAGTAGGCTGCGTACAGGATCGTTAGTGCCACGAAGAGGATCAGAGTTACGCAGCGGCCTGGTGGATTAGATTCGTGTGAAAGTTTCTAAGCACACTGCAGAATTGTTTGAAATAATTACCACGGTCTTGGAACTGGGAACAGGGACGTCTTTATAATCACCATAATAAATTACTATTTTGTTAGAAGTTCATAAGATAAGTATTATGATGAATAGACAATCAAACTTAATGTGATCCATACTAAGTAACTAGCAACCAGGATTAGTCCTTATAAGTAGGCTGATCGAAAAGGTACCCTTCTTTTTCTAGCTTTGAGTTGAGCAAAATCGTCGTTAATCAACTTAAAAAATAATTAATTTAATTCAAACTGATTTAAAATGCTGCAATCGATAGTAGAGTAGCTATCGGTTATCGTTACTTTGGTAATTGAGTTGATCGAGTAGGGGACCCGTCCGATCGTTGGTCCCTGGGGAAGTGCCCAGTGGGCCCAGTGCGGAAGAGGGACATGCTTACACCCCCTCTCGCTCTACTTAAGGTAGAACTGTAGAGCGCACACGTGTGCCACACACGCCGATCTGGGCGCGTCGGTCTCTATACATTTTAGGAAACTAGACTTGTAGAGCTACACTTGATACACGCCATACGACGTCGTTCAACGTACAAATCAGGCGCGTGTTATGCGTCGGTCTAATGTAGAAAAGTTACTAAAATTTGATGATGTTCATCACAAAAAAGGGGTTTCCAGTAGGTGTAGGCGAGATTTTTTTGAAGTTTTTTTTGGCAAATTGTATGTAGGTACACCAAATCATAATCTATGCCTGTCGCCCTTATTAACTGACTTTAAAAAGAAGGAGGATATTTGGGAAAAGAATTTGGCATACCTAGGTCTTTTTAAAATTTTTACGAATACCGGAAAGGGAATTTAGGTAGGGGATGATATTTTGGAGTTGTCTACGTTATGCCAGTGGTCCGAACTATTTTTGCGATGAGGAATAGAGAGAGGGCGTGCCAGTTTTACAGACTTGTGAGTTCTTGTGTCTTTCAATTGCGCTTTGCGTTCCAAGACCACGGTATCCTTTTCAAACATTCCTGTGGCCCTAACGGGAATGGTTCGCACCTGCGCCATATCTCGGTTCCAAAGTGCACCCTTGCTGCAAGACTGCTCCGATGATCAGAATCAACACATCAGCCCAAGAGCCGTCCAGTTGAAGAGGATGCTGAAAATAATTCGAACAGTTGGTACTATTCTGTTAGTAATTGCCCATGCTACTTCAATATGATTGTGCTGTTCTTTTGATGTAGAATGTCTATGAGACAAGCCAGCTAATTAGACAGATTTTTAGACAGCTGTACCATCCACAAATGACAATAGAATATCGACGTAATATAAGACCTCTACACCTTTTTTTTTAAGTGAAAATCATCTAATTACTTCTCCCGCTCTGGGTGAAGCGGGAAAGTTTGTCAGACTACACCTAGGACAGACGCAGACGGAACCTTACATACATGAACAATATTTTTTATCTTTTAGTGGTATGCGGAACAGAGTGTAAAGTCTCGCAAACCTCCGTTGAAAAGGGAGGATCCTGTGACCCGGGTGTTATGTCTGGTCCAAGCAACTGCCCAAGAATTGTTTTCAGGCTATTGAATATTCTAATCACGCGGAGAACTCTAATACAGCGATGTAGGATTTTGAATTTTATTTCATAAGTGACTTTACAGATGTCGCTACAACCTACTCACAAAAAAAGCATAATTAGCCTTATAATGTTCCTAATGCTGGGGTTCAGGCCTCATCTCTAGAAGAGGGAATGGGCCGTAATCAACCAGGCGGGCCCATTGCGGATTGGTGAATACCTTACCTTGTCTTAGAATTTTTGGTTCTAGGACATGCCGGTTTCCTCACGATGTTTCCCTTCACCGTTTTGAGAGCAGTGGTGATGAAATGAATTTAGTACACGACAGACTTTTTATTAGGAGAATGTTTTCTTAGGATCGTTGTCTACTTCTACGCAAGCGTAGCCTTGAAATACCTAGGTACTAAATAATAGTAGCAATTCTAGACAAAATTTTATGAAATCCAAATCACGTTCTGTGACTCTACAATTATTGCAGATATATTTAATTTACTACGACATTAATTTTATGGATGCGTAATATGTCATTATATGTATACCGCTGGCCAATTAATTATTTTATTTTATAGCTCTAGATGAAATAAATTACACAAAATAGGGTGCCTGGCTGGAAACCCGTGACCTACAATTTGTAAGTCGGGGCAGTTTCCCCACATAAATTAAAAAAAAATCCACTCACCATTCCCATAGTAGCCTCCCACTTCGAAGCTATGTACAAGAAGATAGAACAACCCAGCACACAAATGAAGATGGCTAGCCACACGGCGCCAGAGAAGGGCAGGGTGAAGATATTGGAGATGTAAGACAGAGGAGGCTCCCTGAAGACGAAGCGGACTGCTGTCGACCCGATCATAGCGATGTAGTCCACCACCATCATGCGCTCTTGAGTGAAGATTGTTAGGGTACCTGGGGACATAAGGACATGAATCATTTACTACCTTATTTTTTAAATATAATGCGGTTATCACACTGCCACGCACCCCGAAGCGTAGCGCGTAAATGCGTGTCTTAACGTTGCTTGTAAGTATCCCCGTTTGTACAGAAAACACGCACAGTCCAACGCACAGAAAATGCATCCACGCGCGTTCATGCAGATCACGCGCCTACATACGGACAAACATGTACATACGCGCGTGGGTGCGGGGCGAGACGCAAGGTATGGCACACTGAGTCTCGTAGTGCCGTGCGTGGTTTTGTATGAAATGAGTCGGAACCTGCGTGAATTTACAAAACGCACCTACGCGCGTGAGTGCGTAAAAAACCCGCACGATGATGCAGATCTGCACTCCCGCAAGTACGCGCGTAGGTGCATTGACACGCAACATGCAAGGTGACGCGTAGTAGTGTGATAATCGCCTTACTACTTATTTTTAACAGTTAAGAAGTCGGTTAATTAAATTGAAAGTTGAAGCACGTATAGAAATGTTTTGGAAAAAAAGGTTAAAAAAAGTCCTATGCCATTCTTCATGATGATGATAGGAAGTACCCTATGAATTTGGATACCTGAGAGAGTGTCGAAATGCAAGTTTTTTGCTACATAAACAGCCGTATCTTTTTTTTCGTTAACTCAGAAGTTTGATTTTTTCATAGCTTCAAGGGACTACAAGCCTGAGTATATATGGTTTCGATTTCAACTCAATATAATATATCCACGCGTTCCCGAGACAAACAGACAGACGAACAACAAAGTGATCCTATTTTTTCCTTTTGAGGTACGGAACCCTAAAGAAAGTTACACATTTTAATGTGTGTAATGTTTTGCAGCATTTAGCAGCAAATGTGTTAGGATATATGGGAAGCTTCGCTGAGGTAGCCTATCTACTGGAAAATAATATCTACTGGAAATCAATTTGGAAATAAGTAATTAAAACAGCAACTGAACTCTTAAAAATCTCGCTAAAACTTCATTGTGCTAAATAAAACTTATGAAGAACCAGTTTCATAACTGTAACTGTTTTTATCCAATCAACCAGATTAACTAGTATTTTAAAACCAGACCATTTTAATAATTATTAATACCTACTGATACAGTTATTTCTATCATTCCACCTGCCAAATGTGATTAATCAGCTTATTAGCAAAAACTAAAGGTCAACGATCGATGGAGAATCTAGTGCTAAATGCATCATACTGTTAAGTTTGATTGCAAACAATATTAACTGTATCAAATATTCAAATATGGTTAGAACCTTGGAACAGTTTTTTTGAGCAAATGATGCAAGAGTGAGAATCCATTTTTTGTGAAGTTTTTGTGAATGAATTTTAGTTTTGTTGTAAATTGCCTTAGCATGTTCCTGATAGAAGTTTTATGTAGTTATAGATAATGCCGCCAATGCCGAGGAGAGACCAACCGAACAATTCGATAATACCCGGCCCCATCAACTCAGGAAAAATCCTAAAAGTACAGCGCCATCTCTCGGGAACTAATTAATGCATAGGTACCAGAAGAAGTTTTCGGTGGTAATTTTGGATTGCGAAAACCGATTTTAATAATTCTTTTTTAGTTTGAAAGAAGATACGTTCAAGATGATAAAATATGTAAACGAAGTTAAAAAAAATTCTTGCATACACGATTATACTACAAACTTAGTCCAGAAATTATTTTGTACAACGTTTTTGTCTTTTTTGACCAAAAATTTTCTTTCCATCAAGTTCAAAATGATTTTCCTAGAAAGTCCTTATAAAGTTCTACTTTTCAGATTTTTTTCATATTTTCTAAACTTATGGTTCAAAAGTTAGAGGGGGGGACACATTTTTTTACTTTTGGAGCGATTATTTCCGAAATTATTGACATTATCAAAAATGATTTTAGTAAACCCCTATAATATTCATTTTTAAATACCTCTCCAACAATATATCACACGTTAAGGTTGAAATTAAAAAAAAAAACACTTCCCACTTTACATATAGGGGGGCTACCCTAATAAAACATTTTTTTCTACTTTGTCGGCGTGATTGATATAGGTACATATCGGTACCAAATTTCAGCTTTCTAGTGCTAACGGTCACAGAGATTAAGCGAGGACAGACAAACGGCCAGACAGACATGGCGAAACTATAAGGGTTCCTAGTTGACTACGGAACCCTAAAAACAATAATTTGATGCTAACAAATAATAAATAACATAATAATAATATATAATATTTTTTGACTAATAAATAATTTGGTGGCGCCTTTAGTGATCAAACGTGACTGAATCAATAGTTGTTTTTTTTAATACTACGTTACCTATATCAGCCTCCTTCTTCAGCAACTGGTCGACGATGCCCTGCCACTGTCCGTTCTTGTCCTTATAACCCCAAGTGTGGGTGAACAGCAGCTTCTCCGTCGCGTTCAGCATTTGGAAGCAGATGCTCACCACGGCGTACGACATCTTCGTTATAGAATCCTGGTGCAGCTTTCTGGGTGGAAGAAGATGGGATTATGTCAGATAAAGTATTTAAAATATGGTACTAATGGGCCTGTGCACACCACGTTTTTAAAAACGTGCCGTTGTTGTTGATAATAAGACCCAATTTAACCACAGGATTGTTCGAAAAAGTTACTGTGGCCCTGTACCGTAATGTGGAACTGAAGGAACACAGGTGGGTTTTACTCACTAACTCCGCCCTAGAGCGCGAGAAGTCATTGGATGATTTTCCACAAAAAAAACCAACGCAACCAAAATTTTTTTTTTACTTCAATGGTGAGTTAAGTTCCTTCTTCGGCTTGCATTCCTGAGCCCCTACGATTTTGCTGATATCTCCATGAGGCGTACGTGGAACACTACGCAACGTCAACGATTCGGGCTTGGTCTGGACAGTTACCGGACGGCCGGGAACGACGATCTACCCGATGCTCATCGTCCGCAGCCAACGCCTTCGGTGGCTGGAAAAGGGGATCGGGGTCCCGACGGCTGGGGCGTGAGTAAGGCTGTTCCTTCATGCGTGCGGCCGCCTTCTTCGCTAGCATTACTGCTTCGCAGAAGGAGGTGACCGCCTGACATTCCTCCTCGCTCCGGACCATGGCCTGTACCAGGGCCCAGGTCGTTGCCACCGATCACCCCCACGAGGGCACACCTCCACTGTATGCTCCACCGTGTCTTCGCGGTCCACACAATGGTGACACTCGGGCGTTTTTCCGCATAAATAGGTACGATGCAGGAACCTCCAAAACTTACCTGCGTATGTTCGATGAGGACCTGCGTCATGCAGAAGGTGAGGACGCCGTGATATCTTTCCAACCTCTTCTAAAAGATGGGGCTTACCGAACTTTAGTAACGTTAAAGTTATTGTTTTTAAATACAAAGTAATGATATGCATATTTTTTTTATTGTTGATAGGCTTGCAGTTGACCACTATCTCACTTGATGGAAAGGGACCATGCGGTCGAAGATGAAAAAATCATCCAATGACAACCCCCGCTGTTGGGCGGAGCAGGAGATAGTGTCAGACTCTTACTGACTAAAAGACCCACCCCGTTTCTTCTAGCCTTCATACCGGGGCTCGAGCTGTATTTCGAAACTATCCCTGGCCCCAGTAGGCTTCGACCCAACTGGGCCCCTGCTGTTGCTGACAACTCCTTGAGGCGAACGGGAACAGTGCGCGCCGTAACCTATTCACTCTTGACTTAAAGATTCCCGGGTTGTAGCCATCAGGAAACACAGACTCCGGCAGGGAATTCCACTCCTTAGCTGTACGCACAATGAATATGTTCCTAAAATGTTAGTTTGCGACTCTTTAAATTCTAAACGAACGCAACCGTAACCACGGGCAAAAGTTAGTCTGTTAATAAATAAAGACCAGAAATATAATTACGATGTGGGTCGAGTTTCAGTTCTCTAGTCACGTCTTAACAGATGACAATGAAACTTTGTCAGATATAACTTTGTGGAACGACCAAGTTAGAAGTAGGCCGCATTATCCCGACAAGCTTTGTATTCTTAGTAACAGCAGTGGCGTGGTTAGGCATGGGCGACGTGGGCCCACGCCCACGGCCTCGCACCCAAAAGGCTTTTTAAGGGTCAGCGCACACCAAGAGCAGAGCAAAAATATCTTATGATTATTATCATACATCGCAAAATTGAATACACGCCCATACTCGACCATGTTCGAGCAAGCCGACTGCGTGTTCGAGTATGCATTCTAATACAATCTAAAAACTTTGGTCGACCATGCGCGAGCATTTTGCAGTTCGGTCTGCGCTGACCCTAAAGCTGCCTGTCTACCGGTGTGGAGTGATGCAGTGGAACAGAGCAAAGGAGTTATGCGGAGCGGAGTTGTGGACTGTGTCTGTCCACCAGAACGGAGCGAGGCTTCGGAGCGGAGTGAGAAAGTAATGCGAAGCGGAGTTCAACACTGTTTTTTTCAATATGCAGAGTTAAACTACGTGCACGCGACGAGTCAGTGCACGCTACGACGGCGTCAGGAGTTTGGTACCTCTCTCTGCTTTTCCGCTCCGCTTCCAGGCTCTGTTGTCCCACTCAGCTTCCTGGTTTTGGATGAATTTTAAAATTAGTTCGTACGGGCTGTCCACTGAAGATAATTCTATTGGTTACTATTACTCTGTTTATCCGCTCTGCAGCCTCGCTACGGTCCTCCAGGCAGCCTAAGAACGAGGGTTTTTTATTATAATTGGTATGCTCGTGTTTAACCACTATTTCACCTGAAGGTAAGCGACGATGTGACCGAACACTGAGTTGCAACAGTCGCTGACTCGTTTTAGAATAAAAAGGTCTCGCAGATGTGACTTCGCCCACGTCTGAATTAGTAACGCTACGCCTCTGCTTAGTAAGATATAAAGTAGAAATGGTTGAGTCTTTTTTTTTTATTCAGTAGTAATGGTAGATGTGATGTGATTTTTAGTTCTACTTAGCTGAAAAATTGTTCTGAATGGTTTAATTCAAAATCAATAAGTAAACAAAATGCAAAGTCTTCATTAAAATCCTTACCAAAAAAGCGTATTACAAGGTTAAACACTACGTTGAAGACACGCTTGTCTGTCGATGACTTCTGTACATGTATAGTCTGTCTAAAAAGACAAACAAAAGCTTATTTTATTTTGGACTGATTTACCGCCCATTATACACTTATTTTGAATAATGTTTGTAGTGTATTTTTTTGTTGATTTGGTGTACAATAAAGAATAAAATAAATAAATATTATGACTTGCGATGCATTTTGTCTTTAGGTATCTAAAGGCGTTCGCAAAACTTGAAATGCAAGTAAGTTGTCGATGCAGGTGAAGGATAGATATAAATAAAACAAATGTAATTTTATATCTCTGCGTTTTAAACAAATGTGTGGTCCATTACCATATTTATGTGATAATGTAGAATATTTGACCGCTGATGTTTAATTTACAATACTATTATAAAGATTAATATAATATATATGACACACACATAGTTTGAACTTTACACAAAATTATTTTAGTTTTATTACAGTTGCCAAAACGGATCTTGAGCGCTCGGCGTCAGAGTGGGGATCGCTTTGCGCATTCTATACATTGGCGAGCCAATCGTCTTCGTTGTTAGAAACATGCAGCAACGCAGGGAACGAATTAGGAGTGACATCTATGACGCGATGGCGCGGCGAGCCAATCACTGACACTCCCCGCCTCCGCGTCTCACTTCGCACCACTAAAGAGACCGAATATTCGACTTTTTCGCAACCGCTTAAGATCCGTGATGGCAACTGTAACTCATTAGTGATCCGCCCCGGCTTCACTCGAGTGTCACCGGTACATGCTAGACATCCCACCCAAACGCACAAAGTTTTGAGAACACATTCATTGTGCGTACAGCCAAGGAGTGGAATTCCCTGCCGGAGTCCGTGTTTCCTGATAGCTACAACTTATGGGTCTTTAAGACAAGAGTGAATAGGTTACTTCTAGGCAAGCGTGCTCCATCGTCGGTCACATCATCGCTTACCATCAGGTGAGATGGTGGTCAAACACGAGCCTATCAAATAATATATATACTTATTTGAGTATATACGCATAAACCTTCCTCGTTTATTGGTCATTCTATTAATTGTAATTGCATCAAAATCCGTTGCGTGGTTTAAGAAGAAATAGCGGATAAACAAACAGATGTAGGAAGGGACTTTGTTTTATCTCCCGCTCTGGGTGGAGAGTGACGGTTTGTCAGACTTTTACTGACTAAAAACTCATCTGTGTTCTTTCAATTACTCTTTGCGTTCCAGTAACTTTTTCGAACATTCCCGTAGCTTGTTTTTTCCGGCGGGCAGTTTTGCTTTAGTAAGTAAGATAAGAACCGAGCATTTTTCCGGGATTATTCTTAACCTTTCGTATGCCGTAATTAGAGACACAATTAAAAAGTTATTGTGTCTCGCGTGGATCCACGTTCCGGACACAAAGGGTTAAACCCGAAAAAAGTCAGCCACTCCTCCGATTCCTTTGTTCTAACTACGTGACTGAGCGTTGAGATGACGTCAGAACAAAGGAATCGGAGGCGTGGCCGACTCGAGGCGATCGACAAAAGGGAATCGAAACGAAACGGTTGTAACTTGGCTAGGGGCAGCACTGCCACAGATCTTCTACAAATTAACTAACTATTTTATCATAGTTTGATATAAGTTCATCGTGGTCTTTTATTTACATACACAATAAGACCTATTTGACATCACCAAAGGAACCTATATGGTACGAGCATAGATGCTATCAATTTCTGCATAGTTTAACAGAAACTTTATCTAACCTTATCAATTTATCTCCTTTTTTTGGGTTGGATAATCATCTAATGACATCTGCTCTTGGCCGGGGCGGGAGGGTGTGTCAGACTTTTACCCACTCCTGTTCCTTTTTTGCCTTCCTCCCAGGAGTCCAGGTTTCAATTTCACACGACCCGTGTATACATTTTTTTCATCGCATCGTGCGTCGTCAGGGAAAAAATATTTACAATAAAATATGTATGTCGATTAGGACATTGTGTTTGTGTTAGCAACTCGTAAATTAAGTCCGTATTGGAGAACAGTGATGGCCCACGCCCAGTGACCACTGCTCTACAATAATAACAAAAAGTTATGGTCCATAACAATTCTGTACCTCAGAGGTAAACAGCATTATGTGCCAAAAAGTAAATTTTACAGGAGAGGCAAAAACGTGCGGATTGAAACTTTAAATGTATTTTTGACATATTTGCTCTAAAGATATTGGAACAAACTCAATTGTATTTTTATAATTATTAGATGGAATTATTATGTTTTACACATAATTAAAATAAAGTTAAGAACAACATTAAGTGCCCATAAAGCTGAAAAGTAAACAATCTTATCATCATTTGAAGTCCTCTACCCGACACGTTTTTGTGGGTTTACGATTGGATATTTCTTTTCCTAGATGTCGTAGGACTTCATACCCTATACCATTACGTAGAACAGGTTCTTACGATTTTAATAGTGCAAAAAAACATATTTTCAAAAAAGTGGAGTTACTATTGTTTACCTCTGAGGTACAGAATTATAATGCGCCTAATCTATTCATCATAGTTACTGCATATATGACACAATTGCTGCTTCTTCGAATCGTGCAGATCAGCACGAATGATAATACCTTGTCTTGTTCATGTCTTATTATAAAATTAGATACAAAATATTGCATCAAGCTTTAGCTAATTATAATATTGTTATGAAGATATCACGGACTTATTTTATGTTCGAACCTAATCAAGTTCGAACATAAAATAAGTCTAAGATTGCTTACAATTTAAAATATTGCGGGTAAAGATAAAAAAAGATGTTATAGACGATAAGAAAGAAAAACAATTTATGTGCGGGAAATAACCAATCTTAGATATTAAAATTGACAATTTTTGACTTTTTTTAACTACTTAGTTATTATTGTTATTGGGTTATTACACAGAAAAGATGAAAGGGGTTACAAAGGAAATACTTCCCGATTTGTACATCAACGAGTTACGCCGCTTGTCTCTCACTCTTTAACTCCACTACAGGCAATAAACCAATACGAACGCGCATTACGCAACTAACAGACCACGCACACTTAGATCGCAAGATTGTTATTGGTTGTGTCAATTATGAGCATGATCATATTTTGTGGCATGCCTGCCCCGCCCACAAGGCCATTCTAACCTCGTTCATCTTTTTTGTGGATTATTAGGTAAAGGAAACACTGTTTTAAACTTTTAAGGACTTGACTTAATAACTATTATATCCTTTTCTTTACATTGGAAGGTGTTTTAGTAATATTACGTCTCAAGGCTAAAGGAATACAGTACCTAACAGTATAACTTTAAGTGAAACTATACTTACTAAGGATTCCAGTCAAGTGCTGACAAGGGGCTCAGACCAATTATTACAATATTTATTGGTTAGAAAGAGAAAGATGAGACGAGAGTGTTGAGGTAGGATGGATTTGTTTTTTGATTATACTCCATCAATTATGACTTTTCTAGTAATCAGTTTTCTGTAATTCAATTATTGAGTAAGCTAATCTTTTTGTTACGAGTATCTATCACCATTTCCATCAGAGTTTTCAGTACACTAATATTATAAAGGCAAAACAAGTTTGTGTGTATGTTTATTATTTCTTGACGCTCAAACGGCAGAACGGACTTCGATGCAATTTACAGCACGGGTAGACCATGTCTAGACTTTTTATCCAGGGAGTATTCTTTATTGTACACCAAAAATAAAAATATAGTAGGAACTTAAAAGTAATAGACGAAAATCAGACGAGAAGTAGCGATAAGACCGCCCATCGTGACAACGATGGCCGGTCTTATCGCTACATAAAGGTTGTCTGATTTTTACAGACAACCTTTATGTTTGTATGTTGTGAGTATGTTTTCTTGGGATAATTTCTACTCTCGC
Organism: Mythimna ferrago; assembly: GCA_910589285.2. NCBI lineage: Eukaryota > Metazoa > Arthropoda > Insecta > Lepidoptera > Noctuidae > Mythimna > Mythimna ferrago. Next base: position 21,989,516 of record OU342688.1, on the reverse strand, counting down.
GCGGGCAAAACCTTGGAATAATAATAGTCGGTATTCTAGGCATAATTTGATAATATTCGAATCATATTTAGCTACTCTATATCTATAATTGTTGCAGGTTTTAAGTGTTATATTTAATTTACTACGACATTAATTTTAAGGCTGGGCAATATCTCATATATCACTGCCCAATTAATTATTTTATTTTAAACTTCAAGATGAAATAAATTATACAAAGTAGGTAATGTCCTTGGTTAGGTTCGAATTCTCTACAACTCTTTACTCGGGGCCGTTATCACTGGACAACCACTCCTCAAAACGGTGAAGGAAAACATCGTGAGGAAATGTCCTAGAACCAAAAGTTCGAAGCCATGTATCATCTACCAACCCGCACTGGGCTCGCGTGGTGGATTACGGCCCATTCCCTCTCTTAGGCCCGTATTAATAAACGATGCTCAACTCCGTCCTCAAGTGCGATATCATTTGGGTAGTTCTCTGATTTCGGTCCGATTTGAAAAAAATTAGAGAAATTTTAGATTTTGAAAATCTTACTGTGAAACGAAAATATGACTGCTTATAAGTACTATATGTAAATATTTTCGAATTGCATCATTAAATATCCGAGATATAGGTAGCTGAAGTTTTTATTTGTGATGGTAATGATTTTTCGTTTCATGGGAATGATTATTGATTGACTTCTTTGGCAAATATGTCCTACACAAAAATATTTTTGAGAGACAAAAAATCTCCAAAAATCTTAGCGCTACATATAAAAAGTCAACAACAATAAATAATCAAAATATCAGCAAATCATCGACGTCATCATCTTCATCTCCATCATTTTCTTTTTCGTTTTCTTCGTTCTTTTCATATCTCCCTATTGCTTGCTTTTTCTGATTTCCCAAAAAATATATAACAAAAAATATATATCTTTCAGGGTAATGCAAATTTTTTTTTCATAATTTTATAGGTTTTATAGTTTTTCTTCACGAATTTTCGCAACCTTCGGCATAATTTTAATTAGAAATAAAAAATAATAACACGCTGAGCATACTACTTTGGACTATTCAAAGTTATTTAGACGAAAAGACGAACAAATAAGCTGGCAAACCAACAAACAAATGGACAAACAGACAATAAGATAAACGGACAAACAGAGAAACCAACAAACAAACAAACAGACAAACACACAGGCTGAAAAACAAACAGACAAACAGACAAATAGACAAACAGACAAACAGACAAACAGACAAACCGACAAACGGATAAACAAAGTAAATAAAACAAAAAAAAATGGTGCGTTACTTTAAAAACTGATGGTAAATTATGGTAAAGACTATCACGGTAGTGACATTTTGGGTTATTTTGATTTTTAAATTAATTAATTTAAAAGCTATTTGTATACATATTACTGTCGTAAAAATACTCATCAAAACAAACATTTCAGAGGTGAATTAAACATGTAAATCTTGTGACTAACATCAAGTTTTTCACATACGGTGAAGATCACTAAACCCGTACAAAGGTAGTTTTTGATCACAATTACGTAATTATTTTTTATTTCTCGAGCGCACGTGTTTCTTCCTCAACGTTTCTGGAACGACCGTCCGCGCTGCGGAACTGCGCAAAGAAGGGTAAAGGAATATGGATGTCAATATAAAGAGTTTTTTTGAGTTCTTTTTTGCTTACGGTAATGATTACTTTTTCGGTGACAAAGACAAAAATATTAAAAAAAAATTAACTAATCGATTCGTATTTGTGATAATGGAGGCAAGTAATCCCTAGTATTATTTTAACAACATGATTAAATTACAGACAAATAAAGCTGTAACTTCTTAGAAATTTTGAACTCTATTTTTATAAAATTATGTTAAGGACACCGATGGTAAGGACATTTGTGACTCTTTTTTATTTTTTTTATTTTCGTTTTTATACCTACGGTTTTCTATTGTGGGATACACCTAGCTAAATGTCTTCAAATCAACCAACTGTACTCAAATCTCCCAAAATTGTAGTACCTATTTTTTTATGTAACCAGACATGTGATTGGTACGAAATGAGAGAATCAACCATTTGATCCCCGATTATACGTGTCAGAAGCTCAAGATCATTGCTAATTAATAAATATATAATATATATAATATAATATAATATAATAATATAATATAATATAATATAATACAAACCCTACATTTCGCGCTATGATAATCACGACCTCAAGTCCCGGTCGGTCTACACTCATGATCTGGCAGCTCAAGTACAGAGATTGTTTTATCTTAAGTTTCAAGTTTCGTTTATTAATCAGACAACACTCGGCTGATGTCGTAAACCTAAGCTGAGCTTGAGCTCGAACTTCAGCTTGAGCTTAAGCTTGAGAATCTCGTTTATTAATACGATCAAGACCTCAAGCTTGGTCTCAAGTATGAGATCTTGGGCTGAGGAACGTTTATTAATACGGGCCCTAGAGAGGAGGCCTGAGTATCAGCAGTGGGAATATTATAAGGCTTGATATTTATATGTACCATTAGAAGTAGCATTCACTTTATTTGCTAACCAAATACATTTTGAAGCTGATTAAAATTTTTAGTTGACCTTTTCAATCATAGCTGTAGATATTATAACCATTTAATATAAAACATGTGGGCAAACGGGAATTTATATTGGCGACAAATGAACACAAAATATTATACTCGTAATATAATATTTTATGCAAATTAACAGGTATTTTAAACTTGAATAACTACTCTAAAGTGTCACGTATGTACTCACGTTATTATTGAGATTTGCATAATAAAAGAAAAACTAATGATAATACTGTAATTGACATTTTCTCAAGATATTAAAATAATTTAAAAAGTCTGTAACAAATATTTTGCTTTGTTTCGAATACGCGGTTTTTACCCGACTACGGCAAAGCCAAAGGAGGGTTATGATTTTGACAGGCTATGTATGTGTGTTTGTATGTGAGTATGTTCATCTGTTCCCTCATAGCTCCTAATCTACTTATTGAAACTCGACATATGAGGTATCGTTAGAACCGTCGTAATTGTCCGCTGAACATAGGCTACGTAACGTGTTATAAAACGCGATATGGCGCCCTCTAGTGGACAAAAAGTAATGTGTTAAAAGTAAAAATGAAAATAAATACGCCGTGTTTGGTAACATTTGAAAGGGTAACACTTTAACTTGTACATTTCCAAAATATTGCTCTTTAAAGTGACGCCGTCTAGCGGACAAAAACTACCTTATGTGTTAAAAAAATGTTAAGATAAATACACCGTGTTTGATATCATTTGAAAGGACTTCACTGGTACTTAACAAAAAATATCATCAAAATTCAATGCGGCGCCCTCTAGTGGACAAAAAGTTTTGTGTTAAAAGAAAAAGATAAATACGTATATTTGGTATCATTTGAAAGGACTTCACGTAAATAGTATAGAAACACTGTGATTTAGCACCAAAATTGTTTAAATAAAAATAAAGTAAAAAACTAAAACCCGACTACCTACGAAAAAGAATGAAACAAGATTTTCAGGATGGTGAAAACAAGAACAGAACAAAAAGAAAAGCCATAGTCACACGTTATTTAAGTGTTTTGGTTGGTACCTTACCTATAACGTGTGACTACGGCTTTTCTTTTTGTTCTGTTCTTGTTTTCACCATCCTGAAAATCTTGTTTCATTCTTTTTCAGCATCGTTTTTTTGTCGTAGGTAGTCGGGTTTTAGTTTTTTTTTTAAATAGTAGACTGTTGATTTATTGAATCCTATTTTTATTTGAGGTAAGGAATAACCAAATTACTTTTTCCGTTCTAGGGTTGAGCGAGAGGGCGTTTCAAACTTTTACTGACTAAAACCAACCTGTTCTTTCACTTTTGATCTTTGCGTTCTACGGTAACACATGCTCAAACCCATTTTTTTGCATGTTTACTACACTTTTTCTGTTCTGTGTTCCCAAAGTTCCCAACTGTGTTGGTTCTTAATCTAAACAGATGAAGCTGAATACCAGCTCAGCAGGATTGACGAAGCCTACTAGGGTCAATACCTGCACGGGCTTTTCTTCTTCTTTATTTTTGAGGCGGGAAATTATCCAATGACTTCTCACGCTCTAGGGAGGAGCAGGAGGGCGTGTCAGACTTTTACTGACTAAAACAATACTTATGCCCTTTAGTTGCCCTTTGTATTCTAGAACTACTTGTTAGCTACTCAAAAATTCCCCGTCTGTCTGCCAGTAATACGCCATTGTTCGAAAATGCTACTGCAGACATGGAATGCAAAATGCAACTGAAGGAACTTGGAGGGTTTTTAGTTAGTAAAAGTCGCTGACATTTACTCTAGCTCCACCTAGAGTGGCAGAAGTTATATTATGATTCTGGCTACCATATCTCGCCATTCACTAAATGGCATTGGGCAGGGCTCATTGTTCGCAAAACAGATGGTCGGTGGGGCCGAAAGGTTCTGGAGTAGCGACCGCGTACTTGAAGGCGCAGATTTGGTGGACCAACGAACTGGTGAGAGTCGCAGGAATTAAATGGATGCCAGATGCACAGGACAGGTCGTTGCGGCGACACTTGGGGGAGGCCTATGTCCAACAGTGGACGTCTTTCGGCGGAAATTATAAATATTTACATAATATACGCACCCTGTAACCCAGACTATGTATGTAGGGTAGGACTAAAATTAGTTACACGCACAAGGAACCGAGAAATTTGTATCATGGAACAGTTACATCTGGATAACGTAATTATTGAGCTACATTGCGTGTAGTCCTTACTTAATATTATAAAAGCGAAAGTGAGTTTGTTTGTTTGTTACGTCTTCACGCCTAAATGGCAAAACTGATTTTGATGAATTATGGTACAGAGATAGTTGGGACCCTGGAGACGGACATAGGCTAATTTTTTTATAAAAAAAGTGAAAAAGGGGGAGAAAGAGGGAAGGTCTTTTATGTACGCGGGCGAAGCCGCGGGCAAAAGCTAGTAACTTATAAAGGTTATGCATATTTTTAGTATTTAAGTAAAAATAACCTTATTAGTTCACGACGAACTTCATTATACAGCGACGGACGATAAACAAGAAAGAGACAACGCTGTACAGATCAATATAGCACGTTGTTTCTTTTTTGTTTTAGCAGGGAATAGACAAATCTTTATAATCATTCATTCATTTCCAGCCCTTAGCAGGATATGGCCCCAGCCAGGGTTATCCGAAAGGGCGCTCGAGCCCCGGTATGAAGGCTAGAAGGAACGGGGTGGGTCTTTTGGTCAGTAAGAGTCTGACACTATCTCCCGCTCCGCCCAAGAGCGGGGGATGTCAATGCATGATTTTTTCCCACCATAAAAAAAAGCCCTTAGCAGGAATACAATCATACTGAGCGATTAAGTTCATGGTGCAAAATGAAGTAATATTACTTTTTTTTTTTTTTCTGTAATAAGATTGTTTTAGAAATCTTTATGGTCGACCCCAAGGACGCGTGTGCGATAGAGATAAAAATAAATACTTACAATCTGTCATTCAAATGCAGCCTCGTCTCATTGCTGTCAGTGATAACATTCGTCATCGTCAAAATATGTCCTCTCAAGTCATGTCTTCGAGATGACAACACATTGGAACTTCTGTAGTCTTCCATCCAGCCATACTTAGTAACTGTTATTTTTCGTACTGCGTTCCTACCCTCGGGTACAATAATACTAGTATTTTCAGCACTCGGTAACAGGTTTCCGTTTGCAGTAGTATTTTGAAACTGGTTCTCGTTTGCTAAACTAGTATTTTTGGTACTGGAATCCTGTTGTGGCTTGTTCTGTTTCCATGTTGATCGCTTCGTGTAAATTACTTCGGAGTTGTCCGATATTTTGTATACTGAAATAATAAGAATGTTGAAATAATATCCAATAAATATATTCAGATCATCGATAATTCGACATGGTATAATTATTCCTATTTTATCTGAAACAAAAACTATGAGGTGGAATATAAAAAAAAAAACCGGGCAAGTGCGAGTCGGACTCGCGCACTGAGGGTTCCGTACAAACTTACTTATGAAAACATTGAATTCTAAATTGAGTTACAAAGATTTTTCCGAATCGCAAAACAAGTTTTTTTGTGACTACAAAACATTTTTTCCCATACTTTACACTGAGACCTTGCTTCATGCCAAACTGGGTTCTGGGTAAAACGGGAAGTACCCTAGAATTTTGATTCCCTTGCAAGTGTCGAAATTCACGTGTTTTGCGACTTAAACGACCGTATATTTTTTTTCGTTAACTCAGAAAGTTTGTTTTTTTTGACAGCTTCAAGGGAGCTCAGACCCGAGAAAAAGAAATCCGTTAATTTCAACTGGATACCTTCACGTGTTCTTGAGATAAAGGGTCTTGACAGGCAGACAACAAAGTGATCCAATAAGGGTTCCATTTTTTCCTTTTGAGGTAGGTACGAAACACTAACAAAAATATACAAATTGAAAACCAGTCATGGAATTTAAAAGTATTTTTAAGAAGGTTACTGGTTCCAGGCAATAGTATTTTTAAGAAGGTTACTGGTTCCATCTATTGTGCATGTGTAGGCGATGTTAACGTCATAATGACTCGCCTCTATGGTTTCCGTACTGTTAAACTTATTGGCTATACCCTTTTCGCGTTAAGATTAGACATTTATAGAAACCTTTTTTACTGTATGTTCAACCGATTTTAACTTCTAGTTCATAGACATTAGAATGACATTAAAGGCAAAACAAGTTTTGAATGAAAATCATGTTTTCATAGCAAGCTTTTATAACGCAGTATAATACCTGTATAATTAATACTCGTCAAGACGAATCATACGAACCCAAACTCGATAGGGTTGTGTCGTTTAACTACCGAGTTCCTTTGGCCACCTTGCGGTTCCATCATCAGATCAGCTCCATGTCATAATAATTTTGTATTGTCATCTGATTGACACATTCATGCAAAATTTCAGCTCAATCGGTAACCGGGAAGTGGATCAAATTTAACATGCAAGATTTGATGACAGACAAACATCGGGACAGGTGAAACTAAATAAAAGCTTGTAAAAATAGTTACAATACCTACTATTTACTGCGGCCGCCATTATTTCATCATGCCATCAACGTAATAAAAGGCAAAATCGGTTGAACGGACAGTAAATAAAAGGTTTTCATAAATTTCTAACGTGATTTTGAACAGAGTATAGGTACATGGGTAAGTACCTAGTTTAGATCACCACTCCATGACTGCCTTATTACTTGGTCACGTTACACGATTTTCGACAAACAAGCACAAAGGCATTTTAGAAAAAATAGTTTTTTTCTTCAAACGATAAATTATTGTTTAATTGACTCGCTTAAATAAAACGTAATAAACGTACCAAGTACGAGTTTAGAGGTAAACATAGAAAAAATACTAGAAAAAATAATCTCTGTTATAAAGTTTATAATTCTCAGTACCTAACATTAAGTATTTCAATTTAAAAGTATCGGCACTTCATTAAATTGATTAGTAGCAGAGGTGGGTTTTGGTATAGGTTATAGGTTAATTTACCAGGTTCCACAGTATCACATCAATATTTCGAACCTTTTCAAGAAGAACATCGTAAGTGACAAATTGCGTTTTTCTTTCAGGAATGGGTTTTGCATGATTAAAAAGTATTTCTAAAAATATATTAGGTAATATAATAGCAACTATTCGAATAGATTAGTAGTTATATGAATACCTAACTAACTTCTACTAGTGGCTAAACTTTGGAACCCCGTTTTATCCTTTTAGGGGTTTTTTTTATGGTGGGTAAAAATCATCCAATGACAACCCCCGCTCTTGGGCGGAGCGGGAGATAGTGTCAGACTCTTACTGACTAAAAGACCCACCCCGTTCCTTCTAGCCTTCATACCGGGGCTCGAGCGCCCTTTCGGATAACCCTGGCCCCAGTAGGCTTCGACCCGGCTGGGTCCCTGCTATTGCTGCTGCTGGGTGCTGCTCACTGTTCGCAAGCCCGCGCCTAAGGTGGCCGGAAATTCGGATCAGAATCTCGGCGGCGGCGGCGGCGGCGATAACGCCGTTGCCTGATGCGTTCGGTCTCCTCCTTTGCGAGCATTACTGCTTCGCAGAAGTCGGTGACCGCCTGCCACTCCTCCTCGCTCCGGACCATAGCCTCAACCAAGGCCCGGCGCGAGAGGTCTCCGCCGCCGATCGCCCCCACGAGGGCACGGCGATGCTTTAGGGGTGATTTTAGGAAAACTTTCTCTTAGTGCTCGCCTAAAAAAGGAACCCTTGTGCAAAATGTCACGCTCCTACTTGCAATTGTTACGGCTGGGCGTTGATATGTCAGTCATTCTAATTCGCTGTCCGACCGTCCGGTAACTGTCCGGACTGAGCCCAAGTCATCGACGGCGGGCACTTTTCCGGCGCGCGTAAGGAGCTGTCAACAACAGCAGGTAGCTCAGCCCCGGTATGAAAGGCAAGAAGGAACGGGGTGGGTTTTTTAGTCAGTAAGAATCTGACACTATCTGCCGCTCCGCCCAAGGGCGAAGGATGTCATTTGGATGATTTTTATACACCACAAAAAAAAAGTCATTCAGTGTCTCTCTTTAAGATGTGGGTGAAGCCGATGAACTTGCACGGACTGGGGCTCAAGGTCATCAGATAGGACCAGAACCCTTCTGTGGTATCTCAAAGAACCAGGCCCTGCAGACCCTTAGAGGCAACTTAATTTACGATTCAAAAAAACACTGGTTGGTACAATCAGGACTGCTACACGCCAAATCTCTTATAGAAGGCTTCTCATAAAAACGAACTGCCGAGCTTCTTGAGCTTAGCAGGACGAACATCTGTGCGATAGCTAGTGTTGCCAGGTCTGTTTGGATAAAAATCGGGACAGATGGTAAAACAAATCGGGATTTAGGGTTTTAGTTTTGACAGACCTGTTGGTCTAGTGGTTAGTGACACTGACTGCTATGCCGGAGGTCGTGGGTTCGATTCCTACTCAGGACAAATCTTTGTGTGATGAGCATGATCATTTGTTCTGTGTCTGGGTGTAATTTATCTATAGTATGTATGTATTTAGAAATATATAAGTATGTTTATCAGTTGTCTAGTACTTATAACACAAGCTCTGCTTAGCTTGAGACTAGATGGCGTTGTGCGATAGTTGTGGAATTTTATTATATTATATTATTTCACACATCGTTCGTTCGTTCATACGTTCCTTAAGTTCGGGACAAATATATATTTTTTTAATACTTAATGATTTTTTTTAGATGGGAAATCATCCAATGACTTTTTCCCCTCTGAGGTGGAACGAGAGGACGTATGAAATTTTTACTGGGTAAAACCCAGACTTCTTCAGTCGTTCTTTGAGTTTCAGGGTTTTTAATTTATCGGGACATTTAGCGTCCCGATCGGATGCAAATCGGGACGTGTCCCCAGACCCCTAAAAATCGGGACATCCCGCGCAAATCGGGACGCCTGGCCACTGCAAACTAAACAGGCACCAATTTCACATGAAACTGAGTGACATTGATGTTTGCCGGTACAGCAATCAGGAGAGGGAGATGCCTAAGCACCTTTTGTGTGAATGCGGGCCCCTTATCCACAAACGCAGTGTCCATCTGGGCCGACACATTATTCGCCCGGAGCACATTAAAACTCTAAAAGCTAGGAGTATTCTAAATTTCTTGGAAGCCTCCGGGCTAAAAGAGTTACTCTAACAAGGTGGCGAGTCACAATAGATCTTTTAGGTCGCAGTGACTACATCCCCTACACTATGGGTGACGCATAGCCCCTTATCTTTTAAATAATAATAATAATAAGATGTGGGTTAGGTATTACCCACACCTAGTCCCATGCTTCCTGTATCATGTATGTAAAAGAAAGTATGCTCCGGTAATCGAATCACTACAAATGTTTTTAACAATAACAATTCATAAGATAAGTTATATTTTTTTTAGAATGATTTTATGCGACACTTTTTAGTTACCTACCTATGGAAAAGAAAACCATTTCCTGCAAAAAAAAACAAAAATTCAAATTGTTGCTTCTGATATTTTTCCTAAAAAGGGTTGATTTAATTCCGGCAATCTTCATACATAATAAAACTAGTCACTACATAGGGCGCTCAAGTCTACTCAGTATTCAAAAAGGGTACCGCGGTAGTAGGTACGTATAGATCACGCACGCTCAGATTCAGGGATTTATGATGTGACCTACTACTGGTGACTTACTGACTACGTGACGCTGATTATGAGATTTATTGCTCTGTCTACATTTTAAAAAGTTAAAAAAATTATTTTCCAAGATTCTCTAAGGCCAGTCGTTTAAATATTTCAGTACTTAATTGCGTTTTGTATTTTTTTTTTTAGAAGCTGCCTGATTTTTTTGTATAAAAAAGTTTTTTTTTTTTTTTTTTTTGTGGTGGTCTTCAAATATTAAGTTTTAGGAGAAGCCGGTTTTTATACGATGTTTACCTTCAATTTTGAAATCACAGGTGATGAAATAAATTGCACAAAGTCACTCATAAATCGGGGCAGTTACTTAGGCCACTAATGCGCTAGGAATATTGAAACAAATTGATACGAATCATAATAGAATTTCGCAGTTTCCCGATAGCATAAATTAATGTTATGAAGACATCTTTTACCATGAATATCGTACTAAAATCTTTAAGCTGTCTACAAAGACAAACGTTCGGAACGTTAAAGGTCTTCGAGAGATTTGAGATCTAAGTGTATAACTACACACAATTATAATTATGTCAATATAATAATAATATAATATTATATTCCACAACTATCACACGACGCCGTCTAGGCCCAAGCTAAGCAGAGCTTGTGTTATGAGTACTACACAACTGATAAACATACTTAAATATTTCTAAATACACACATATTATAGATAAATTACACCCAGACACAGAACAAATGATTATGCTCATCACACAAACATTTGTCCTGAGTGGGAATCGAACCCACGACCTCCGGCATAGCAGTCAGGGTCACTAACTACTAGACCAACAGACCAGTAAAGCTGCACGCATGCTAAAAGCTAGGCTATAATTTGTTTTACTAAGCGAGCCAAGCTAAAATAAATACATATTTCCTTCTTAAATAGTAGTAGGCTTAATTTATACTTATCACAGTTTGTACACTACTTTATAATAGCTCAAGTGAGTATTTTTTTTAATAATGTTAACTCAGAAAAATACAAGAAAACATTTATAAAAATAAGCGTACAATGGGCGATCTTATCGCACAGGGCAATCTCTTACAGACATCCTTTAGATAGATTGAATGAAATGAGATAGACTTCAAATAATGTTGATAGGAGATAATAATATAAAAAACATACATACACAATAATATAGGTACTATTGAAAATATAATTGGAAAAGGAGAATAAAACATTAGAGTTATACTCGTTTCTTAAACTCGCCTCACTTCTGTAGATAATGTATTCCACAAACGAACACCATAAAATCGTGAAAGATTTATCGAAGAAGGAAGTGGAATGCATGCAAATACTTAATTTACGTTTTATTTTTAATTGATATAAACTAGTGCTTGACTGCAATCCCACCTTGATATCAAGGACCTGCCCCTCTCGCCAAATTCAACCGTTTCTCTTGCGTCGAACGCCTCGAGTTGGCCACGCCTCCGTTTCGTTTGCTCTGACCACGTGACTGAGCGTTGAGATGACGTCATTCCATACATTTGAAGTTTTCTACTAGCGATAACTACTAGGGTCTTTAAGTCAAGAATGAATAGATTGCTTCTAGACAAGCATGTTCCATCGTCGGCCACATCATCGCTTACCATCGGGTAAGATAGTGGCTAAACGCAAGTCTATCAATAATAAAAAAAAAGACGTGTGGCACTCGGGGACTGCCGCAGTAAAGCCATTGCATAGCATTTTTATCAACTTATGCAATTATAATTATTTATTTATGCAGTATTTTTTTTCCTTTGTTTTTTTTTCTTTGATATTAATTGAAGTTACATTCACACATTGAATTGAATTTTGATTGATTGTTCACTCATTTGTTTTCTTATCGGTCACCATGCTCAAAAAACAAATGAGTGGGGGGGGGGGGTGTTAGGTTATTTTCGTTACGGAATTTCTGGATTCGGTCTCCACGCTCAAGGCCCGCGATAGAAGCTATGCAATAGCTTAAAAAATGCTTTGTTGGTACGTGAATCATGATTTAATCATGTCTTTTGTAGATGGATAAATCAATCATTCTGAGTTTTAATATGCTGAGTGAGGTGACACTAAACTGACATTCAAAGATTGAAATAAAAAGAATTCAGAAATAATTACTTGGAGATTGATAAACAGTCAGCAAAAAATATAAATTAGATTCAATAATAGATGAGTTTCTTTTTGGTTTTGTAACTGTCAAATTATGTTTTGTTATTTTAGGGTGAGTTAAAATGGAACGAAGATTTTTTAAATTGGATCATCGTATTTTAATTTAGAGTATGATATTTTTTAATTGTTGAAATTGAATTGATAAAAAAACAAATATGCAACTGCCATGTTATTTATCCTCCACCTTTGATTGACTGGTAGAAAATGGCTAAGGCACTTTTTACCTAAGGCATTAAGTCCGCCTTTATACTTTTGTGATGCATAAAGTTTTAATAATTAAGTATACAACATTATTCTTAGTATATAGTGAAACCTCAATAGAGTTTATTCAGAATCAGTCACTGAACGGATTACAATAGTTTTTACACCATGTTATTTTTTTCCCAAAAATATTTTAAATATAAAAAGGTCACAAGTTGGACACACCCACACTAAGTACAACACAGGTCACGGCAGATCATAGTGGGCATTAGACGCCAACAAACAGCTGGGTGCAAGTGCAAAACAACCCCTCAGTCGCCTGGAGGACTTGGCGAATATGTATTTTTGCTGATATGACAAGCTTATATTACCGTTATGAAATTTTGTACAATAGATTCTTTACATTAAAAATACTAGACACTGTGACAATGTTATATAAATTGCAATAAATAGGTCAATTGTGTCCTGAAACCAAAATATTCTATTACAACCACATAATTATAATAGTACCATTTAATGGACCAACAAGATATCTAAGAAATCATAACTCTTCAAGAAACATGCATCATAATGAGTATTTTACGTAAAGTATCGTTTAATGTGCGAATTTTAACATCCCATTTGGCACATTCTAACATATATAAATAATAATATGCTTTGTCTTTCAGTCTGTCAGTTAGTGTCTTCTTGCCAATCTATTCATAATTTTCACAGATCCTTTTTATATTTTAACTAATACATAAAAATCTTGAGTCACAGTATTCGTTATTGAATGCCTCCGAAAAGGCTTGGCCGATTTTTCTCTACTCTTCTACCCACACATTTGTGCACGCCTGTAATTGGTTTGTTTGCACTGTACAATCTTCTGCATGTTCAACGGGAAAATATTGTAAACAAATTGTTGGTGTGCCTTAAGGCGTATAGTCCCTTGAACCATCTGGCCGAAATTATGTGAACGCAACTCTCGCACTCGCCTAGGCGGCAGTACGCAAATCTGTGCATTTATTTGCGGCCAGCAGCGCCCGGAAAGCGCTTTAAATCCATTTTCTCTGCGAGATATTGATTGATTTTCATATGCAATGTTCACTTTGAAGAATATTTAACCACCAATTTTTATGTGTAAAAATGTTTCTAAAGGTCCAAGCCGTTTCGAAGGAGTAGGGAAAAGTTGCGAAAAGTTGCGAAATTGCTAAATATTTTTTTTTGACAAAAGTATTAATTGCACGAAAACATCAAATGTTGATATTATTGTTCATGAATCTATAATAAACATATATTTTTTTCAAACCAATTGACCTAGCCGTTACGGAGGAGTAGGCCTCAGAAAATCACTGTTTTATGGCACTTTTCGGGCGCTTGGCCCTTAATAATAATAAAAATAAAAAAAAAATACCCCAACCCCTATTTTTTCTTTGAGTATATGGCAGAACCGCAGAACAGCGTTTTTCGGTCAGACCTTATAATTTGGGTAGACCAAGTTCTGGAACAGGACGTGCTTACCTAGAAGTAACCTATTCACTCTTTATAAAGATCCAACCTCGCCAGGCACGCAGACTCCGGCAGAGAATTCCACTCTTTAGCTGTACGCAATATGAAGGTGTTCTCAAATCATTTTGTGCGTACAGGTGGGACGTCCATCATGTACCGGTGGCTCATCGCCCTACGCCTGATGGAAAATTATCGAATAATTTTATACTTTCGCATTTGCTAATCCTAACTAATGTTATAAATGTGAAAGTGTGGATGTTTGGATGTTTGTTACTTAATCACGCAAAAACGGCTGAACGGATTTGGATGTTTGGCATGCATATAGCCTTTGACATAGAAAAAAGAACACAGGCTACCTTTTATCCCGATTCCTTAAGTACCTAATGCCACGCGGGCGAAGCCGCGGGCAAAAGCTAGTATCAAATAAAAATAAGAAGTTAGCACAAAGGTATTAAAAATACCTTTACCCTTTAGATGTCCTACATGACACAAGCGATAACTGGTTGCTACAGCAAGGTTATTTTTTTGTGGTCGCTGGGAAATTCAGTTTTTGCGATTAGCGCTGAATGAATATGCAAACCACGTATTTTATTACATTACCATTGTTTAGACTACATATCGATAGCTGATGCAAATTCTACGACATTCTAATATACCTAGACACGAAAAAAATTAATGAGTCTTTGTTTGCCGAGATGAGATGCAAATAAGACAATTCTTATTTTTCTATCTGCTTTGTTTTCCGACGATTTTTTTACTAGATCTTATGCAACTGGATGGAATCACCGATTTCTGCAGTAGGTACAAGTTGACCCATAGAAATATATATGAGTTGACCTATGCTCCGTATTCCTTGGACAGCATTTCGGACCAACATATCCATACTGCGAGAACTAAAAATCTCTTCGCGGTTGTCGTCCGAGTGTCTTCGCAAGATTGTGCAATACTTTGGTCTGCTTGCAAGGAAAGACGATGGAAACCTCGAAAGGCTAATAGTGACCGGTGAAGTAGAAAGAAAAAGGCCTCACAGGCGCAGTCCAATACGTTGGTCCGACCAGATCTGCACCGCTCTTGACTCCACGGTATACAGGCCCTTCACACAAATACATAAAGTTTTTTTCCAACAATTTCTACAATTGTATTAACCATTGTCTGATACCGTAAGAATTTTCCAACAATTAATAGTTGTCATACTCATCGATAAATGATTTATAAGTATTTAATTGATGTCTCGCGTAGTATATAAGATATTACGACGATACCATGATGAATGGAATGGTCATGGTAATATATCTAATGATTAAGTAAGCGTGGGTTAAATTATGTATCAAAGTACAAATCATTATAAATGTATTACGAGAAGTCAAAAGTCCACTTACTTGCCATTTAAGGAAGTACATAAATGGCAAGTAAGTGGACTCTTAGAGTTCCTCTGTCATCAGTACCTCCATAGAGGGTTTAGAACTAATTGCATAGGTAAGTATTATAATTAAAAAAACATTACTATGGGTTTTTAAGTAAGGGATGGGTAGGGTAAGGTGTAAGAGTAGGGATTTTTTGTTATATAAGTTGTGCATTACAAAAATGTAACTTTAAATTAAGTTTTATAACATTAAAAGATCGATAGGCAAATATTTATGGAGGCTGTCAGGCCGATAGGTGCGAGTGTTTTATAATAACGTTAAAGGGTAATTTCAGAATTACTATCACGAGAAACGGGTGTAGGTACTATGCCAAATCGAATTCCAAATAATCGAATATCAATTGATCGAACACTTTAAATCGAACATCTAAAAACTCGAAAGTTCATAATATAGAATGGCTAATACCTAAATCAAACGTTCAATTTGTCGAACACTCAATACGTCGAATGTTCAAAATACCTATAATGATTGTTTGATCGAACGTCCAATGCATTGCACTAATTGATTTAATAGTGAATTTTGTGTTTTTCTTGTATGAAATCAATCATTTATTACATTTTACTTTATAGATACATTTTAAGACTGAAACAATCAATCAGATATGATTCAGAAATTGACGGAAAGTGCTCCATTTCTCCACGATTTCGGATAGTTAGTAAAACTTTTAGCGTACTTACCTTCCGTAAACAAGTATTCCTTTTCGCTAATCTTCTTCACCACAACCACATCACTGTCAACCAGAATATCAACATCGTTCAGAGCTGCCGGGTCTTCTTCATAGTTCATCAGAAGCCAGCGGTATGGTGCCTTGAAGAACCCTTCCTTGCTTGCCTGTTATAACAATGTAATGATGGTATTCTCTTGATTTGTCTTCCTTTACAAGAAAATTAGGCTTAGAATTTCTGATGGTGTTTCACAAGAAAAATAAACAAACTTCTGATGGTGTTTTGTTTTTTGGCTCTTTCGCTTCAGTTTTTTTCCAAAGGGGATTGCCCAGCTTCTATGGTGTTGCAGGCCAAAGACGGACATTAAATATTACTATCAATGATAAAACTACTGTTTTTTCCCTATAGTTACTTTTTATTTACCACTTATTGTTTATTATAGTGGCGCTCATTTGGAACTAAGGGAATCCATATTTTTTTATGGAAAAATTTATGAACAAAGTATTTTTTCTCTAGTCAATTGTCCGCTCATGGCCTCAAATGGGCAATCCCCATTGCGCACAAACAATTTTAAAATTTTTCTACTTCTCAATTTTTTTTTATTTTTTTTACCAAAATGTATGTTCAAAATGACATGAAGGGTTTTTGCGGATTAGCAGGTATTTTTGTTACTTTTTATTTCATAGTAAAATTCATAGCCTCGGAAAACAAAGTGACTGTATTCTGTATCTAAAGCTAACTACTTTCTAAGCTTGAAACTGGCACTAAATGTACAATCCGTTTGAAGCCAAAAGAAAAACGGAAGACGAAAAAAATGTGTAGAGAAAAAAGCAAAAAAGGGCAAATAGATATGGATTATTTTGTAACAACAGAAAAAAAACAAAACAAAGTTCACTTACTTTGACCAGAAATCTGTCAGTGCCAGGACACGCCATATCAGCAAGTATTAAGACATATTGCAGAAAGAACTCTGTCCTGTTATACTGCAATGAAGTGGCGGTACTAGAACCAATAGTAGACATACTTCTGGCCAATGATTTGATGTCACCTGGAAGAGATAACACGGCGTTATTTACTGCCGCGAAGGTTAGATGCAGCGAAGAGGATTTTGTGGCGCCGAGAGATAGTGACTTCGTGAGCCTGCCTGTCTGCACGGATATTTGTAGATGCATATTTTTTTTCAGGAAACGAAAAAAAAAATCGGCCTCGCCATACAAATTGTCTAATCAAGTTTATCATTCAGCCATTTGTGGAGCTCACTTTTTAGACAGCTGTAAACCACTATTTCAAAAACTTAAAGTTTTACCTTTGCCCTGTTTATATATTTTTGAAATATGTGTTTTTGTCAAGAAAAACTATAATTTATTTGAAACGAATACTGACAGGCCAAATAGCCGAACACGACATAAAGACAGACTTCGACTGCCACCAAGCAGGCTAAAATTGTTTAAAAAAAATGTATATTGCATGTCGATCATTATTTACAATCACTTACCAAATAGTTTACAAGATCTACCATTGACAATGTTTAAAAAAATACTTTTCAATCTGTTACTATTTAAAAAATATTATACTCTTAAAGAATATCTAGAAGACAAGTCAATAGAACCTGTAATGTGCAAGTTAGATTCAGATTAGATTAATTGACGACACTGACTGTGAATATATTTGCACGCCATGTTATGGCAGGATATGCTGAAACAAATTTACTGTAACACCTTATGTACCATATTCTAGCAAATAAATGATTTGATTGATTGATTGATTGATCATTTTGTATGGTGAGGCTGATTTTTTTTTTGTTTCCTGAAAAAAAATTTTATGGAAGGTTGTTCAGTTTCGTTTACTGAGCAAGCCCTTAAAGTTTGTGGAGGGCTGTCCCTTACACCTTTTATTAAAAAGCGTAATCCAGTTTTTATCATAGGGTAACACGCAGTGATGTGCACGGTAATGCGTTGCCTTACCGTATTACAAGCACCTCCACATCTTTACCCATTATAAAACAATATCTATATGAACGCGATCAACTCTAAAATAGATTTATATGCGATTTTCGCCAATAGACAGCGACTCATGAATAAGGTTTAGGGGTATAAAAAGTGCATATCGATACCTGTATTATGAATTGACGTAAGGGACATTTAACTAAAATTTAAAAATGTATCTACCTCACGACGATTGACGTACAGTTTTTTTACTAAAATGTAAATATGTCCCTTACGTTAATTGATTATTATCAAAAATTATAAATATTTCTAACATTCGTGCAAAGCTAGGGTAACCGCAGTATAGATAGGTTCGTGCTTGACCGCTATCTGACCTGATGGAAAGCGACGATGCCGTGTAATATAAAAAGAAATGGGTAATATTTTCGTTATGTGATATTTTAAACTGTGCACTAAAAATATTTTTCTACATTAAAAATACAACTAACACCCCGCAACCACCACTTATTACTAATTGGATACCAAATATACAATTATTATGGGATTTGGCGCACGCCGACTCGAACAGGTTGGGTTAGATGGGATTGGCGGGGTCCAGTAAGTGAGCGAAGCGAGCGGATACAGACCCCGTCATCCTTTCGTAGATATTTTTTTAAACGACCAAGAAGAGCATATTTCAGCGCACAATTAGTGTTTTTGGTAGAACAAAGGCAATTCATTTTTTTTTTTATTCTTTCATCAATATACTACCACCATCACTGAGTGACATAGGCATATATTTCGAACCTTTAAAACAAAAGTGGCACTATACTGCACTTGTGTTTTTAATTGCAATTTTTGGTAAACCTTTAACTTTTTAATCTGATTATCACAACCCATTCTCAGATTGTAAAAGTCTTTGTTCCAATTGTTAATGTTCTTGTGTAATTGATTCGCAACTTCTTATTGAGTAAATAATTAGCTGCACTGAAAACTTTATGACTGCTGAAAAGTCACCTTTTTGGTATGCCACTTTTGTTTTAAGGGTTAATAGTACATTGTTACACTAGGGGTGAAAGTAACTCATTTCGTCCCGAGAAGGAGTTGGCGGCCGAGCGAAGCGAGGTCGCTAATTCGAGGGGTTAAATGGGTTACTTTCACCCCGAGGTAAACACTGTGCTTTTCATTACGAATACGAGGAAACTAAAAATAAAATAAAAAGTTTGTAAAACCTGAGTTTGTCGTACCTATGATTAAGTAGGTATCTTTCTTCTGATTTAGGCGGTAAAAGGTATTCCACTACTGCTTTAGCCTCTTTTTTTATGAAATTAGGCGTTATTCACTATTTTAATCTGATAAACATGACGTGTTAATACAAATCTCTGTTGTACATACGGAAATGTAAACAAAACTCGAAAAAACCAACGACTGATTGCCACTTTCCCGCCATTTTGTTTTTTTTTTTCTGCGACCGGCCAGCTATTCAGCCTCATTAATGAAAAATTAGAAATTAATTGTAATCTTTTAAAAATAATAGTAGTTTATGTGACTAGGGGATAAAGCAGTGTCTTTAAGTCGCGGGCGGCATGTTGAATTCCGAACGAAACGAAGGTTGCTGATTTTAATCCCGAACGATAGTGAGGGATTTATAAAATTAACTCCCGAGCATTGCGAGGGAGTTAATAAAGAAACCTGAGTGAAGTGAGGAATTTAAGCCGCCCAAGACAAAGACAGCTTTATCCCCGTGTTGCATACTCTATTTTTTACACCATCTGTGAGATAATTAAAAGACAATTTGGTCGACCAAATCATATATTAGAGAAATATAAGTATTATATTTACAAGTTCATCAAACAAACAAAATTCACTACTCCAAGATTCTAGTTTTAATTTTCTATAATGCTCCCGTGTCGTCAGTACGCACGTTTTATTCTATTTTCTTTTTTTTTTGTTAGTGGCCAGTTTGAATCATAGTGATTACATACTCTTTGGTTTGAATTTCGAGTCAACTTGTTCGATGCGCCTACATTTTAATTCACAATGTTGACGATTCTTGATGCTCCAAATTCAAATCTCATTATTCCCTAGGGATCGGCCATACTGCATTATCTCCCTAGGCATATAATGACTTGCTTTAAGTGAGGTTTGTATGACGTGTAAAACGACATTATCGAGCAGGTGGTGTAAAAAGTATTTTTCATTACTCATACTCTGAAAGTAGGTCTGAAGTTGCCTGAGGAGCGGGCTGAAAGTGATACTTTTCATCCCTAGGGAGTTTTACTTTACAACTGACAGCTGTCAAATTATTAAAAAAAAAACTAGTTCAATCTTCACATTTCTATTGAACCATGTTCCAATTTTCCATACAGCCAGTCAATCACAGCGCGATATAAAATTGAAATAACTTAAAGACAAGTATTAATTAAATAATGTTATATTTTAAGTTATTTATTTGTTCATCTATTTCTTTAAAATACTTTATTTTTAAAAGATTACAATTAATTTCTAATTTTTCATTAATGAGGCTGAATAGCTGGCCGGCCGCAGAAAAAAAAAACAAAATGGCGGGAAAGTGGCAATCAGTCGTTGGTTTTTTCGAGTTTTGTTTACATTTCCGTATCACGAGATTTGTATTAACACGTTATGTTTATCAGATTAAAATAGTGATTTAATGCCTAATTTCATAAGAGAAGAGTCTAAAGCAGTCGTGGAATACCTTTTACCGCCTAAATCAGAAGAAAGATACCTACTTAAAATCATAGGTACGACGACTAAGGTTTTACAAACTTTTATTTTTTATTTTTAGTTTCCTCGTATTCGTAATGAAAAGCACAGTGTTTACCTCGGGGTGAAAGTAACCCATTTAACCCCTCAAATTAGCGACCTCGCTTCGCTCGCCCGCCAACTCCTTCTCGGGACGAAATGAGTTACATTCACCCCTAGTGTAACAATGTACTATTAAAGAAATTGTTGAACAAATAAATCACTTAAAATATAACATTATTTGATTAATACTTGTCTTTAAGTTATTTCAATTTTATATCACACTGTGATTGACTGGCTGTATGGAAAATTGGAACAAGGTTCAATAGAAATGTGAAGATAGAACTAGTTTTTTTTTTTAATAATTTGACAGCTGTCAGTTGTAAAGTAAAACTCCCTAGGGATGAAAAGTATCACTTTCAGCTCGCTTCTCAGGCAACTTCAGATCTACTTTCAGAGTATGAGTAATGAAAAAGAATTTTTTTACACAGGAAAAATCAATGATAGAAGCCAGTCTTTCAGAAAAAGTGTTACTTACGCTGATTCCAACATAAATAGGGTAGCAACAAAGACGTGCGCCTATTGTCTAAAATCACAAATGACATAATCATATCAATACTATGATCATTAAAACATTTTACTGTCAAAATAAATAAAAAACCTAGTAAAAATACTATTTTTACGTTCATTTTTCACGAGATTTGGTTGGATAGTAAAAGGAAAAACACCATGTTAAAAGGAGGTATTATATTAACATTAGCATTTACCTAATATACCAGTACCTATGTTTCTGGTATGTAATGTGGTCGAGAGTACAGCTGCGTCCAAAAGTCTATAGTTTTCTTTGGAAGTTTGAATTAAAAACCAGAGTCAAATCATTTTTTTTTTTATTGATATAAACTAGTGCTTGACCGTGATCCCATTTGATGGTAAGCAGTGATGCAATCGTTGATGTTAAGGCGCATTAGTTCATTAAAAGCTTATCTACTCTAGTCTTGGAGAACCTCAAATTATAATCGGACGGGAAGACCGCAGCAGGTGAATTGTTCCAGTCCGTTGACGTACGCGATTTACATGAGGAAGCGAAACGCTTAGTCCGGACCGTAGAGGTATTAAAAATGAATGTGAGTTAATGAATGAAAGGACTCGCCGAGCGTCGGGTTATCCGATAGTCGACTGGCGTGTTGGTCTAGTAATTAGTGGCCCTGACTGCTATGCCGGAGGTCGTGGATTCGATTCCCAACAAATGTTTGTGTGATGAGCACTATCATTTGTTCTGTGCCTAGGTGTTATTAATATATAATATGTACCTATGTATTTAGAAAAATATAAGTATGTTTATCAGTTGTCTAGTGCTCATAACTCAAGCTGCTTAGCTTGGGACTAGGCGACGTTGTGTGATAGTTGTGGAATATATGTATGTATAATGTATATGTATGTAGAGATGGTAGAGGTTACACAAAGACTAACTACTACTGTCTTTGCAAAACCACCACCATCTCCACCTTTTAGTCTTGAGGAATTAGGGGGAAGAGTTTAATGAGGAGGGTTTCCAAGGTTGATGAAGAAGAATTACTACGTAAGCAATTGACATCTGTAGGTATATTTAAATGGTGAAAAACGTATAATTTTATCCATTACCTTTGAAGTTCTTAGATATTGATTTCCGTTTATAATTCTGCTAAATCTGTTGAGAAAAAGGTGAGTTACCTTCATATTTTAATTGAGGTTTCTTAGCTCATTGCAGATCCTACGTAGAATCTTAAACCAGTCAGTCCCTCAGTTATGTGTTAGGTCATCGCTAGTAAACTGCATCATTAAAATTATGTTACAATGCTCATTACTATTCTTCTATCTCATTATATTCTTAAGATAACCCCGGTGCCCTGGAATGAAGACAAAGAAGGAACATGAGTGCGTTTTAGTCAGCCAAAGTCAGATACGCCCTGCCGCCTCGCGCAAAAACTGGGCGAAGGTAACCACTGACTGGATTCTGAACAGCAGGAGCTGGTGATGCGGTACGTCCAGAAGGGCATGACGATTTGGATTCCTGCAGGATTGCCTAGAAGTGGTTAAGGATAGAGAAGAGTGGAAAAATGGAAGGTAGGTCATTGCCCTGTAGTGGGACACAATAGGCTCATAAAAAATAGTAATAATTAAATACTTAGGCTGCTTTCAAAAACGGTGAAGGAAAACATCGTGAGGAAACTGGCATGTCCTAGAACCAAAAATTCGAAGTCATGTGACATTCACCAACCCACATCAGGCCCGCGTGGTGGATTACAGCCTGTTCTCTCTTATAGAGAGGAGGCCTGAGTCTAAGCAGTGGGAACATTGAAAGGCTGATTATGCTATTATGCTAATAGATATAATAAATGGAGTGATGTAATGTAGTAATTATGCTAATAGGTAAAATAATGTAGTACCAATATTAAATGGAGAAAGTTTTGTATTTGTTTTGCTTGTACAGAATAAAATCAACTTCTGGACCAATTAAAAATAGTAGTTTATGTGACTAGGGGATAAAGCAGTGTCTTTAAGTCGCGGGCGGCATGTTGAATTCCGAACGAAACGAAGGTTGCTGATTTTAATCCCGAACGACAGTGAGGGATTTATAAAATTAACTCCCGAGCATTGCGAGGGAGTTAATAAAGAAACCTGAGTGAAGTGAGGAATTTAAGCCGCCCAAGACAAAGACAGCTTTATCCCCGTGTTGCATACTCTACTTTTTACACCATCTGTGAGATAATTAAAAGACAATTTGGTCGACCAAATCATATCTTAGAGAAATATAAGTATTATATTTACAAGTTCATCAAACAAACAAAATTCACTACTCCAAGATTCTATAGTTTCAATTTTCTATAATGCTCCCGTGTCGTCAGTACGCACGTTTTATTCTATTTTCTTTTTTTTTGTTAGTGGCCAGTTTGAATCATAGTGATTACATACTCTTTGGTTTGAATTTCGAGTCAACTTGTTCGATGCGCCTACATTTTAATTCACAATGTTGACGATTCTTGATGCTCCAAATTCAAATCTCATTATTCCCTAGGGATCGGCCATACTGCATTATCTCCCTAGGCATATAATGACTTGCTTTAAGTGAGGTTTGTATGACGTGTAAAACGACATTATCGAGCAGGTGGTGTAAAAAAAATCTTTCACTGTTTGAACGCTATTTTGTTACTGAGTGACATAGTAGGTTATATAATTTATAGCTATGCGGGCAAAACCGCTGTCAAAAGCTAGTCATAAAAAAAGAACTTTGTCAGCGAATGTACGCGGTTCTGGGATATAAAATTATACGCCTGGCCCTAATGATACGTTTATAGTCTACGATAACCACAATAGTATATCATTTTGTCGTTACGCTTTAATACAGTTAACTCATAAACAGGTATAAATAAAACATAAGTTGATTTCCATGCTTATTTATTAAACAAGTAAGATTGTTATGATTTTTTTTTATCAGAGGGGAAAAAACATCCAGATGACATCCCCCGCCCTTGGGCGGAGCGGAAGATAGTATCAGACTTTTGCTGACTAAAAACACACCCGTCGAGTCTTTCTTTCAGAAGCAGGCACTTGGCCCCAGTAGGCTTCGACCCAGCTGGGCCCCTACGGATGCTGACAACTCCTTGAGGCACGCGGGAACAGTAGGTACGCGCCGTCGACGACTTGGGCTCGGTTCGGACGGTTACCGGACGGTCGGACTGCGAGCTACCCATTGCTTACCGTCCGCAAGCCCGCACCTACGGGGGCCACCTGAAATCGGGATCGGAATCTGGGGCGCAAAGGCGTGTGCGGCCGCCTCCTTTGCTAGCATTACTGCTTCAAAGGAGGCGACCGCCTGCCACTCCTCCTCGCTCCAGACCATGGCCTGTACCAAGGACCGGCGCAAGAGATCGCTGCCGCCGAGCGTCTTCACGAGGACACGGCGGTGTTCTGAAAGAAAGAAAGAAAGAAAGAAAGAAAATTGCGTTTTGGTGACACATGGACCAAAAATAATGCCAAAAAGGCCTCAGCTCAGTATAATGCCAAATGGTAACACAAGGCCACCACCTGACGTTGATTTTCAGCTTCAGCCCTTGAGTGCCATATGCTCGAACAGAAAATATTTATTAAAAACTAAAAAAAAATCTGTGCATAGACCAGCTAAAATAAAAGGTTGCGATTTATATTTATAAAAATCGTCCAAAAAAGACTGATGTGCCCATTTAAAAACAGAAAATATAGCTGAGATATCGTTTAACAATATTAGAAACAGTTAAGATTGTAAACAATTGATAACATAAGCTGCCCAGGCGGGGCACACCTGTACCATATCCTCCACCATGTCCTCCGAGCGGTCCACACAGTGGTGACACCCGGGCGTTTCTTCCGCACGAATCCGGTGCAGGAATCTCCTGAACTGACAATGCCCGGTGAGGACCTGCGTCATGAGGAAGGTAAGGACGCCATGTTGTCTTTCGAGCCACTCCTCAAAGAGGGGACTTAACGCCATAATTATAATAATTAAATAGTATGTTGGTATTACAAACAATACACAATGCTGATAAGTGCGTATTAATAGTAGTTTATGTGACTAGGGGATAAAGCAGTGTCTTTAAGTCGCGGGCGGCATGTTGAATTTCGAACGAAACGAAGGTTGCTGATTTTAATCCCGAACGATAGTGAGGGATTTATAAAATTAACTCCCGAGCATTGCGAGGGAGTTAATAAAGAAACCTGAGTGAAGTGAGGAATTCAAGCCGCCCAAGACAAAGACAGCTTTATCCCCGTGTTGCATACTCTACTTTTTACACCATCTGTGAGGTAATTAAAAGACAATTTGGTCGACGAAATCATATATTAGAGAAATATAAGTATTGTATTTACAAGTTCATCAAACAAACAAAATTCACTACTCCAAGATTCTATAGTTTCAGTTTTCTATAATGCTCCCGTCAGTACGCACGTTTTATTCTATTTTCTTTTTTTTTGTAAGTGGCCAGTTTGAATCATAGTGATTACATATTCTTTGGTTTGAATTTCGAGTCAAGTTGTTCGATGCGCCTACATTTTAATTCACAATGTTGACGATTTTTGATGCTCCAAATTCAAATCTCATTATTCCCTAGGGATCGGCCATACTGCATTATCTCCCTAGGGATAGAATGACTTGCTTTAAGTGAGGTTTGTATGACGTATAAAACGACATTATCGAGCAGGTGGTGTAAAAAATAAATTATAATCTCTTGCATAACAGCAGAAGAAATAAACAAAAGTTATTCGGTAGGTACATGAATATTGGCAATAATCGTTTTTCGAAATCACCAAATCAAATTAAATAGGACAGGTTATTTGCATTCATTGTAATAATTTACATATTATTGTCACTTATATATTTATTATTCAAGACAAAATATGAACAAGTTTAATTAGAAACAGGTTTAAAAAAAAAATAAAGATATAATATATATCTAATCATTGGATTGATATTATAACTGTCTAGTGTCTAGACAGTTATATATAAGTTATTGATATTTTCAATGACTAATGATCATTTAAAATATTATAACTAGCTTTTGCCTGTGGCTTCGCCCGCATACATAAAATGTAGCCTATGTTACTCAGGAATAAAGCAACTTTAGGCAAAGTGCGAGTCGGGTTCGCGCACTGAGGGTTCCTACTACTAACTACAATTCCCAAATGGAGTCTCGAAGATTTTTCTAAATTGCAATTATTTTTTATGTGACGTAGGTAACAACACATTTACTGTTTGTGGTTGACCGCGACCGCAGACCTGAGTACATGGTTTTAATTTCAACGCGATACCTACATGCGTTCTCGAGATAAAGGGTCTTGACAGACAGAAAGACAGACAGTGATCCTATAAGGGTTCCGTTTTTCCCTTTTGAGGTGCGGAACCCTAAAAACCCAGTCCCTTTAAGCTGTGACAAAATCAAACTTCTGCGTTAGCGAAAAAAAAAGATTCGGCCGTTTATGTCGCAAAAAAACGTATATTTCAATACTCCCAAAGATCGAAATTCATAGTGTAGGCACTTTCCGTTGACTCAGAATCCTGAAATTTGGCACAAAGCAAGGTCTTAAGTATAGCACAGGTATTGGAATAAATCTGAAAACAGCAAATTTGTTTACCTATATAAAAAAAAAAAAACTTTTTCTGCAATTCAGAAAAATCTTCGAGACTACATTCGAGAACTGTAGTTTGCACGGAACCCTCAGTGTACGAGTCCGACTCGCACTTACTCTGTTCTTTGTTTATAGGAAGTAATCTCTGAAAGTTCTGGTGCCATGAATTTTTTTTTACCAATAAAAAGCTTCTTTACTCCTGAGTGATAATTATAAGGGGCAAATCTAAGGGCAGTAGCTAGTATTAAATCTTCTTCTTCTTCTTCCTGCCCTTATCCCATATTACTTGGGGTCGGCGCAATAAATAGCTAGTATTAAATATTGTACAAAAATAAACATAAGGAAATACCCGATTATAATAGACTAGCTTTTGCCAGCGGCTTTGCCCGCGTACATAAAATTTAGCATATTATGACACTCAAGAATAAAACAGCTTTCTATCGTTGAAAAAAATTTACCAATCGGACCAGTACTTTCAGAGATTACCTCCTACAAACATAAAAACAAACTTTACCTCTTTATAATATTAGTGTAGATAAGTTTCCTCTTCTAGTTGAGTGATTAGCAGATTCTTGAGCATTTAACTCAACGAAGTATTCAGCCTGTCATCACAGTAACGCGCAATCTTGGAATATATATCTGCAGCTAATGTCTTTATAATTATATGGTTAGACCCATGGATTGCTAGAGAGATAGTCATGATTTCTAAGAATGTTTGTTATTACCCTTCATCTTCCTTAAAGCTTATAGTCTCTTGAACCATCTGGCCAAAATTATGTGGACGCACCTCTCGCACCCGCCTAGGCGGCAGTACGCAAATCTGTGCATTTATTTGCGGCCAACAGCGCCCGAAAAGCGCGCGGCCGACCTTTAAATCCATTTTCTTTGCTAAATATTAATTGATTTACATAAGCAATGTTCCCTTTGAAGAATATTTAACCACCAATTTTTATGTGTAAAAAAGATCCAAGCCGTTTCGAAGGAGTAGGGAGAAGTTGCGAAATTGCTAAATATTTTTTTTAGACAAAAGTATTTAATAGCACGAAAACATCAAATGTTGATAATGTTGTTCATGAATTTATAATAAACATATATTTTTTTCAAACCTATTAACCTGGCCGTCACCGAGGAGTAGGCTTCAGAAAGTCACTGTTTTATGGCACTTTTCGGGCGCTTGGGCCTTAAGCCCTACTTTCAATAAACAACACTAGCTTTTGCCTGCAGCTTCGCTTGCGTACATAAAATATAGCCTATGTCACTCAGGAATAAAGCAGCTTTCTAACGGTGAAAAAAATTTTACCAATCGGACCAGTAGGTACTTCCAGAGATTACCCCCCATAAGAAAAACTAACTTTACCTCTTTATAATATTTGTACACTACATTAACTTAATTTGAACTTAATAATAAATAGCGCGTTAACTAAATATCAGGCTATGGCTTGCTAAGCCAGACCCCATTAAATGATGTGCCTTTTAACCTGACTGTTAGAAGGGTAAAGCTAGAAATACAATAGGCCGACGTACAATTACCGGCACGAATATTGAGCGCTCGGCATCAGAGTGGGGATCGCTTTGCGCATTCCATATATTAGCGAGCCAATTGTCGTCGTTGTTAGATACATACAGCAGGCGCAGGGAACGAATCACGAGTGACGTCTATGACACGATGGCGCGGCGAGCCAATCACTGACACTCCCCGCACCCGCGTCTCACTTCGCACCACTAAAGAGACCGAATATTTGACTTCTGCGCAACTTGAAGCCAGCGCTCAAGATCCGTGCCGGTAATTGTACACGTCTGATTTGTGCGTAGAACAATGTCGCGTGGCGTGTATCAAGTGTAGCTCTACAAGTTTAGTTTCCATATAAAATGTATAATATTAATTTTGAATCTTAGAGTTAGAGTTAATTAAATATTAAATTTACAATTGCATGCAGTTATATAAACTATTATTTTGTAATTATTGTTATTATTTGGCAAGAAATAAAAGGCTAATTATTTTATTTTATTTATTATAAAATGTATGGAGAACAACGCGCCTAGATCGTCGTGTGTGGTACACGTGTAGAGCTACCTTTATGTTTTTCGCGCGTATCTTGTATGTATGTTAAAATGTATCTAATATTCTTTAACTTTATTACCTCATATTTTACAAACTGCTGAACGGATTCATATAATTAGGATTAGATTCGTCTTGATAGCACAAGTGTTCTTAGTTGTGACGTAAAATATAACAACATTGTGACTGTCAAACACTGTAATTGGCAAGGGCATGCTAAGACAGACCCCAGAAGTCTAACTGTGTGCTTTTTACGTTTAAGGAAAACCCTTGTTTTCAAGAAAAAATAAAAAGATACATAGATACTGCCTGGAACAGTCTAGATGTAGAAAGTAGAGAGGTAGACCAATATATTCCTCCAGTAGTGAACTGAAATAGGTCTGAGTTGATGATCATATTTTTAGGGTTCCGTAGCCAAATGGCAAAAAACGGAACCCTTATAGATTCGTCATGTCTGTCTGTCTGTCTGTCTGTCTGTCTGTCCGTCCGCATGTCACTGCCACTTTTTTCCGAAACTATAAGAGCTATACTGTTGAAACTTAGTAAGTAGATGTATTCTGTAAACCGCATCAAGATTTTCACACAAAAATAGAAAAAAAGCAATAAATTTTGGGGGTCTCCATACTTAGAACTGAAACTCAAAAATTTTTATTTCGTCAAACCCATACGAGTGGGGTATCTATGGATAGGTCTTCAAAAATGATATTAGGTTTCTAATATCATTTTTTTCTAACTTGAATAGTTTACGTGAAAAACACTTCCAAAGTGATAAAATGTGTGTGTCCCCCCCTGTAACTTCTAAAATAAGAGAATGATAAAACTAAAAAAAATATAGGATGTTCATTACCATGCAAACTACCTACGAAAATTGGTTTGAACTAGATCTAGTTAGTAGTTTTTTTTTAATACGTCATAAATCTAAAAAAATACACTATTATTAAAACATCGATCAAAGTTAGAACGAACTACAAGAACTTTTATATTATGTTACTTGCTGCTACGGAACCCTCCATGGGCGAGTCCGACTCGCACTTGGTCGGTTTTTTTTTTATTATCCTTGCTCATCATCATTACTTTAGCCAAAAGAAGATCACTGTTGGACATAGGTTTCACTTAAGTGTCGTCACAACGATCGGTTCTATGCGTTTTGCGTCCATCGGATAAATAAATATATAAAAATAGTATAATAATTATATAACAAAAAAAAAATGGTTGTAAGAATAACAATTTTTTTTAAAAGACTAGGTAACCATGGAGTTTCTTTCCGGTTTTTCACCATAGGAAACGACCAATTTGGATCTGGCGTTTTATAAGTGCCCATGTAGGCCTATGTGAAATACAAACATTATTTTGAATTCTAAGACAGTATTTTTGAAGTCGGTTAAAAATATTCTTTCCTTTCGAACTACCAAGAAAGAATGAGGATAAAATAGTTACATTCATAAAAGTTCCACCATTAACAATAATTATTATCGAAATAAGTAGACCACGGTGCCCATGACCCAAAAACGTTTGAGGATAAATAACAAAAAGTTGACGCGCCTAAAATGAATCAGCCATCTTTAATTCTTCGAACTCGATGCACTACGTTGGATTCGTAGTACTAAGATGTTTTATTGTAATTTGTATTTTGTCAGACAGTTTATAGGTTACAAAATTGTGTGGCAGCGATGTTTTGCTTTAAAATGGTCCGTTGAAACTTAAACGTGACACGAGACGTTTGTTTTCTTCGGTTTATTTCTGGGTTCAAAACAACTGGTTGCTTTGTTTAGTATTATTTAGTGTGTCTTAGTTTTGGCACGATAATGGTGATATTATAGGTAGTAACTGCTGTATTTTAACTAGGGCTTTCAAATACCGGTATCAATACCGGTATTAGAATATTCAATACCGTGATCACGTGATCACGGTATTGAACTCATTTTTTTTTTACTAGTGCAGTCACTAGTGCTAGTGACTGTAACCCCGTCTCATAGGAACTTTAATTAGGAAATTAATAAAACCATTTAAATACGTATTTTTGTTTTCGAATCAGTGTTTATTCTCTCTTAACCGTTCTAATAAGGTTTTAGTAAGCATGGCGCTGCCGTACTGATTGTTTACCGGCGATTAGCAAATAAGGTTTATTAAAACCATAAATCTGCGTAAGGTTTAGGTTTATTTGACGCTGTAACTTTTTTACGACATTTCTAATAAGGTTAAAACGCAGTTCTCAGGTTCAAGTAAGCATGGCGCTGCCGTACCTATAGTTTACTGCCTGATACATTCGATGCGTACCTATACTGCCCTTAGAGGTCAGCAAGCGTCAAGACTCGTGTCTTACTTATTATTATATGAATATTTCACATGTACTTTTGTTACCAAACTACGAATTAAATGTATAATTTTAAATTGTTTCTTCACACGAAGGTAGTTAATAAGTACTAATTAGGCAAAATTACTAATATTTGAAGTTAAAAAAGAAAGCCACATCCAAAGCGCTCAAATACTCAATTTGTACTTTTTAATTGTAGATCTAACGGATAACGTGATTCCTTAAAGTAAAAATGATATTAAACAAAGTGGAAAATGACACAATTCTAGATGCTTCAATTTGTTGTTAATTCGTAATTCGTCATTAGTTCACAAAAAAAAAATACGATCGCGAGATTCGTTGAGAATTGAGACAAACCCCATAAATACAAGTATTAATATTATGTACCATGTTGCTCGTCAAGATTACAAACTTATCAAAAATACACAATGACCAAGTTCACATGCACATGTTACCCGGGCGCCTTTGCGATACTGACTAACAAAACAATAACGTCGTATAGGGCCTATTACACTACTATTTAAGGCAGCTAAGGCCTTATACATCAGCAACAAAGTTAAAACAGCAGATAATAAAATAAAAACGGTTTGGAATATAATAAATAATGAAACCAACAGAAACAAAAGAAATAATAATGATTACACATTGGAGACTCATCATGGTCTTATTAGCGATAACAAACTAGTTGCAGAAGAATTTGTAAATTTCTTTACCAGTATTCCAATTAAAACTACTGAAGCCCTAAATTCGTCGCCATCGCATGCTTTTGGTTTATTACAGGCGAACGTTGCAGCCTGTTCGACTGAATTTAACTTTAAACATATAAACCCCATAACAGTAATAAAAGCTTTTAAAGAAATCAAGATTAAATTGACAGAAGATCTATGGGGTATGTCTATCAAAGTTTGTACCTCAATTATTGAGACTGTAGCGCCGTACTTAGCGTTAATATTTAATTTGTGTATAGATCAAGGAGTCTTTCCGGATCTAATGAAATATAGTAAAGTGATACCACTTTTTAAATCCGGAGACAGTAAAGACACTAATAATTATAGGCCGGTGTCCGTTTTGCCGGTTTTTAGCAAGATATTTGAAAAGGTGATGTTAAATCAAATGCTTAATCATTTTAACACCAATAACATCTTACACGATAAACAGTATGGTTTCACCAAAGGACGTTGTACAACTGACGCTGGTGTCTCCTTACTAAAACACATTTTTAATGCGTGGGAGGAGGCACAAGATGCTATAGGCATCTTCTGCGACCTGTCTAAGGCGTTTGATTGTGTGGTTCACGAAACATTACTCCTGAAACTGGAGCATTACGGACTAGGCAAAACAGCGTTAAGCTTATTAAAATCGTATTTGAATGACAGACAGCAACTAGTTCAAATAAACGGTGTCAATTCGTCGGGATTAAATGTGAAAATGGGGGTACCCCAAGGTTCAATTTTAGGTCCTTTTTTATTTTTAGTTTATATTAATGATTTACCCTATTTGTTGAAAAATAAACTCAATATGGTGTTGTTTGCTGACGACACTTCTTTGATTTTTAAGATAAATAGAAGGACTAATAATCTTGACGATGAAAATAACGCTTTATTGCAGGTCCAAAACTGGTTCACTGCTAATAATCTGGTTCTAAATGGGAAAAAAACTAAATGCATAAGATTTTCCTTACCAAATGTCATAAGTAGTGATTGCGACATAGTATTGAACAATGAGAAACTAGAATTTGTTGATAAAACAGTTTTCTTGGGGATTACGCTTGACTCTAGGCTACAATGGGGTCCTCACTTAACATCTCTTGCAGGGCGGCTTAGCTCGGCTGCATATGCTGTTAGAAAAATCCGCCAATTTACGGATGTTGATACCGCTAGACTAGTCTATTTTAGTTATTTTCATAGTGTCATGTCGTACGGTATCTTACTATGGGGACGGGCTGCAGACATCGAGTCAATCTTTATATTACAGAAAAGAGCCATCAGAGCTATTTACAATCTCCGCCGGTGCGATTCTTTAAGGGAACTGTTTAAAGATATTAACATAATGACGGTACCTTGTCAATATATCTATGAAAACATCATGTATGTTAGAAAAAATCTTCATCTTTTTAGCAAAAGAGGCGATAGACATAATTATGTTACAAGAAATAGGGATCAATTAGTTCAACCAGGTTTCAGACTGGCTAAAGTGGCCTCTTCTTTCATGGGGTACTGTTTGAAATGTTATAATAAAATACCACCCCAAATATTAGAACTCAATGAAACGAAATTTAAATCTTGTATTAAACGCACACTATGCAGGCAAGCATATTATAAGTTGGAGGATTATATTCAAGATAAAAATGCTTGGCTCAATGCTGGTCCAGCTCCACTACCACTAGGGCGTACTAATTAGTTGATTAGTTGGAAACTAATATTATTATTTTTTAATTTGAAAGACACAATTGCATTGTATAATGTAGAAGCACTTTTTCCAAGTTTGTGAATGTGAAGCACCATGGAGCATTTTTATTAGGTTACAACTTTTTTTTTTTTTGACATTACGAGCATGGCAGTTGAGAGTTTGTCATGCTCACTCAAATGTCTCGCTGTTGGTGGCACGTGTTATTGGGTCGTTCAGTTCCCTTCAAAATGGTTGAGCTGAGTGGGGCTGATGCACGCGTCATGCTCGTGAACGGGTGCCGTCAGATGGGACTGGTCATCTCTTAGCTGCCAGTGGCTTAATTCAGTTTCTATCTTTTAATTATTTTAAATTTTTATTTCATTATCGACATTGTGCTCACATGATAGAAGCAACAAGTAATATGTAACCAAGCATTATATGTAACACATAATATGATTTAAAAGAGTGTCCATGGAGTTTCTTGCACGTTCTTCTCCATAGAGACCTACTCTTTGGAACGTGCAATTTAGCTTCACTTTTCTTGGACTGACCGACATTTGACTATTCAAAAGTGCCTGTAAATGGTCTATTTGAAATAAATGTTTTGATTGATTGATTGATTGATTGACGCGTTTTCAGACCATTTTAGTCTATGGTTCGACGTATCGCGAAGAGTTGGCGCTTAATATAAGTGTGAGAATAATATTACATCGTAATTTATATTATATCATACAACTTCTTGCTACTCATTACAACAAAACACAATAATATAAATATTAAAGATTATAATACCGTAATCACAAAAAAAAAAACTGAAAAATGACCAAAATATATCCGTGATCACGGTATTACGTGATCCCGTAATACCGGTATTGAAAGCCCTAATTTTAACTATAACAGCTCGGTGTTCAGCAAAGTCTTCTATCAAATGAATCATTGCTTTTGTGATCTGATGTTTGACACACTTCAACTTCAATGTCCATCTTTGGGAGTCATTACAAGTTTACGTCATGTTATCGACCTCAGAGTTTAATGAGTCAGAGGACGTTGCAAAAATGAATAGCTAGTCGACTACAGTTACAGTTACAGATAGCAGATATAAGTGTTGTAAGTAATGCAGCCAGGTTACGGACGCTAGTTGGTCTACATCTGGTCCATAAAGGGCCTGGAAAAAACGTGCGTGAAATTCCTTACTCTGTTATACCTCTCTGTTATCGTTACTGTAAAGACAAGTTCTCGTTAGCCAAGGAGAGTGCGGTGAGTCCGATGTCCACTGCCGACGAGCGTATGCATGGAGATGACTCACATCTCGAAATATTCCCTGAGATTGCATATCTCGCGATTAAGGAGGGCGCGCTGTAAGCTCTCCATTTAGGGCTAACTTATTGCTTAATTTCCAAAACTGGATGATTACATCTCGAAATATTCCCTGAGACTGTATTTGTTACGATTGTGGAGGGCGCGCTATAAGCGCTTCATTAAGATCTAACTTATTGCCATCCAAAACTGCGGTGCACAAATCTCGAGAAAAACTTCTGTGACAGACGAAAAAAACCGTCTAAAACTTTTGTTTTTTTGAAGTTCTGAACCTTAGAAATTAAACTAAATCTCTTGCTAGATCACACACTACGGAATAGAATAACAGATGGTAAAATAATTTAAATTACTATATTATTCCAAAAGTTAAAGGTAAAATTAACTAATGAACTGATGTGTGTGAAATACCGTATACTAAACAAATAGATTAACGGCAAATTAAACAATATTTCTCGCTATAAAAACAGTCAAAGTTATCCTGGTTTTCGTTTAAAAATCGTGGTGCCCCTAGCTACAGAGTAACATTGGCTACGAACAATATCCCTTGAATGCCCATGATTGCGTTTTGAAACTGTGTCAAGAACAAACGTCCTGTCCGTTTGCTCATAAGTCATATTCCTCGGTAATAAGCATGCAAGGGTTTTCTCGGAAAGGCTGTCTGAATGACTTATAGTATTGCCCTTAATTACAACTGTCTATATTTATTAGTAACCAGTGTGGTATTTTATGAGTGCAACTACTTTAAAGTAGCGTGGACGCAAGCGCGACTCTTGATCATAGAGTCCTGGGTTCGATTCCTGGGTCAGGCAAAAAGAGCTATTGGAATTTTATAGAGTAAAAACTTAATACATACATACATATTTAATTTTGTATAAAAGAAACTAGGGACATCTGCGAACAAACTATTTTACAGTTTGGCAGAAGTATTTT
Organism: Mythimna ferrago; assembly: GCA_910589285.2. Taxonomy (NCBI): domain Eukaryota; kingdom Metazoa; phylum Arthropoda; class Insecta; order Lepidoptera; family Noctuidae; genus Mythimna; species Mythimna ferrago. The sequence continues at coordinate 21,953,572 of OU342688.1, read as the reverse complement.
TAAGCTATTGCATAGCTTCTATCGCGGGCCTTGAGCGTGGAGACCGAATCCAGAAATTCCGTAACGAAAATAACCTAACACCCCCCACTCATTTGTTTTTTGAGCGTGGTGACCGATAAGAAAACAAATGAGTGAACAATCAATCAAAATTCAATTCAATGTGTGAAAGTGTAACTTCACGTAATATCAAAGAAAAAAAAACAAAGGAAAAAAATACTGCATAAATAAAATAAATAAATAATTATAATTGCATAAGTTGATAAAAATGCTATGCAATAGCTTTACCACGGCAGTCCCCGAGTGCCACACGTCTTTTTTTTCATCACACCCATACTTGTGGGGTATCTATGGATAGGCCTTCAAAAATGATATTGAGGTTTCTAATTTCATTTTTTTCTAAATTGAATAGTTTACGCGAGAGACACTTCCAAAGTGGCAAAATGTGTGTCCTCCCTGTAACTTCTAAAATGAGAGAATGATAAAACTAAAAAAAATATATGATGTACATTACCATGTAAACTACCAACGAAAATTGGTTTGAACGAGATCTAGTAAGTAGTTTTTTTTTAATACGTCATAAATCTAAAAAATACACTATTATTAAAACATCGATCAAAGTTACAACGAACTACAAGAACTTTTATATTATGTTACTTGCTGCTACGGAACCCTCCACGGGCGAGTCCGACTCGCACTTGGCCGGTTTTTTTTTGTATTATTGATGTCATCATATTTAATTAATTACTTTTTATTAAGAATATTTTTATGGCAGTCCGAAGTTTTGAAGTCGGCAGGGTGACACCCCCGTATTTTGGAAAGCACGTTAAGCGGTTGGTCTTGCGCCTGACCTCTCTCCGGTCATGTGTAAACATATTTCTGCTCGGGAGAAGAATTACCTACTGCGCGGCGAATTGTTCGAAATTCGGAGCCGTCAAGATACTTCGTCCATACTGTTTTAACTTCATTTGTTTAGGTAAGTACATAACTAAATATAAACAATATTAATATGTCGTTTATCTAAAAATGTTTACAATTGTTTATTTACATAAACCGATGTTGGATATTTTTTATTTTTATTGAAATTTATATACTTAAATATATACTCTTAACAATTAAATATTATAAATTAATAGGTATATACAAACTTAAATAATAATATGTACAAATGAGTAAAAAAAGCTGAAAAACGGGGAAAACTCATGGGGCATCAAAAAATTCGTTCACATCAATGTCAACGGGAAAAGTGCCCAGAACGCTGGTAGCAATGCCACGCTGGATGGCAATGCTAATTCGATGGCCGAAGAAAAGCCCAGCCCTCTGGTCACGCGAAGAGTCGACCAACTGTTTGCTGATATCCCGAACAACTCGATGAGCGCTCGGACCCCATGGCCCTAATGTTTCAACCACAAACGGCTCAAACACAAGTTCGGTAATTGACTTAATTTAAATAATCTATAAATATTTAATACGATTTTCTTTTTCAAATAATAAGACTGGTATGAAGATGGTTTACGTTTAGTTAAGTAAGTACCTAAACAAATGGAGTGTAGTATCGATAGAGACTAATTGAGATATTTTATTAAATTAATGCGATTTTGCTAACGCTATAAACTATGCGTGTTATTATGACAGTGTCGATTTATCAGGATTTATCGAACACTACATTATATAAATTATCCGAAACTTGATTGTGCTAGTGGCTTCGCCTGCGTTATATTAAAAAAAAATGTCGATAGAACACACTCCAGCTCCTCTAGCCAAGATACAACAGTTTCGTTTCGATTTTCTTGTGTCGAACGCCTCGAGTTGGCCACGCCCCCAATTTCTTTGTTTTAACCACGTAACTGAGCTTTAAGATGACGTCATAATTACAAACATCGGGACAGGTGAAACTAAATAAAAGTTTGTAACATAACCCTTCTTCTGGTGAAGAAATAAGTTACCTATTTAATTCAAAATGTTGGTAGCCGCAAAACGTATTAAAAACTGTATCACAAAAATTACCAAACATACCTAAACTCCACAACCTAACCCTAATCTTAAACCTTCGTGGTTTTCCTTACAATAGACAACGCAACTTCAAACCCATACAGTTACTACATTCATGGGATTACCACCTTTATCGCTCTTACATTTCGGTCTAAAATACCGTGTCGACAAAATACTACGCAAAACACCTTCATATCATATATGTAGCGTCAAAACATTCAAGGGATTATCAACTTTATGATCCTGTTATTTGGTTTAAAATACCGTGAAGACGGATTACCTTTGTGGAGTATATTATGTAATTTTGTGCCAATTACATGGTTTGTCAGTTACGCTTGTAATCAATGAACGTTTCCTCTCAAAAGCTGTTATTAGATTCTGTAATTCAATCAATTTAAATGCCTATCTGATAATGATATCGTGGCGTATTTCTAGCATTCACTTATTGAATGTAATTATGGCTTTGGCACTGTATAGATAGTTGAAAATCTTAGCATCAGAATTATGAATTGATGACAATCGTAGATGTTTAATAGTAGTTAAAAGGACGGAAGTAGAGAAAATACTTGAATATGGATTTATTAGTTTCATTCTTAGGGTATGTCGATTTTATTTCGTATAACGCCGTATTACAAGTTGGTTCGCCGGATTGAAAAACGTCACTGTAATGTAAAGTAGCAACCTCAATCAGCGGATGGTGGTGGCGATAAGTTCTACAAAGCGGTGTTTAACTTTATTGTCAGTGTAGGGTGACTATAAATTATGAAGAACCGATCCAAAAAAAAGTCGGGTAGGGTCGACGGAGCCCTCTTTCTGTATGTAGGGTTTAAGGTAACCTTTTTAAATCCGGCGAATTTTCAAACCATCCAGAGACCCAGTTAAATTGTATACACACAACATTTCATCCAAATCGGTCTAGGAGGAGTTAGGTTAGGTTAGGTACGTGTTAGAAGTGTCACGGTCCACCCCGAGCGGAAGGAGAAAGCTGATTTGATGTTTACTGTTGCCTAATGCCCGCTATGACCTGCCTTGATCTGTGTTGTACTTAGTATTAATAATTAACATTTTTTGGAAAAAAACATAACATTTTTTTTTTATTTTTTTATTTTTTTATAATTGAGATAAATATGCTTGACTGCGATCCCACCTGATGGTAAGTAGCGATGCAATCTTTGATAAAATGATACATGATGTTAAAATTATTGGAATCTATTCAGTTACTGATTCTGAACAAATTATATTCAGGTTTCGCACAAACTAAAAATAATGTAGTATATTTTTTTCGCAGAAGTTACTTACTGTGTCAAAAATGAAACCCAAGCAGGTACACCTGACCTTACTTTTTTTTTTTTTCGATGGAAAAAATCATCTTATGACAACCCCCGCTCTTGGGCGGAGCGGGAGATAGTGTCAGACTCTTACTGACTAAAAAACCCATCCCGTTCCTTCAAGCCTTCATACCGGGGCTCGAGCGCCCTTTCGGATAACCCTGGCCCCAGTAGGCTTCGACCCGGCTGGGCCCCACCTGACCTTACTCAAGCGAATGGACTTTTTGTTTACGTTTTTTACACGATGACGATTACCTAAGTCATCACCGTTCTTCTGAATGACTGATGATTCCCCCCCCCCCTGCTTCCCCGTCACGTTGGCGGATCTAGTAGGACGCATGATTAATACTATTAGTAATGCCGTAATAACAAAGAAATTGGCCGAACATTGCTGATATTACTATTAATAAAACTTATGAGTCAGTATGGTGTTTATGGGAATGGTCGTGGATGTAATGACCAAGAGATAAACCTGGCGCCTATGTGTAGATGAAACGACGCAGGCGCAGGGTTTTCCTCATTTATTAAGCTATTATTATTATTTATTACTTAGCCCATACTGTCCCACTGCTGGGCAAAGTCCTCCCTCCACTCTTTCCAACGATCACGGTTCCTCGCTTTCTTATTCCAGTTGTTAAGGAAGCCATCCAGGTCATCATTCATATTAAGCTAATTGCCGTAAAAAATGTAATTAGTCCGTCTTTTAGATCATTCAAAAATAAGGGACACTTATTTTTTTATTTGTAAATTAAACCAAAAATGACAAAGTTAGAGCCCATTAAAGTTACGTGTGACGTCACGCCATGCTGCATTTTTTCGCACGGGGTGACGTCACACGTAATTTTAATGGGCTATATCTTTGTTATTTTTTGTTTAATCGAAAAAAGAAAAAATACGTGCCCAATATTTTTTTATAATCTAAAAGACGGACTAATTACATTTTTAAATAAAATGTAATTATTTTGACCCTGGAAACTATCCTCTTGAAACTTTACACAGTTCTTCGTCTTTGTGATGGTGTACAGGGATAGATACAGCGACATACCATCTAAAGCTAGAACTGCATTAGACCGACAACCACGTGGACCACGCCAGATTTGTACGTAGAACGACCGACGTCGCGTGGCGTGGATCTAGTGTACATATATGTAAAATGTATTTAGACCGAGTCGAACATATCCGCTTACGTGCTCCACATGTGCGCAGTGTAGTTCTCCCTTAAAGCTTTTCACAAAAAAAAAAGAAAAAACTAAAGAAATAAAAGAGAAAAATAGAATACTAAAGACAGAAACTGTAATATTTTTTATTTAACTCTTTACATAATATTTAAATAGAGATTTATAAAATACTAACTTTTGTCCGCCGCTTCGCCCGCGTACATAAAAGACCTTCCCTCTTTCTCCCCCTTTTTTCAATTTTTTTTATACACCGCTAAATTTTAATCGTTTTAATCCCTTGGAAGGTCGATCCGGTACATGAAACACTATCGATTTGTAAAGATAAAATTAAAAAATAAAGTACCTTTTTTTCAAAACTCATATTAATTTACGCATGTACGAAATTAATTTCTTTAAGAAAACGTCAGCTGAGCGAATTATTAATTAATTTTATCTTTACAAATCGATAGTGTTTCATGTACCGGATCGACCCTCCACGGGATTAAAGCGATTAAAATTTAACGGTGTAGAAAAATTAGCCTATGTCCGTCTCCAGGGTCCCAACTATCTCTGTACCAAAAGTCATCAAAATCGGTTTTGCCATTTATGCGTGAAGACGTAACAAACAAACAAACAAATAAACAAACTCACTTACGCTTTTATAATATTACAGTAAGGATTGTTCTTCTCTATATGTATAGTATAAAACAAAGTGCGGGCAAAGATAATTTTCACCGCCTTTAACATACAAAAAACCGTATAAGTCATCAGTCTTTTTTTTATTTTGTTGGAAAAAAGTCATCCAATGACATCCCCCGCTCTTGGGCGGAGCGGGAGATAGTGTCAGACTCTTACTGACTAAAACACCCACCCCGTTCCTTCTAGCCTTCATACCGGGGCTCGAGCTCCTTTTCGGATAACCCTGGCCCCAGTAGGCTTCGACCCGGCTGGGTCCCTGCTGTTGCTGACAACTCCTTGAGGCGCGCGGGAACAGTGCGCGCCGTCGACGACTTGGGCTTGGTCCGGGCAGTTACCGGACGGCCGGACAGCGAGCTACCCATTGCACATCAGTCATCAGTCTGAAGTCTTACATATATCCTACATATACCTTCCAACCTGAAGTAGGTTGGAAGGTGGCCCATAAAATTCTCAACCTGCCAACTTGGGTGTGGATGGCTAGGTTGGAAGATAGGAATTTATAAGTCAATTTTGCCGCCCCTCATTTTTTGGCGCTCTGGGCAAATGCCTGGCTTGCCCCGCCTTAGATCGGGCCCTGCTATTTGTCCGCTAATTCCTTTTAATTCATGCAACGGATTTTGATGCGATTTTCATGTTCACTAATATAAAGCCTAGTAAATGAGTAACGTTTTTGTGTATAATTTGCACCCGTTTTAAGCCGGGATGCTTAACTAGTACTATAGCTATAACTTAATAGGTATACACCACAAATTTTTAATTATTACAAATACTTAAAGGGCTTATTAGAAAAACCCTTGTTATTTTTGAAGTAAAATCTCAATAAATAATATTCATAAACAGCAAAGTTATTAGCGTTGGTTTTGTCCCAAAATGTCACTCAATTTATGGAAATATTGTGCAGGCTATTGATTAATGAATTTGCCTGCAGTATTTTCTACTAGCAATTGTTATGTATGATTGATTCTATGGTGAATTTACCTTTTCGTGTTCAATTTTAGGATTTCGGTTTTTACTACTTTTGACTACAAAAATATGATCAGTGACGGGTACAGATAGAGCCCCATTTTTTGGTGTACTAACTAAAAAGTAGGGGTGTATATACTAAATGATATTTATTTTTGCAAATTGATTTTATAGAAACACTTACACGTAATTTTTTTCGTCGTACTAAAAATACCCTTTAACTAATTAAAACTATCTAAAACAGTCTTCAGGTTGATGACGACATAGTAGTCCCGGCTGAAATTCCGGAGGAGCTCAATACAACGCTCGGTGACCTCAATAGAACTTCCGAAAGAGTGAGTCTTAAAATGAACATGGACAAAACCAAAGTCTTCTAAAACAACCATGTAGCACCCACTCCTATCAAGATCGGTGACTCTACACTCGAAGCTATGGACGACTCCGTTTACCTGGGACAGATGTTCCAATTGGGTAGATCCAACTTCGAGAAAGAGGTCACTCAGCGAATCCGATTCGGCTAGGCAGCGTTCAGGGGCCCAAGTCTGCTATTTTTATAAACTCGTCATTCCAACACGATCCCATTGTCATTTTGCTAAAAGTTCGTAATCTGCTAATTCATAATGATCGATCATTGATCAGTCAATGGTCTCGTAATAGAATTGTGGTAAAATGACAATATCGAGATTATTAAAAGCACTGACTGCACAATGACGTTCTAATGGTAGGACACAGATAAAAGGAACTGACAAAATTTTGGCAGACTACCGCATACGTCAGACATTCATTTGTAAATATGTACGAGATTACCATTCTATCCCACTTCTTTCAATGGAGTGTCAGTGGTTGATCATTGGAAAGTCATAATGACGCCATTATATTAGTAGATTACCAAAACTTGTCAAAATCAACAATTATGATATCAATGATAGAAGATTTTGACACTATTGTAATAGCAGACTTTTTTTTTTTTTTTTTTTTTTTTTTATGGTGGGAAAAAATCATGCATTGACATCCCCCGCCCTTGGGCGGAGCGGGAGATAGTGTCAGACTCTTACTGACTAAAAGACCCACCCCGTTCCTTCTAGCCTTCATACCGGGGCTCGAGCGCCCTTTCGGATAACCCTGGCCCCAGTAGGCTTCGACCCGGCTGGGTCCCTGCTGTTGCTGACAACTCCTTGAGGCGCGCGGGAACAGTGCGCGCCGTCGACGACTTGGGCTTGGTCCGGACAGTTACCGGACGGCCGGACAGTGAGCTACCCACTGCTCACCGTCCGCAAGCCCGCGTCTACGTTGGCCGGAAATCGGGATCAGAATCCCGGCGACGGCGGCGGCGATAACGCCGTTGCCTGATGCGTTCGGCCTCCTCCTTTGCGAGCATTACTGCTTCGCAGAAGTCGGCGACCGCCTGCCACTCCTCCTCGCTGCGGACCATGGCCTCAACCAAGGCCCGGCGCGAGAGGTCTCCGCCGCCGATCGCCCCCACGAGGGCACGGCGATGCTCCGCCCAAGCAGGGCACACCTCGACTGTGTGCTCCACCGTGTCCTCCGGGCGTTCCGCACAGTGGCGACACCCGGGCGTCACTTCCGCATGAATCGAGTGCAGGAAACTCCCGAACGAACCATGTCCGGTGAGTACCTGCGTCATGCGGAAGGTAAGGACGCCGTGAGGTCTTTCCAGCCACGCCTCAAAGAGGGGACTTACCGCCATGATTGTGGCGTGCCCAGCACTGGGTTGCGATAGTCGCTGACGCCATTTCACCATGAGATCCCGCCGGAGCTCTGTCCGCCATGCCGTGACCTGTCGCGGCAGCGGACTTTCACCCCGGCGTTGCATCTCCACGCGCATATCGTGCATGTGTGCAAGGACTGTTGCCTCCAGATCCCACGGTGGTAGGCCAGCCAGAAGGCTCGCCGCTTCGCGGGAGACCGTGCAGTATCCCCGCACCATCCTTATCGCCATGACCCTCTGACAGGCGTTCAGTATGGCCGCCGGTTGCTTTTTCAGCGACGGCGCCCACACCGGCGCCCCGTAGAGGGCCATGGACCGAACGATCCCCGCGTAGAGCCTCCGGCAGGAGGCATTTGGACCCCCAAGGTTGGGCAGGAGCCGCTTGAGCGCAGCCCCAGCCCGGTTGAGTTTGGGAGCCAGACGTCGGAAATGCTCCACGAAATTCCACCGGCTGTCGAGGACGAGTCCCAGGTACTTCATCGTCGACCCGACACCGATGTGAACTCCTCCTACCGTTAGTTGGGAACCCAATGGCGGCGCGTTCCGAGACCGGCGACCGTGGAAACACATCGCCTCGGATTTGTGAAGCGCCACCTCGAGTCCCAACTCCTGGATCCTGTCAACGACCATCGCAACCCCGCGTGTCGCTAGAGCGACCGCCGCCTGGTACGACTCTCCCTGCGCTAGAACCAGCGTGTCGTCTGCGTAGCAAACCACGCTGACCCCGTCAGGGAAGTCGCCGCGCAGCACGTAGTCGTACCCGATGTTCCACAAGGGTGGCCCTAGTACCGACCCCTGCGGAACACCGCACGACATCTCTCGACGTTTCCAGTCTCCCTGGTGACCGGGGTAGACTATAAACCTATCCGACAGATAGGCCTCGACCACTCGACAGAGGTATTCGGGCACCCGGTGGTACCGGAGTGCCCTCCGGATCGTACTCCAGGGCAGGGAGTTGAAGGCGTTGGCAATGTCCAAGGACACTGCCACGACACACCTGCCCCGGGACACCGCAGCCCCCGTCGTGAGGGCTCGCACGCGCATGATGGCGTCCACCGTAGAGCGCATCCTGCGAAAGCCGAACTGTCCGTCCGAAAGGTCCGGCCCCACCCGTGTTAGGCGCCCGACGAGGCGGTTTGCAATGACTCTCTCAAAGAGCTTGCCCACCTCGTCGAGCAGCACAATGGGCCGGTACGCGGACGGAGAGTCCGCAGGGCGCCCTGGCTTCGCGATGAGGACCAGTTTCCCCGTCTTCCAGCAAAGTGGGAACTGGCCCCTCTCCAAACATGCGCTGAAGAGCCCTCTCAGTCGAGGCCCGAGAGCCTCCATGGCCAGGACCCAAGCCTTTCCAGGCAAGCCGTCGGGTCCTGGGGCGGTGTTTTTGGCACTCAGCCTTCGCACCGCCACTCTCATCTCTACCTCGGTCACTTCTGGAGCATCGTCGTCGTCGCTGTTGCGGTCCGCGTCAGACACCGCTGGCGGTGGAGGCGGAGCCATGGGCGGGGGGGAGTGTTCCCTCCGCGCAGGGAACAGAGCGTTCACCGCACCCTCTACGATCTGGGGCCGGAGACTCTGAGTCAGTGGGGGAGCCCAGGGACGGAGCTTTTCCCGTACCATATTGTACGGGCGCCCCCATGGGTCCGCGTTCAGAGACCCCAGCCACACGTTGCGGGCCTCCAGTTTGGCCCGCTTGATCTCCGTTCGGAGGGTGCGTTTTGCCGCCCTGTATTCCTCATACAGCTCCGCCTCTCTGGCCTCCGCATCCGGCGGGCGGATGCGGCGCCTGCAGTGTCTGGCGTACCGGCGCCGCGCGTGACTGCATGCGTTGCGCAGTGCAGCAATCTCCGGCGACCGCCAGCACACCTGGCGCTTAGCTCGCCCTGGACGGACTCGGGGCATTGCCGCGTCGCAGATTTGCGACATGGCCTCCCGGAACCACTCAGCCTCGACGTCTATGTCGACAGGCCTGTCCGGTGCTTGCACCCAGGCCTGTACCGTCGCGGCTTCCAGGAGGAGCTCCCGGTCCATCTGCTTAAGCGCCCACCGCGGACCGCAAGGGCTCTGTCGGACCGGCGCGGCCGAGGTTTCGGCGGAGACGTCCAACCGGATGTACCGGTGGTCGGAGTACGTCTCCACCTCCTCCATAACACGCCAGTCGACGACACGCGGCAGCAGAGCGGGGCTGGCGAACAAATTGTCCACCACTGATTCACCCCGCATCCGCGCCAACGTAGGGACAGAACCCCGGTTCAGGACGACCAGGCCCAGCTCCAAAGCCCAGTCCTCCACCATCTGACCCCGTGGGTTCGTGTACCGGGAACCCCAAGCCGTATTCCAGGCGTTGAAGTCCCCGCAAACGACCACGGGGAGGGTACCAAACCCAGCGACGACGACATTTAGCTCCATAAGGGAGACCTGGAGTTCGTCGAGAGATCTGCTCGGGGACAGGTAGACGCCTACCACTGCAATGTCCCCGAACCGTGCTGCCACGCAGCCCCGCCCCCTCGCAACAGCCTCGAGGGGCGGGGTACCGGCGGCGGCCGACGAGATTAACGTCACCGAGCCGTCTAGGTCCTGAACCCAGTCTCCACGGGGATGGACGTAGTACGGCTCGGAGACGACGGCGACATTTATCGACCACTGCGCCATGCTCTGGAGCAACAGATCCTGAGCGGGGGCGCAGTGGTTGATATTCGCCTGGAGGAGACGGAATGGGGCCGTTATTGGCAGTCCATTGTCTCCTCCCGAGCCCTTCTAGGGGGCACTGCCGCGGCGGGTGCGGCGGCGACTGCGGCGGGTGCGGCGGCGAGAGCGGCGGGTGCGGCGGCGATAGCGGCGGCGGCCAAGGAGGCGGCTGCGGCGGTGAGGACGTCGGCGGGGATGGGCCTACGGGCCCTGCCCTTGTCCTTGGCGGGGGGGTCGCAGGACCTGCCCCCAGCCCGGTGGTTGGCCGGCTTGCCTGCCGCCGCACATGCGTAGCAGTGCGGCGGAGCACGGCATTCTGCGGCCTTGTGACCGGGCTGGCCACACTGGTGACAGCGGTCGCTGCGGTCCACCTCCGCGGCGCAGTGGGCGCCAACGTGGTGCCCCACTTGGCACCGGAAGCACCGCAGAGGTCTGGGCTCCAGCAGTTTAACCTGCGCGGAGACCCAGCCTACCAACAGCCGTCGGCCCTCCCCGGTGATGGTCCTGGCCGCCGCCACGGGGCAGCTAGCTGTCACCGCTCGCATGCCCGTGCCGTCAGCGCGGATGGTGCCCACCCGGACCTGATCGGCCGTGCACCCACCCGCCCCGACGATGGCGGCCACCACCTCGTCCACCTTGACGGAGTCGTCCAAGCCCATGATGCGCATATCTATGCACTTTGTGGGCCTGGACACTCGGGCCTCCTCCGCATCGAGGGACGCTCTGATCCTAGCGGCCAGATCGTCAGCCGCAGGGCCGCTGGTCGCACCGGGGACCTCCAGGATTCGGGCCCCGGTGACCGTGCGCCTCATTCGAAAGCCCCCAGCGGCTCCGAGCTCCTCAAGGTGGGGCAGCACCGCCTGCTTCGCCTTCTCCATGACGGCGTCATACGTCACGCCCTTCTTCTCCGCTTCTGGCTGCAGTGTTATCACCACAGCCTCGGAGTTCGGGGCGCGAAGTCTCGCCGCCATGGCCCGCTTCTTGCGCTCTTGGCGCCTTGCACGCTTCTTGGCCGTCCTGGCCGCCTTGCCCGCCTTTCTCGCGGCGCCGACGACCGTCCATTCGGCGCCAGCCGAGGGTTCTTCGGGGGGAGGCGGCTGACGCGGCCTAGTCGCCACCGCCGCAGGAGGTCCTGCCGGCTTAGGCGCCGCCCTACCCTTCGAGGGAGGAGCTGCTGGCTTCCCCCGCCGCTGCTGCTGCGTAGCCGTCGGGGTTGGCCGCGCAGGCTCTGACGCCGCGTCCCCGCGCCTTGCTTGCCCCGTCGGGCCCGCCTTGGGCAAAAAAGCCATGGCCGCAGCAGCGGCGTAAGACGTCGCCTTTCGCTGGCCGGAGGCCGCGAGCGGGGGGCGCAGCACGATCCCCTCCAGCACGGACAGCTGCTGCTGCATCCGTAGCTGGAACTGCTCCTGCTGCTGCTGCTGCTGCTGCCGAAAGGCAGCCAGCTCCTGCCGCACCAGTGTCAGCAGCTGATTTTCCGGCTCGTGCTGGGCCTGGGGCCGGCTTTGCCCGTGCCCCTGCTTGCGACCCCCCTCCGTCGGCTCCTGGTGGCCTGCTCTCGCGAGCTCCGCCCGGATCTCGGCCCGGAGCTCGGCCTGGAGCTCGCTCCGGAGCTTTGCCACCCTCTTTTTGAGGGAGGCGTCAAAGGCCTCCTTGAGGGACTTGGCATGGCGCTGCGCCGTCCTCTCTTTGGACGTCTTTTCCCTTTTGCGGGACATGTCCCGCAAAAGGGTGACGGCCAGCTTTCGCAGGGACTCCCCGTCCGAGTCCTCCTTCGCCTGCCTCTCGCTGGTAATAGCAGACTTGAGGCCCAGGAAGTTGCGCGGCGTCCAAAATTCAATTCAATTCAATTCTTTATTGCTATATCACATGTGTTACATAAGATGACAAAATAGTTATATAAGTGCACATGGACCCTGTCGGGCACAGCAATGTCATACATGAAGCAGGTAGAAATACAATTATTTGGGAACAAAGTTAAAAGATAGAGAAAAACAAAAAAAAAAATATATTAAAAATAAATCGGATATAAAAATAAAATAAAAAGTACAATAATAAGTAATAAGATAAAAATAAAAATAATAATAAAATGTCAAAAAAAAAGAAAAAAAATCATGTCAAAGTTAATTCCTTCATTAATAAAAATAAATCCATTTTAAATGTCAAAATAAATAATATCAATTAATCTAATAAATAATCACTAGATATATATATATACAAACTTAACAATATGTACAAACGAGTAAAAAAGGCTGAAAAACGGGGAAAAACTTAGAGGGCATCAAAAAATTCGTCCACATCGATGTCAGTGGGAAAAGTGCCCAGAACGCTGGCAGCATTGCCACGCTGGATGGCAATGCTGATTCGTTGACTGAAGAACAGTCCAGCCCTCTGGTCACGCGAAGAGTCGACCAACTGTTTGCTGATATCTCGGACAACTCGATGAGCGCTCGGACCCCATGGCCCTAGAGTTTCAACCCCAAACGGCTCAAACACATAACTTCCAATGAGGTTATTATATTTACGCCGTTTGAGGTTTTCTGCACCTGCAGCAGCCGCCCCAGCACAGCCCGCCGTACTCAGAAGATGGGATGGCGCAAGGGTATCGACACATGTTGCATCCCACACCAAAGGCCTACCCAATTTCCAAGGCATTATAGTCATCCCATCTGGTCTCTTCCCATCGTCACGTGCCAAGCCATTGGGTTCTAAAACAGCTGGCACCCCGGCGGTGACAAGAGCTCGACGGATGATGTCATTAATACTGGCATGCCGTGCTATCCGACCAGCGCTTCTGCTGCAAGATAGGCCATGGTGTCCGAGGCGGTCGACTGCTTCGCCACACTGACATCGATGTGGAGCTCCACTAGGAGCACCTAGACGCAGGCATGTAGCGATCCGGAAGGTGGTGTCACTTAGCAAAGTACCTATGTTAGGTGACGGTAAAGCCTGTAGCCAAAGGCCCGACTCCCATTCACCCACAGCCAGTAGGCGAGCGCGCTCAGCAGTATTGGTGGACGTATTAATGAGATTATTCCGTACCAACCTGCAGAGCGGCTCATCCCACTGTCTCTGGGAAGATGGATTTTCGGGCAACGCCTTGTCCGGGCAAGTGATTTTCCAGGCGCTTACTGCATCGGCCAAGCACGGCACCTCACAGCTAACCAGTGATGGAGTCAAAATTCTTTTGGTCAACTGTTGAGTGCTGTGGACCGAAGACAGGAACGCCGCTAGGCTTACACTAGAAATTTTGCGGATGCCGAGCCCACCAAAACGAATGGGTAGCGTGGCTTGTAGCCACGCTCGGTCATCCAGGGCCACATTTAAAATGGAAGTCAGAGTATACCGAATTGTCTGATCAATTTTGTCCAAGAGATGTGGCTGCTTCCATAAAGGGGAAGAGCGGAGAAAATACATGAAATTTGGTGCAAAACAACAATACCGTATGAGGGTGAAGGCCGAATGTAGGTTAATTTTAGAAAGTCTTTCCGAAATGTTTTTAAAACGTTCAATTTTGTCGTCAATGAATAAAGAAAAACTGTCTTCCAAAATTGGAGAACCTAGGAGGTGCAGTGTACTTTTATCTATAATTTTGATTTCGGGAGCTATTGAATAAAATTTCTGTAGAGTCGATTGTCTGTCAGTACTGTCAGGAACAAAAATTTCGCATTTTGAATGATTTAGATCAAGGCCGATGGATCGAAATTGGTCTTTCAGGAATTGGAAATCTTTCAAAACAGTATCTACCTCACCTCCCAGGGTTCCATCATCCAAATAAATTCATTACAAAGAGCAAATAATAATAATACAAATGTCAAATAGTAAATTATTACAATGTCAAAATAAATTCATAACAAATGTCAATAAAAATGAAATCATAACAAATTTCAAAAGGGAAAAAAATGATAATGTCAAAAAATAAAATAAAAATCAAAAAGTAAATTATTACAGTGTCAAAAATAAATTCATAACAAATGTCAAAAAATAAATAAAATCATAACAAATGTCAAAAGGAAAAAAAAAAATTATAATGTCAAAAAATTAAATAAAAATCATTGCAGATGTCGAAATAAATTCCAATATAATAAAATCTATAAAACATAAAACGGACATGGAAAAAATGACAATATATGAAAGTTTTTAATCATCGTTAAAGAATTCATTTACCGAATAATAGCATTTGTCAACTAGCAGTTTTTTGAGTCGTTTAATAAATATTCTATCACTTTTCTCGGTTTTGATGTCATTCGGTATTTTGTTGTATATTTTTATGGAGCTTATGTGAGGACTCGAACAGTTTGATGGAGGTATTGCAAGCATGTTTTTAAATTGAGAACGCGGTGCGTATCGGCGAGGTTGGTCGGTTATTTTTTTATAGAAATTAGGATTCTGCCTCACTAATTTACAGATTTCTAGAATGTAAATTGATGATAATGTAAGAGTTTTTAATTTACGAAAATGCGGTCTACAAGTGTCATCATTATTAATATTTACAATTATTCGAAGACATTTTTTTTGTAAGATAAACAAGTCATTGCTATCTACACTGTTTCCCCAGAGGATGATACCATACGAGAGCCATGCGTATGCATATGCATAGTAAGCAGACAGGGCAGTTTTAAGATCGGTTGATTTTTTAAGTTCACGTAATGCATAAATAAAGCTAGATAATTTAGATTTAATTTTCTGGATATGCGCTTTCCAGGTCATATGGATATCCAAATTCAGTCCTAGCAGGGTAAAAATATCAACGCTTTCCAGTTTTATGCCGTCAAATGCAAAATTAATATTTAAGGGATTTTTTTGGCGAGGCCTAAATTGCATTATTTTGGTTTTTGAATAATTAAGTTCTAGATTGTGGTCTTTCATCCAATTTTGTATATTTTTCATAATGTTATTTAAATTAGCATTTAATTGTTGCGAGTCAATACATGAAGTAATTACAGAGATGTCATCGGCGAACAGTACGCACGAATCTGTCATTATCTTAGGGAGGTCGTTTATATAAATCAAAAAAAGCAGACATCCGACCACACTACCTTGCGGAATAGAATGTCCAATGCAAAGCCCATTAGAACGTATTCTGTTTAATTCTCCAGTAAATTCATCCAAATGTTCTATTTCTACGAATTGTTCCCTATTTTGTAGGTAAGATGTAAACCATTTATGTGTTATTCCTCTTATACCGATACCGTACAGTTTGTCAAGTAGTATTTTATACTGCACTTTGTCATATGCCTTAGTCATATCAAGCAAGATACCTAACGCGTATTTTTTATTATTTAAAATGTTCAGTATTTCTTGCGTGTATTTATAAGTTGCTAACACCGTGGATCGTTTTTTTCGAAAACCATTTTGACAGTCATCAAAAATATTGAACTTTTCACAAAAACTATAAACGCGTTTGCACATTGCTTTTTCAAATATTTTTGATGCAGTAGGTAGTAATGCAATTGGACGGTAGTTGTTGGGATCTAACTTCGAGTTTTTCTTATGGATTGGTTTAACTATTGTTTTCTTTAAAGCATCAGGGAATATTCCTTCAGTGAAAGATTGTTTAACCAATAAGTAAAATGGAGTTGTCAACTCGTTAACACATGTTTTTATCAATATTGGAGGAAGTTCGTCTAATCCGTGACTATATTTACTTTTAAGATTTTTAATAATTTGTTTTATTTCCTGCGGTGTGGGTGGGTATAGAAACATAGTGTTATCAGTGGGTCGGAGCACGGGTCGGCCGCGCGGCTCCGACTCACCCTGCTTTGTTTGTCCTACTGATGCGAAAAATTCATTGAATGTGTTAGAAACTTGTTTTGGGTCGGACGTAAGTTTATTGTGGATCGTCAATGTAATGTTTTGATGAGTTTTATTCAGGTTTTTATTGGTACGTTCCTTAATGATTTTCCACATCGACTTTGTTTTATTAGATGAATTTTTAATTTCCCTAATGTACTGTATTCTTTTTGATTTAAAATACTACAATGTAGCTTCAAGAAACCGCAGACCTGAGTGTATGGTTTTAATTTCAACTCGACACCTCCACGCGTTCCCGAGATAAAAGGTCTTGACAGAGAGACAGATGTTTGTAAAAAGATACAAACGTCACGATTCATAATGATTCATCTCAACAGTACTTTATCTATTGAAAGGTGTGATAATAATAACAATTACATATGTTTTGATTATCATATTCATTTGGCAAGGGATTGCCTTTGTGGGGAACTCAATCTTCCTTATACGTATTTGTCTATGGACTGTTAATATACTATGACTTAATGATATCGTTACGACATCATCATCTTTAATTCAGCCGTAAGACGTCCACTAATGGCCATTGGCCTCTCCCAAGTGTCGCCATAACAACCGTTCCTGTGCGTCTCGCATCCATCGGATTCACAAGACCCTCACCAGGCGTGCTATTCTCTAAGAACGCCTTGAGCGCAGCGCTGGCCGCAGCGACGAAATCCAAATAGGTACATTGGATTAAAGAAAGAAAGAAAGAAAGAAAAGAAAGAAAACTATTTTATTTGGCATACACACTCGTAGATACACACAATGTAGTAACAACATGTAGACACTAATAAATTATTATAATTAAAAAAAAAAGACAACTAGCAATGTGTGTCTCAGGGCGGCGCCAAATAGGTCCAGATCAGCAATAATGCCAGACAACTACATGGTAGTTGCCTGACGCTGGTTTTCTATTGAACCTTATTAACAATCTAATGAACCTATACATTGGATTGTAACTTCAATGTACTGCGCTCTCGACTCGTCGCTGCGGCCAGCGCTGCGCTCAAGGCTGTTTTCTTAGAGAATAGCACGCCAGGTCATAAGTCCACCTTGTAGGAAGCTTTCCAGTACTGCGTCTCTGGTACGTGATCGCCACTCCAGAACCGTGGAACTCCAGGCCTCCCATAAAGAGGACCGATGACCTGGTGATATTCGCATGAATCCGATGCGAGTCACACAGGAGACAGGATCGGTCGTTTTGGCGTTGTGGCGCTGTTGGCGCGTCAGCCGTCACCATCTATTCTTGCACAGTGTTGTTAATGTTTATGTAATATTTTACTTATTACACTACTAAGCCTGTAAAGTATGAACGAACGTTTTCAATCAAATTTGATTTGAAGTGTTCTAAAATGTAGAATTTATATATATGAATAGTTGCGTAGTCGGATACGCCTTACAACGTCGAAACGTCATTATACTCGATGGGCCTAAATAGGTACTCGTGGACCCAGTATCTGGAATAGGTATTGTGCGGACACGTACTTCTAAGACTCAGTATGCATTCTACCTAATATATCTCACCTCTAGTGGCGACTTAGGGCAGGGTTATATCCAGCTGAGGACGTGTCGGCTGACATAATGAAGGACAATATGTCACGTGCCTCTATGTTAAGTTGGTAGGTAATTTCCAGTGAAAGATATTCAACTAAAATAAATATTTGTTTGTAAAATATTATCTTATTATGCTTATCTCTTTACCAGTTAAGTACCCAAATCTTTATGATGAAGAATAATTAACCCGAGAGGTTAAAACGATTAAGATTAATACGCCAAAGAACTGTACAATTTGGGTGGCCATATATGCTGCACAACGTCATTTTGAGTACAATATTGACAGGTTTACATTGTCCTCAACGGGAGCATTCGCGTGTAATGTGACAAATGTGACAATATAGATTCGACTTTGAGCATTACATTACAATACTACCTCCCTGACTAACGAGCATTCGCGTGTAATGAAATACCTACTATAGAATTGACTTTGAGCATTAGCTTTTAGTTGATTCCATAATGTCGGACAAAGCAGTCATTGTGCTGAGTGTATACGATATTGGTGTCATGAATTATTTAAAAGCCAGCGAAATAGGTACAGGCAGTTTGGATATTTTATAAAGAATCAACTGACCCATAAGTTGTATGTTACAAGTTGTATCAAGATATTACACGTTGTATCATTACAAGGTGCGCATTGTAATGCTCGGTTCTCTTCATTTCTTTGTAAGAAAAAAAAAATGTAGAGGAAATTTTTTAATTGATATAAATCAGTGCTTGACTGCTTACCTGATGGTAAGCAGTGATGCTATCGTTGTTGATGAGGTGCACTAGTTTACTGAGAGCCTATTCACTCTAGCCTTAAAGACTCCTAAATTAAAATCGAACGGGAAGACCGTGGCAGGCAAACTGATTAGTTTATTAATTACTTAAACTGATTTAGGTTAGCGAAGTGGTTGAACGATTGGCTGCAGCGCTACGTCACAGTATTACAATGCTACGTGTCGTCGATTCGATTCTCTCACGGATCAAATAATTTAAGGCGTATAGTCCCTTGAACCATCTGACTGAAATTATGTGAACGCAACTCTCGCACTCGCCTAGGCGGCAGTACGCAAATCTGTGCATTTATTTGCAGCCAGCAGCGCCCGGAAAGCGCTTTAAATCCATTTTCTCTGCGAGATATTGATTGATTTACATATGCAATGTTCACTTTGAAGGATATTTAACCACCAATTTTTATGTGTAAAAATGTTTCTAAAGGTCCAAGCCGTTTCGAAGGAGTAGGGAAAAGTTGCGAAAAGTTGCGAAATTGCTAAATATTTTTTTTTGACAAAAGTATTAATTGCACGAAAAAATCAAATGTTGATATTATTGTTCATGAATCTATAATAAACATATATTTTTTTCAAACCAATTGACCTAGCCGTTACGGAGGAGTAGGCCTCAGAAAATCACTGTTTTATGGCACTTTTCGGGCGCTTGGCCCTTAATAGCTTATAGACTGGTGTTCTGGGGCTGAGTATCTTATGTGTATGACTTTATGTTTTGTGAACACACACACGATACTGGAGTTATACCTAATTACCTAGTACGACTATAAGGCAACGCTTTTAAAAACAAAAAAAAACATGTTCGAAGTGCCAATGATCCATTTATTACAAAATTAATTCGTTAGAATCGAAAAATATTAGTTAAAAACCTGTTACTGATCGCTCTTTATCTGTAGACCATTTTTTTTTTTTGACGTGGGCAACCAAGAAATTAAATACAGGTTGTCTTTGACGTCGACGCTCAAACGAATACCTTGGATCCTGTACATGATTTCAGACCCCGAGAGTGGTATTTTTCGTCGGTTTTTTCCTATTTTTGTTTTAATCTTTAGGTTAATTTTATCTGTATAAAGTCGTTTTTCTAACCAACCTGATGATATTTTTAGTAAAAAAAGAGAGGTCAAATACACCGCGTATATTCACCTGCTTTGGTTGGAATGAGAGGGCGTGACAGACTTTAACTGTTTGTCAGTAAAAGTCTGACACACGCATGTGTTCCTTCAGTTGCTCTTTGCGTTCTGCGGTCGCGGTAACTTCGGATCATCCGCAATGATGCACTGGTTTTGAATACCGCCTAACTTATAGATAGATATTTTATAATGTACACCAAAATTCAAATTACAATAGGAACTTAAAATTAATAGGGTGTCACAATGGACGGTCTCTATCTTATAGTATAATTAATTAAGAATTCAGGTAGGCTACTAATCTGATTCTGGAGATCTTTGAAAGCCTCAAATATCTCTAGAATCAGATAAGTACCTCAAAAAATTAAACTGTTTTCCTTTGGGTAACTTATTACCTAAGGGAATACAGTTTACTGCGCTTAAAACTAAGGATATAAATTTTATTATAGCAGTATACAACACAATAATATAGGGTACTTTGTAAATAGGAGTAAATATACACTACTAACGACGTTATCCACATAATTTTAATGCAATATAGCTGGCTGTTAAAAGAAAATATCGATAAGATTAAATTGTTAGGAAGAAAGAGAAGGATACAAATCTAGAAAAAGATAAAAGGATATAAAAAGAAAAAAAAAGTATTTATTTTGGCGCACAAAACATTGAAGACAACAAAAACTAAAGATAAGACCGAGTTTTTGATATGCAGCTAAATGAGCTGTCTAAATCACTATCTTTTCTTTACACTATTTTAATAAGCGCTTTCAGATACCCCAATTTGAACGAGCTACCACAATAGAGTATACGAGTATCAATTGTTTTTCAATTCGCGCCGCATCGCTTCGGGTTTTCGTGAATCGCCTTCATAGACACCGGAGAGTATCACCGCAAAATCATAGGCCCGTATTAATAAACGTTCCTCAGCACAAGATCTCGTACTTAATACCAAGCTTGAGGTCTTGATCGTATTAATAAACGAGATTCACAAGCTTAAGCTCAAGCTCAAGCTCAGCTTAGGTTTACGGCATCAGCCGAGTGTTGTCTGATTAATAAACGAAACTCGAAACTTAAGTTTACAACAATCTCTGTACTTGAGCTGCCAGATCATGAGTGTAGACCGACCGGGACTTGAGGTCGTGATTATCGTAGCGCGAAACATGGAGTTTGTAAATATTTTGAGTCGAATTAATTAGGTATTACGACGAAATAGAGAGTACTATTATGCTATTTTATGGCCTTTGCGATATCGTTTATCAAAAATTGATGTAAGAAATGCTTCAAATCCTTTTGGATTGCCAAGTAAATAAAAAAAAAATCAGATTTGTTCAAGATTCGGTATTTTATATTCCCATTAAAAGGCATTATATTTTAAACTTCGGCCAATGTGACGTAATCGCTCACGTAAGCTAAGCTTGAGTACAGCGCATTGAGGAGCTGATCTTGGTAACTGAGATCCTGTACTCATGTGTTTATTAATTAGCAAAGATCTTGAGCTTCTGTCATCGTATAATCGGGGATCAAATGATATCACACTTGAGGACGGAGTTGAGCATCGTTTATTAATACGGGCCTTAGTTTCCTACATCAAACTTGTTACCGACGGGTCTTTTAAATAATTAGGTAATTAATTTCATCAAGTAAATCACCAAAACTGGATCTCCAATTCTTGCTGGTAATGACCGATTTCACGATGCCCATAATACAACCATCTTTGTCAAAACCAGTTCATATGAGAGATCGATAATGGTTTCCTCTTTCGAAAATCAAGCGTTGATCATTGACCTGTTTAAATGATAACTTTTTTTAATTAATAATTTTGTTAATTCTGGTCGACTTTGTTTACTAGGTATACCTACCTACTATATTTATGTATTTCATCTCTACTGCTTTCGAAACATTAAAATATTTTTTTCATTATTTTAAATATGTAGTATGAGGGACTAGACTGAACTAGACACTCACCGACCCCATAGTCAAACCATTGCAACGGTTTTTTTTTTTATAATTATTGATAGGCTCCCGTTTGACCACTATCTCACCTGATGTGGCCAACGATGGAGCGCGCCTTCCTAGAAGTAACCTATTGACTCTTGACTTGAGGGTCTTAGTTTATAATTTTACTTACCATTTTAGAATAAAATTAATACAATAATAATAATAATTGTGAGGAAGCGTCTTCACTTCCCTAGTCTTCGCACCTACTAAATATATTTAAGAAAAACCCGAAGACATGAAATACATAATAATAATACCTAGTAAACAAAGTCGACAAGAATTAACAATATTATTTGTAAAAAAGTTAATATTAGGCCATTTTTTTTAAATCACTAGATATTCATTTTTTTCCAGGCATTACACTACAATTCCTGTAGGATGGTGCAGGTAAAAACATCTATTCCCTAATTTTTTTATTAAATGGAAAATTTAATGGCGAAATAAGCTTAGCAAGCTACCGGCGGTCAGAGATTTACAGAGAAAATCCTCCTAACAATACGAGCCGTGACCAAAAGTACCGTTTACTGAATCAACGATAGGTGTACCTCTACCAAATCCAAGAATTCAGTAAAAAATATCATTTGCCATGTATATCGCTTGCAAGAAAGCAAAACTACGCACTATCTCTCACAGCGAAAACACCTCAGTGTCCCAGCAGTAAGAACATTACAAGCGGGTCACGCATATGCTAATTTACAAATCCATGGTGCATTGTCTTAAAATAGCAATGATCATAACAACAGTTACAAGAAACAAAACTTAGGGTCGCCGTACACAGGCCATCGGCCACAACCACTAAATGCCACGCTGCGCCGCCACCGGCATATTACCTGTAGTTTTCATACATTTAATATATTTAAATATTAAATATATGCAATATATATAATATAATAAAGAGGTAAAGTTTGTTTTTATGTATTTTCATTAACACACACACACACACACACACCATTACTTGTACAGACACCCATACGAGGACTATAGTCATAAGTCACAATCCGAGGACCTCCTAGAAAACTAGGTTAGAGACGACTTACGACCTTATTAACAAGACAGAAAGAAAGAGAAAACAATATTTGGGGTGATGAGACTATTCGTATAGCGCTATCTCAACATTTTTTGGTATGACTTTCTGTAAACGATGCGGGGACCTAAATACACTCGCAAACCCGCCTGGGTAGTACCATCCGAGGACCTGTGTGTGAGCCAAACGAGGACCTTAACCATGTGACCAGAGACGCCTATACGAGGACTTCATTTTTCACACTTTTTCTTATTACTTGCATGATGCGAGGACCTAGTATTAGAATATTCACGAACAATACGAGGACGTTTTTCCAGGTAGGGCTTGTACTAAACGAGGACCTTTTCTGAATTTCCAATAGCCGTTTCTTACACACTTATAATTTTACCATAATAATATTTGAGCTATATTATTAGATATTTAACCAGTTACACACACCAATTTCTCGATTTAAGTACTATCAGAGGACTTAGCATGATAATGTTTAAAATAAAAAAGAGAAGGCATTCTAAGCACTACGTGCGTCGTGTTGGAAACACGTGGACAATTACAATTTGCTGCAACTGAAATCATCTACATCTACATGTGACACAACTCTTTAATGGGCAAGTGTATTGTCGTAACAGCATTACAGTTGATTAAGTGAAATGAAGTTGCAGCTTGAATCGTCTCCATGTAAGACTGCTTTTCAACAGTTACTTGTATCATCTTTTTTTTGGTGGGTAGAAATCATCCAAATGACATCGCTCGCTCTTGGGCGGAGCTGGAGATAGTGTCAGACTCTTGAGTAAAAAAATCAACCCGTTCTTTCTTGCCTTTCATACAGGGGCCGAGTCTTCCTTTCCTTGGCCTTTCGACCCAGCTGGGCCCTTGCTGTTGCTGACGACTCCTTGAGGCGCGCGGGAACTCGGCCTCCTTTGCTAGCATTACTGCACAAGTCCGAGGCTATGTGTTTCCACGGCCTTCGGAACGCGCCACCATCGGGTTCCCAATTGGGACCCGGTAGGAGGAGTTCACATCGGGGTCGGGTTGACGATAAAGCACCTGAGACTCGTCCTTGACAGCTTGTGGAATTTTGTGGAGCACTTCTGAGATCTGGCACTCAAACTGAACCGGACTGGCTCAAGCGGCTCTTGCCCAACCTGGGCTTGGGGGGTCCAGACGCCTCCTACCGGAGACTACGCAGGAATCGTTCGGTCCATGGCCCTTTATGGGTCGCCAGTGTGGGCGCCGTCGTTGCGTCAGCAACCGAGAGCCAAGCTGAACGCATGCCTGAGGGTCATGGCTGAGATACCGCATGGTTTCCCGCGAAGCGGCGAGCCTTCTTGCTGGCGTGCCACCATGAGATCTGGAGGCAACAATCCTTGCACGCACGAACAATTTGCGCGTGGAGATGCAACGCCGGAGCGAAAATCCGCTGCCCTGACAGGTCGTGGCGTGGCGGACGAGTTCCGGCTGGATCTCATGGTGGACTATCGCAACCCAGTACTGGGCACGTCACAATTATGGCGGTAAGTCCCGTCTTTGAGGCGTGTCTGGCAAGACCTCACAGCGGCCTCACCTTCCGCATGACGCAGGTTCTCACCGGACATGGTAAGTTCGGGAGGTACCTGCACCGGATTTGTGCGGAGCACACGGTAGAAGTGTGCCCCGCTTGGTCGGAGCATCGCTGTGTCCATGTGGGGGTGATCGGCGGTGGCGATCTCTCGCGCCGGGCTTTAGTACAGGCCATGGTCCAGATCGAAAAGGAGTGGCAGGCGGTCGCCTCCTTCTGCGAAGCAATAATGCTAGTAAAGGAGGAGGTCGACCGGATGAGGCGCTCACGCCCCAGCCACTGCTGGGATTAAGATTCCGAGTTCCGGCCGCCGAAGGCGCGGGCTTGCGTACAGCGAGCAATGGGTAGCTCGCTGTCCGACTGTCAGGTAACCGTCCGGACCAAACCCAAATCGTCGACGGCTGAAGGAACGGGGTAGGTTTTTTAGTTAGTAAGAGTCTGACACTATCTCCCGCTCCGCCCAAGAGCAGGAGATGTCATGTGAATGATTTTTGCCCGGAGAAAAAAAAACGCTATTCATTGACATTGACTCCGACTACCGTAATTTATAGCTTAAAAGTTTTTAAATTGTAATTTTCGAGTATTTTATGTGCCGTTTAATTTAATAAGTTTAAATTAACAAGCTTATTATTTTCAAAATTATGCTCGCTATGTGTTTGTTATCTAAGAATAAGAAATGCTTATTCTGCACAAGGCACTCTTATTTACCTCAAGCAATTGAGAGAGTTTTGGCACTCTTAGTATTGTTTAGTCTTTTATTCAAACAGCTGATCGGAGTGGTCCCTCTTAACTGAAAGAGTTATGTTTTTTTTTTATGGTGGGAAAAAATCATCCAATGACAACCCCCGCTCTTGGGCGGAGCGGGAGATAGGGTCAGACTCTTACTGACTAAAAGACCCACCCCGTTCCTTCGCCTTCATACCGGGGCTCGAGCGCCTTTTCGGATAACCCTGGCCCCAGTAGGCTTCGACCCGGCTGGGTCCCTGCTGTTGCTGACAACTCCTTGAGGCGCGCGGGAACAGTGCGCGCCGTCGACGACTTGGGCTTGGTCCGGACAGTTACCGGACGGCCGGACAGCGAGCTACCCAATGCTCACTGTCAGCAAGCTCGCGCCTACGGTGGCCGGAAATCGGGATCAGAATCCCGGCGGTGGCGATAACGCCGTTGCCTGATGCGTTCGGCCTCCTCCTTTGCGAGCATTACTGCTTCGCAGAAGTCAGCGACCGTCTGCCACTCCTCCTCGCTCCGGACCATGGCCTCAACCAAGACCCGGCGCGAGAGGTCTCCGCCGCCGATCGCCCCCACGAGGGCACGGCGATGCTCCGCCCAAGCAGCCTTGCTGCAACACCTCGACTGGGTGCTCCACCTTGTCCTCCGGGCATTCCGCACAGTGGCGACACCCGGGCGTCACTTCCGCACGAATCCGGTGCAGGAAACTCCCGAACGAACCATATCCGGTGAGGACCTGCGTCATGCGGAAGGTAAGGACGCCGTGAAGTCTTTCCAGCCTCGCCTCAAAGAGGGAAAGGGTTATGTTGATCATTGATATGTTTACTATTTTTATGTAATAAAAGTGAGTATGGCAATTAATAAAAGGGCATAAAATGCTGATCAATTTATGCTTTTTACTTAAGATCGGCCAAATATCAAGGACGTAGTAGTCAATTGACAAAGGCCAGATTAGGTAATTTTAAAACCGATTGAATTAAATAGTTTTTTTTTATAGATAATTAATTGTACTCAGAATAATGTTTCATGACATCTAGCAATGCATAAGAACTCTCTCTCAGAACAGAAGTTTCGATACTATTGAAATTTCAATAATCAATACACACGGAAAACCTATCCAAATGGGGACCTAAATACACTTGTCTGGAAAAGCTACCCATGTGGGGACTTATATACACACTGTCTGGAAAAGCTACCAACCCGAGGACATTTGTGTGAAGATTTACACATAAGTCTCCACAAGGTACTTAAAATATGACTGAAGTGTTAAAAGTGGTGTGTAAAAATTTTAAGTGGCGCCGCCTAGCGGTTACACACGGTCGTGTATGAACATGAAATTTCGCAACCAAACCGAGGTCCACCAAGGTTGATATCAACTTTTCCTTATTAAGTATATAGAAAGGTTCAAAATCGCACGTAGAATACGATGAACTGGGTCGGGCCATCCGAGGACGTACGAAAAGGTCCTCGCATTGAAAAGGTCCTCAGATGTGCCTTGTGTATTCATGCGCATGTCCTCGCATGGTACTTAAAACAAACACACGAACACATTTATTGTGCGTACAGCCAAGGAGTGGAATTCCCTGCCGGAGTCTGTGTTTCCTGATAGCTACAACTTAGGAGTCTTTAAGTCGAGAGTGAATAGGTTTCTTCTAGGCAAGCGTGCTTCATCTTCGACCACATCATCGCTTACCATCAGGTGAGATAGTGGTCAAACGCGCCTATCATTAATAAAAAAAAAGACGGGTTGCACTCCGGGAGTGCCGGCAGAAGTGAAAACTTGATTATTAACGTTGAGCATGTTTGATATTTTGGAATGGTTAGGGAATAATTTTGCACCAATTGCTTTATCAGTATAAAAGTACTATCATTTATGTGGTAGAATACAATATTCATTTATTGCGCTATCGTACACAAACATGACAATTTATATTACATTAAAAATTTAACACTTTAAAACTATTACAATTATTTTACATTAAAAAGTTTATCTCTCCGAAAAACTACTGAGGTGTCAAGGGACACCCGGATGGAACGAAGTTCCGTTCTGGCTTGCTTTCTATAAGAGAGAGAAAGAGAGAAAGACAGAGAAACATGCGCACGCCGCACGGCTTACAATAGCTTACTATAGAAAAAGTGTCGTTACAACTTTTCGTGAGAATTTTTTCCATCTAGCCAATACAATATAACTAAAAAATACTATCCTATTTTATGTACATTTTGACAGCACTATTTCAACATCTTCGAAACCATGAAAACGACACTCATGACGAAAAAGTTGATAATTTCTGACATCCGCCATCTTAGATTTACATTTTGACAGCACTATCGGCTTCAACAACCTCGAAAACCATGAAAAAGACACCCATATCGAAAAAGTTGATAATTTATTGCAGCCACCATCTTAGATTTAAATTTTGACAGTACTATCGGTTTCAACACCCTCGAAAACCACGAAAACGACACACATGAGGAAAAAGTTGATAATTTCTTGCAGCCGCCATCTTGGATTTACATTTTGACAATACTATCGGTTTCAACAGCCTTGAAAACCATGAAAACGACACCCATGACGAAAAATTTAATAATTTTTTGCAGCCGCCATCTTGGATTTATATTTTGACAGTACTATCGGTTTCAACACCCTCGAAAACCATGAAAACGACACCCATGACGGAAAATTTGATGAAAACCATGAAAACGACACCCATGACGGAAAATTTGATAATTTCTTGCAGCCACCATCTTGGATTTATATTTTGACAGTACTATCGGTTTCAACACCCTCGAAAACCATGAAAACGACACCCATGATGAAAAAGTTGATAATTTCTTGCAGCCACCATCTTGGATTTATATTTTGACAGTACTATCGGTTTCAACACCCTCGAAAACCATGAAAACGACACCCATGACGGAAAAGTTAATAATTTCTTGCAGCCGCCATCTTGGATTTATATTTTGACAGTACTATCGGTTTCAACACCCTCGAAAACCACGAAAACGACACCCATGACGAAAAAGTTGATAATTTCTTGCAGCCGCCATCTTGGATTTACATTTTGACAGTACCATCGGTTTCCACGCCCTCGAAAACCATGAAAACGACACCCATGGCGAAAAAGTTGATAATTTCTTGCAGCCGCCATCTTGGATTTACATTTTGACAGTACCATCGGTTTCCACGCCCTCGAAAACGATGAAAACGACACCCATGACGGAAAATTTGATAATTTCTTGCAGCCACCATCTTGGATTTATATTTTGACAGTACTATCGGTTTCAACACCCTCGAAAACCATGAAAACGACACCCATGACGGAAAAATTAATAATTTCTTGCAGCCGCCACCTTGGATTTACATTTTGACAGTATTATCGGTTTCAACACCCTCGAAAACCACGAAAACGACACCCATGACGAAAAATTTGATAATTTCTTGCAGCCGCCATCTTGGATTTATATTTTGACAGTACCATCGGTTTCAACGCCCTCGAAAACCATGAAAACGACACCCATGACGAAAAAGTTGATAATTTCTAGCAGCCGCCATCTTGGATTTATATTTTGACAGTACCATCGGTTTCAACACCCTCGAAAACCATGAAAACGACACCCATGACGAAAAAGTTGATCATTTCTTGCAGCCGCCATCTTGGATTTACATTTTGACAGTACCATCGGTTTCAACACCCTCGAAAACCATGAAAAGGACACCCATGACGAAAAAGTTGATAATTTCTTGCAGCCGCCATCTTGGATTTATATTTTGACAGTACCATCGGTTTCAACACCCTCGAAAACCATGAAAACGACACCCATGATGAAAAAGTTGATAATTTCTTGCAGCCGCCATCTTGGATTTACATTTTGACAGTACCATCGGTTTCCACGCCCTCGAAAACCATGAAAACGACACCCATGACGAAAAAGTTGATAATTTCTTGCAGCCGCCATCTTGGATTTACATTTTGACAGTACCATCGGTTTCCACGCCCTCGAAAACCATGAAAACGACACCCATGGCGAAAAAGTTGATAATTTCTTGCAGCCGCCATCTTGGATTTACATTTTGACAGTACCATCGGTTTCCACGCCCTCGAAAACGATGAAAACGACACCCATGACGGAAAATTTGATAATTTCTTGCAGCCACCATCTTGGATTTATATTTTGACAGTACTATCGGTTTCAACACCCTCGAAAACCATGAAAACGACACCCATGACGGAAAAATTAATAATTTCTTGCAGCCGCCACCTTGGATTTACATTTTGACAGTATTATCGGTTTCAACACCCTCGAAAACCACGAAAACGACACCCATGACGAAAAATTTGATAATTTCTTGCAGCCGCCATCTTGGATTTACATTTTGACAGTACTATCGGTTTCAACACCCTCGAAAACCACGAAAACGACACCCATGACGAAAAAGTTGATAATTTCTTGCAGCCGCCATCTTGGATTTACATTTTGACAGTACTATCGGTTTCCACGCCCTCGAAAACCATGAAAACGACACCCATGACGGAAAATTTGATAATTTCTTGCAGCCACCATCTTGGATTTATATTTTGACAGTACCATCGGTTTCAACACCCTCGAAAACCACGAAAACGACACCCATGGCGAAAAAGTTGATAATTTCTTGCAGCCGCCATCTTGGATTTACATTTTGACAGTACCATCGGTTTCCACGCCCTCGAAAACCATGAAAACGACACCCATGACGGAAAATTTGATAATTTCTTGCAGCCACCATCTTGGATTTATATTTTGACAGTACTATCGGTTTCAACACCCTCGAAAACCATGAAAACGACACCCATGACGGAAAAATTAATAATTTCTTGCAGCCGCCATCTTGGATTTACATTTTGACAGTATTATCGGTTTCAACACCCTCGAAAACCACGAAAACGACACCCATGACGAAAAATTTGATAATTTCTTGCAGCCGCCATCTTGGATTTATATTTTGACAGTACCATCGGTTTCAACACCCTCGAAAACCATGAAAACGACACCCATGACGAAAAAGTTGATCATTTCTTGCAGCCGCCATCTTGGATTTACATTTTGACAGTACCATCGGTTTCAACACCCTCGAAAACCATGAAAAGGACACCCATGACGAAAAAGTTGATAATTTCTTGCAGCCGCCATCTTGGATTTATATTTTGACAGTACCATCGGTTTCAACACCCTCGAAAACCATGAAAACGACACCCATGATGAAAAAGTTGATAATTTCTTGCAGCCGCCATCTTGGATTTACATTTTGACAGTACCATCGGTTTCCACGCCCTCGAAAACCATGAAAACGACACCCATGACGAAAAAGTTGATAATTTCTTGCAGCCGCCATCTTGCAATTGTACCGACACTTTTACTGTCAAAATATAAATTATTTTGACAGTAAAAGTGTCGGTAAAATTTTTCGTGAGAATTTTTTCCGTCTAGCCCCCTTTCACAACGCGCGATAAGGGATAGCTGTCTACTCTCCATCCGTCTTACGCTTTTTCGATCAGGGTCACGTGTCCTGACGCGAGTTTAAGATTTTATACCCATTACAGAAAAAGTGCTCAACGCCGCTAAAGAAGTTTTCACTTCAAAAAAAAAAAAAAATTTTCGTTTGTAGGATGTAATCTCTCCAAGTCTGATCGCAAATTTTTTTTTATACTGTATAATATATAGAAAGAAAGCTGCCTTATTTCTGGGTGACTTAAGCTATATTTTATGGCACACGCGGGCGAAGTCGCGGGCAAAAGCTAGTTTAATAAAAACTCGCTGCACACGGTTGACGCCGGTGACCGAAAGCCGAAAGTCGCCACATGCTACAAATCGGCGCTGCTCGCTTCTTGTGGCCCGTACCGGCCACTAAACGCCGACACAAAACGCCGCGGCATGCCATTCTCGCATAAACCCTTTTTCGACAGAGTCCATTAAATGATACTGTAACGCAGCTCACCTCGTCGGTAGGCTCGTTTAGGGATTCTTCTATGAAATCAAACACTTCGGGCGACGCACTCTTATATTTTTTTACTTATTTAAACGAATTCATGCTTTCCTTACAAAAATCACTTCAACACTGAAAAAACAACAGACATTCTTTATTCTACTAACTTTCAAACCTATTCTAGAACAGCATAATCCTTCGCATTATATTTTACAAGCCAGTTCGTTGGTTACATAAAAAAGCAACTCATGCGATCTCCTTTTGATATCAGAATACTGTGCGCATAGGTTAAAAAAAGTAGTAGCCACCGGCCACAAGTGGCTGTCGCTCGCTTCAGCTCCCTCTGTGGCCACTTCTAGCTTCTCGTGGCGCCGTTTGTGGCTGTCGCGTGTGGTCCGTGTGCGACAACCTTTATGCAATCAAACACACGACTGATTGTGTTTTAATTTGTCCTGCGATGTTCGTTGAGTTCATAATTACCTCATGTATTTATGGGTGTTCATTATTTTTTATAAGATTTGTTTTATTTCCTGTTGGATTGTTTAGCCACGTGTAGGTGATATTACTAGTGATAGATCAAATGAGAATAAGCATGAGAAAAATATTTGTTATCTAATCAGTTTAATCAATAAATATAAAAAAATAGAACACAAATTATAAAAAAATACCTATTGTAAAAAAAATATCAAAAGGATCATAGCGAAGTCCCGAACAAAATTTTGCTGGCATATGTTTTTAGCGTATTGTGATGAAAAATATACAAAAGTATACAGAATAAATTTCTAAACAATATTGTCTTAGACATTACTATTAATAGAATTCTTATATTAAAGATATTCCAGTTTAAAGTTGGTGAGATTACGTATATTATGTTAACCGGTCAATCGTGGAAATTACAGACACAATAGAAAGACAATAGGTGCGTAATACCTACGTACCTCCTTATGAATTTTTTTTTGTCCTGTCAAATGTTATGTTTTCTTTTACTTGACCAAGATTTATATTAGTGGCAACATTAAGAGTTTTGTTTACCGAAAAGACCATGTAGCCAAGAAAGCAAAAAATAAATAAATAAGCCATGATTATTGACTATCGTAAAAAATCTAATTAATTCAGTTTCCAATTATGACGATTTTTTTGCAGTCCATAAACTGGCCATAATCATGATTCGATAAAACAAAGTCAATTATTTCGTTGGTATATATCATGGTAACTTATACAAGTAGACCCCTAATAATTCCATCAACAATTCCCTCGCGCCGTTGTTCTAGATATAACAAATGTAAACAACATCATTTATTAGTAACTGTCTCTCTCTCTAAAGCGCCATTTTATATTTGACGTCAAAGACCATGTCGGAGTTTTAGCGGATTTGAAGCTTTATAACTTTGTTGTTAATGAACATTTTTTAATTGTTTTTCTCCTACATATTTGTTAATAGAATAATGATATTCTGTAAATCAGAGCCAAAAAGTATACCGCGTACGTCAAAGGACTGGAACAATTTGCCTGCTGCGATCTTCCCGTCCGATTATAATTTAGGTGTGTTCAAGGCTAGGGGTGAACAGTGCGCCTCACCATCAACGATTGCATCACTGCTAACTTCTTTTCTTTCATAACACTCTTCACACAATCTCTCCATCTTTTCTTTGGACTCCCTCGCCATGCACATGGTATATAGTCAACTGTCCATCTTTTCTTTGGCCTCGCTTTCCCTCTCTATCCATCCACAGGGCGATCGCCGGCAACGACCTCTCGCAAAAAGGAAAACACGGCCCTGGGACGAAGGCAAAGAAAGAACAGGAGTGGGTTTTTAGTTATTAAAAGTCTGTCACGGTTGTCTTGGTATGGTCATGTGAAGAGGAGGGATGAAGCGCATATTACTAAAAGAGTTCTGAGTATACATGTAGATGGATGGAGAGGGAGAGGAAGGCCGAAAAAAAGATGGTTGGATTGTGTGAAAAGTGATATGAAAGAAAAGGGAGTTAGTGATAGTTTGACGGGTGACAGGACAGAATGGAAGAAGAAAACGTGTTGCGCCGACCCCAAGTAATGTGGGATAAGGGCAGGAAGAAGAAGAAGAAAAGTCTGTCACGCCCTCTTGCTCCGCCCAAGAGCGAGGGATGTCATTAGATAATTTTCCCACCTTAAAAGTTGGTTAATGGTATAAATCTTGGTTGCATAATAATATGTCTGTTTTTCATAACCTGTATTGTAAACAGATCTATAAACAATGCACATTATTTTAATAGCTGAGTTTTTGTGGTCTATGATTCCAGACCAGAATTTTTATTGACCACTCATGTCCAGATTCAATGTTCCCATGCTGCGTAGGCTACAAAAAACATTTAATCTCTTGCCAAAAACCTGTCTAGATTTATGTTTTACTTTTTCTGCTGGAGAACTTTGTTTATATAAGACTACTAGCTGACCCGGCAAACGTTGTTTTGCCATATAAATAATTTTTAAGTAATTTCTTAGTCTAGGGGTATGAAAAATAGATGTTGGCTGATTCTCAGACCTACTCAATATGCTCACAAAATTTCATGAGAAACGGTCAAGCCGTTTCGGAGGAGTACGGGAACGAACATTGTGACACGAGAATTTTATATATAAGATAGCACAGTATTACAATATTCCCTATGTAATACTGTGACTATAGTCTGTCTAAAAAGTCAAACGTCTTGGAAATTTTTAAACGAATTAATAAATCTGTGATATTAATTACATACAATATTTTTTAAAAGATTCTATTAGTAAGCAATGATCATCTCTTTGCAACCTTAATTATTCAACCAGTGTTGACTACATCAGATTTCAAAATTTTGATTATTTGATTAGATTACCCAAGTCGTTTGACTTTGTAGACAGTTTTCGAGCTTATCAGAATTTATTTTTGTGAGGATAGGAATAAATATTATTGATTCTTTAAAAAAAATCTAAGTCTGTCCAGATTGCCTGCTGTTTAACTTTATTTATAAAACTAGTTTTAGATTTGAACAGTTGAATATATATTATATAAGAGATTGGTATTTTTCGTGAAAAAAAAGTCGCTATGGTGACACTTGAGAGAGGCGTATATCCAACATTGGACGTCATTCGTTTGAAATGATGATGATGAAAATTTGGAGTATGCTTTAACACTTTAATTTTTATTCGCAGTCTTATTTTATAAAAATGTTTTCGTGTGATTTTTTTTAGACAAAGTATTAATCGCACAAAAAATCAATACCTAGTTGATAATATTGTTCATGAATCTATAATAAACAAATATTTTTTTCAAACCTTTTAACCTGGTCGTTACTGAGGAGTAGGCTTCAGAAAGTAACTATTTTATGACTTGCATCTTTAGAAACTCATAAAAGTTGGTAATTGATGGTCTTCAAAGTGAATATAGCATATTACCTATGTAAATCAATCAATATTTTACAAAGAATTTAGATTAAAAAATCAGCGGGAATCTATTCGGGTGCAGCTAGCCACAATTAAATGCACATATACTCGCACTACCACCTAGGCGGGTACGAGTGTTGTGTCCATTTAATTCAGGCAAAATGTTCGAGGGACTATAATCCTTAATATGTTTCCGGATGACGACAAGGTGTGTCTTCGTGAAATGCAAGAAGTTAGCTAGGTATCATTGTACAACACTTACAACTCTGCCTAACTTTTCAGGGGACATAATCGTAACGATAAAGTGTTAACTTTTTTTTGACTGCCCTTCGATTCTTGAAGGTAGAACTAAACTACGTACACGTGTGACACACACACCGATCTTGGCGCGTCGGTCTCCATACATTTTATATGGAAACTAGACTTGTAGAGCTACACCTGATCCACGCCACGCGACGTCGTTCTAATGTAGTTCTACTTTTATTCTTGTACCTACATAGTGTGGGTAGTAACTAGCGGGTTACAAATATATAATAGGCATCTGGTGGCTATTGTTTGTTCATATGTGTAATAATTATTATCAAGAAGATATTTCCTTGTAACAGCCCAAATATTGATAAAAGAGTCAGTGAACTCGAATAGAGGCAATTATTTAAATTCTTTGACTATCCGGTTAGTCTACATTGAATAGGTATGCAAAATAATATCTGCAAAGATATCTTCTCTTTGGTGTTTTAAATACTATTATTAACAGTGTACATTTTCTTACAACACCTCTTACGTGCTTATCTTTCTCCAGATATTTTGAATACACAAATATCTTGTGGATATTATAAATTATTTTTTGATACCGACTTCCCCGACTTCCAAAATATACAAAGTATCTTTATACTTTGTGATTTGTTTGTGGGAATCTGCTTGGAAATTTGTTCCAGGAAATACGTGATTTTTTAAACCCTTAAAAGATTTTGATAAAAATTGTCATCATTCATAATCTTGATTAAATTTGCAAGGCTTCGTATTTTTTTTTTTTTACTCTTTCAATTTTTGAGTAGGTAAATTATGAAGTGTCAAAGTTCTTGCAAAATAGCAAATTTTCAGAGGTCTTTACTGGATTAGTTTTACATAAAATTATGAATTGATTTCAATACAAGCCTAAATAATATCCCCAAGAAACTGTGTTACCAAAATATCTAATGAAAAAAACTTTTTACAAAAAAAAAATAACCGACTTCAATGTTAAAAAACACTGAAAAGTATAAAATAACTTTAACTTCGGAAGTCGGTGTTTCTATAATAGTTTTGTCTCTTCGTTATTTAACACCGACTTCCGAAATTAAGGTTATTTTATGCTTTTCAGTGTTTTTTAACATTGAAGTCGGTTAAGTATATTTTTTTTTTGTAAAAAGTTTTTTATTTTACACTTTTTAGTTATGGTACCACCACTAAAAAGTACCCCTCAGACCAACTTAAATAACTTATAGCCACAGTGCATCTCATAACGATTCTAATAATCCCAAACACGGTTAGATTATGAACATTAATTTAATTTTTTCCTTCTGGCTTCATCATCAAATCAGTTCGATACATCCCCCTCCCCCTTTTCTGACAGTCAGTCATCGACTACACTTTATACGTGTAAAAAGCAACTTTACTTGTAACCACAGTTCTGCAGTGTTTCAATGAGGAGTTCTGTTCCATATCTTCCAAGTTCATGATCAGATCATAACAATATTTATGGGACTAACTTGGAAGCATAACCTTTCAAACAAAAAAGAATTTTCAAAATCGGTCCACAATTGACCGAGATATCGGTGAACATACATAAAAAAAAGTAAAAAAAAAACATACATTCAGCCAAACATAGAACCTCCTCCTTTTTGAAGTCGGTTAAAAATATTTAGTAACGGTACAATCGCGTAAAAGCGGTTTTATGAAAAACAGTGAAAATGTATGTCGAATTGCATTCCATTAATATGCATTTTTTAATTTGTTTTTGAAGTTGGTTATAATGCATTGTAAAAAAAAGCTTGAATGATAACGAAGACTGTGGATACAAAAAAAAAATCTGTCTGCACACGATACTTAATTTTTGAACACTGACTTGGACACATCAACATGGATTTGAATCTGCTTGTGTACCTAAATGATTTGACCATTTACTAACACTTTTGCATTATAAAAATTTTAAGCAATTTAGCTTAAAATTTGAAACGCTTTGAAACGTGCAATTTAGCACGTTTCAAAGCGTAGATCTCTATGGAGAAGAACGTGCAAGCATTAAGTACCTGATGGGCATTCCCCTTTTCTATGAATCTGAGGGCGTCATCAATGTCTAACTACTTAAAGATTTTATAACTTTTATCTTATTACAATCTTACCATAAAACACCGTTAAAGAGTTGAGTAATCAAATCATCGTGATACCTACCTTCCGTGATTCCTGCTTGCGTCAGAATTGTCTCGATGCGTTACATGGTTAGTCATAGGCGCATCATACTTAGTCCTTATGCATTAGGATGGACAAAGTTCAATACAGGTTTTTAAAGAATGTTTTTTATCTGTGGTCATCGTAAAGTGCATGAAGGCTTTTTGCATGGTCAGGAACGCCCAGCCTGACGTAAATATTGCATCCGATTTGTAATAAAAAGTTCATATTTTTCATATTCTTATATTTTTTATTGTACCTACATAACTTTACAAATTATACATAGTAAGAAAGCTGATGTACACAGGCGAGCTTAACCCAAAATTAGGTTTTCTTACAGCAAACCTTAATATCTCTACAAGAAATTTTATAAAAGAGAATAACTTAACAAATGCACAACAAAAACCAAGTAATCTTATATGAATTGAAACTTACAAACTAACATAATTATTACATGTTTTTTTTTTACTGCTCTTGACCAGTATCTTACCTGATGGAAAGCAAAGATGTGGTCAACGATGGAGTACGCTTGCCTAGAAGTAGCCTATTCACTCGTGACTGATCCTTAGGTTGTAGCTATCAGGAAACTCTCCGGCAGGGAATTCTACTCCTTATCTGCACATCTTAAAACGTTTCATGCGTGTACGTGAGATGTTCTCATGTGTACTAAATATTTTATTAATGGAGGTAATACTGTGGTGTTTAAAGCGGTAGCCCACCAGATACAGCCATGAATAGAGGATGAGGTATTATCCCTGTTCCTCGTTTTCTTCTTGTTTTTTAGACTTTTGGAAGTATGTTGAAATGTATAGCGTATAGTATATACAAGGTGTAAGGGACAGCCCTCCACAAACTTTAAGGGCTTGCTCAGTAGACGAAATTGAACAACTTTTCACAAAAATTTTTTCAGGAAACGAAAAAAAAATTCGGCCATACAAACTGTATTCGGCCATACATACAAACTGTCCAATCAAGTTTATAATTTTCTATGGTGAGGCGGATTTTTTTTTCGTTTCCTGAAAAAAATTTTTGTGAAATGTTGTTCAGTTTCGTCTACTGAGCAAGCCCTTAAAGTTTGTGGAGGGCTGTCCCTTACACCTTGTATACCTAGATTGTATAGCTCCATCCCGCTTTTTCGCTCGCATAACTAACATTTACACACGTCATGGTAAGGCTCCCTGGAGCTTTACCTCTAAAGAAAGAAAAGAAATAAGACTAAAAGGGTACAATTACTCATAAAGATGTAGATTATTATGATGATATACTACCCTTAATCATCACTAAGAATTCTCTCCCACATTACAATGAACAGTCACGTAGATAAATATTTCAATTTAATTCGTATTTATAAGGAAACAAAATGCGATGACGATTTTGACATTGGCATTAATAAAATTATAAACATTTATTAATAATTGCAATGACGTAGAAACAGGTAATGCTGTAAGCGTATATGTACATC
This sequence comes from Mythimna ferrago, assembly GCA_910589285.2. NCBI lineage: Eukaryota > Metazoa > Arthropoda > Insecta > Lepidoptera > Noctuidae > Mythimna > Mythimna ferrago. The sequence goes on along the minus strand of OU342688.1, from coordinate 21,915,231 downwards.
ATCATCATTTCAGCTGAAAGACGTCCGCTGGAGGACATAGGCCTCCCCCTAGTATCGTCATAATGACCAGGTGCATCTCGCGTTCACCGGGTTCCCGCGACCCTCACCAGGTCATCGGTCCACCTTGTCGAAGGGCTTGCAATGCTGCGTCTTCCGGTACGTGGTCACTACTCCTGAAACTTTCGTCCACATCGACCATCCATCTGTTCTGCGAACAATATGCCCTGCCCTGTAAATAATCACATGGTTATTATTTTTTTATATAAACAAGGCCTATTATGATAAATAAGGTTAAACACATCATCTTCCTGCCCTTGTTCCGTTATATTTAGAGACGGCGCAAAACGTTTTTTTCTTCCATTCTGTCCTGTCACTCGTCACGCTATCACTAACTCTCTTTTCTTTCATATCACTTCTCACACAATCCATCCATCTTTTCTTTGGCCTCCCTCTCCCTCTCCATCCATGTAAATTCATAACTCTTTTAACAACATGCTTTTCATCTCTCCTTTTTACATGACCATACGAAGACAAACAATTTTCTTTCAACTTTTCAGTCACTGGCGCCACTTTCAAACTTCCCCCATTAAACTCATTTCTCACTTTATCCATTCTCGTCACACCACACATCCATCTTAACATTCTCATCTCCGCTACATGCAATCTTTTTTCATACGTCTTTTTCACAGCCCAACATTCTGATCCATAAAGTATGACATAGGCCGGACAGGCCTTATCAGAGATAAGGTTAAACACAGATTAATAGATTTGTAATTCAAATTTTCTATAGAGAATTTGATTTTAAAATTTAAGTAAGTATCAGTTCTAGAAAATTTTGCAACACAACATGACATTGTAATTTGTAGGTAAGCCCCCGAATGGAAAACTAATATATTTCCATTGCTGTTTAAACTAATTAGCAGAATTATAAACTTTAATAAATTCGTCACAATGATGACGTCGATACCTCTCCTATGCATAAAGTAGGTAGTTAGGCAAAAGTGTTTTTTTTTCAGGAGAGTGGGTTTTCATAATTGTTATTGATATAAGTAATTCGTAAACCACTTTAAACCATTTTTTTTTTGCATTATTTAATCAAACTTAAGTATTGCCAAACTTAAGTGGCAATAGGCAGGGCACATTGCTCTCAGAACAGATGGCCGTTGGGATCGAAAAGTTCTGGAGTGGCGACCACGTACCGGAAGACGCAGTGTTGGAAGGCCTCCTACAAGGTGGACCGATAACCTGGTAAAGGTTGCGGGAAACCGATGTATGCGAGATTCACAGGACCGGTAATTAGGAAGAAACTCAGTAATAAGCGCGATACTTAAATATAAGTATCGTGTTTGAGCTTTTAAGAATGGTCTTGATGAGTATTAATTATACACCGTTAAATTTTAACTTAACTACTAACTACAGGTCATTGAACCCGCTTAGCTGATGTTTTCTTAAAGAAATTAATTTCGTACGTGCGTAAATTAAGGGGCCGGCGGAGGATGAATTTCCATACAAACGTAATACCACGCTCATTTGCAGTTGGAGCATATATCCAACATATTATTATTATGATGATATTCGGTTAAAGACAATATTTATCTAGGTTCCTACGTCGAGAATATTAGAAATATTGTTATTTTTAATACAAGAAAAGCCAAATGGCATGTTTTGCCATTTACGCTATAAAAAAGTGCGAAATACAATTTGCTTAAATTTCGTTTTGTTTTTTTAAAAAAGAAAGACGTAGGAACCTAGATAAATATTGTCTATAACCAAATATCATCATAATATGTTGGAAATATGCTCCAACTGCAAATGAGCGTGGTATTACGTTTGTATGGAAATTCATCCTCCGCCGGCCCCTTAATACGAGTTTTGAAAAAAGAACTTTATTTTTTTATTTTATCTTTACAAATCGATAGTGTTTCATGTACCGGATCGACCCTCCACGGGATTAAAACGATTAAAATTTAGCGGTGTATGGTATATAAATCGCTATAAAGGCTTGCTATGAAAAAATGATATTCATTGAAAACTTGTTATAATATAATGTCATTAAAAAAATTGTTACGATTTTATGCGTACCTACTGCGTTATAGTTACGACAACGCTAACATATTGATTGAATGACGTGTTTAGATCGATGTGACCTCTGCTTGGCTGGCCTTAGGGAAACACTGCTAGCGGTAGACACACGTAACATTATGATAGTAGGTATTTATAGCCATACTGTGAATTTGGTGATAAATATATCGTCAGAGTGCGGTGACCATGATGTTGTTGTTTAATAGGACAGACCAAAGAATTATCATCATCATTTCAGCCGATATACGTCCACGGCATTGTGGCGACAATTGGGGGAGGCCTCCCCAATTGTCGCCACAATGAACGATCCTGTGCGTCTCGCATTCATAGGACCAAAGAATAAAACTGGTATTTGTAATGGTGACTAGTGTATTTTGTAATGATTTTAATTAATGGAATTTTTGTGTTTTTATTTATTTTTAATTTTTATTATAATCTAAATGTGAATGATATTTTATATGGGTCATAATGGTATCTCAAACATTTTTTTTTTAACTTTACCCCACACTTGCTTTGTTTGCTTTGTTGTTTTTACTCCTGTATAGTGAACTCGTATATGCAAGACTATGTGTAGAACGGGTATCGAAACCGCAACACGTAGCGCAGAAGTCAACTGCTCAAGCACTGCACCAACCACTTTAAAATTGATTGGTTTTAGAATTTATATTATTGAAATAAGTTATATATTTCCATTTATTCTGTAAGTGATAGAGACAGGCCTGTACATATTTTAGATTTACATTTTTTTAAAGTGAAAAGTTGCGCAGACGTTTTTTAAGTAAGAAATCAAGTGGGTCGGACTTTCGACCATAGATCTAGACCTATGATCTTAATCAATCTCTATTCTAAGGTTTAAATACAGGACATTTATATTATCTGTTTTTGACGATTAGCTCATAAGTCGGGTTTTTCTATGATCTATTTATGCTATTCCGTGAAAAGCGGCTAGACTTTTAGTCACAATTACAGTATACAAACAAGAGACTAAGGGCTTTCAGAACATAGGTCAGGTAATGTCTGGTTTTCCCATGAGTTATTAATGCTATTCTATGAACAGCGACTACAATTTTAGTCATAAGTTTCCCGAAATCGTGGAGCACCTATCGCCGCCGGCGCCGCCGTCGATCGCGGACGTACTATACATACTCGAGCGCCGAGCATTTTTCGCCAGTCGAGCGGAGCTTGCGCATCCTACGGGTTCACCTTACAAAACAGATTTAATTTATTTAAAATCGTAATTACGTGTTCGCGTTGAGTAATTAAAAGTGAGTGCTGTGGGTTAGTGTTGTGATATTTATTTGAAGCAGATTTTGTTTTAAGGTTCGTTTTTATTTTTTATTTATTTCAAGAATATTTTTACGATGGTTTACGGTGATAAAAAGTAAAAGTTTGACTGTTTATCGAAGTTTAAAAAGCTGATAACTGTTATAGTTATTTTATAAAAGTATTATAGATGCCTAGACTATTTTTTTATTGTCCTAGTCTGTTTGAGCGGAATGATCTATTTTAGTAAGGAATATAAATAAACATGAGTTAATGAACTTTCACTGAAAAAAAATCAAATTGCATTATAAATCATTTGACTTGTAAATAAACTAGACAGTATATAATTTAATGACTTCCATACTGAGTTTTTGAATAAATTAATATCTAAAGATACTGTCACTTTATCTTTGAAATGTTTTTGATATCACTTTTATATCTAAATTGTTTAATGACTTTGGTATTACAAAATACTTTCACGTTATTAAACGATAAGTAATGTGCAATTGTGCTGTAACAGCTGTATTTAGATTGTTTACTTTAGGTGTCACGGCTAAAAATACTTTCTTTGCAGATAGTGACAGTTACAGGAAAAGTCTTTCGTAGCGAAAAGATTTTTCATGACAATCTATAAATTTAGAATACATCTTTACGGTTCTGCACCAAAATAACGAGACTTCATCTTTCTTTCTGTCTGTTATGAATGCTAATTTCCTAGATTCGAATTCGGTATAGTCCTATTCCATAATGCTGACATCTAGCTAGTTTCTAAAAGGTTAAAATAAGTAAGAGCCGAAACTGGAGTTGATGAATTTTACTAGAAGCAGTCTGTTAATGCATTTTCTGATATTGTGTAGACATTAAACATGAAAATACAGTTTCATAAATGCATTAATTGTAGTACCTACCTACCTATTATAAATTTATTAATTTGTGTGATTAATTAGTAATATTCAAAATATTCATGCTTTTCCAAATTTGTGACATGTACTTAGTTAGTTATTTTTTTGTTAACCATGGGTAAAACGCAAACCTCACCTCAACAATTAAAAATTAATTTTAAAAATTATTCTTTTTTTTAACAAATAAATAATAATAAAACTATATATGTATGGATTTTACTCTCGTCTCTATAAGCTATGAATATGCAACAAGTCAATTTCTTTTCGGCCTACCAACTTTTTAAATGTAGGTAATCAGTTGGAAATGTAATCGAATGCCCGAACTGATGACCTATTGATAGTAGGTAAATACCTAATTGGTCGTTTTTTACATCGTTTTCAAAAGTATTTTATTACTAATGCAATCTTTGCACACAGTATAGATTTTTATGAGTATCCTCATCGTTCTTGGAGATTTATTTAATGATTCAAGCTATTATTTTAATTCCTAGCGCCATAAATATCAATCGGTTAATTTTATTGAAAACTAGCTTTTGACCGCGCGGCTTCGCTCCCGCTCTTTCCTACTCCACCCTACTCTACCCTACTCTACCCTCCTCTATCCTACTCTACCCTACCCTATCATACTCTACCCTACTCTACACTACTCTACTCTACACTACTCTACTCTACACTACTCTACCCTACTATACCCTACTCTACCCTACCAAACTTCACATTAACCATCTACTAAATAGTCCGAGCAAAGCATAAACATTTGGTTTGGATAGGTGAGCCCGTTCTTGAGTTATAAAATTACAACGAAAAGTGGCATTGATTTTTATATTTATATATAAATATGTTGTTGTTTAATTGGGTTGTCAAGAACTATTCGCTTAATTAAGGAAGTTGTTACTATTCGCTATTAAATTTTAGCTAGTTTTCCTTAAAATAGTTTATGTGAAAAACATGGTTAATTGATTGTACTATTTGAAGTTCATGTTTATCACTAACAAACAAAAGATGTTTGTTCTCGAATAATTGTTTTAATAACTGCTTTTCCTGTAATATAACTAACTTTAAAGCAAAAACTTGCAAATAATGACATAAAGGTCCATTTTCAAGTTCCCCCAATTTTGATAAACTTTTATTCAAAATAATTATTCAATACTAAACTTAGACACCAGCACTGGGCAGCAGGATTCTGCGGCCTAGAGATGTTATCAAAATATTGATTAGGGCGACTGAAGGTAGTAAAAATCTCTTTCCGATTAGTGCAAGACAAGTTATTTGATGATATGACTAAAAATGCAGCCAAATGCAAGATAGGAATAAAATATAGAGAAATAAATTGCGTTGACACGGCTACACTCAGTCAAGAAGGAAGTTCTATGAAGTAAACTGTGAGAAATTAAACCTTTAATATCTCAAAATATCATCGTCTTACAGCCGTCATCCCAATTTCTTAAGGGTTGACGCAGTATGTCTTTCTCTTTCAAACATCTTTTAAAGAAAATTTCCTTAAAAATATTTTCCCTCTTCACCTCCTTTTAGAAGAGATGTCACTCCACCAACCCGCACTGGGCCCGCGTAATGGTTACGGCCCTTTCCCTCTCCTAGAGAGGAGGCCTGAGTCCCAACAGTAGGAACATTATAAGGCCAACTGTGCTATGCTACCTCTTTTTAGTTATCTGCTTTCACACAATTCATCCAGTGCGTCCATGGGCAGATTTTTTTCCTGTTACTTTTGAGAGTAGAAGGAGTGACATTTTACTCTCAAAAGTAACAGGAACAAATCTGGTAGACCAGCTATTATTAAGAAATAACCACTAAAAATGTATAAAGCTATAAATGTCAGACATAAAACGAAGAGTAATTAACTGCAAAACAAACATTGGTTTCGACATATAAATAAATTAATTCGAAGTGCCCACCAACAGCATTTTACATAGTTTTTTTTTTAAGGCGAGAAATCGATAAATCATTAAATAAATTCTCCCATTCTGGTTGGGGCGTGTCAGACTTTTACTGAATAAAACCCACCTGTGGTCTTTTTCCCTTGGGTAGTGTGAAAGTGAACCCCAGGGTCCTGGAACGAAGGCAAAGAAAGAGTGGGTTTTAGCCAGTAAAAGTCTGACACGCCTTCCCGCTCCGTCCAAGGGCGGGAGATGTAAATAGATGATTTCCAACCTAAAAAAAACCTGTGGTCTCTTTTAGTTACCCTTGGCGTTTCTGGGCAACAATAACTCTTATGAAAATTCTCACAGCCCACATTTCACATAGTTTAATAACAAATAAATCGGTGTTTTGACTTTATATAATATAATAATAAAAGTTTAATTCTGAACTTGTCACATTTTGTTAGCAACAATTTAAACTTAGAACTAGTGTTAGTAACATATAGTTGAGCTCCTTAGTAGTCCTGAGTTGAGCTTTGCGAATACTGACAAATGCTTGCACTGACTGGACGGGTCCACTCAAATCTGTATGGTTCTTTCTTCAAAAGACCATCTCAGACTAATATGCATGGTTCTCATGTGATTTGACCATTACATATTTACTGTATGGACCTTAAAAGAGTCTTTGACCCCTGAGTTTGTTTCGGTGTTTTTTTTTCAGGGTAGTCAGCTAGGAAGCACCGGCCTCATTTAACTAAAACTGACGAAAAAAAAAATTGACGTGGAAAACTGTTTTTTTAAACCTATTTGCAAAATAAATATCATTTATCATTTAAAGGACAAATAGGTACTTATTCTCAACTGGGTGAGACGCTACGAACCTGGAAAATATCTAATTGATCACGTCTATATAACTAGCGATTCAGTTTTGCACGGGTGTGTTAGAAATCTTTAAAATCCTTCTGTACGTAATACACTACCTACACATGTATTGTGTCACCTTCCAAATGAATCACTCTGTATACTTAGTATACAGATAAGTTACTCCTAAGCAAGCGTGCTCCATCGTCGACCACATCGTCGCTTTCTATCAGGTGACATAGTGGTCAAACGTAATCCTATCAACAATTAAAAAAATTGCATCGAAATCTGATCAATAATTTTTGAGTTCATCACGAACAGATATTGTAACACAGGTATTGTAGCGCTCCGTGCTTAAGGCCCAAGCGCCCGAAAAGGTCCATAAAACAGTGACTTTCTGAAGCCTACTCCTCGGTAACGGCCAGGTTAATAGGTTTGAAAAAAATATATGTTTATTATAGATTCATGAACAACATTATCGTCATTTGATTTTTTCGTGCTATTAATACTTTTGTCTAAAAAAAAATATTTCGCAACTTTTCGCAACTTTTCCCTACTCCTTCGAAACGGCTTGGATCTTTAGAAACATTTTTATACATAAAAATTGGTGGTTAAATATTCTTCAAAGTGAACATTGCATAGATTCGCAAAGAAAATGGATTTAAAGGTCGCGCGCTTTTCGGGCGCTGTTGGCCGCAAATAAATGCACAGATTTGCGTACTGCCGCCTAGGCGGGTGCGAAAGGTGCATCCACATAATTTTGGTCAGATGGTTCAAGGGACTGTAAGCCTTAATAATACTATGTATAAGGACACTATTTTTTCCTTCTCCCAGGGAGGAGATCTGAGTCCCAACAGTGGGAACATTATAAGGCCGACTATGCTATGTTCTACAATTTCCTCTGGCTGCTATTTCACATAGATAATTCTGTATTCTTTTGTATAAATGACTAGGCTTTGCCCGCGGCTTCGCCCGTGTACATAAAATATATCCTACATCACTTAGGGATAAAACAACTTTCTATCGGTGAAAGAATTTTAGCAATCAGACCAGTACTTCCAGAGATTACCCCCTACAAACAAAAAACATAAAAACAAACATAACCTCTTTATATAATTATATAAATTAGTGTAGATAATGTACATAAATAAAAAAAAACTTTTATGCGGTACCTTTTGTGGAAAAGTGAAATACCAAAGCCGCAAAATATTAGGAAAAAACATTTTTTTTTCTAAACACAAAGGCTCCTGGTCTACGTGTCAACAGTGTTATGTAAGATAGGTGTCTACGTTAGAAGTTCAAGGTTATAATATTTTTATTAATATATTCAATAATTTATATAAATTACCTACATAATGTCTCGTAGAAAATATAAAATAAACAAAATACGAGTATTTGCTGTAAAATAAATCTTTTATGTTCTAAAATTATTGGGACTTGTCCTGTCAACAATGACTTTATGGAGTTTCTACAATTTTATAGAGATATTATATGGGTTTCGTACACGTAAGTTTTGCAAAAGAACTGTATTACTAAACCTCCACTATCCGTTAATCCGTATAGGGTAAACAATTAAAATTATCACAGCGTGTGTGTTTCTTATGCCGCAATAACAATAAATAAAAAAAAAAAAAAAAATGTAGATGCAGGATACAAAATCGTATGAAACCTTTCGTATGATAGTCAGACTCACACTTAACCGGTTTTTTATTTTAAATTACTTAAACAACAGAAAATGGCAGTTAATATTTAAATCTAAGCTTATCAGATTTAAAATGAAGTATTTATGTAGATATTAATTAATTTTAAATGATAAATGATATTTATTTTGCAAATAGGTAACTTTTATACGACAATTTTTCCGTCAATGCCTCCTAGCTGACTACCCTTTACTCTCAAAGTTATCATTTTGAACAAAGAATCATTTATTTGTCGGTACTACACACACACCTATTATTTGAAGTTCAGTATACAGCAGGCTTACTCTCCAAATTAATTTCAATTTCAATCTAAAGTCAATCCGATTGCAATGTCAATTTTGACGTTACGTGATTTGGTACTCTTGAAAACAATATTGTCAACATATATATATCGATTTCACTTAGTTCTCAAAATGGTCCCGCAATTTTGAACCAATTTGGCGCTAGCATTGAATTCAAGGGTATGAAACGTCACAATCTCAATGTTAACCGATTGGAATTGAACTCAAGAGTAAGCCTGCAGGTTTGACAATCAAGAGGAAAAGGGGTGGCAATGCGTTTAAAACTAGCGTGGATGCAGTCAGTAGTGCCAACTTAAACATACTTTCTATGTACAAAATTAACGTAGTTAATTACTGTTAGTAAGTAACAAAAGAACTGATTATGCATTAATCGTCTTGAATAAACAGCTGACAACAGCTGATCAATCGTCAGTCATCACGGCTTCCTGATTCGCCCACAAACAATGCAGTGCACACAATGACTAGAATTCCTAAACTAGCTCAATCATATCATATCCTATTGCACAGCCGAAGGTGAGAACTCCGTCCAATAATAGTGAATGATCACAATTGCATCATTGCATAAAATAGCAGACAGATTGAAAATTATTCGCTGTATCGGTATGCGTGTAACTGATATTTATACGCAGGTCCTAGATTCGGTTTCATTAAGTTGATTCGTAGAGTTTTGTCTAGATTTTGAGTAAATAGTTTTGGCGATGAATAATACTATGGTCTGGTACCAACCCGTACCGGGCCTGCGTGCTGGATTACGTCTTGTACCCTCTCTTAGAGAGAAAGTCTGGTTCCCAAGAGTGTGGGAAGAATCAGTCATGTTTAAGTATGTTGCTCTAATTTCCACCACACTTTTTTTATTTCATCAAAATATTGACGGTTTTTTGGTCACTACTGCAGAGCATGAGGCTAGAATACATTCATTATGCATATCTACAGCTAAGGAGTGGAATTCCCTGCCGGAATCTGTGTTTCCTGATAGCTGCAACTTAGGGGTTTTTAAGTCAAGAGTGAATAGGTTACTTCTAGGCAAACGTGCTCCATCGTCGACCACATCATCACTTACCATCAACGCGGGCTTATCCATAGTAGAAAAGGTTCTTTATAATGTTTTCTAACGTCGCTCGTTCCACTTAGATCGGGAAAAGTTATTTGGTGAAAAAAAGAAAAACATTGAGGAATATGAAGACTGCTATGTTAAGATATCGAAATATTCACAAAATTTAAATATTTATATTCTACAAACTCTAAATTTTCGACACATTTAAAACACATAATATTTCACATTGAAAGCATTCCAAAAACATTAACAAAATGGGTCCCAGAATAAATGTGTTGCGGACCATAAATCATATTATTTTGTAAAACTTTATCGACGTTCGGTGCAATAATGTTAAGTTTACGACTTTTACAAAATCTACAACTTTTGGAACTACAACTAGTTACATGTCATAGTTTTGTGATGTGGCTATTTCGAGAACTGCCAGACTTTGTTGATGTTTTACCTTCAACATTGTTGGTTAACATATACTGGATAGATGGAGAAGGAGAAGCAGGCCAAAGAAAAGATGGATGGATTATCTGAGGAGTTAGTGATAGTGTGACGGATGACAGAACAGAATGGAAGAAAAAACTTGTTGCAGCTTCCCCAAGTAAGGGACAAGGAAGATGCTGATTGACAGTTGTAAAACATACATTTTTCCAACACACTGACTGCTTGTGGTTAATAAATACAGGACCAAACGTCAATCGCAACATAGTTGGGATAAGATTGGACAAGCACTTGGTAAATCTCAACTTAGGAAATTATAAACAGTAGGTTTTTTTTTGGTGGGTAAAAATCATTTTGGATTTGGGCGGAAGATAGTGTCAGACTCTTAATGACTAAAAAAGCCACCGAGTTCCTTCTTACCTTTCATATCAGGGCCGAGCTACCTTTCGGAACTAACCCTGGCCCCAGTAGGCTTCGACCCAGCTGGCCCCTGCTGTTGCTGACAACTCCTTGAGGTGCGCAAGAACAGTGCGCGTCATTATTAAAAGTAGGTAGAGTAGAGCCGTATTACCCAAGAGTGCCTAATGTAGATAATACTAACGGGCTTTGTGGAAAACTATATTTTGCTTGAGAAAATCCAAGAAGATCAATAAAAGACAACAATAGTTTTTTTTTTGCCGTAATAAAAATTGCAGATTATCCTGACGCATGGAGTGCCTACTCTTTTAAATCTGATCTACGGGGTTACCATGACGTTCAAAGTAAGATTGTTTTAATCTTGTTTCGGTGTGGGTAAGAGATGGTGCTAGATAACCCGTACAGCTCTGTCTCATACCCACACTGAAACAATACTATAACAATCTTACTTTAAACGTCATGGTCTAGGTCCTGAGATCGATACACGTTGTCATGTTTCTTATACTTACTTATATCGATATATATTCTGAAGTGCCGATTCGTCGAGTCAACAACCTATGAATCTATTTAAAAACGCGTCTTCTTAACCTTTGGAGTCGTAATGCCTTATTTACATTAGCTAATGTCTTGGTCAAGGTTAGCGACAAGTGTCGAACTATGGTAGGCGCCAGATAAAGTTGCCATAACGCTTATTGACCCTCTTACATTTATTAAGTAAGTATAGTTTCTTGTAAAATACAATTGGATAGTCATTTGTCCTATTTTAAATAGCAACTTAGGTACCGTCAACAAAAAAAAATCATATTCAGGATTTTATTTTTTCAATTTTCATCTCTAAACTGGAAAGAAGAAAAAATATAAAACATGTTTATTCTGCCCGAATAGACACAAATGATTACAAAAAGAAAAAACTAAAAATTAGTTCCCCTGTCAGGTCATGTGTGGACCAGGCATAACTGACATAATGAAATAGGGTATATTTAACCATTCTTTAAGGCTCTCCCAGAAAAAAGAGTACGACTAAATACGATTTCGCAGTCGATTTGTTGATCATTTTTAGGAAAAAAATCGCTGCTTGCCCTTTTATTAAATTGTACAGATATTTTTTATGTGAACCACAGGATATACCTAGGTACTAATTATTTTTTCAGAACCTATAAGTGCAACCTACAACTTATACTTATCTATCTAATCCAAGATACAGAATCTGACGAATCTCACAGGTACTCAAGGCATGTTGAAATAGGCATAGTACCACGGCTAGCACATGGGCATTATAATAGCTATTTCTGGCATAATCATATTATCATTTTGTAAAGTTGATCTAGTACCATTAATACCGTAATTAGAGACACAATAGAAAGATAATGACAAAGCAAACGCTTGGGGTTTTATGAATTAAAACATTTTTCATTGCTTATTTAGTTACTGATTCAGTCATTTGTCCTATTTTAAATACCAGTAATTTAGGTAAGGTCAGGAAAAAAACCTTTAAACCTTTAACAATTGGGTTTTTTTTCATGTGTCCTTTCCAAAGTATTTTTAGCTAGAAACGCGGGCTTCCCAAAAACCCATTTTTATGTTCTTCCTGCTATAGTTTTATTATGCGTAGAATCGTAAAATAGATACACCAAAATAATGTGTAATAGATAACAAAAATATTGTTTTATCAGTTACTTGTTTCATTTGTATACCATCGCTCCATATTATTTACTTTATCTATATATTTAAATAAGGAGAAATAGACTGACATATTAACACACAGCAAAATCTACTGGGACTAGAAGCGTGAAATTTTGCACAAGGTTTTCGTTTATGACGTATTTACCCCCTAAGGGAAAGAAACAGGGGTGCCAAGTTTGTATGGAGGGACCTTCTTTCACGCGGGCGAAGCCGCTGGCAGAAGCTAGTGATAAATAAAATGGCCAAAATTTACATTTATACTCTGCGGTTTTATTGTTAAGCCTCTCACAGCCTGAGGCACGACACAATATGATTTTGTTATCGATCTTTTGAACAATTATGATAACGCTCGCTTATTTTACTTCTACTATCTACTACTATGTGTCTTATATTTTCTTCTAGCTTTTGCCTTCGGCTTTGCCCGCATACATAAAATATAGCCTATGCCACTCAGGAATAAAGCAGCTTTCTATCGGTGAAAAAATTAAATCGAACCAGAACTTTCAGAGATTACCTTCTATAAACAAAAAAATATAAAAACAAAAAAAAAAAAAAACTAGATTCAGTTTTTTGTTTCTCCTGTAAAGTTAAGAAAAGGCCATATTCACGGTGTTGTAATATAAGCGACGATTTAAGCGAATAAATAAAAATAAATAAGTAGACAGTAAGAGAGCGAACGTCAGCGTTCGCTTGGAGTTTAATGAATTAATTATGTGTCTAGTTACTAATTATTTTGTCACATTACTAAACCTACAAGTGAACCATTCCTGTGTTACCTTTTCCGAGACGCGGAATCTGCAGCATCTCGCAGTCAATACGTCTCGACATAGGCATAGTAACGGCTAGCTATTTCTGGCCATGGCATGCGAATGTATTCGACATGGTTTCCGACTCCAATCACTTACAGCACTACTATTTAGTCCGTGACTAAAATACTATGCATTACTGTGTAACATGTTACTTAAAGACACAAATATTTTCTCTTAATATAATATAAAGTTTTCACAGATTACATTGAATGGCAAACTGCATAAGAGATAGGTAACATTGTCGACTGTACTAGTATGAACTGTGACACAGCCGACAGCGACCTCCTCCCTATTTATTATAATTTATAGAATTTTAATTAATTTAGTGCAATTTAATACAATTTGATTTAATAAAATGTCAAAATAAAAAGAAAAATAAAAATACTGAACAATAACAATAATAATTTGTAAACTACTTACTGACTACAATTTTTTTTTTTTTTTTACTCTTGTACTAGTACCCGTGAGTTTGATGTGGTGTGTAGTGTGACGTGTTCATGAGGAGGTGTAAATGTTATTATGAAGTTCTACCATTTAATATCTCTTCTGTTTCGGAATAAATAATTCGTAGTAGCCAACGACGTATTACATTCTTGCACTTACTGAGGGGTATGTGCACAAATATGTAATAAAGTTGTTACATGCCTATACACTATTCACGTTAAGATATAGACATTTAAACATAGCTTTTTTACTGTCTGTTTAACCGATTTTAACTTCTATTTCGTAGGCATAAAGATGGCATTAAAAGCAAACAAGATTTTAATGAAAATCATTTTTTCATAGCAAGCTTTTATAGCTCGGTATACCTATATAATTAATGCTCGTCAAGACGAATCATACGAGCCCAAACTCGATAGGTTGTGTCATTTAACTACCAAGTTCCTATAGCCACCTTCCAGTTGCATCATCAGATCAGCTCCATGTCATAATGATTTTGCATTGTCATCTGATTTACACATGCATGCAAATTTTCAGCTCAATCAGTAACCGGGAAGTGGGTCAAATTTAATTTGCAAGATTTGATGACAGACAAACATCGGGAAAGGTGAAACTAAATAAAAGCTTGTAAAAAGTGTTTACAATACCAACTATGAATTTACTGCAGCCGAAATTTGTCATTGTAGTTGAAAATTTGAGATTTGTGGTTGAACGGTCAGTATTAAAAGGTTTTCATAAATGTCTAATGTTATTTTGAACAGAGTATATGTACATAGGTTTAAAGTTTTATTTGATACTTTTGTCATAGTTCAATTTTGGCTACTAAAAAGCGCGTGACAGCGATAACTGTAGCTTGTAAAAAGCACTTACCTACTTACCTTGCTTTTTAGGGTTTCGTGCCTCAAAAGGAAAAAAACGGAACCCTTATATTATCATTTTGTTGCCCGTCCGTCCGTCTGTCTGTCTGACTGTCAAGATCCTTTATCTCGGTAACGCGTGGAGGTATCGAGTTGAAATTAAAACTATAAAGGGTGTAAGGGACAGCCCTCCACAAACTTTAAGGGCTTGCTCAGTAGATGAAACTGAACAACATTCCACAAAAATTTTTTGAAGGAACCTTGTATACTCAGGTCTGCGGTCCCTTGAAACTGTAAAAAATCAAATTTCTAAGGTAACGAAAAAAAAGTTACGGCCGTTTATGTCCCAAAAAACGTGTATTTCGACATAATCATGGGACTCAAAATTCATAGGGTACTTACTGTTGACTTAGAATCATGTTTGGTATGAAGCAAGGTTTTATAGCACAAGTATGGGAAAACATCTGAAAACTAAATTTTTAGTTACGTCACAAAAAAAAATCTTTTTTGTGATTCGGAAAAATCCTTCATAACTCAATTCGGGAATTGAACTGTTTTCATAGGTAAGTTTGTACGGAACCTTCAGTGCGCGAGTCCGACTCGCACGTCTTAGGGTCAACTCACACCGAAAGAGCGGCGAAGGGCAGCGCAGTTTCAGTGTCATATGAATTTTAACTTTATTTTCATTTCTATAATACTTATTATCGCATGAGAGACTCACCCTATGGAATTCCCCGGAATTCCTGCGGCGCCGCGGGCATCCGCGCGACTCGTTCGAGTTTCTCATGCGATAATAAGTATTATGTTAATGACAATAAAGTTCAAATTCATATGAAACTGAAACTGCGCTCCGCTTCGCTGCCCTTCGCCGCTCTTTCAGTGTGAGTTGACCCTTACCCAGTTTTGTTTTTTAAAAACGTTGCCCACATATTAAGAGTGACCATATTTATTTCTCGAGTTAATACTAAACTGTTTTGTTGACGTTACCTACTTTAGTGAAACCATTGTTCAATGTGTATAGAAAATCACTGTAGTTGGTTACTAAAATAGTTTTAGTACATACTAATGTTGCTTACTATGTACCTAATAGTAAAATGTTTACACCTTCACGCCAATTCTAATAGTAGCGTGAGTAAGTGCGACTTCAAACAAATCGAGAAATAATTGCTTGAACGATATAAAGTGCCGTTTGCATTGCCTCAAATTACATTTTATTTTGGAACAATTTGTACTAAGTAGGTTCACTCTTTCTTATACTTTTTTTTATGGTGGTAAAAAATCATCCAATGACAATTCCCGCTCTTGGGGCAGCGGGAGATAGTGTCAAACTCTTACTGACTAAAAGACCCACCCCGTTCCTTCTAGCCTTCATACCGGGGCTCGAGCTGTCTTTCGAAACTAACCCTGGCCTCAGTCGGCTTCGACCCGGCTGGGCCCCTGCTGTTGCTGACAACTCCTTGAGGCGCGCGGGAACAGTGCGCGCCGTCAACGACTTGGGCTTGGTCCGGACAGTTACCGGACGGCCGGACAGTGAGCTACCCATCGCTCAGTGTCCGCAAGCCCGCGCCTACGGTGGTCGGAAATCGGGATCAGAATCCCGGCGGCGGCGGCGAGAACGCCGTTGCCTCATGCGGTCGGTAACCTGTGTCATGCGGAAGGTAAGGACGCCGTGAGGTCTTTCCAGCCACGCCTCAAAGTGGGGAGTTACCGCCATAATTATGGCGTGCCCAGCACTGGGTTGCGATAATCACTGACGCCATTTCACCATGAGATCCCGCTGGAGCTCTGTCCGACACTTTCTTATACTGGTACTGGCGAAAACCAGCATTCATGATTGATGGAATTGATTGACGCCCGCATGACCGTGTAAAGGACGCTTAAGTTTGTACCGTGTGGACGCACCATAAGGTACTGACATATTTATGTATAAGTTTTAACAATGTCACAAAATCAAAACCTAAACCACAATATCAGTTAACTAAGCCACTAATTATACCAAGAGTCTATACCTATTTTATTTACTTATATCTATCTATCTGCGGTTAGATAATAAAATTCGTATTTGCTGAAATATATCAAAGTCACCAAGTGCATTGCTCCTTACCGCAAAAATAAATACCTGTTATTAATTAAATAAGCTATCTGTTCCATTCAATTTAATATACGTATTTTACATAGGCCTTTATGGGCACTTATAAAACGTCAAAAGCCCAATGTCACAATGGATTCAATGGTCCCAAAGTCACAATGGATTCAAACCGGCAAGAAACTTCACGGATTTCTTGAAAAAGAAATGTGTGTAGGTGTGTCTAAATTTTTTTGCATTTATTATTTTACCTAAGCATAAAGTTTAAAAGTTTAAGAGTTTGAGCAGTGGTAAAAAAAGTGGTGGCAGAGTGGTAACGGCCCCGACTTACAAGTTGTAGGTCGCGGGTTCAAACTCAGCCAGGCATAATATTATTTTGTGTAATTTATTTCATTACCACTGCTTTCAAAGCGGTGAAGGAAAATATCGTGAGGAATCTGGCATTTACTAGAATAAAAAATTCGAAGACATGTGACATCCACTAAACCGCAATGGGCCCGCGTGGTGGATTACAGCCCATTCCTTATCCAAGAGAGGAGGCCTGAGTCCCAGCAGTGGGAATATTAAAAAGGCTGATTGCTTATGCTTTTGTTTATAAAGTTTGTCATTTTGTTCCAGATTTTAACAAAAGATGGAGCCACTGCAAGTCGATGTCGTCCACTTCTATCCGAGGGAAAATGCGCAGCCACATAACACAGTCAAGTAAGGATTTTTTTCATTCTAATTTACGAATAAAAATAAATTTTAGAATTCTTTTTAAGAAATCCTACTAAACCCCGCACACCTAACCGCGTCGAATCGTATGAATCTGGAAGGACCCCAGAAAAAAGAATAGGGTAGTTTCCAGGGTCAAAATAATTACATTTTATTTAGTCCGTATTTTAGATTATAAAAAAATATTGGACACGTATTTTTTCTTTTTTCGATAAAACAAAAAATAACAAAGATATAGCCCATGTTGTAAGTACATGAATCTACACTTCTGCATTAACATTTTATAGAGGTAGTTTGTTTTTTTGTTTGTAGGAGGCAATCTCTGGAAGTATTGGTCCGATTGCTAAAATTTTTACACCGATAGAAAGATATTTTATGTACGCGGGCGTAGATGCGGGCAGACATATGTATATTTTAGGCAATAATAAACATAAGTATTTTTTTAAACTTATTCCTCCTAGCCATTACCGAGGAGTATGCTTCAGAAAGTCACTGTTTTATAGCACTGCTCGGGATTTAGCTCGCAAACTTTCGCATTTATTAAAATTATTATTTGTATGATACATATTAGATTTGACTTTTCTTAACTCACCGGGATACTTTTAATTACAAAACAAATATGTACCTAGTTGCCTCAATATACTTGTTTTTCCCTCAGATATGAAGTGGTGAATGACGAGAACCCGACCACCACGATCGTGCGCCGTGGCCAGCCGTTCAGCGGCGTGGTGAGGTTCACGAGGCCTTTCGACGAGGCCAACGATGTCGTGCAGCTGGTGTTCTCTATCGGTAAGATATGTTTTTTTATTCTTCTGAAGCTTTAATAGAAAACGGCGAGGAAATTGTTGACGAAATTATTAAGTTATCATGATATATATCAACGAAATAATTGACTAAGTTTTATCAAATCAAGATAATGGCTAGTTTGAGGATCGCAAAAAAATCGCCATATTCCGAAACAGAATTGACTAGATTTTTTACGATAGTGAATATCATCATAGCTTAGTTTTTTTTTGCTTTAAATTGAATCTATATAGATATACTTTTGTGTATTTTTCATCACTTGACGCTAAAAAAAATATGCCAGCATGTTCTTCAAGAATCTGCCAACACTCTTTAGGTGAAAGTGCCTGCGTAGCAAGCGAAATTTTCTTTTTCAGTTTTCTTTTCTTTCTTCGGTGTCAGGTTCTATTTTCATTAAAAAATAATTGTTGCTAGTTTTAATTAGTTTAGTGTTATTATTATTATTGTTCTTTGGTTTTGTTGTAAGTAATTATAGTTAGTTCGTAGTATTTTTAACTTATAAAATTTTTGGGGGATGAACTGCTCGCGTCCGTAGGATTTACTTGACTTTTGATCACCCTACACGTGTCCCCTGGGTAGTGCTAAACGAGCAGTAAATACGGTGGTAGGCCATATCATCGGCTGCCGGCTTAAAGGTTACCACCCACCAGATAAAGTCATGCCGCCAAGCGATCCGTCGTGTTCCGGCATGTTATCTGGTGAAGCCGTAAGGTGGAGGATGGGTCTGAACAGTTGTGTTGCGATGTACGCCGGGTATGATGCACCAGTTGCTGTTGTGTCGGAGGTTTGATCATGGAGGGTAGCGGGATCCGAAGCACGGTGCTCCGCTGGCCGACCGCAGATAGTTGGGGGCCCAAGTAGTGTGCCAGCCACACACGAAAGGCTGCCCCGCCAACTGCGAGAAATCCCAGGGTGGCCCCATCGTGCCGGTTGGCGACCGGATGAGAGGACCCGATGGCGATCTCTGGGGGGGTTCGGGCGTCCCCGCAGTCTCCAAATCAACCCTCCATTGGCGCAGCAACTCTGGTTGTGTTGTTGGGTTTGACATCGCATCACCTCGCTCGACTGCCATCTTCCATCAGCCCTATTCACTAAAATTATATACATGAAAGCTAATAAAAGGAAAAGTAAGTGTGTACAGCGGATGCACGTCCTCTCGTTCCATGTGCACCTCTCAAACATACGAGGACTGCACTCCAATCTCGATGCAGTCCACCACCACCTCGAGACTGACAAGCCCCACTTACTTTTCTTGACGGAGACGCAGATCAGATGTCCGTCTGATGCGGCGTATCTCGACTACCCGGGATACTCTTTGGAGCACCATTTCCTGCAGCGTGCCGGGGTCTGTGTATACGTCCGCAATGACATCTGCTGCCAGCGTCTCCGTCACCTTGAAGACCCCAGTTTTTCAAGTTTATGGTTACTGGTGGACACCGGTGTGGACAAAATTGTCTACACCTGTGTTTACCGGTCGCACAGTGGCGACCAGGAGACGACTCGGCTGTTTGGTCACCTCAGTGAGGCCGCCGATGAGGCTCTGCATCGGCACCCTGATGCGCAGTTTGTCGCTCTGGGGGATTTTAACGCCTGCCATCAAGACTGGCTTTTCCCATACCAGAGGACCGACCACGCTGGGAGGGAAACTCGAAACTTTGCAGTGTCGCTGGGCCTCTCCCAGTTGGTAAAGCAAGCGACGAGGGTGCCTGATGTAGTTGGTCATACTGCCAATTGTCTGGACCTACTGCTGACCACCGATCCGGACAGATGTATCGTAACAGTTTCCTCACCACTTGGAACTTCAGATCACTGTCTGGTGAAGTCTGTATCGTCCTTCTCCCCACCTGACCGCGACTCACGTGGCGAACGGCGAATGTGGCGATACAGGTCGGCAGATTGGGATGAGATGCGGCATTTCTTTGCGTCTTATCCTTGGCAGCAGGTCTGCTTCTCTTCTGAAAATCCGTCGAGCTGTGCGGATGCTGTAACCGATGTGATACACCAAGCTATGGAGTATTTTATCCCTTATAGCGATGTACGCATCGGTGGCTCAGCTCACCCGTGGTTCAACGCCGATTGCGTTCAGGCTGAAGAGCGTAAGCATTCGGCGTTTCTCGCCTGGGTTGACGCTCGTGACCGCAAAGCTCCGGATCTGAATTCAAAGAAGAGAGCCTTCAACCATGCTGCCAAGTCCTACAAAAAAGCATTAAAGAAGGCACGCTTCGACCGCATAACCCATATTGGCAAAAAACTCTCTGCACAGCCGTCCGGTAGCAGAGCATTCTGGTCGCTTGCCAAGTCGGTCGAGGCGAACTTCTGTCGGCCCGCTTTGCCTCCGCTGGTAAAGCCTGATGGAACACTGGCTCATACGGCAAGAGAGAAAGCAGGACTCTTTGCATCTCTCTTTGCCCATAATTCTCGTCTTGACACTAGCAATGCTGCTCCACCGACTCTGCCTCATTGTAACTCTTCAATGCAGGAGGTTCACATGAGGAACAGAGAAGTTCTGAGAGAGCTGCGTCGTCTAGACGTGAATAAAGCCAGTGGACCAGATGGCATACCAGCGATTGTTCTAAAGGCTTGTGCGCCCGAGTTGTCTCCTGTATTGACGCGCTTGTATCGCCTCTCATTTAGGACTGGTATAGTGCCCAAGTCCTGGAAGCTTGCCAACGTGCAACCCGTGCCCAAAAAGGGCAGTCGTGCCGATCCTGCCAACTATCGGCCGATTTCGGTAACCTCCATACTCTGCAAGATTATGGAGCGTGTATTGAACTCGCGCCTCATGGCATACCTGGAAGGTAACGATCTCCTCAGTGACCGACAGTACGGGTTTCGCCGCAAGCGGTCTACTGGGGACCTACTGGTTTATGCTACCCACTTGTGGGGCGAGGCCCTCGAGAAGAATGGGGAAGCGATTGCCGTTTCCTTAGATGTCTCGAAGGCCTTCGACAGGGTATGGCACGCTAGCCTATTGAGTAAGCTTCCAGCGTACGGCATTTCCCCTGGTCTGATTAACTGGGTAAAAGACTTCCTGAGTGAACGGTCTCTCCGAGTTGTTGTCGACGGATGCTCATCAGAGCCCATGACGATTAATGCCGGAGTTCCTCAGGGGTCTGTTCTCTCTGCAACTCTCTTCCTGTTGCATATCAACGATCTGCTGGTGCCCGGTATCTATGGGTATGCAGATGATAGCACAGTTGTAGAGAGATACCTGCCCAGTGCTCGGGCTAGTAAGGAGCTAATCCGGTCCGAAAGAGAGGCTATGGTAGAGCGAACGAATATCTCACTTCAGGCAGTCTCCAAGTGGGGTGAAGCCAATCTAGTGGGATTCAACGCCGCCAAAACACAAGCGTGTCTTTTCACTGCCAAAAGGAGCCCGTGCACCTTGGTTCCTACTTTTCGGAATTTATCCCTGGAGTACACCGACCGCCTTCAGCTCTTGGGGGTTGAAATTCCCTCAGACCTTAACTTTGGGCGGTTCATTGAGTCCAAAGCCAAGGTAGCTGCTAGGAAGCTGGGCGTTCTTGCAAAGGTCCGGCGGTACTTCACACCGGGACAGCTTTTAATGTTATACAAAGCACAGGTCCGTTCGTGTGTGGAGTACTGCAGTCACATATGGGCTGGTGCTGCAAAATGCCACCTGGCAGCTTTGGACTCGGTGGAAAGGCGTGCAAAGAGGCTAATTGGTGATCCAGATTTGGTTAAGTCCAACCTTCAAAGCCTTGAGCATAGGCGTAGGGTAGCCAGCCTTTCGGTGTTTTACAGGATGCATTTTGGAGAGTGTGCGCAGGAATTGCATGACTTGATTCCGCCATCGCAATTCTACCATCGGACATCCCGACGTACGGCGAATATTCACCCTTACGTTGTTGAAACCTCTACGGTCCGGACTAAGCGTTTCGCCTCGTCGTTTATACCACGTACGTCGAAGGACTGGAACAGTCTGCCTGCTGCGGTCTTCCCGTCCGATTATAATTTGGGTGTCTTCAAGGCTAGAGTGAATAGGCTCTTAATAAACTAGTGCGCCTCACCATCAAAGATTGCATCGCTACTTACCATCAGGTGGGATCGCAGTCAAGCACTAGTTTATCTTAATTAAAAAAAAAAAAAAAAAAAAAAATAAAATGATTTGCGATCGTCACAAATATGGCTTTACAGTATAATTTTCGTTGATTACCCACTTTAAAAAAAAGAGTATTAATAATAACAGATGAATGATCTTCATATTTAATATTCTTTTTTTTATACAATACAGAATCTAAACAGTGGGCTTCAAACTTTAGAAAAAAATAAATACCTGATGGATAATTCAATGTCTCTTTTTTCAATCAGGGCATTAACCTTTCAGATACCGTCAATTTGAGACACATTAGTAAGACAATAGATGCGTGAACGCCGGCGTTCGCTTGGGGTATATATTTTGTGCTTAGGGTTTAATGAACTAAACCCACCTCAAGTAACTGCTTGAGGTCTCCGCTACTAGAGAGATTGGCGTTGTAAAAAATACGTCGGATATGACAATACATCTAAATATGCATAGTTATGTACCTATGCAGTTATGCAATATATCTATCTGCATATAATTTAAACCTTTATTTTCTTTGTCAACAGGAGATAAACCCTCGATGGAGACAGTGGGCAAGATGTTCATCAGACGTGACGTGGCGACAGACAAACACTCGTGGACCGCCAATCTCCTCGACATACAGGAAGGAAACACACTCTCATTTAAGGTAAGACCTGAAAGACTCTTTTGGTATGAAGAGATAATGCTGGACAAAGGAAGATAAGGCAGGCATGCTTCGTAAGAGACCTATGTATCGTAAAGAATGACGAATTGGATATGAATAAATAAGAGGCCCTTTGCACGTTCCGAAACTTACGAGTAGATCTTATTCTGTATGAAATTTCACAGAAGCGCAAATCAATAAGTAGCTGCCTTAAAGTAGGAGACTTGAATATTCCATGTTAGTTTCAGCTTCATAATCTTCATGCGTTCCTGTTCTTGACTGAGAGACAATGAAGTGATTCTTTATAGGGTTCCATTTTTGCCTACTTATGTAGAGAACACTGAAATTAAATTGGATATGAAAATCAAAATAAATTAATAATAATAACTCCAAAACGATTTGCATCGTTGACGTAGTTCAGAAGGCTGCCCAACTTAAGTGGGACTGGGTTGGACATGTCTGCCGCATGCCGATCGAGCGGGGGGCCAGTAAAACGCAAAATTGGTGTCCTGAAATCGCACGACGGGGTCGCGGCAGACTAAGAAGGAGATGGCGGGACGCCTAGGATGTCTTCCTCAAAACCGGGAACATTGGAAGGAGTGGAGGGAGGCCTATGCCCAGCAGTGGGACAGTATGGACTAGATATAATAATAATAATAATGAAAATATATATATTATTTATACGTAGTTATATTTACAGTTATGTAATATATCTATCTACATATAAATTAGGCATAAATCAGCAATTCAGACACGAAATTATTGACTATTTTAGAACTTGTTTTTCTTTCTAAAATTGCTATGCTAATTTTGGCACGTATGGAATTGCATCTGCGCAAAAAATCAAATAATTGCACGTAGTCTAGCGAGCTAGCAATAGCAATACTTAGATACTATTAGTGCATTCAAAGTGGAAGATTATTTCAATAGTCTATTTATATGGCGCTGTTAGATCGGCTATAAAAGTTTAAGGGCCAAGCGCCCGAAAAGTGCCATAAAACAGTGATTTTCTGAGGCCTACTCCTCCGTAACGGCTTAGTCAATTGGTTTGAAAAAAATATATGTTTATTATAGATTCATGAACAATAATATCAACATTTGATTTTTTCGTGCAATTAATACTTTTGTCAAAAAAAAATATTTAGCAATTTCGCAACTTTTCTCTACTCCTTTGAAACGGCTTGGACCTTTAGAAACATTTTTACACATAAAAATTGGTGGTTAAATATTCTTCAAATTGAACATTGCATATGTAAATCAATCAATATCTCGCAGAGAAAATGGATTTAAAGCGGTTTCCGGGTGCTGCTGGCCGCAAATAAATGCACAGATTTGCGTACTGCCGCCTAGGCGAGTGCGAGAGTTGCGTTCACATAATATCGGTCAGATGGTATACGCCTTAAAACAATACAAAATGCTAAGGCTGGTGGCCCACTCATACTTCTTTATTTTCTTCATAGGTCCTTCAGTCTGATTATTATAATTTAAATTAATAATACACTAGTTAGTGCATTTTACTATCAACGATTATATCACTGTTTACCATCAGATGAGCTTGACTCAGCAGAATATCAATTAAAAAAAAAAAAGTTACTCTGGCATTTTACTTATAACGTGAGTTTATAAAAAAACTTAAAAAATATATACTATAAGTAGATATACTCGTATTATATATAATTGACACCCAAAATAAAACTAAAAGTTAATTCCGAAAACCAGTGTTTTTGATTTGGTTTCTTCTTTTTTATGACACTGAGAATCATCAAAATCGCTAATAAAATTAATTAACGAAGATACTTATCGCTGAACTGGAAATATTAGAATATAATTTTTTTTTTTTTTTAAAGAATAATCGTGTTGTTTCTTGCCGGTTCTTCTCCATAGGAAACGACCAATTGTGATCGCGCATTAGTTTCAGACGTTTCATAAGCGCCCAATATAGGAATATGTAAAATAAAATATTTTGAATTTGAATTAACTAGACATAAGTAATAAAAACCGGCCAAGAGCGTGTCGTCTAGGATGGAGCGAGAGGACGAGTCAGAATTTTACTGACTTAAACTCACCTGTCCTTCAGTTGCCATTTGCATTCTAGGACCACAGTGTCTCTTTCAGAAGTTTTCCGTGGCCGTGAGCCTGTGATTTTTTTTTTAATTGATATAATCTAGTGCTTGACTGCGATCCCACCTGATGGTAAGCAGTGATGCAATCTCTGATGGTGACGCGCACTAGTTTATTTAGAGCCTATTCCTACTTATGGTGAAAAATGTAAGCCCGATTATGATAAAGTCAAAGGATGCGGGCTTCATAAAAAAACACCTATCGTAGTTATCTTTCAACCATCTATTATAACGTCTCGATGAATAATAATGGGAAATAATAATGGTTCCGAAAAACAATTTAATCTCCAGCGATCTGTGGCCGACTATTATTCTAATTAACTAGCGTTATAATGAATTACCGACAAAAAATCCAAAACATAAACGAAAAAAAAAATTCCAATTTAACAACAAATAAGAGCATGTTCAAATTACATTTTCTCCTAAAAAAAAATGGATCTTCGAATAACAAAACTAAAGTTCCGAATAGAATACTGAACCTCCGACAAAATTACTAAGTTACCGACAACAGAGGTTGGGTCAAAATAATCATATTTTTACAACTTGCATGAACTGTTTTAATTTCTATTGTTGGTTTTCAAATTTATTTTTTAGCTCTCAATAATGATGAAAATACCTCAACTGTTCGGCCCGCGCGATGGAGTTCGGATCTACTACGTAACTACATTTTCATAATAAATTGAGTTTTGTTTTATTTTTATCTTTGTTCTCGCTGACATTATAAAAGTTAGAAAATTTGTCGAATAATAATACAGTATAATATTCTAGGAAACCAAAGTCTACTTGGTTTTCGATTAAGGCATGAATAGGGGTACGTATCAAAATCCCGAAAGTTCATTATACCTCTGGCTGAAATACCGACGTGCAAAACATCGAAATTCAAAATACCGAAAGGTTTAAATGCCGATAGTCGTTATATCGAAACACAAAATACCGATGTTCAAATGCCCGAAAGGACGAAATCCCGAATAGACGAAACAACTTGAACGTAGCGGTTGGTCACAGTTCTAACGTTACCTAACCTATTTCACCCAGTTCAAAGAGCAATCAAAATACAATCTACCTGTGACTAGACTATTAGACAATGGTAAACACATTTTTACGAGAGATTGTGGCTGAAATAGGTTAGGTTAGGTTAGAATAGTGACCAAAAGCGCGCGAGCCGAGCGAGCGAAGCGAGCGGCGCCGCGGCAGCGGCCAGCGAGTGCTACTTCTCAAAATAAAACAAATCGGGACCTTAGGGCACCCCGACACGGACGAGTCGGGATTTTGAACTTCGGGATTTTAAACTTCGGGATTTTATACACTCAAACAAATGAACTTTCGGGATTTTAAACTTTCGACCATACGACCATTTGGCGTTTCAATTTTCGGGATTTCGTCCATCGGTAATTTGAAATTCGGGATTTTTATACGTACCCATGAAATACGACTGTTTTAACTTTTTGACGCCTGAAATAGGTACCGATATCGAAGCATACCCGTGGTAAGTAAAATTCATGATATATGATGCAATTAAAAGTTATTGTTACAAGTACATTATTGTATATTTTATAAGTTTCTGTATAGCCACTCAGAATAATATTTTCAGTATAATGTGACAGTTAAAATAGCACCACAATCTATGAAATATGAAAGGTAATTTATGAATTAATAGTAGGCAAGTAAAGATAAAAATTACAAAGCAAAGTTTTCAGTAGAACGTAATTTATGCTGGAAGAAAAGTATTATAGCAATAGACAGTCATGTTTATTTTTCGAAGATTTCAGTATCTCATTCGGTCGTTTCGTCATTTTTATTCGGACAAAAGTAGTCGGAAAGTTAGTATTTTAGGCAGTAGATTTAATATTTTGAGTAAGGACAATTCTTCTTTTTTTGTCGGAGCTTTTATTACTACCCAATAATAATAGTACACAAATAGGTATAAACATGAGAAATATTATTTTATAATAACACTTAAAATAACAATTTATGAGCATTCCAGTGTTGGTCAAGACCAGTTTGTCTAGACAGCGATGCTCAAACTGCGCAGGTAGCTCATTTTCTTTACAAAAATACCCAACTGGAATCACTCATAACCACGTTCGGTGGTGTGTTATGGTGATGTAACGAATATTCGCATTCACATTCGCGAATATTCGCACATTTTTTGACTTCCCCATCGGAATTCACAAGAAACATACGCATATTTGGCTTTTTTTGACACACAAAAGGGTAGCAAAGTATTGATTGAATGGATATAGAAAGAAATGAATTAGTGGTGTAACGGATGTTAAAATTCTCACATTTGCGAATGCGAATATTCGTTACTGTGTTATTATTTGTTAGTCTTTAATTTGTGCCTTGTAACGACAAATAAAATGTTTTTTTTTCTTTTTACCACCAACGCAGTTTTTCACTTTCACTCGTACCTACCTTATCATATCTTTGGATTTTGGTTTCCGCAGTCAGTCCATTAAAGACCATGTTATTTGGCCCGGAGAGGCCTTCACTCCGTCCAGCCCACGTCTCTTCAGCAACAGATTATGCTTCCCACTCTTCTCACAGTCCTGTATATACGGTCTAAACTATATTGTACACCAAAATAGTAGCAAAGCTTTTATACAAACTTAAATCTACAGGTACAAAAGCGGTCTTATCGCTGACAGCGATATCTACCTGAGTACCTTAGGATGGACGATAAAAACTTAAACAGGGGGTAGTCTGTGGTGTATTGAAGCCCTACCACGAGCTCTTAATGGTCCATTTGACGTCCTAAAATGAACTAATAGAGGAGCTATAGGGTGGAGGATATATTAGGGTTAGGTTAGGTAGGAGCTGCATCCCTTTTTCTCGCTCGCACGTTTTACATTTTAACACGTCGTGGTATGGCCTCTTTTCTTTTAAAAGTGGGAAATCATCAAATGACATCTTCCGCCCTTTCAGTCATGTCATGTCAGACTTTTACTAACTACAACGTTCCAGAAAAGAGAACCCCGGGAGGTTCTCTTTCACATCACCAATAGATAGTAAGGCCCCTGCTAGCAAATAAACGCCTAAATACCTACCTAGGTACCAGTTTGAGAACCGTTAGCCACATAACATACAATATACAAGATGATGAACATACAAACACATGGATACATTAGGTACAGGTTTTACTCGCGAATCTAGGATTGATAATTTATTATGATGATACAAACTATTAATTTTACTTAGAAAACGTGATGAAAATGTACAATTAAACATGGATAATAATTATTTATGCGTTTTGTCTACCTATCTTGAGACTTAATTTATCTTTTTTACGAATATCTTGGGTTTGTTTTCTTATTAGGCTGTGGAATTGAGGATTCTGTTTAATCTTGATAGATTACCTACTATATCTAATAGAAGTTAGGTTAGGTTAAAAAGGGTTAGAGACGTCAAGTTTTTCTTTTCTTCTTTAAGTTAGAGATGTTGATTTTAATCATCTTCTTTTTTTATTATTGATAGGCTCGCGTTTGACCACCATATCACCTGATGTTAAGCGATGATGTGGTCGACGATGGAGCACGCTTGCCTAGAAGTAACTTATTTACTCTTGACTTAAAGACCCCTAAGTTATAGCTATCAAGAAACACAGACTCCGGCAGGGAATTCCACTCCTTGGCTGTACGCATAACGCAACGCTGTACGTCGTGTGGTCCGATGATGGAACGGACTTGGCGGAATTAGATTGTGCAATTCCAGTGCACACTCCCCGAAATGTAAACGATAGAAAACCGACAGACTAGCAACTCGGCGGCGATGCTCAAGGCTTTGGAGTTTCGACTCTACAAGTGCATCATTGCCGATGATTCTCTTGGCTCGCCTCTCGATCGACTCCAGCGCATCAAGCTGGCATACACGATCGAACTTGGGCTTCCGGCGTGAAGTACTGTCTCACCTTTGCTAAGATCCCCAATTTTTTGGCAGCCAGTTGAGCCTTTGCCTCGATGTATGAGCCAAAATTGAGAGTAGAGGACAACGTAACCCCAAGAAGCTCAAAGTGGTCGGTTATCGGCACGGGCACACCCCGGAAAGATGGAGCCGGGTGGAATTGGCTCCGTTTAGCGGAAAAATCTTCTTAGCGTATCGATGGCAAAACTAATTATATTCCTTGCCTAACCAGAATTAATTGTAATGAGTATAATTGTGTAAATACATAAGTCTTACTATCGCAAATAAATATATATATATTTTTCTAGTGGTCCCGATAGATATTGTCATTCATTATACGAACAGCTAAGGAGTGGAATTCTCTGCGTCGACTTTGGCCTGGTCCTTAGCGGACGTCTGGATGGCGAGCTACGGGCTCCCTCTGACCTCCTCTAAGAGTTTGTTCGTGTCGTCCCCAAAATTTGAACGTCATTTTCTATAAGTTATTATTGTTTCCACAGGTATCAAGTCCAGTGACCGCTCCTGTCGGTGCGTGGATGCTCAGAGTCATCACCTGGCGGAAAGACTCCCAGGAACGAGCGTACTACGACTTCGATCAGGATATCTACATCCTCTTCAATCCATGGAACCCTGGTAAGTGCCCCAGCAACCTGTTTGTATTACACCCTTGTTTTGGCAATGCCTTTCATTTTGAAAATTTGCAGTACTCTTACAGTTGTTTCTGTCGTCGAACAGACGAATTTTTCGTCTTATGCAGGAACTGGTTTTCGTCTTACGCAGTAACTAGTTTTCGTCTTACGCAGTAACGAGTTTTTGCCTTATGCAGTAGCTAATTTTCGTCTTACGCAGTAACGAGTTTTTGCCTTACGCAGTAGCTAGTTTTCGTCTTACGCAGTAACTAGTTTTTGCCAGCGGCTGTATTCGCGTGAAAGTAGGTTTCTCCATACAAATTTTAGATTCCTATTTCATTCGTATGGGGCAATATTTTCTAAATTCTTTTCTTATCAAAACACTTCCGCCTGACCACACAGCAAAGTTCATTTTAGCTTGCATTCAAAACGAAAATTTCAAAGGGTTTGGGTTCTCTTAAGTGATTTAAGTGATCAGGCAGAAATTACCGCAATGGTACGTCATAAAAGAAACCCCTGTGCAAAATTTCAGCGTTCTAAGTCCGAGGGTTTGGACTAGGCGTTAATGAGTTAGTGAGTGAGTCAGGACTTTACCTTTATACATATATAACTATCTATGAATATAAAGGGTATTGTGAGTCTTTTTTTTGTTTCAAGTCTTTGAAAATCCTTACATAAACTAGTCACCCAGGGAACAACTATCTCTAGGCCATACAAATATTTGTTCCAAACGGGAAACGAACCCGCGGCCGCGACACGCAGCGTCAACCGTGCTGTCAAATATAAGGAATTCTTGCGTATAATTTTATGCTTTTATAACTATATTCAGTGATTTAAACTGTGTGTTAGTCTGTCAGTGAATGAATGAATGAATGAATAAATGGACATTTTAAAAGAAGCTTTTTTGAAAGAAAAACAAATTGAACGAACTGGTTAGGTACCAATTTCCATTTCTTTGCTTTAAAATGCAATCTTCTCAATTTGAAGTTTAAATAAGTTGCGAAACAATGAGTAGAGTTGTAGAAACATTGCTAGTCTAATTTATTTATGAGTTAGGACTTTCTGCGAATGCAAACTGAGAATAAAATATTAAAGTTTTAAGCACTCTATTTGTCTTTTAAATAACCCCAGACCTTTTCTACATTGAAATATGCAATCAATATCATCTCGCTGTTTTAAACAAACTAGGCTCTACTGAAACCATGATACATAAAAACGAAAAATCTATTTTGAAGTCTGCTTTTTTTTCTGGGTGTAATTTATATATAATATGATATTCAATTGATCTAATAAATAATCACTAGGTATATACCTACACCACAAATTTTTAATTATTACAAATACTTAAAGGGCTTATTAAAAAGCCCTTGTCATTTTTTAAGTAAAATCTCAATAAATAATATTCATATACAGCAAAGTTATTAGCGTTGGTTTTGTCCCAAAATGTCACTCAATTTATGGAAATATTGTGCAGGCTATTGATTAATAAATAAATAAATGACAATTCACCTGTAGTATATTCCGAAACCGGCATGGCCTAGAACCAAAAATTCGAAGACATGTGACATCCACTAAACCGCACTGGGCCCGCGTGGCGGATTACGGCCAATTTCCTCTCCTAGAGAGGAGGCCTGATTCCCAGCAGTGGGAACATTATAAGGCCGACTATGCTATGCTATGCTATGTTCTATCGTGGTTTTAATAAGTGCCTCCACCAGCTGCAGTTACAAGCACTTAAGGGAATGCAACTGGACATACATTTTCAGTGTTTTTCATACAACCGCTCCTAAGTCAATAGGACGTTGTTACACATTTTTTATTAGATATTATGGAAACACAGTATATTGTAGATATTATCTAGGCTTGTATTGAAATCAATTTATAAATTAGTTTAAAACTAATCCAGTAAAGACCTCTGAAAATCTGCTATTCTGCATGAACTTTGACACTTCATAATTTACTCAAAAAGTCAAAAAAAGTATAGCTGATAAAAAATATACATATATTGAAGCCTTGCTTTTATGATTCTAAATGATGTCAATTTTTATCAATAACTTTTAAGGGTTTAAAAACAACACGTATTTCCTGGAACAAGTTTTGTAAAATATTCGAGTAAATCACGGAATTACCGAATTAGCATTCGGTGAACTTTGGCCCTTCATCATAATTTAAAAATATAAAAAAATACATCCTTAGAAGCCTTGTACATTTAATCGAGATTTTGAATGCAGAAAAATTTTTGTGAAATATTCGTATAAATTACGGAATTACCGAATGCTAACCGAGTTTTCAGGCGTTATCTCTCTTTTTTCGCGTTGCCTAATCGTCAATTGTCGCGTTGGATTGTGGTAGATGAAGTAACAAGCTTTTAAAGCATGCTCGATATTGACGATACGAAAAGCAGCCTCTTAATTACCTTTTCCTCTTTCCAGATGACCAAACTTACATGGAAGACGTTCCCCTCCTTCAGGAGTACGTCCTGAATGACGTGGGGAAAGTGTGGGTGGGGCCCATCAAGACCACCCGAGGAAAACCCTGGCTCTATGGCCAGTTCGACGCGGTTGTGCTGCCTGCTTGCATGTTTATGCTGGATAGAGCTGAAGTGCCTTTTAACCAGTAAGTAAAACAACAACAACACTACAACAACGATACAACAACAATACAACAAAAAACACTAGAATTAAAAAAAAAAATTGACATGTCGCTTGAAATAAATTTAACAAAGTGATAATTATGGTCTAGTTGTTAGCGCATTTTATCCTGTAGGGGGGACCTTTTGCAACCTCTTCTTTCATCTTTCCTTTGTACATTCTTATTGCACAAATAACACGTACGCTATTGTAACAATTTACATTGTTTTTTATTTTGACAAAAGTTATCTCGTAACTTCTTGCCTAATGATACACGATGAGTTCTATGATGGATTTCTATGCAAGCGTGCTGATGTCCACCACATCATCATCAATGAGCCTCTCATAAAAAGTCACTGCCGTCCTGGGACGTAAAGGGCAAGCGAAGGAACAAGGGTGCGTATTATTCAGTAAAAGTCTGATGATCTCCCTCACTCCACTCAGAGCTGCAAGAAAAGAGAAGGTTTTTGATGATTTTCCACCCATAAAAACCCTGAGACTAATGCATCGGTACATTTGTAGGTTAAATGTTGCGGCATAAGTACACTCGAGAGCAAAAAAATCGCACATCATAACTCTTTTTGTTAAATCACTTTTTGTCATGTATGTGAATAGTTACTGAAAGCATGTCATACACTAATTGAAAGCCTATTTAATTACCTTTCTAATGATATGAAATACAGTGTGAAAAAATATCCTTGAAAAGGTTTAGAGCACAAAATCCAACAAATGGGAAAAATTACCAAATTTCACTTATGAAAGAATGAGAGTCAAACTTAAAATTTTTGGTCATCATTATTGTCAATAAAGTGTATTCCCTCCCTTAGCCTTATTTACAGCTGTTACTCGATTTTTCATCAACCGTATTAATTTTATCATGAAATCTTAGGGTATAACGTCCCATTTCTAGTCAATGACAAATTGAAGCTCTTGGAGGCGTGGAGAGCCAGGCTTTTTGCACTAAGTCTTCTTTCAAGGTCATTCCAGATATGCTCAATTGGATTAAGATCAGAATTACGAGCTGTCCTCTCTATCGCAATGATTCCAACGTCTTACATGTAGTCGCAAACTGTTCTAGCGACATGCGATCTGGTGTTGTTCTGCATTAGGGAAAAAAAATCTACCACAAGCCACACAAGTGGCTTCACATATTCTTCGAGCATTTTTTTGGTGTATCATAAAGCCGTCAACCCTCTCGATATCAGGCCAGTAATGGCCCAGTGATGAATACAATGTCAGTTTTAGTGTCAAAAATTATGCCACCCCAATACGCCTCCAAAACCCACTTGTTCGCTTATGTAGCATTGTTAAAATTGCCCTGATGACCTTCTGTAGACCCTACAGCATCCATCATGGTCACTTAAATCATTCTGCACTTATCAAAAAACACAACAGCCTGCCATTAGGTATACATCCAATTTAAGTGTTTCGTGGCAAATTATTGCCGTGCTTGTCGGTGAGCTGTGGTCAATTTGGTTCCATTTGCTGAGTGATGTGTAGTCAGGCCTGCTTCACCCAGTCTTTTCCTAATCGTCTACTGATTTTTACTGATATTGGGAACTTCTTGAAGCTTTTGTGTCAGTTCAATCGTGTTCAGTGGCCGATTTCTCAAAGTACTTGTTACAGAAAAGCGATAATCACGCCCTGATCCTATGCGCCACCGGCCATATCCTGGTCGCCGAATATACCCACGGGTCTCTTAAAACCTCTGGTATACCAGACGAACAGGGAAGCTGCTGAAATTTAGCTGTCGAGTGACTTCATTTGGATTATGGCCTGCTTTGGGCAAGGCAAATCTTGAACGGCTTCTGCGGGCGTGGTATCCATATTTTTCCAGTAAATCCATCTGTTTCTTATAGAGACGTAATTACGTTAACGGAAACTGATTAAAACTCCAAAACAGCACCTTTTTTGTAGCTCCAGGTAAAGGTGCAAGTAGTGAAATGCAAATGGGCGAATTTGCGGAATTCGGTATACCGCTGGTTTTTGTGAGTTACGTGAATTAATTTTGTGTTTTTATAATGCTAACTTTGTATGCTTCAATTTTGCTTAATAATTTGTACTCAATATCTTTAGATTTAAGAAAAAAACAGTATTAAACGAAATTACAAGCCATGTGCGATTTTTTTGCTCTCAAGTGTATATTTTTAATTACCCACTAGTCATCGCCAGGAAGAAACTAATCATGAATTCCAAATAAACGATTATAATCCCTACCAAAAATAGATTTTACATAGAAAATCTGTAATAGTGATTTATTTGCAACACTGATTTATTTAATTGGCAAATCTTCAACAGTTTCTAACACTATTTCATTCAGAATTAATTGTCTAGGTTTTACCTGACATAATATAGAATTAAACGAGACAGAAACTGGCATTCAACACGAGGATTTGAATCTAAATGTCGAGGAAAAGAAATAAAATAATATATAAATCTAATCTTTAAAGGCAAAGTTCCATTGCTGCGCGGAGATTAGCTAGTCTAGTGTGAGCTATAGCTTCGTATGAAACTGCGAAAATCGGGTAGGTATCTACCTATAACATGAACGCTGGTTACACACTAAATTACGTTTCGCCTCCCAGACTATCATCTATTTTGACGGTAAAATAAAGGTTATAAGTAGCCATATCTAGCACATTCAGTTGTAAAATAAGGGTACAATTTTTATAAACAACTTGTTTGCCTAATAAGTGTCTACAAAACATTAATTAAAATTTTACTTGGGGTTGCTAGAGAGATGCTCTACAGCAACCCATAGTTTAGATGCTTGTACTTCTTTACCAGTTAAGGTACTATTTTTTTTTTAAGTATATACCTACTAATTTGGTACGTAGTGCGTATAATTGTAATATGAATTTATAGATATACTGCAAAATAGATGATGGGGTGCCTGGGGAGCACAATGTATCTACTAAATTATATTTTGAACAGGAGCACCGCACTCACATTGAGTAAAAACAATTATAGATCAACGTAGCTGGTCAATTTTATCAACGATCGATTGATATGTAGCACTCAGACAAATCTGAGCTGCTACCTAACGTTTTCTAGGTAATTTACCCGTGCACACGCAGCAATGGAATGCTCCCTTAACTTATAGTTCTTCGAAAACTAGCTGTGTTTCTGGAGACTGGTCAAAGATTCTACCATCATAGTACGTGACCAGGGTTTCTATTGACGACATTGTGTGAATACGGAGGTGAAAGGATGCTGGCAATCTAGAGGCGTTTGAAATATCGGTCTGTTGTTCAGCGTCTGGCATAGCAATCTGGTTTGCAACGGATTTGAATAGTTTAGAATTAGATTATTTAAATTAATGTTGATGCGCTTTTGTTTTTGCCATATTACCTATTAAGAGGCTGCGTTTCCATTCGCCTATTGTAAACATCGAGCATGGTTTGAAAGCTTGTTACCTACTTCATTTAACGCAATCCAACGTGATGTTTGACAAAAAGGCAACGCGAAAAAAGAGTGATAATAGCTGAATACTCTGTTGGCATTCAGTAATTCCGTGATTTACTCTAATACTTTACAAAACTTGTTCCAGGAAATACGTGTTTTTTTTAACCACTTAAAAGTTTTTGAAAGACATTGTCATTATATAGATTTTATATTAAATTTGCTAGGCTTGTATGTTGTCCTTTTTTGATTTTTTTAATTTTTGAGTAAATTATGAAGTGTCAAAGTTCATGCAAAATAGCAGATTTTCAGAGGTCTTAACTGGATTAGTTTTACACAAATTTATAAATTGATTTTCATAGAAGCCTAGATAATATCCACAAGATACTGTGTTTCCAAAATATCTGATGAAAAATGTGTAATCACGTCATAATCGCGTAAGAGCGGTTGTATGAAAAACAGTGAAAATGTATGTCGAGAATCGAGATGCATCCCCTTAATTTGGCTCTTCTTTAAGTTATTATATGTATTTCATATATTATTTGGTGGCTTCTGCCAGTGACTTCACCCGCGTGAATGTAGAAAATTACCCCAAGGAACATATTCTCGGGATAAAAAATATCGTATGTGCTTTTCCAGGACTTGGTCTATCCATGTGCTAATTTTTATTCTAATCTCTTCAGCCATTCGAGTGCGTACGCACACACACTTACAGACTTTATAAAATTAGTTTGATTCAGTGATTGTATCAGAAATCAGACACATTTATTTCAAAAAGACCAAACAGGCACTTTTGAATTGTCAAAATGTCGGTCGGTTAAAAAAAAAGGTGATGCTAAATTGTACGTTCCAAAGTGTACCTAGACATTGCACATTCAAAACTTTATGGCGTAGAACCCTGGAACGCAAGGCAAGGAAGGAACAAACGAGTGGGGTTTAGTCTGTAAAAGTCTGACATCAGGGCCCAAGAGTGGGAGAACTCATTGAGTGATTTTCCACCTTAAAAAAATCTAAGGAGAAGAATGTGCAAGAAATTCCCTAAACACTCTTTTTTAAATCATTCATATTTTTTAACCTACACATACCTAAAATTTTGTGGGTCCCCAAAATACCTTTCTTATTTTATAATATAAGAATATGTTTATGTATGTAAATAGAGTATAAGGTACAATGGAATTGACGTATCCGTGTGGATAAAAAAACACCCCTTAAAAAAAAATAACAAAAATAAAATAAAAAAATACTTTTTAACAAAATCCCCTTTCTTTTCCAGCCGTGGTGACCCCGTAAAGATGACCCGCGCCATTTCCCGCATCGTAAACTCCAATGACGACGGTGGTGTACTGGTGGGGCGATGGGACGGTGTCTACGATGACGGAACAGCCCCCTCGGAGTGGACCGGCTCCGTGGACATCCTGGCGCAGTTCTTGGAGACACAAGAGCCGGTGTCCTATGGACAGTGCTGGGTGTTTGCTGGGGTTGTTACTGCTGGTGAGTAGGATTTAGTGTGTCTTCAGTGTAGGCTTTTATCTAATCATCGATGACTAGGTAGGTATATCTAATATATAAAAATCTCGTGTCACAATAATTTGTTATCAAACTCCTCCGAAACCGCTTGACCGATTTTTATGTTTTTTTTTTTGGTCTGAGAAATAGGACCTAAGTTATTTTTTATCCCCCTTCCTCCTAATAGCACCTCCTATTTTTTAATCGCGATATTTGTTTGACCATTTATATGGCCAAACGACGTTTGTTGGGACATCCAGTATTTTTTTTATATATGTATTTTTAAAGCTATGAATGATGAAAATGACAAGAGGTCCTTTCATACAAGTAGCTACACAAGAAAAACAAACATTATTTAAAAATAAATCTTTTTAAATCTCTTTAAGGCCCAAGCGCCCGAAATTTACTTTAAAACAGTGACTTTCTGAAGCCTACTCCTCGGTAACGGCCAGTTTAATAGGTTTGAAAAAAATATATGTTTATTATAGATTCATGAACAACATTATCAACATTTGATTTTTTCGTGCGATTAATACTTTTGACTAAAAAAATATTACATACAACAACATCACATTCGCAATTTTTCCCTACTCCTTCGAAACGGCTTGGATCTTTAGAAACGTTTTTACACATAAAAATTGGTAGTTAAATATTCTTCAAAATGAATATTGCATATGTAAATCAATCAATATTTCGCAAAGAAAATGGATTTAAAAGTCAGCGGGGCTCTGTCCGGGCGCAGCTGGCCGCAAACAAATGCACAGATAGTCGTACTGTCGCCTAGACGGGTACGAAAGTAGTGACCATTTAATTTCGGCCAGATGGTGCAAGGGACTATAAGCCTTAACATTTATTGCGCTACTACTTCTCTACCGCTAAAACACTAGGAAATGGTGAATAGTGTTTTGGAAGCTGTGTTTGACCTTATAACACAAGGTAATTAAAACGAGGTTTTAGATAGAAAAAACGTATTCTAGGGTATTATTTATTATATTATTTATTGTGCGCAAAAAAAAATACAGGACAAACATTATTCAAAATAAGTGTACAATGGGCGGTCTTATCGCACGGGGCGATCTCTTACAGACAACCTTTGGATGGACTGAAAGAGACGAGACAGATTTAGGACTGACAGTATACAACATCACAAATAATAGTAATATAAAATAACAACACAAATAGGTACATACATACATTACAAAAAATATACTAATAAATGTCAAATATGAAATTAAGCCAAGAGAAGACAAAATCAAAGTGAAAAGTAATGCTCCTTCAACATTTTTTTAAACGTTGGTAGCGTTTGAGCACGTCTCACTTCAATAGATACCTATTCATAACGAAAAAAAAAAAATCCCTGACTTTTCCTGATCACTTTTTC
Organism: Mythimna ferrago; assembly: GCA_910589285.2. NCBI lineage: Eukaryota > Metazoa > Arthropoda > Insecta > Lepidoptera > Noctuidae > Mythimna > Mythimna ferrago. The sequence continues at coordinate 21,876,649 of OU342688.1, read as the reverse complement.
AAACCCGAAATCACTGTATTAAACACGTGTGCTCGGTCCAGTCAGCTGGATCCTCGACTTCACTGTCTTTCCCTAACTTTTCAGAAACTTTTCACTCTACAGAGAGTGAATAATACCCTGGACTATTCAATTCATCAAAACTATCATACAAAGAAAGTTGAGTTTATAGGACGTACTTTTATCACACAATCTTGAAAGCGTCGAAGTGAATCAAAAACTGGCAAGGAGCCAAGAACTAGAGAGATAGCTTTTACCCAAGGGCGCTGCAAACGTAACTATAACTTTTGCGTTTAAGTTGCTGTATCTAGCAGAATCTGATCGTTCATCACCATTAAACTGTATTTAGTTTAGTTTATAAATAACTAGGTAGGTAGCTTCTGCCAGCGGCTTCGTCTGCGTGAATGTTAGTTATTGCGGACGTGAAGTCGAAATCGAAGCGGGGTAAAAAGAAGCCTATCTTTGGAGTTCAAGCTTCCTATGCACCAAATTTCATCAGAATCAGTTCAGTAGTTAAATCGTGAAAGCGTGATAGACATACAGATAGAGTTAATTCACATTTATAATCTACTAGCGGCCCGTCCCGGCTTCGCACGAGCAATAAATATTATATAGCCTACGTTACTCACGGTGAATGTAGCTTTCCAATGGTGAAAGAATTTTTGAAATCGGAACAGTAGTTTTTGAGTTTATTCATTACAAACATACACACAAAAATACAAATTTTCCCTCTTTATAATATTACTGTAGATAATATATAAATTAGTCTTATCAGTTATATCAACCGGCAATTAAAACTTTTACTTCGCCTTTCTTCCAACGGCATGACGCCAGTAATTCACAGAGATGCTCTGTTCTGTCTAGTAGCCGCTACACTTTATATATAAACCTGTAGAACTGTAGAAGTTGTTGTGCGCGCATCACGTAAAATGTACGAAGTCCATTTAGATAACTTTTATACATTAAAATTGTGTGTAATTTGATATATTACTTAGGCTTTGTTTCATCGCAATCTGTTGACCATATCAAAAGATATACTACATTCATTGACTGTTAGGCGGTATGAAGTTCGCTGGATCAGCTAGTAGTAATATAAACATACAGTATGGATTTTAAGCAGTTCGTTCCTACGTGCATACCCAGAAAATGTTAATCATACAGATAAATTAACATTTGGACAGTTCATTAAGATATAGCGGGTTATCTATGTCAGTAATTGCTTTGATAAACGTTTTGAAAATAACATTGCTCCTTGAACTGATTTTTAATCTTAAAATCATGAGATTCTTGGGACTTGGTCCAACAAAATACGTTAAAAGAAAATTACTGAAATAAAGTATGTACTTACAAATTAGTAAATCGCAATTCAACCAACAATTAAAATACTTACTAATTTGAGCTTATGGTAAGATTGTAGCAAGATTACTATCCTAATGTCAAATACTTAATTATTATTATACTAGCTTTTGCCCGCGACTTCACCCGCGTACATAAAATATTGCCTATGTCACTCAGGAATAAAGCAGCTTTCTATCGGTGAAAAGATTTTAGCAATCGGACCAGTACTTCCAGACCTACAAACAAAAAAACATACTTTTCTTCTTTATTAGATTATTGTAAATTATATTAGTGTAAATTATTATAGTTAGCCCATATTGTCTCACTGCGTGGCAAAAGCCTCTCTCCACTCCTTCCAACGATCACGGTTCCAACTTTTTCATTCCAATTCTTAAGGAAGTCATCCAGTTCGTCCCACCATCTCCTTCGTGGTCTGCCTCGGCCCCGCGTTGCTGTGTCCGGGCACCAATCCTGCGTTTTAGCTCGTTAGACATGCGGCAGAAATGTCCTGCCCAGTCCCACTTAAGTTGAAATAACCAAATAATTGAAAGGATGAAAAAATAAAATAAAAACAAAACTTTTCTCCAAAAATGTTCCAAAACGTTTTGGATAGGTACTCATTTGTTGTGCGTAACCTACACCTAAGAAGTGGAATTCACTACGGTATCTGTTTTTCCTGATAGCTACAGCCTAAGGGTCTAAGTCAAGAATAAATTGGTTACTGCAAGGCAGGCGTGCTCCACCATCCATCCATCCATTAGATAGTGGTCAAGTACGAGTCTACAAAGAATAAAAATAAATGATGAGTTTGGACTTAACGTCATCATCTCAGCCTAAAGTCGTCTACTGTTAGACATAGACCTCCCCCAAGTGTCGTCACAACGACCAGTCTTATAACCCTCGCGTTCATCAGATTCCCCCAACCCTCTCCAGGTCATCTGTCCACCTTGTGGGGGGTCTTCCAACGTCGCATCTTTCGGTACAATTGACCATCTGTTCTGTGAGTATATGTCCTGCCCATTGCCACTTAAGTTGATCTGGTTTTACCTGAGTTTTGGATGTAGTGACATAACCTTCTTTTATTTTTTTCCAGTCTGCCGTGCCCTCGGTATCCCATCCCGCGTGGTCTCCAACCTGGTATCAGCTCACGACGCCAACAGCACCCTGACGGTCGACAAGTACTACTCCGAGACCATGGAGGAGCTGGGCTATGATCCTAGCAACGCCGAACCTGCACAGACTGACTCCATCTGGAACTACCATGTGTGGAACGATGTTTGGATGGCCAGGCCTGATTTGACTGCTGGTGAGTTTAGTGTTCTTTGCTTTTAGTTTTAAATAGTAAAGATGTGATGATAAAGGAAGTTTATAGAGCATGTGGAACATCCATTTTGATAAAAAGCGATTATGGAATAAGAGGACCCTTCCCAGTCTGTCTATAGTCAACGTGGCATGACCGTTTTTGCCATTCGGAAGTTCGTTTTACTGTGCAAGGTTTCCATAAATATGTTTTCTTCTATGAGTATACACCGCTAAATTTTAATCGTTTTAATCCCGTGGAGGGTCGATCCGGTACATGAAACACTATCGATTTGTAAAGATAAAATTAAAAAATAAAGTACCTCTTTTTCAAAACTCGTATTAATTCACGCGTGTACGAAATTAGTATCTTTAAGAAAACATCAGGTGAGCGAGTTCAATGACCTGTAGTTAATAGTCGGCGTTGCGTACAAAGTACCTACAGGTCATTGAACTCGCTCAGCTGACTCTTTCTTAAAGAAATTAATTTCGTACATGCGTAAATTAATACGAGTTTTGAAAAAGAGGTACTTTATTTTTTAATTTTATCTTTACAAATCGATAGTGTTTCATGTACCGGATCGATCCTCCACGGGATTAAAACGATTAAAATTTAACGGTGTATAATGAAGAGCCAAAGTACACGTAAATCTTGTCCAAAATAGCTGATTTTCAGAGGTCATTATTTGATTAGTTTTATATTTCATTTTAATAGAAAACTAGACAATAACCACAAAAAAAAATATGTTCCAAAATAACTAGCGAAAAATGTGTAATAACATCAAAATCTTGTGACAGAGGTTAGATATATTTGGTAGTATATATTTAATGTCTTTGGATATATGGGAAGTCGTTACGAGTTGGGGCTACAGGAAAGCATTATTGTACAATGTACATGCCATGATGTGTCAAAATGTTAGTCGCGCGAACGAGAAAAGGGGCTGGAGCTATTGACGGTAATAGGTCCATCCTTTTAACAGTTTGGGTCGTGAAATGGATTGCGTTAAGAGCTCATGGTAGGGCCTCAGGTTTGCTAAAATTCCACTATCTACAAGTTAGGTATATATTGTCGCGTGCACGTCTCCGCACGAATGAAAGGCTTTTCGTTCAATTTAACTTATTATATTGTTATATGCCTTTAGAATGTATTTTTAAAAAATAATATGAAAATTTTCTCTGTTGACATGTATCAATCTTATTCAATTCGAATCTCTTCTAAACTTTTTCTTTACCATAAACCTTAAAAGGTCCATTACATGGCCAGTTTGCAATCTTATTACTATGTGACCTTCATAGTCGTTACAGTATCTTACCACAACTCTGCTAATTCCTCATCTCTCCCAGGATACGGAGGCTGGCAAGCCATCGACGCCACTCCTCAAGAAACATCCAAGGGTTTGTACCAGTGCGGCCCAGCACCACTAGAAGCTATCAAGCAAGGAGTTATCGGTATGAACTACGACGTGGAGTTCATGCTGGCTTCAGTCAATGCTGACCTGATGAGGTGGAGGATCGACTCTGACGAGGAGACTGGATATGCTATGGTGGATAGTAATACTTACCAGTAAGTTTATTTTTATATCGCTTGTGTATGGAAGAAGAAAGAATAGAAGTATTTTTGTTCGGGATAGACAGAGCACAACAATTAAAAAAACACAAAATAATAAAGAACAAAAGTTCAGAAAGAAGTCAGTTATTTCTAAAAAAAAAACAGTTCTAAGAATTTTTGCTTTTGAGCTAATATATAATATATTTGATCGAGACCATAGGTCACTACTCACTACCTATGGGCTAGATTTCCGTACGGAGCAAATATTTTTATGAAGATACCTAGTTACAGTACTATTAGTACTAAAGATACCTAGTTGTTTCGAGACTAGGTTTATGTATATTTATGCACGCGCCCACGATACAGAAATAACTAATAATGTGGGGATATATTTTTTTTTAACCATCAATTTTTTTTACAGTATCGGCCGCATGGTGCTCACAAAGAAACCATACGTGTTCGACCCCAACGGTGACGAGGATCGCGAAGACATCACAGACCAATACAAATTCAGAGAAGGCACAGCCTCCGAGCGACTGGCTCTCATGAACGGAGTCAGGTTCTCAGAAAGGGCCAAGAGATATTACTCTGTGGCCAGTACTTTGAAGAATGATATCACTTTCAAGCTTCGTGATGTGGATACAGTGCCCATTGGAAAAGACTTCAGGGTGACTGTGGATATTGAGAACATTTCAGCAGAGGTAAGAGATAGATGAAATTAATTTGGTTTCCTAAATTCGCTAACGTAAAATTCCTAAGATCAGAAAGAAAAAAAATAGTTTTTAAGCCAGGTTTCATTAACAAGACATGCTGTTAGCCTGTTAGATTTTTAAAGCTCGTCTCAAGCGACAAAAGTTGAAACTTCAACAACACGCCTTTATAAAGTGCCGTCTAGTTTATGTGCAAATGGTAGCTGAGTGAGTAATCAGCCTTATGATATTCTCACTACTGGAACTCGGGCCTCTTTTCTACGAAAGGGCCTAGTGCGGATTGGTTGATACACTGGATATCACAGTCATATTGTTTTCGATGTTTTGGTTCTAGGACATGTCTTTAGCTATCCTTACGATGTTTTCTTTCACCGTATATAAAGACGTAAAGTAATGCGTCTGGCTGAGATTGAACCCGTGTTATAACTCATGTTACGACTGCTCACTCGTTAAACGGGTGCCTATCAGTATCTACTTGGATACTAAGTACCAGATGAGAGCTGAAAATGAACTTCCTATTTTACCTTCAGACATTGATAAACTCATTATCACTGCTCTCAAAACGGTGAAGGAAAACATCGTGAGGAAACCGGCATGTCCTAGAACCAAAACTTCGAAGAAATGTAACATCCACCAACCCGCACTGGGTCCGCGTGGTGGATTACGGCCCATTCCTTCTACTAGAGAGGGGCCTGAATTCCAGCAGTGGGAACATTATAAAAGCCTGATGATGATGATGATTGATAAACTTACCAATGATGTATTTCTTCCAGGGTCGTAACATCAAGGCATCCCTATCAACAAACAGTGTGTTCTACAATGGAGTGAGGGCCAGCGTCGTCAAGAAGGTGGAAGGAAAGATGTTCGTTGGACCTGGCAAAAGTAAGTTCATACAACAGAATTTATCATTGACTGAAAAACTATTTGTAAAGTGCTTTTGGCCTCAACTTAGTCCGCGTGTATATCGGTTATTGTGGACGCGAAGTTGAAGCCTAACCAAAAGTACCCTATGCTATATAGCTTAGGGTACTTTTGGTTTTGCTATACAATTGCCGAAACGGATCTTGAGCGCTGGCTTCAAGTTGCGCAGAAGTCAAATATTCGGTGTTTTTTGTGGTGCGAAGTGAGAAGTGGGGGCGGGGTGTGTCAGTGATTGGCTCGCCGCGACATCGTGTCATAGACGTCACTCGTGATTCGTTGCCTGCGTTGCTGCATGTATCTAACAACGAAGACGATTGGCTCGCCAATGTATGGAATGCGCAAAGCGATCCCCACTCTGCCGCCGATCACTCAAGATCCGTTTCGGAAATTGTATATATGTATGTCCTTCTTTGGAGTTCAAGTTTACTCTGTACAAAATTTCATTAACATCCAGTTCAGTAGGTAGTTTAATTGTAAAAGCATAATAATTATGCAGACAGAGAATACTTTCATTCATTTAGGATATGCTTTTTAACTGAAATGCCAAGTTATAATTTTGGCTAGCGAGATAGCTCTAAAGTCACCGCGATCCTGAAACGTAAAGGGCAACTCAACGCCGTTATTCCCTTCGTGACTGGAACGTGAAGGGCAACTGAACCACCGTTATTCCCTTCATGACTGGAACGTAAAGGGCAACTCAACACCGTTATTCCTATCGTGACTGGATCGTAAAGGGCAACTCAACACCGTTATTCCCATCGTGACTGGATCGTAAAGGGCAACTCAACACCGTTATTCCTATCGTGACTGGATCGTAAAGGGCAACTGAACCACCGTTATTTCCTTCATGCCAGGAACGTAAAGGGCAACTGAACCACCGTTATTTCCTTCATGCCAGGAACGTAAAGGGCAACTGAACCACGATTATTCCTTTCATGACTGGAACGTATAGGCAACTAAACCACCGTTATTCCCTTCATGACTGGAACATAAAGAACAACTTCCACCGTTGTTCCTTTCGTGGCTGGAACGTAAAAGGCAACTAGGTAACTGACTCACCGTTATTCTATTCGTGCCCAGAACGTAAAGGGCAACTGAACCACCTCAAGACCAAATAAACACACCAACACAGCCACCACAAGGGCTACCTAACATGACTCTTCGTGTAAGGTTACGTGAAGTAGCCGCATTACATTACAGCTCTGTTTTTCAATCAGGCGCGCCAACTTCAGGTTCATCAGATTTAATACAAAAATAAATATATTCAAATTGAACGTTCTAAATATTACGAAGTCTATGCGAAGCAAGCGATAGTACAATAGCGGAAAGGAGCGCGGGGGGTGCTTGATGCGCTTGCGTCGCGTCATTCAGACGTAGGTAGGTATAGCAAAAGGCAGAGTTGAAATGTGTTGGATAGAACAACGAAATCTTGAAGGTTTGTGTTTGGTAAATGAACTATGTTTTGGAAAAAGTCTTAGAACAGAAGTTATTGTTTATGATGTTAGTAATAGGTACAGTCCTGTAAAGGTGTCTACACAACGAAGCCGCTGGCACTGGCCGTAGGAGCGCGCGGATTGGTCCGCTAGCTCGCGCCGGCCATAGAAATATAAAAAACCGGCCAAGTGCGAGTCGGACTCGCCCATGGAGGGTTCCGTAGCAGCAAGTAACATATATTATAAAAGTTCTTGTAGTTCGTTGTAACTTTAATCGATGTTTTAATAATAGTGTATGTTTTTAGATTTATGACGTATTAAAAAAAAAACTACTTACTAGATCTCGTTCAAACCAATTTTCGCTGGTAGTTTGCATGGTAATCTACATCATATATTTTTTTTTGTTTTATCATTCTCTTATTTTAGAAGTTACAGGGGCCCGACACACATTTTACCACTTTGAAAGTGTCTCTCGCGTAAACTATTAGAAACCTCAATATCATTTTTTAAGACCTATCTATATATACCCCACACGTATGGGTTTGACGAAAAAAAAAATTTTGAGTTTCAGTTCTAAGTTACCCCCAAAAGTTATTGTTTTTTTTCTATTTTTGTGTAAAATTCTTAATGCGGTTCACAGAATACATCTACTTACCATGTTTCAACAGTATAGCTCTTATAGTTTCGAAAAAAAGTGGCTGTGACATACGGACGGACAGACAGACAGACAGACATGACGAATCTATAAGGGTTCCGTTTTTTGCCATTTGGCTACGGGACCTTAAAAACAGCCGGCGGTTTCGGTGTGTAGACACCTTTAGGTAGTTAGTAGTAGTAGTAGTAGTTAGTTAGTGTTTTAAAAATAACCTTGTATTAAGCCAGTTCTTAACAAATACTCTTCTTTTCGCAGAGGAACAAATCAGTATCCTGGTGAAATCAGACGACTACCTACCTAAGCTAGTGGAGTACTGCAACATGAAGATATCAGCGATGGCCATCGTGGACGAGACCAAGCAATCCTGGGCTGACGACGATGACTTCCAAGTCCTCAAGCCTAATATTAATATTAAGGTTAGTTCAGATCGCGGAATGCCATATGGAACGTTATTTTTTTTTTTTACCGGAAATTGCTAGTCGCAAAATTATTAATATTTATTTTTTAACAGTGGTGGCCGATTGGTAATGGCCCCGACTTACGAGTTGTACGTCGCGGGTTCGAACCCAGCCAGGCGCATTACTTTGTGTAATTTGTTTTATCACCACTGCTCTCAAAACGGTGAAGGAAAATATCGTGAGGAAACCAGCATGTCCTAGAACCAAAAATTCGAAGACATGTGACATTCATCAACCTGCAATGGGCCCGCGTGGTGGATTACGGTCCATTTCCTATCCAGCAGTGGGAACATTAAAAATGCTGATGATGATGATGATGATTACTGTCCCACTGCAGGGCAAAGGCCTCCTCCAAGTCCTTCCAAACTTTCTTGCTTTCTCATGCGCCGTCTCTAACCAGTCCTTGCGTTACGCGTTCTAGGCCAGCTTCGACGGCGCTTTCCTTTAGTAGGGACCAACTGTGTGGCGACGCTGCGGTCCCTGTGCATGCGGCTGACATGACCCGCCCAATTCCATTTGAGCCTGGCAGTCTTTTTGTCCACAATTTCTTATTTACGCTTGTTTTTAAGCTTCTCATTCTCCTTAAGTAGTAAAAATACATATCTACTATGGACTTTAATTGGGAAATAATAATTTGCTTTTTTTTAAATTCTGAAATGAGTCCAAATGTCCAGCAGGAGTCATATGCGAATGCCGTATGTATGGCTACTGCTATACAGTCTATCCAGAAATATTTCTCGGTGGACTGTTAATGATGCAACACCACACATGCAGCGTTGGAAGTCCTCCTAGAAGGTGAACCGATGATGGTGAGGGTCGCGGGAATTCGCATGGATGAGAGATGCACAGGATCGTTCATTGTGGCGTCACTTGGGGAGGCCTATGTCCAACGAGTGGACGTCTTTCAGCTAAAATGATGATGATGAACTTTTTGGATATACAAGGTGCAGTTTTAAAACTGCACAATATTTCAGGAGGTTGTAATAAAACTCATAAATAATCATGTAAAAATACGAAACCTGGTCAATAATCAGTAATACTTGTTATTTAATTTTTTAATTACACTAAACTAAATCGATTGATCGATGGCCGCGGGGGCGTGGCTAGGGTGTGGCGTGCGGGATGATGATTGGATGATACATTATTTATGAAACTATCGTTGCGAGTTAGTGTGTGTGAAAACGCCCTTTATTATTCCGTGTTTGTGTGTGTGAAAAAAATCGCGGTTATAAAAAAAAAAAACATTACCTACTTATTTTATTATTGATTCGGGTCGAGAATCACTAACATAATTACCTCCTGAAATATTTTGCAGCTTCAAAACGACACCTTGTATGTACTTTAAATATTAATTTAATAATGAGAAAACAGGAAAATTATGAAATCAACTTGTGTCCTGTTATTTATTCCTCGTTCAACATTTTTGTCCCCTAAAATAGCGTGTGACCGCAGGTGACCGATAAAATATGTGTTAACTAAAAAAATATTATTAAATAAAAGAGTTATGAGTATATATGTCGATGGTTGGAAAAGAAGAGAGAGGCCAAAGAAAAGGCGGATGGATCGTTTGAAGAGTGATATTAACCTTTTCACCGCCAAGCACTTCTATAGAAGTTAGGGATTTTCGTGCCACCAGCGCCACAACTTCTATAGAAGTTGTTCATTTTAACTATCTTATTAAAATAAATTTACTGTGATTAAAAGCTTTGTTTCATTTTATTATTTAAGATAGCACTGTCTACTACCCTGTTTTTTATTTTTCTACACAAAATAAGCCCTAGTTTGTCCTAAAATCGGCAAAAACAGAAACTCCGAATTTTGTTACTTTCCTCAGAACGCCAATCACTTCATATCAAGTTGGCCAGTGATGTGCCGTGAAAGGTTGATTTCACCATTGAAATATTTAAAAATACAGAAAGTTACGAATATCGAAAACATTTTGAGGTCAATAAAATATGAACTTAGTTATCTACTTCATTACAAAGGATAGTAGATGAATTTCGACCTTCAGGTAGATGCCGATACGTAATTATAAAGTTGTTACTAATTCTTGTCGATAGTTATTTTCCCATCTCTACAAAACAATTGGTCGTCTATGCCCTTGTGCGCCACTGAGTGCCACGAACTACTATAGAAGTTGGTCAGTGACGTCATAGGCGTGCGGCTGTCAAGGTCACTTTGGCATAGTGCAGCACAAAATCGGATTCGCGCGCACGCATCTTTCTTTCTTTCACTTGCAAATAGAAAATGAGTGAAGAACTTGATTGGGACGAACTTCTGAAAATTTTGCAAGGTGTGGAATCGGACTCGGAGTATTTTGTGGAGAATATTGAACCAGAAGATAATTCTGAGGTATGTCTAACTGGATGATAATAATAATGTTTATTCATCAAAGAGTAGCATATACCTGCTCCGTTCCGTCGTGGATAAATAGAGAAACGCAATCTGTGCGCGGGGTCCCCCGCGCGCAGATGGGTAAACGCTACCGATACATGAATTAAGAAAAGAACAGAAACAACACTTAAAAACAATGCTTTGATAAGTACACGGCTACAAGCGTGATAGAATTTAAATATATACTTACTTTCCATTTCAAAAAACACTTTAAAAACAATTCAAAATTCTGCCACTTAGATACCTACGGTAAAAAACGTTGACTGAAGTTATTAAAAAAACACAGGAATAAACAAAAATAGAAGAAAGAAAGACCATAGACCCCATCCCTGATCAGAATCGAATTCAACGTGCCCTCAGTGCCAATAACTTGATATGAAGTTAAAGAATGAGATCATGAAACAAATAGAGATGTACCCCATTCCTTATAGTTCTAATTGAGTTATGTATTAGTTTCTTTGATACTAATATATTATACTGTTTTTTCTTATTAAGGATACTGTGAAATAAAACAAATCTGGAAATATTTAATCAGTTTTTATTTATATTCGTTAAAATCAACTTTAAATCTTAACTTTACGCGTACAAATCTTATTCATCGATATGACGATATCCCCATCACTACTGTTTACTGTATATTTAGTTATACATTTATAGCTTGGCGCTCGGCGAGGCATTGCGTTTTGTGTACGTTGGCGGCGAAAAGGTTAAAGAGTAGGGAGTTAGTGATATCTTAATGGGTGACAGGACAGAATGGAAGAAAAAAGCCTTCGTAGGAGTTAACTATAGCTAATATCGTCTATCTATAAATAACACCGTATTTTTTTCTTCTCCAGTTCAACGACGACCTGATCCTGGACCAGCCAACAGTAGCCTTAATCTCGTTCACCAACCCCTTGGACCGTAAGCTGACTGGCTGTGAATTCAGGCTGACCTCAACGGGCATATTAGGACGCACGCTTAAGCTGCAGGTTTCTGATGCGGAACCATTGGCGCCAGTCACCGCTCAGCTGCCCATACAGCCTAACGTAAGTTGGAAATTCACACATAATATACTTTTCAAGAGCAGTGGTGGCCGAAATGGTAACGGTCCCGACCTACGAGTTGTAGAGTCGTGGATTCGAACCCAGCTAAGCGCATTACTTTGTGCAATTTATTTCATGACCACTGCTCTCAAAACGGTGAAGGAAAACATCGTAAGGAAACCGGCATGTTCTAGAACCAAAAATTCGAGGACATGTGATGTTCACCAACCCACACTGGGCCCGCGTGGTGGATTACGGCCCATTCCCTCTCCTAGAGAGGAGGCCAGAGTCCTAGCAGTGGGAACATTAAAAAGGCTGATGATACTTTTCAAGTGATTAGCAGTTTTAGACCGCGCCAACTGAAATGCGATTTCAAGGTTTGATACAACGGATTTGGAGGTGGTCTTTTGAAGAAAAAGCCTCACAATTGCAGTGGATCTGTCAAGACAGTGCAAGCATTCGTAAGTTATTGTGTAGTTCAACTTAGAGTTTTTAAGGACACGCGTGAGGGAAAGGACGTCCTCACACTCCAGCCGCCGGGACCCTGACTCCGATTTCCAGCTACCGTAAGCGTGGGCTTGCGGACGATGAGCAATGGTTAGCCCACCATCCGTAGTGTTACTTGCGCACCTCAAAGAGATCTCAGCAAAACGTAGGGGCCCAAAAGGTCAAAGCCTACTGGGCCACGGTTGATGCAAAAGAGATCCCCGAGGCCCTGAAACAATGGCAAAGAAGAGGAGTGGGTTTTTAGTTAGTAAAATCTGACACGCCCTCCGACTCCGCCAATGGGCGGGAGGTGTCATTTAGTCTTTTCTGTTCAAAATCAAAGGTTTTACTTACCTAGGATGGCTCATATTTGACCCATTTACTGGGTGAAATTCTTGCTTTGTATAATATACTTACATATTTTCTTTTCTTTTGCAGAAATTAGGCAAGATCAGCTTCGTGGCGACTTTCAAATCGGTTGAACTGAAGGACATCAATGGTGCAGCCACCGCTGAAGTCTTTGAAGGATAATCTACCTTATTTTCTATGATTTTAAGCTTATTTTATGTTGGCAGTTTCTGTTGTATTATTATAAAATTCTGCGAGTATATTAGTCAGGTATATTTAAGCATTTTTTCTTATATTTGCTAGTCGATATATGTTTTGTTTAAGCTTCAAAAATACGTAAAAATAATTTAAGATATCGTGCATTTTCATATATATATACATATATATTTATATTTTTAACGTAAATCAGTAGTTATAGAAGCTTTTGAAATAAAATTTTAAAGTTTATTTTTTAGATATAATGTGAGTTGTAAGTGCCAATTATTATAGCTGTCTATAGGTTTCCAGATCCTGTTATAATAAAAAATAATAAGTAATAATAAATATTAAATATATAAAAAAATAATATTTAATCAGGCAGCGCCGTAAAACGGTACATATAAATATAAGTTTTATAAATCATATATTTTTGAAAGCCATATTATTTTTTTAATTTGTATGAAAGGTATTTTGTTATACTTAAAGTAGTTCTTTATAATTATTTTATAAAAAAATTGTATTGAAATCTCAGAAATTATTATTATTATAAGTTTTTAGAAAACTATCTCAGTTAAAATTTATTTTGTAAGAGTTACGTTTCAACTATTTATATTTTAAGAAATTGCTGTATACTTAAATAAACGAACAGTTTTATTATTACTTTGGTTATTTTATTTTATTGTAGTTTTTTTTTTGTACAATAAATTGAAGAAACATATACCTAATCCATTAAGCAACTATGAATTTGGACACTAAAATAAAATGGGTAAAGTTGCAGTCAAAAGAAAAAACAGTAATTTTTAAAACAAAATTTTATTCAATTCCATGCAGCGTTCACCATTTTCGCTTACAAACACAAAAGTTTGACATTTTGTTCGAACTATCCACTTAAATTGTAATAGGATAACAGTCTAGGCAAACTTAGTCACATTTTATTAGGTAAACTAGCACTTAAAAATAAGTCTTCAGCCAACTGTGTACTGAGCTCTTTTGATTAAACGCAATATAAAAAGTAATAATATGAATTTGGTTGGACAGTTCACCGGGCAATATTTTTTCAGAAGTTTTCTATGTACCTTTGCGTATAAAGCAACCGGAGATTCATAAATTAACATATCCCAAGTGGGCACAATTATAAATTATTATTCAAACCTTTAATTCAAATGTAAGGTCATACAAAGCTGATTTAATTTGATTAAACTATTTAATATTGTTTATAAATCGTAACCTGTATGGCAAAGTTGCGAATCAGCAGTTTTACGTATACAGCAGATTCGCAACTTAATTTCCTGTTTGGTAAAGTTGCGAATCTGCTGTTTGTATAAACGGCGATATTAGCGAGAATTCGCAACTTTGCCATACTGGTGACGTAATTAGTTCAGCGGGTTTAGACAAATTATTTTTCAGTTAGCGTTCCAGCGAAAAGTTAAGTACAACATGTATATAGTAGTCATAGTCAAAAGATATTACCCGTCTCATCACTTGACACGTGACTTCGCAGTAATGTCCTTGCCATACATTTTGTACTTGGCGTTTGGCGGAACCGCTAACAGAAGCCACTAGTATAACTCCCCTGAAGTATTTATCCTGCATAGATACATCATTATTACCTTTTTATCTACATACCGGCAAAATTAATCCCAAACAATGGGTAATTTCACATAATAGGTAAACAAGTTTGCCTAGCCGTATCCTTGAGAACCATCAATCGATGCACCCAAAACCAAAGCATTTTAAACCTTAAAACTATTTTAAACTAAATGGAAAACACAACATCGCCATACATAAATAAAACAATATATTTTATCACATAATATTCGGTTAACTTGGTGTCCACTTCTTTACAATCAGCCTAAGGCCTTTGCCACACTTGACGGAAATCCCGTCGCGGAAGATCGGCGACGGAACGTCAATACATGTTATTACAATGAATTACAAATAGCGGTTACAATACGCGGAAGATCGATCGCTCCGTCGCGGACGATCGGTCGGTAAATTTGTACATGCATTGACCAGTGCTACACTTGACGGAAATTCCGTAGCGGATCATCCGTGACGGCATTTCCATCAAGTGTAGCTTTGTCCTAAATACAAGGTGCAGTTTTAAAACTGCACAATATTTCAGGAGGTTGTAATAAAACTCATAAATAATCATATAAAAAAACGATACCTGGTCAATAATCAGTAATACTTGTTATTTAATGTTTTAATTACACTAAACTAAATCGATTGATCGATGGCCGCGGGGGCGTGGCTAGGGTGTGGCGTGCGGGATGATGATTGGATGATACATTATTTATGAAACTATCATTGCGAGTTAGTGTGTGTGAAAACGCCCTTTATTTTCCGTGTTTGTGTGTGTGAAAAAAAGCGCGGTTATAAAAAAAAAAAAAATTACCTACTTATTTTATTATTGATTCGGGTCGAGAATCACTAACATAATTACCTCCTGAAATATTTTGCAGCTTCAAAACGACACCTTGTATAAAAGGCTGATTCACAATACGCAACCCAAACTCCTAGACCTAGAACGCAAAAATTTAGCAGAGGTTTCTTTTATGAAGTCATCTCCCAGTCTTTTACCAACTAGCTTGGGTCCGGCTTCTAGTCTAACCGAATGCAGCTGAGTACCGTCCTGTGTTTTACATGGAGCGACTGCGTATCAGACCTCCATAACTCACTTACTGGGGAATACGATACTCCATGGATAGACACACGGAACTCCTTGGATAGACTGACAGTCATACATTCTGGCGTCTGTTTTTCTATAGAAACTGTGGACCCCGTTTTTGGAAAATCATTTTTTATTAATTGTAAGTATACTTTATAAAAAGAAGCCTCGGAAAGCACATACTAAAGCCGCCCCGGCTATCAATTGTAGATATTTGAAAGTCCTTATGGATAGTCGGAAGCCAGGAAATATGACGTTAGTCTTAGTCCAAGGAGAGTTACCTGAGAAAATATTAATATTCAGATGATCCGGATTTGACTGGAAGCTGGTCTCAGCAAAAAGTTTGTTTCGTATAATATTTTTAACTTTCAAAAGTGGACACCAAGTATATGAAAGTAATTTGAAAGGGAATAATGGAGCACAAATGCAACTGTACAAGGAACTTCAAGCTTTAAGGACGGCCAACAAAACTACTGTATATTTATAAACATTTCTGTATTTATATTAAAACTCTTTTAACAAAAAAAGTTTGCAAAAGTAAAAAAAAAAATATGCTGACCACACAGGACGACATAACAGATATATTATATCAATGTCAAATTGATAATAAGACTATTATTTTATATGTATAAAAAAAATTGAAAATCAATTTAATAACCCAAAAAATTGGAACCCGCCATTTATTACTTAAAAAAATCAATGTAGTTTCGAAAATCAAATGCGACTAAAATTAATAATAAATAGCCGTCAGAATAATTTAGAAAACAAATAATAAATAATTTGGCATTACGGACAGTTTTCAAAATAAAATCAGAATAATACTTAGCTGAGATATAAGCACTTCTTTTTTAATAAATTATCTTTCACAATTTTTATTCTTAATTTATTATAAACTTGGAAATATTGCTTTCGATCTTATTCTACACACGATATAGACTTCTTGGTAATCTGCTGTATTTAAAAAAATAAAGAGTTTTTCACTCCTTAGAAGATGACAGAACTAAATATTTCAGAGATTTTTTTGAGCACAAATTTTAATTTAGGTAAAAATATTGGTATTTCTGAACTAATAAAGAAACCAGGATGACATTGAAGATTACTATCAGCCTAATAATATTCCCACTGCTGGGACTCAGACCTCCTCTCTAGGAGAGGGAATGGACCGTGACCCACCACGTGGACCCAGTGGGTTGGCGGATGTGACCTTCGAAGTGTTTGGTCCTAGGATATGACATTTTCGTCTAGATTCTTTTGTTTTGTTGTAAATCATATTCTCTCAAATATCGCATGATACCAATTAGGTTCATAAGAGAAAGTGCTCCAAAAGTCAATCGAACACCGTACGTTCCAAATCCCTTGTTATCTTTTGCGTTTAAGATAAAGAGGTAAAAGTTCGAAGGGTCCAAAATTTTTGAATACCCTTTTTATACTTCAAAAGATGCTGTTTAAAGCCCTAATCAGCGATTGAAATAAATATCTTGTCCATGTTTCTTGTTGCGCTTGTTAAGTAAGAGATAGCAATAGTTTTGTTTTGAGTTGGAGGTCAAATTGCTCGTCGTTATTGACAGTCGCATGCGAGATCAACTTCGAAACGACTAAAGCGTTTTGAGTCCCAATTAACCTTTATTTGACTACGTCGGACATATTCGACAAACACTGTCGCGTTTAGTCCGCCAGGATTGCACATCTACGACCAAATACTCCATCTCTTCAGCTCTTCTGTCACCTATGGGGATTGAAGAGCTAAACGAAAATGGAGTATCTAGTCTCAAATACAGACCCTAGCGAATAGGACACGAAAAAATGTTTTTATGTCTTATTCGTCGAACCAATCCGACGAAACCGTGGATTAAAACGGCATCATTTTAACTTATTTGGTTGTCACAGGGAGCGTTATAATTATTCTCATTTCTCACTATAATTAAATAGTTCTACTGACAATAATTTAGTTCTGCATCGAGTAACAATATAGACTGATTTATGAACAAACAATATTATTGAAAAATTATTCCTTCTCTCGTAAATTATTTGTGAAAACTTACGCCTTAATTATGTACAGTTTATTTTTTCTTACACGTCTTATTTTGTAAACAAACACGGTAGAGAAATCGTCATCATTCGTCGTTCTCATCATAAACTGAGATAAAAATGAACCTTATTTCTTAGAAGTTAATGTGCATTTTCCTATAAGTACTTTACACGACTGCCTTTTTATGCATATGAACCTTAAATCCAATACAAATAAGGTTTATTTTCGTATGAAATGCTGTTCTTAGTTTTAGTAAACTTAAAGTTTGATCAAGATTTGAGGGTGTGTTTCTGAATGGAGTATTTTGAGCTAAGAACGTGTCAAACATATCTTTAATGCCAACATTTTGACAGGTCTTCAAGCTAAAGTAGAGTTAGAGAAAAACTCAAATAAAAATGCTTATTAAATATTCAGAAATCAAGGAGTAAACCTCAATCCAATGCATTAACTTTTCGAATACAGTAATTGGAGAGACAATGAGAGCGAACGCCGGCGTTCGCTTGGGGTTTAATTAATTAAATAGGTATGAAAGTCTTGATTTATATTGCAAATATACACCGTTAAATTTTGATCGAAATTTTGAAGAAAACGTCAGCTGAGCGAGTCCAATGACCTGTATGTAGTAGATGGCGTTGCGTACAAACTACCTACAGGTCATTGGACTCGCTCAGCTGACGTTTTCTTAAAGAAATTAATTTCGTACATGCGTAAATTAATACGAGTTTTGAAAAAAGGTACTTTATTTTTTAATTTTATCTTTACAAATCGATAGTGTTTCAAGTACCGGGATTAAAATGATTAAAATTTAGCGGTGTATAACATGGAACACAGTAAGCTTCGATTCAACCATAATTTTTCTTAAAGATAAATGTTAGTACGCCATGTTTGTTTACAAAATAGGACATGTAAAAAGAAACATACTTTAAATGAAATTGTTCAACACTTACACACTAAGATTGACTTCTCCGTGGTGTGGGGAATGTGGTAACAAGGATCAGAATTTGAGTTTAAATATCAATGTACTATGTACTACTTTATTTTATTAATGATTTTAGACGGCTCGGTTGGCGCTACAGAAAAGATATAAGAGGTTAGTTAGAAAGGAAATACTTTCCGATTTATACTACCTCCCACCCTTTAACTCCACTACAGGGAATAAACCAATACGAACGCGCATTACGCAACTAACAGACCACGCACACTTAGATCGCAAGTTTGCTATTGGTTGTGTCAATTATGAGCACGATCATATTTTGAGGCAACCCTGCCCCGCCCACAAGGTCATTCTAACCTCAATCATCTTTTCTGTGGTTGGCGCAGTGACCGAGCGCTTGCTGGCTGCTGCGCTGCATGTCTCGGGTTTGATTCCCACACGGAAAAAATATTTGTCTGGGTTTCTTGTACATGGTTTTGAACGCGCAGGAATACATAATTCAGTATTTTTTTTTGGGAATGATTTCTCCTGCTTTAAGGTGCGGCGGGAGGACTTTTGAGATTTTACTGACTAAAACCCACCTATGTTAATACAGTTGCCTTTTGCAATCTAGGATTAGGGGTTTACCTTTTCATAAATTCCCCCCGTGGCCCCAGAGGGCATCGGCCATGCACAACCTTTAGAGTCTAACCACACGTACCGAGTAATCGGGCGAGACAGTGCTCTCGGCTGAGTACTCGGTACGTGTAAACACAGCGCCAAGTGCTCGGCCGAGAGTTTATCTCTACAACTCGCTTACATCACTGTCTCGGCCGAGCAACATTTTACTGTCCCGCCCTTTTACTCGGTACGTGTGATCAAGGCATAAGATTTGCTAACATCTTTTTGACGTCCGCAAAGTAATTTAAATGAGCTATTCCACTTGAAAAAAAAAGCGAAAATAAGTGAGTGTCATCAATTGACACCTCATTCGATGATTTTCTGCATTCAAAATCATTTATGTAGTACACAGTACATTGATATCCAGATTAATCTACATAGTTTCGTAACACATGTGACGTATTAACACTAACGAGTTTTCAGGACAAAGAAGTGATGCTAATGAAATGTACAGATATATTTAGAAGAGCTAATTTGATATAAATGCATTTAAAGACTGTAACAATTTTATTTAAACCTATTTTGTATATAACCAACCAATCCTTTTAAACTTATATCGATTTGAATCGTTTGATTTCTTTTAGTTGAGGCAAATTTTGTACGAGTATTAAGTTATAGGTACAGGGTTTAATTGTATTTTCAAACAATCTAGGGACTCAGTCAAAATGTCATCCAAATCGGGCAAGCCATTTAAGAGGAGTGAGGTGACAAACTCACGTACAGATTAATAATAATATAGGGTGACTGGTAATTAGTGTCCGATACTTATACACGTGATTGTACTCATGATTACAAACAACTTTCCCAAAGAAACTTTTTTTTTATACTCATTACTTTTATCACAATAACAAAGCTCAGCTGTTAGCCGCGTAACGTCGTTGTCTCGTGTACCTTACCTACAATAGTGATAAAGCACTCACGCCGCTTGCAAACCCATCAGTGTTCGAAACGCGAACACCGTTAGGCGCGAACCGATGGATGACCACGGTGGGCGCGAACAGCTGTTTTGTTATTATGATAAAACTAATAAGTATAAATTTTTTTTTCTTTGGGAAAGTTGTTTGAAATTATCGAGTACAATCACGGTAGGTATATATCGGTCACTAATTACCAATTACCCTATATATTAAGATATAACATAATAAACGCACATCCTGAATGTAGTATGCCCAGAATCGACTTAAAAAATTGATTTCAACTATTTTATAAATAATAATTATTAATTCTAAAATAATCAAGAACTAATTTTAAGATAAATAATTTAATTCTAAGATGAAATTTTTGACTTTTTATTAGCGGGTGTATTAATATCGATGCGGTACCAATGTAATGCGCCGATACCTATATTATTTGCCTATCATTATGATAATTCAATTTCATAAATGGTGCTCATGACATATTGTAGTGCGAAAATAAGATGGCGATACACATTTTGTATAGCTCTATCCCTTTTTGACATTCAACAATGAACAATGACATTTCTCTTTCAGTGCTAGTGCAAAAGATCTATAGAGATCAAATGATTCAAATCGACATTCACAACACTATTCCCATCATTTTCTACATAAGAAACAAACATACTACATCTAGCGAGAGTCATCTATACATTTCACTAACACACCCATTACAGGTAGGTACTCCTGCGAAAGTTTCCGAACAACCAGATTTCAACCTTAAAACCATAGCAGTAAGGGTATAAATCAGTCGTGTAAATTTCGTAGCTACAACACAGACAGCATGACCTATTTTCGAGCTTATAACTGAGTAATTAAGGTTGAAAAACCATCGACTTGGATGTTGTATAGCTACGAAAGAATCCACTCGAGCGATCGTAGCTACAACAGAGACCGCACGACCTATTTTAGAACTTATTACTGAGAAAATAAGGTCGAAAAACGATTGAATAGGACGTTGTGTAGCTACGAAAGAATCCACTCGACCGATTTTCACCGTTATGTCATCAGAAATAAGGTCTAAAATCGGTGGATGAAGAATTCTTGCAGTTGTAATTTCACACTCGTCACACCACATCTGACTAAGCTAGTGTACTTTGGCTTTACCTGTGACGATCTTGGCGTACTCCTCGTAAAAGCGCGGGAACAACTGGATAGCGAAGTATATCACGGAGAGGTACGCAACGATTGCTAGTGTCAGTATTAGGTCGAATACTGCTGGTTTGACACTGTGGGAGAAAAAAATAAATAAATTGTGGCAAGGGAACGTACTCCCGAGATAATATAGCATAGCATAGTCGGCTTTATAATGTTCCCACTGTTGGGACTTTTTTTTGGTGGGGAAAATCATCCAATGACAACCCCCGCTCTTGGGCGGAGCGGAAGATAGTGTCAGACTCTTACTGACTAAAAAACCCACCACGTTCCTTCAAGCCTTCATACCGGGGCTCGAGTTCCCTTTCGGATAACCCTGGCCCCAGTAGGCTTCGACCCGGCTGGGCCCCTGCTGTTGCTGACAACTCCTTGAGGCGCGCGGGAACAGTGCGCGCCGTCGACGACTTGGGCTTAGTCCGGACAGTTTACCGGACGGTCGGACAGACTATAGGGACTCAGGCCTCCTCTCTAGGAGAGGGAATGGGCCGTAATCCACCACGCGGGCCCAGTGCGGGTTGGTGGATGTCACATGTCTTCGAATTGTTGGTTCTAGGAGATGCCGGTTTCCTTCACCGTTTTCGAAGCAGTGGTGATGAAAAAATTACACTGTAATGCACCTGGCTGGGTTTGAATCCGCGACCTACAACTCGTAAGTCGGAGCCGTTACCACTCGGCCACCCCTGCTCTCAAATTGACACATATTGGCGGACATTTTTATTCAGTCTCCAGTCTCATTGGCAAAACATGTACAAACTAATTTTTTCACTAGCATAAAAAATGAGTTACCTGTAAACATATAGTGCGGCTCTCGTCGCCCCATACAGTGTATACTCAGGCTCCCTCTTGTCGACGGCGTGCGTGCTCACCGTCACTTCCATGTAACGAGACAACGCTCGCTCTAATGCACCAGTCACACCTGTAGATCACAATGGAGTTAGTACACCATGGAACTTATTTTGTTCGCGACTGCAGGACGTCATCATCATCATTTCAGCCGAAAGACGTATACTGTTGGACCAGTGGCGGTTCCTTCATACAAGCCCAGAAGCCAGGCTTGCCTTACTAAAATGCTCGATAGAGAATCAATATCAAACCCGAACTATTTAAAAGTTCGCGCGCTTAATTCTTATCAAAATAACACAAAGTATCTACGTAAGACACACTACTACACATCGCGATTGTTCGCGCGCAGAGTTTCGCATTTGCTGCACTTACATATAGCTATCTCGCTTACACGCACCGGCTTTTACCTGGCTTTCAAATACTATCTCTGTCTCTTTCGCACCTATGGCGACGTGCCGTATAACGAGTTAGGACCTTTTGCGTCTACAAATCGATCAGTATGGAAGATTTAAGCCGGGCATTCCTATGAAGTTGCTCGCGTATGCGTGACCTTGTCACTGCAACTCTGTTTGCAACTCACTTCAGTTTCATTTGCTTGAGTGGAAATTTGATTTTTTGTTGTTTGTTGTTTTTTTTTTTGTGTGTTTTCTTAGATTTTCTCAGTGATACAATTGTTTTGGTGACTTACCTACAACAATGGAGGCAATTGTACCTTGTGAGGATTTAAAATGCGTTCTAGTTTTGATTGGCGAAGATAAGGTAAAATCTTTAAACTTTGCTCAGAAAAAACAGTTAATTTTTTCATTAAAACCGACGCCTAATCTGTGTATTTCTCAGACTAGTAAATCGCATAAACGAAAATTTAATAGATCAGTGTATAAAACTAGTTGGATTGTTGGCTGTTCGCACACTAATAAGTTGTATTGCTTTGCTGGTGCGGCATATTTTTTTCGAATGAAGATTCCGTTTGGAATACATCTGGTTATAATGATTTAAATAACATATCTGGCGCTATTAAAAGGCACGCAAATTCCCATAAACACCTGTGTGCAATGGTTTCTTTCGGTAATTTTGGTAAACAACGAATTGAGACATCTATATCACGCCAGTTTTGTTCCCTCAAGCAATGAAGCAAACCAAACGACTTTTTTTAAAGCCACCGGAGGTATGCAATTGCTGATATGTTTATTATATTCAATCTAGCACTAGCGTGCCTTCAGTGAGCTTTGGTTACCTCATTCACCGCACGACAAGCAAGAGTGAAATTGAAGAAAGAAGAAGATGGATGAATTCACTTTTAATTTATTGTACCTAACCAGTAGTTTATGAGAAAATTGCGATGATACATACGTAGGTACCTACATACTCAGTCGAAAACTGAACTTTCTTTTTTTGAAATCGGTTAAAATTTTATTGGGCTTGCCTTATTTTGAAACCCTAGGCACGCCACTGTGTTGGACATAGGCCTTCTCCAAGTGTCGCCAGAACGTCTCGCATCTATCGATAGGACGTGGTCGAGCGAAATAACAGTTATAGTTGACTGTATATAACATGTTTTAACAAAAAGAAAAATTAAAAAGTTAGCACAAATGATTTTTTTTTTCAGTGGGTAAAAATCGTCCAAATGACTTCCCCCTCCTGTTGGCGGAGCGGGAGATAGTGTCAGACTCTTACTGACTAAAAACCCACCCCATTCCTTCTTGCCTTTCATACTGGGGCCGAGCCTCCCTTTCGGAAAAAGACCCTAGCTCCAGTAGGCTTTGACCCAAATGGGCCCCTACGGTTGCTGACAACTCTTTATAAATAGTAATTAAAGTTGTCATAATTTGAAATTTTCAAACTACCCATAGACTAACCTGCACTCGGCGGCGTGGTGGTGATGATCTGTGGCGCTCTTGACTGTGACGATAAGTATTTGTACCAATGTCTGATTGACGCCTCATCCACATTCTGCAAGAAGACACAGGAAATGTAATAAATTTGTTTGTGGGAGAAATAGATTTACTCTTTATTAATAACTAGTTGTGCCCGCGACTTCGTTCGCGTGGACTACAGGATTTTGAATTTATTTTTTCTAAAATAAAAGTAGCCTACTCCTTATTACATCAGCTACATGTCCCGTCAAAAAAAGTCCCGTCAAAATTGGTCCAGCCATTTCAGAGATTAGCCCGGACAAACCGACAGACGGACAGACAAAAATTGTAAAAAATGTTATTTTCGTGTATGTACCGTATATATATTAATATGCATGAAGTAAAAAGCAGTTGTTTCAATATTACAAACAGAAACTTCAATTTTATTTATATCTCTATAGATATAAATAAAATTGAAGTTTACAAATGACTACTACAAATATACTGAATAAAAATTATTATACATATAGATGTATAGATAATAATTTTTATTCAGGCCAAATATACACATTTTCAGAAATAATTAAATTTTATCATAAGACAATAACAGTAACACGTCATTAAACGTTAAAATAGGAGCTTTAAACAATAGGCGGACTAAAAATGTTGAGTGTAGTGCCATCTAACGAGAACTTGGCCACTCTCAGGTCACCTGGCCCGATAACAGTTGCCACATTGAATACTCGAAAATAGTTTGTATTGTCACGTTAAAGCATCGTAAATTCGTAAAGTAGAAACACCTCATGAAAAACTACTCAGCGCAAAATAAATGTTGATATTAAAAAAAAAAAAAACTAAAATAAAATTCAATACTTCAAACGTCATTCATCAGGTGCCGTGTTAATGCGCACGGGTTGTAGGTTACGTCATAAAGCCGACGATTTTATAAGCAGAACAGTAGCCATATTCACGTAAAATCAAACAAGCCAAATATCGTTGAAGTTTTATAGTCGTTCGATCGAAGTCCTATCCAAAATCGGGATTGGATAGAACGACAACTTAACTGGCTCGAAACTAAACGATCTATCAACGACTTATTTCCAGTTACATTAATAAGTATTCTACCAGGATAATAAAGTACAGTTTTTTTTTAAATCGACTCTTCGACCAAACGACTTTAAAATCGGTGTCGTTCAAACTCGAGTGATGAATGTGAATACGGTAATGGTCTAAACGAGTAACTCGGTACGATATCGTTACGGTTTTGATTGCGTGAATCGGGCTACAGAGCATGTGTTTAAAAAACTAATTAATCACTGCGTCAACTGTGCCGTTGAATTACCTTATTTTCAGTAATATTTGTCTATGTGTGTACATAAATAATCAAATAAATAAATTGATTGGTTTAGACTACAACTTACCAACGCGTCATTATAAAGCGCCGCATCTTCCTCATTAAGTTCGTCCGTGAGGTTATAAATATGAGAGGCGAGCGCCCGCGCCGTCACGGCGATGTTGTCGACTAGATTCTTGACAGACGCCTCGTTCGGTTGGTCTAGCACTGTGCTGCGAGATGGGTCTTTGTGGCTCTGAAATGAACACAAATAGAAAGTGAATATATTTTAAAATATAGTCCAATAGGAAATATCGCTAGGGGATATCGCTGTTCGAAGTGTACATATCCATAGTACAGTGCGTTTCACTTATGAAGTTCCTTCGCCGTAATGTTGGCTCCCCTGTCTGTCTGCAGAAAAAAATAGATAAGAAAAGTGTTGCCTACTCTAGCAAAATTGTTGCACGAAATGCGAAACGAAGTCGATTTAAAAAAAAAAGATTTAAAAAAAGGAGGTCTAAAAGGAAGTTATCAATGGAGAGGTACGATATAGTGGCGTGGCGTTTTCGGAATTTGAATGAATTGCAGGACAATCGAAATGGAGCCCAGTGTCCTTTACTTTATTCAAAAATAGTTTTTAAAGTTTCCAAAAGAAAAAAAAATAAAGCAATTGTTAAAAGTAACGAAATATCAGTTCATCTCCCTCCCATTGCTAAAAATATAGCAACACTGTTTTTCCGTGTTTATAATACCTACATTCAAGGCAAATAAACGATTTGATTTGATTTGATCCGTATTGCCAACATTATGGCGAAGGAACTTCTAAAGTGAAACACACTGTACATGGTCGACATTCCACTCATACGTTAAAACGTTTTGGGAACACGTTCATCATGCATACAGCTATGGTTTGGAATTCTTCGCTGGAGTCTGTATTTCCTGATAGATACAACCTAGAGGTATTTACGTCAAGTGACTAGTTCACTTCTAGACAAGCTAGCTCTATCATCGATGACATCATCGCTTGTAAGAATCCCTTAACAATAAACTACTATGAATATCATCTGGTAAAATAATGTTCAAACGTGAACCTATTATTATTATATCTAGCCCATACTGTCCCCCGGGCCTTGGTTGAGGCCATAGTCCGGAGCGAGGAGGAGTGGCAGGCGCGAGCCGACTTCTGCGAAGCAGTAATGCTCGCTAAGATCCCGATTTCCGGCCACCGTAGGCGCGGGCTTGCGGACTGTGAGCAATGGGTAGTTCGCTGTCCGGCCGTCCGGTAACTGTCCGGACCAAGCCCAAGTCGTCGACGGCGCGCACTGTTCCCGCGCGCCTCAAGGAGTTGTCAGCAACAGCAGGGACCCAGCCGGGTCGAAGCCTAATGGGGCCAGGGTTATCCGAAAGGGAAACTCGAGCCTCGGTATGAAGGCTAGAAGGAACGGGGTGGGCTTTTAGTTAGTAAGAGTCTGACGATATCTCCCGCTCCGCCCAAGAGCGGAGGTTGTCATTGGATGATTTTTCCTACCATAACAAAAGCCCATACTGTCCCACTGCTAGGCAAAGGTCTCCCTTCATTCCTTCCAATGTTCCCGGTTTTAAGCCAACATATAAAACAATAATTTAGGTTTAAAAGAGAGCTACAACAGAGCATTATACCTGCAAGGAACTCAGCGTAAAGGCAGTCATCCGTCTAATACTAAATCTCTCATGCTGCCAGGCCAGCAGTTCGTCGGCCAGGTTGATCTTCTTGTGGTTGATGGCGACGCGCAGCCGCGACTTGATGCTGTGCGCCGCGCCGCCCGGCTTCGGCGGCTTCGACACGTGCATCGTCAGCGAGCGGGACGACGACATCGAGTCCACGCACATCACGAACGACACGTCCTGGGGAACAGTTCATTGTTATTAACCCTTTGAAGGCCACGTGTGCTCCGGACGATCCACACAATGGTGACACACTATTGTGTGGACCGTCCGGAACATACGGTGGAGCATCTCCTATCTGCTATCATAAATGGTGGAGGTGTGCCCCCCCGCCTGGGCAGAGCATCGCCGTGTCCTCGTGAGGACGCTCGGCGGCAGCGACCTGTCGCGCCGCGCTTTTGTACAGGCCATGGTCCGGAGTGAGGAGGAATGGCAGGCGGTCGCCTCCTTCTGCGAAGCAGTAATGCTAGCAAAGGAGGCGGCCGCACGCGTGAGGGAACGGACTTCCTAACGCTCCAGCTGCTGGGATCTCAATCCGAATTTCCAGCCACCGTAGGCGTGGGCTTATGGACGGCGAGTAATGGGTACCTCGCCGTATCATATAAATGAGATTAATGGGACATTCACTTACTTGCAACAAGGAAGCATCAGCGGAGTCCAACTGCTCCTCGAGCCACTTCTTGGCGGAGAAGTAGTTGAGCGAGTGTCCCAGCGAGGTGAGCACGAACAGCAACGAAGGTGCGCCGCGCACCACGGACAGGGAGTACAGGCGCGAGAATATACGCGCCAGCTCCAACACGGCCACTGCGCCCGATGCGTTCGAGTCCGCGCCGAGGGACAGCTCCTGTACGACAAATGATAATTTATTTACAAATAAAACTGTCATTACAAGATATCCCAAAGCGATAGAGTAGTTTTTATCTATTTACATCTTAAAAATTATAACCGGTACATGGTAGACATCCCACCCATACGTACCTACAAAGCGTTTTGGGAACATATTAATAGGCTAGTTGGCGTAAAAAATGTAATTAGTCCGTCTTTTAGATTATTCAAAAATAAGGGACACGTATTTTTTTATTTGTAAATTAAACCAAAAATGACAAAGATATAGCCCATTAAAGTTACGTGTAACGGCACGCCGTGCTGCATTTTTCGCACGGGGTGACGTCACACGTAACTTTAATGGGCTATATCTTTTTTATTTTTTGTTTAATCGAAAAAATTAAAAATACGTGTCCAATATTTTTTTTATAATCTTAAATACGGACTAAATAAAATGTAATTATTTTGACCCTGGAATTAGTTTCCAGGGTCCTATTGTATGTACGTACAGCTAAGGAGTGGCTAAGGAGGGACTTCCCTGCCGGACCATCTGTTTCCTGATATCTACAACCTAGGGGTCTTTAAGGCAAGAGTGAATAGGTTACTTCTACGCAAGCGTGCTCCGTCGTGTCCACATCATCGCTTACCATCAGGTGAGATAGTGGTCCGACGCGAGCATCATAGGGTCACGTTTTACTACTGTCTTATTCCCATAACAAAAGTTTAATTAATAAATAAATAAAAAATACTATGTTTGTAGACTAGCGACACACATAAGAACTCTCTCTCTCTCATGTATTTTATTGACATTTTGTACTAATTTAATGTTTTTGCTATTTAATTTAATTTATTGGCATTTATCTAATTGACGTATTATAAATAGAATTTATTGTTTGTTTGAGTTTAATGAATGTTTTTTTTTTTAAAAAGTCTGAATTAAAATTTGCATGCTGAATAAAAGGCAGAACATGAAGAACCTTATACCTATTGTATTTATTATTTATTAGACGTCTAGTGGTTTTAAGGCCGGTTATGTTTGTATCTTCATATAATTTTGCTTTGTTCATTAAGAACAATGAAAGTTTAAAAAAGAATACACCATTTAATAACGTGAGATTTTTATATAATTGAGTACTTGGTACACTTTCTTTATGTTGGCTTTATCGAGGTTTAGTAGTGAAGAGAGAGGCGTTTGTAAAATGCAAAACAAATGGCGACACCACAGGCATCGACAGTGCAAGCAACTTCGACTGACCTGTTTGTCTAGTAGTTAGTGGTAGTTAGTGGTGGTGTGGAAGCGTATAATAAATAGTGGCCATGACTGCTATGCTTTAGGTCGTGGGTTCAATTCCTACCGAAGACTTTGTTTATGTGATGAGCACGATCATTTGTTCCTTGTTTGGGTATAACGTACCTATCTACACCGTTAAATTTTAATCGTTTTAATCCCATGGAGGGTCGATCCGGTACATGAAACACTATCGATTTGTAAAGATAAAATTAAAAAATAAAGTACCTCTTTTTCAAAACTCGTATTAATTTACGCATGTACGATATTAATTTCTTTAAGAAAAAGTCAGCTGAGCGAGTTCAATGACCTGTAGGTACTTTGAACGCAACGCCGACTATTAACTACAGGTCATTGAACTCGCTCAGCTGACGTATTCTTAAAGATACTAATTTCGTACATGCGTGAATTAATACGAGTTTTGAAAAAGAGGTACTTTATATTTTATCTTTACAAATCGATAGTGTTTCATGTACCGGATCGACCCTCCACGGGATTAAAACGATTAAAATTTAGCGGTGTATAATCTACACTTCTACGAGTACATTAATATTACAAACAGGTGAAAGTTTGTTTTTTTGTTTGTAGGAAGTAAGTACTTGTCCGATTTCTAAATTTTTTTCGCCGATATAAAGCTGCGTTGTTTCTGAGTGACATAGGCTATACATTTTAATGTACGCGGCTGAAGCCGCGGGCAAAAGCTAATTAGTATATTTAGAAATAATATAAATATTTTTATCAGTTGTAAGAGTCCAATAAGGTGGACCAATGACCTGGTAAAGGTTACGGGAATCCGATGAATGAGAGAGATGGGGAGGGACACAGGACCCTTCATTGTGGTGACACTTGCCTTTGTCCAACAATGGATGTCTTCTGGCTAAAATGATGATGATGATGTAACACATGAATTAAATGGCTTTCTGTGCTTTCTTTCTAGCCTCCACGGAAAAAGGGGGGTGAGTCTCTTTATATCTATGAAAACATTTATTTTATACTTTGGCTTTATTTGCCCTATTCTATTTGGTTCTTCTACAATAAGTACACTATTACATGTAAAAGATTACATTTTGACGCCCCATCATAAGTATAGTGCATGTCCACAATTACGCGTAGTGCGTAATAGTGGATATGAATAGTGGACAAACGCACTATTTTAAATGCATTATTCTATATGCACTATTTTATATGCTTTAACAGTTAGTAATATTAATAGTATTAAACAACAGAATAATAATAAAAAAAACAACAAACAGTAACTGTCATACTTACAGGAACAACACCTGAAGAGTCGTAGTGCGCTGCAATCACGATGGTTTGCGCTGACCCTGAGCGCCCAACCAGCTTGCCGTGCAGGGTCACCGGTTTGGAGTCCAGCTTCTGAGGAGTTGACGCTGACACCACTGTAGGAAGAGAGGATTATGAGTTATAGTCTTCATAAAATTGAAACGTTTCACTAATAATAATAATATTCCACAACTATCCCACAACGCTGTCCAGTCCCAAGTTAAGCAGAACTTGTGTTATGAGTACTAAACAACTGATAAACGTACTTATATATTTCTAAATACATACATATTGTAGATAAATTACACAAAGACACAGAACAAATGATTGTGCTCATCACACAAACATCTGTCCTCGGTTGGAATCAAAACGAAGACCTCCGGCATAGCAGTCAGGGCCACTAACTACTAGATCAACAAGCCAGTCTTCGACATATTTTCAAGTTTGTTCAATTTATCCTGAGCTCCAATGAGAAGCTGGTGTGGATCGAATAGCCTACCCTTTTTTTTTATGGTGGGAAAAAATCATGCATTGACATCCCCCGCTCTTGGGCGGAGCGGGAGATAGTGTCAGACTCTTACTGACTAAAAGACCCACCCCGTTCCTTCTAGCCTTCATACCGGGGCTCGAGCGCCCTTTCGGATAACCCTGGCCCCAGTAGGCTTCGACCCGGCTGGGTCCCTGCTGTTGCTGACAACTCCTTGAGGCGCGCGGTAACAGTGCGCGCCGTCGACGACTTGGGCTTCGTCCGGACAGTTACCGGACGGCCGGGCAGTGAGCTACCCATTGCTCACTGTCCGCAAGCCCGCGCCTACGGTGGCCAGAAATCGGGATCAGAATCCCGGCAACGGCGGCGGCGGCGATAACACCGTTGCCTGATGCGTTCGGCCTCCTCCTTAGCGAGCATTACTGCTTCGCAGAAGTCGGCGCCCGCCTGCCACTCCTCCTCGCTCCGGACATGGCGTAACCTACCCTCAACCGTACTCAAAATACGCACTTTGGACGTAGAGTCACGGTCCAGACACCAGCCCGACTTACATACACAATACAATTTGCTTGTAAAGCTAGTCTTCGATCAAACTTTCGGTTTCAGCATAGTTTCGACAAAAAGATAAGTTTCGGCTTAGTTTAGGTTTGAACTGCCATCTAGCCGAAACTACAGCCGACACTGAATTCGAGAGAATTTGCACCGCAATCAGGCATGTTATGTTGAGCCTTATTTATTTGATAAAAAGTATTTATGTTTTGTACCTCAAATGTCTGATAGGTAATAGGCGTTGCGTACAAAATACCTACAGGTCATTGAACTCGCTCAGCTGACGTTTTCATAAAGAAATTAATTTCGTACATGCGTAAATTAACACGAGTTTTCAAAAAAAGGTACTTTATTTTTTCATTTTATCGTTACAAATCGATAGTGTTTCTTGTACCGGATCGACCCTCCGCGAGATTAAAAGCGGTGTATACATATAAAATCGAATATAGGTTCATTATGGGGTATAGACATCCGCTACGAACGGATTTTACGAAACTCCACCCGTAAGGGGGCATAACGGGGTCCTAAGTATATGTGGAGTAACCTAATTCTGGCAGAAGCCAGTTGACTATATTTTTCCCCCACGAAAACATGACCTTATATGGAAGATTCGGTTTCGGCCAAAACTGAGCCAGAGGCCGAAATTTGGTTACGGTTACCTTGAATTGAGTCTCTTGTGGAGACCCAATAAATAAATAAATTTAGCGTCGTTGCTGTAAAAGTAACAGGTACACTCAGGGACTTAAAAACACCTTCATAAAGGTTACAGAATTATAAGTGTTACATGTTGAATGTGTAACAGAATAAAAAATGTAACACTTATATATGTATTTTCAATGTGTTAATCCAAAACACTTAAAAAAGTGTAACCGTAACATATCTGTAACAGATATAAAAGTGTTAACAGTGTTAATAAGTGTAACAGGTAAATGCAGCGTTGCCAAAGTTACAATTTACTTATTTATGGTACTGTGCAATTATTTCAGTTACACATATTAACACTTATTAACACATATAACAGGTTACAGTTTGATTCGGTTGCACTTAATAACACATATAAAGGTTACAGTTTGATTCGGTAACATTATTGTATCTGTTACACTTAAAAGTGTTTCTCTGTTAAAACTGTTTTAAAAAATAGTGTTAAAACACATTATTACGGTTACAGTTTGAGTCCCTGGGTACACTAACTTTAGCTTTTGTAGTTAATATTAATGTAAATGTTTTTTGTCTTATTGTTTGAAGTCATATATCTACTTTTTTTATTATCTCATAAAAATGTTTATTAGACGTGGCTATGTACAGTAAGGCCGCAAAAGTCCATAGGAACGCTAATGATTACATTGCTACGAACCGAGCGAGCGCGATATTTCCGTGCGTATGTGTGCGCATGTATGAGTATCCACATTCCACAGATAACACACACTAAGGAACTGTCGTCGCACTGAGCTATATGGTAGCATTGATAAAATTCGTGCAAATTCGTCATGTGCTGGTAGCCGTGTGAACTAAGTGTTGGATTCGCAAATCACGTAACCCGAGTTCAAATCATGGTCGGTCCGTTGCAGTTATTTCTTACTTTGAAAATTCCCAATCTATATTGATTTAATTGTTTTTTTATATTTCTATGAAAAATACTATTGCATTTTTTGCACTAAATAGTTGCAAATTACGAATGTGATCTATTAAGAGGCCGGCGAATGTCACTCGCAACTGCAAGTTGACGCGTATTCAAAATTCGTTCGTGGAATATAGCTATCTCTGTTTGACAAAAACAAGTGACGGAGTGCAGCTGTGTGTGTGTATGTGAGCGTCTTACAATTTATTGTTAGTAAAATGAGGTATATTCAT
Source organism: Mythimna ferrago (assembly GCA_910589285.2). NCBI lineage: Eukaryota > Metazoa > Arthropoda > Insecta > Lepidoptera > Noctuidae > Mythimna > Mythimna ferrago. The sequence goes on along the minus strand of OU342688.1, from coordinate 21,843,419 downwards.
TATTTGCTTTATTTTTGCCGAATACTTCGGGAATTGTTTGTGAATGTACGAACTAGTAATGCGTTTTTTGGAAATTTTATTACCGCGCCAATATCTCAACATATTATGATAACAATAGCAGATATGTCATACAAAGGTGGTCTTTTTTTACGGTGGGAAAATCATCTAATGACATTCCCCGCTCTTGGGTGGAGCGGGAGATAGTGTCAGACTTTTACTGACTAAAAACCCACTCCTGTTCCTTCGTTGCCTTTCGTACCGGGGCTGAGCTACCTTTCGGAGCTAACCCTGGCCCCAGTAGGCTTCGACCCGGTTGGACCCCTTCTGTTGCTGACAACTCCTTGAGGCGCACGGGAACAGTTCGCGCAGTCGATGACTTGGGCTCGATCCGGACAGTTACCGGACGGTCGGACAGCGAGCTACCGATTGCTCGCCGTCCGCAAGCCCGCGCCTACGGTGGCCGGAAATTGGGATCGGAATCCCGGCAGCGTCTGTGAGCACCGTTGCCTGATACGGTCCTCCTTTGCTAGCATTACTGCTTTGCAGAAGGAGGCGACTGCCTGCCACTGATCCTCCTCGCTCCGAACCATGGCCTGTACCAGTCTGGCACGAGAGATCGCCGCCGCCGATCACCTCCACGAGGGCAAGGCGATGCTCTGCCTAAGCGGCACACCTCCACTGCGTGCTCCACCGTGTCCTCCGGGCGTTCCGCACAGTGGCGACACTCGGGCGTCACTTCCGTACGAATCCGGTACAGCCCGAACCTACCGAACTTACGAGTCCGGTGAGAACCTGCGTCATGCGGAAGGTGAGGACGCCCGCGCCGTGAGGTCTTTCCAGCCATGCCTCCAAGAGGGGACTTACTGCCATAATTGTGGCGTGCCCAAGGTGGTCTTCTTGTGGTCAAATCAGAAAATGTTATGGAGGCGAGAGCTTTTTTCATAGGTGGGAAATTATTCAATGACTTCTGCCGCTCTTTTAGTGTCAGACTTTTAGGGAAATGAAAACTGTTCTTTCGTTTCAAGGCCCCGATGTTCTCTTTCGCTCAACCCTTGGCCTCAGTAGACTTCGAACCTGCTGGGCCCCTACGGTTTTGCTGACATATCCTCGAGATGCGAGTGGAACACTATGCAACATCGACGTCTCGAGCTCGGTACGGACGCTTACCGGACGGCCGGTTGCAAAAATTGCTCGCCGTCCGCAACCCTGCGCCTACGGTGACTGGAAAAAGGGATCAGGATCCCGGTGGCTGGGGCGTGAGGAATGATGTTCCCTCACGTGTACGACTGTCTCCTTTGCTAGCATAACTGCTTCGTAGAAGGAGCCGACCACCTGCCATTCCTACACATTCCGGACCATGGCTTGTACCAGGGTCACTCCCACGAGTAGACAGCGCGGCGGCAGTGCTCCGCCTGAGTGGAGCATACCATCGCCGTATGCTCCACCCTGTCCTCCGGGCGGTCTACACAATGATGACAGCCAGGCGTTTCTTCCGAACTTACCACGAGGTGAGGTGTCGTCATGCGGAAGGTGAGGATGTTTCCACGTCTATTCACCCACTCCTCAAAGATTGGATTTATCGCCATAATTATGGCTTGCCCCGAGATCCCGCCGGTACTCTGACCGCCTTCGTCAGTGGTTTTTTACCCCGGCGTTGCAACTCCATGCGCAAATTGTGCATGCGTGCAAGGACTGTTGCCTCTAGATCCCATGGTGGCAGACCAGCAAGGAGGCTCGTCGCTTCGCTGGAGAACGTGCGGTATCCCCGCACCATTTGGATGGCCATGATCCTCTGGGATGCGTTCAGCTTTGCCCCCGGTCGCTTTCACAGAAATGGGGCCAACACCGGCGCTCCGTAATGAGCCATGGACCAAACAATGCTGCGTGGAGCCTCCGGCAAAGGGCTAAGGACCTCTACGTTGGGTAGGAGCCGCTTCAGGGCAGCCCCAGTCCGGTCCAGTTTGGGAGCCAGACGTCCGAAGTGTTCTTCGAAATTCCAACGGCTGTCGAGGACAAGTACCAAAAACAGTCCGAACCATATCTTGGTACCGATCCTTGGGGAACACCGCACGACATCTCTCGGCGTTTCCATTCTCCACGGTGAGCGGGGCAGATAATGAACCTGTCCTTCAGGTAGGCCTCGATCACACGAATGAGGTAGACCGGCACCTGGTGATACCGGGGTCCAAATAGAGCGCTCCCTGCAAAAGCCAAACTGGCCATCCGCAAGATCCGGCTCCACCCGTACCAGGTGCGTACGAGGAATAAAGAACAGCGAAGCGCACCCTCAGAGCGGAGATACGGCTGGCCAAACTGGAGGCCCGCGACGTGTAGCTGGGGACTCTGAACAGAGACCCGTGGAGACGACCCTACGAAATGGTGCGTAACAAGCTCCGTACCTGGGGTCCCCCGCTGACACAGAGTACCGGCCCCTGTTTATGAAGGGTGTGATGAACGCTCTATTCCCGTCAAAAGGGGAGCATTCTCATCCGCCCATGGCTCCGCCACTAGTTGTAGTGTAGTTTATATTTTTATGTCACCGTTTGTTGTAGCCATATTTGCATACTATGTGTTATGTGACCTCCCCAACGGGGTCAGCGTGGTCTATTATACAGACGACACGCTGATCCTAACAAAGGGAGAGTCGTAACAGGCGGCGGTCGAACTAGCGGAACGCAGGGTTGCAACAACCTCCAACCAGCCTTGGCCCCACCGACATCATGTCATATGGGCCGAATCGAAATGAGACGGCTGCGGACACAGCCCACCCATATAAATATGAGCACGCTATCACCGCAGCCGCTTCTTGACTCCTTTACAAATTTCTTCGTCTTGTCCCCATGTTGCCTTTCTCCCCATCCTGGGGCGGCATACTAACGGTCCCCCCTCACGTGGGTAAGACAAACACACAGTACGGGTTCGCTGCTTGCTTACTCCTTAGTCTGTGCCATTCGTGTTCGAACTCTTTTGAGGCCATGAGATTGCAGTAGTAAGCCGGTCTCTCATCCAAGCGAGTGATCCCGTCCATCACATTTCGTCGCTGTTCGTCATGAGGGGGCATCGCCACAGAACGTGATCAAAATTTTCGTCCTCATCACCGCAATAGCACACGCTAACCTCACATAACCGCATATCATACAGTTTCTTCCAGAAATATCCATGTCCAGTCAGGATCTGCAAGACTTTGTAGTCCGGCTCGACCCAAGTTGCCTTGAGCCTAACCGCCACGTCAGGGAGGAATCGATGAAGTTCCATCGCCTTCTCTTCCTGCTCCCATCTCCGCTGCCAATTAGCCACAGGCTCACTTGCAAGAACCCTGCTCCCTGTCCTGAACCGCAACGCAGAGTTGCAACAGTCGTGAAGAGGATCCAGCAGTTGAGACTCGAGGTGGCACTGCACAAGTCCGAGAGCATGTGTTTTCATGGCCCTCAGAACGAGCCATCGCCGGTTTCCCAAATTACAATAAAAGTTTACAAGTATCTGGGACTCGTCCTCGACAGTCGATGGTATTTGAGGAGCACTTCCGACGTCTGGTTCCCAAACGTGTTACTTATTGTTTATTTTGTGTTGCGCCTTGTGCTGTACCAAATAAATTATTTTTCTTTCTTTCTTTCTTTCAAACTGGATTAGACTGAAGCACTCAAGCGGCTCTTGTCCAACCTGGGGTGTCCAGACGCCTCCTGCTGGAGGCTCTACGCAGGCATCGTTCGGTCCATGGCCCTTTATGGAGCGCCGTCGCTGCGAAAGTGATCAGTTGCCAAGCTGAACGCATGCCAGGGAGTTATAGCCATCCTAATGGTACAAAGACAAAGCACGGTTTCCTGCAATATACCTGCATGGTTTCCTGCAAGCTTGCTACCATGGAATGTGGAGGCAATAGTCCTTTGCACGCATAAGCATGATTTACACGTGGAGATGCAACCCTGGGGCGAAATTCCGCTGCCACGACAAGTCGCTGTAAGGCAGACAGTTCCGGCAGGATCTCAGCGACTGTCGTAACGCAAATACTCACCGGACATGGCAAGTACGGGAGGCTCCTGCGTCGGATTTAGGCGGAAGAAACGCCTGGTTATCACCATTGTGTGGACGTAGAGATGTACATATGTGCCCCGTTTAGGCGGAACACCGCCGCGTTCTCGTGGGGGCCATCGGTGGCAACGACCTCTCGCGCCGAGCCCTCTTTCTGCGAAACAGTAATGCTAACGAAGAAGGCGGCCGCATGGACGAGGGAATACCCTGACGCCCCAGCAGCCAGGATCTCGACCCAGATTTCTAGCCACCCTGGGCTTGGAATCGCCGTCCAGTCATCTGGTAACCATCTGGACCGAACCCAAATCGTCAACGGCGCTTTTTTTTTACTCTTTTTTTTAAGGGGTTTTTGACGGCGCTTTTAGTCAGCTAAAGTCTGACATGTCCTCAAGAGTTCTGTATTCCTTTTATTAAACTTTAAATGCTTACGTACTATTTTATTTAAGTCAATAGTGTCAAAAATATTACAATAAAATTTATAACTCGACCTATGAACGCAACTGAAGTAATGACAGCACGCACACAATGACACTGACATCCCGCTTGCCGCGATAGCACTAGTAACTCTTGGAAATTTGCGATAAATTGGACGTGTTTCGTAATACCAAAAATGATGAATGAAAACTTAATGTTTTTCCAATTTGTTTTCTATCATTTGTAAATTGATAATATAATCTGTGTTCCTACATCGAGAATATTGGACATATTGTTATTTTTAATACAGGAAAAGCCAAATGAAAACATGCCATTTACGTTGTAAAAAAGTGCGAATTATAATTCGCTTTAATTTCGTTTTAGGCAAGTTTTTTTTAAAAAGAAAGATGTAGGAACCTAGATAAATATCGTCTATAACCGAATAACATCATAATATGTTGGAAATATACTCCAATTGCAAATGAGCGTGGTATTACGTTTGTATGAAAAATTCATCTGTCGCCGTGCTCTTAACCACAAGAAGAATCACATTCGTAATTTGCAATTATTTAGTTGTTACATCTTTTCGATGTTATAAGGTGGAAATAAAAAGACGTGTTTAATAAAAATGTTTATTCTTTATATTTACAAATTAAACATTTATGAGAATTGTGACGTCGAATTGTTACCTAGACAAAAAGTTATCTTGTAACCGTTATCTATGTTACGCCTAAGATTGTTTGTTGGAAGTATACCCACTTAGACCATTCATAATATGAATAACGTAACAATGAACGGATATTCAAATTTTAATAAAATAAAATATAGGTAATTGTTTATATCCAGTTATTTATTGAAAAGTGATATATGATTTGGACTTTGTAAACATTTTATTTTTGTGTAACGTCACAATGAATGTATTGAGGTCATAGCTTAATTGTTCATTTTCTTGACGAAAAGAAGATTGAAACCAAACCTCAATTTCTGTTAAAAGAACTTTAGTTCTCACAAGATAATCGTCAATTAGATGAGAAAAATAAATTGAACTATAGTATTATGTTAAAACAGTGCGGGTAGAAGAATAAAAAACGAAATAGACTCATGATTATTGTCAACAAAATTGATAGCGAGTTCACTGCATTCTTAAGATGAGGCGATGGCACAAGTTAAAAGATATAGCTGTTTTAAACGAAAGTAAACACAATATAATACAGTGTTTGTTAACGAATAATCACAGATATGTTAAAATAAAATGGTAGGCCATTTAGTTTAGTTAACATTAAATATTTAGTGCGAAACGTAATCGTTCTTGTTTGTGCCTCTCTGTCAAGTACGGCTTTTTAGCAGGTTTTCTGTGATGCACGCCTTCAGCGTGAAGTGCACGGCGAACAGTATCCATCGAGGTGTCATATAATTCCGCAAAATGTCTCGTTGGTGCGAAACCATTCGTTTCGTATACGTCCACCATATGTCGTCGCTGCGCCTCGCTAATAAGCTTCGATCTCCCACTTCTCTTTCGACTAGCAAGGCTACCTTCTTCCTCATATCTTTTTAGCCAAAGATTTACAGTATTTTTCTAAAATAAAAAAAAATATATATATTAGGCAGCTATACCTACTTCACTTCATTTTCATTATATAAAATGTTAATAATCATAATTATTGAATATAATTTTAAAATAAAACTGCATTTATTAATCCAATAACCAATCCAATAAACCCAACGATTTACGTATTTCTCTTTTAAACCTCATAAAGATACGATGAATGGATTCATAAATGGCATACTTTTTAATTAGAAGATTAATTTGTAATAAAGTTACAATTCATTAATAGCTATTATACTCACATTCAGTCCGGTTTCTTCAGATATTTGTGTTTTATTAAGACCACTTTTATGCAGCCCAATGATAGTCGCCCTCACTTCAATACTAATATTAGCCTGCATTTTGCGAATATTACAATACTGTCAACCTCACGTCACTAACCAACAACTATAACCAAACGACAGTTCATTTCGGTTAAGTTAAAACTCGTGTCTACCTCGCAGAAATCTAATTCTTTATTTAGTTTTTTTTGTGATCTACCTTTCTAACTCTAAGAAATGTGTGAACAAGTTAAAGAATAATTTAATATATGTAATGCAAATACATAACTTCCAATCGGGTAAGAACTTACAAAAAGTCAATAATTGCGTGGGATTTGAACTTGCGGCACGCTGATTTGCGCTTCAATCTGTGTGCCTATACCACTGGGCCATCTTGACTTATGATAAGTTGATGAAATTGTGAATTTCAATCATTTGTTGGCGAAACTTGAAAATAAAAGGTCGTAAGTCAAACTAAACGTCAAACGAATATGTTTTAAGAATTCTTATGGACTTTTGCAAGTGATAGTACCTACTTGAATAGTCTTTATGAGTATCTCAGAAAAAACTTATACTTAAAATACATAATAGCAGCTGGTCCCATTTGATACACAGTTATCTTTTGCTTGCTTTTATGATCTGGGCCAAGATACGTGACTGATGTGTATGATAGCTATTGTCTTTAATGTCTCTCAAATTATTTGACCTACTTTCCATAATTTTGTTCATGACAGATCAAGAATCTGTGGCCTAGAGCGACTTTTTTAACGTACTTGATCTCGTTAGAGCAGTGGTTTCGAACTTGTGGTCCGCAGTAGCTAAAATATGGTCCGCGAGTGGTTTTAAAGGAGGAGGGTTGATACGAGGCTTGCCCTTCCCCTCGAGCTCCGATTGTACATACGTCTGTACAACTTGAAGACCTTGAAAAACGGTTAATTTCTGTTTTGTACACACGTCTGTACGAAACTTATTTGGCCGAAATTTTTGTATTTTTTATTCTATATTATATTATTCTATACATAATTTTATTATATTATTTGTTTTTCCTAGAAAAATCTAAAAAAAAAATTTTTTATTTTTTTTGGTGATTTATGTAAACATGGTAATTTTCCGGGTTATTAAACCCTGGCGCTCGAGGGGTTTAATGCATAGTTTCTACATTAGAACTATCAATATGAAAAAATGTTTTTTTTTTATTAGCTTTCATGCTTTTATGTACTTACGATATTACAGAAAAAAAAACTTACGTTGACGTATCTTTAATATTAAGTTTATTTAAACTTATAATTTCAACTCAATCCAAAGATATAATAACATTTCAAAGAAACCCGTTTTAATAAACAGTGTTTCGATATTCTTAGTCTATTTTTGTGGTATTGTTTTTTTTTCAATATTTTTGTAATTACTGCTGAATCGCTTTATAAACCATATTATTATCTATTCATATTGAGTCTTAATGATACTACTCTTAATAAACTTTTATGTGAGTACTAATTTATTTTGGTTCACTGTGCGCGTCTATGCTATATGGAACAAATGCTCTGTGGATATTGTGAAGGCACCGCGATCATGAACGTGTATTTTTCCGCATAGGATAGACGTTTCAGAAATAATAATAATAAGTGGCTTTAAGTGCTTTTCAGAGGCACGAGTGTGTCACACTACCAACTTCTAAACTCTGGCTGCTACAGAGTAATTTGTAATAGAAAAACCCAGTAGCACTTTTTGTCCGACTCAGGAATCGAACCGAAGACTTTACTCTGCAATAAAACAGCCTAATTGCTCATCCACTGGGATTTAAGTCTATTTATTATAATTTATTAAACCACAAAAAATTGGAAAAGCTTACCAATCTGATAACCATTAGAAGACACAGAGTTCATCATTGCTTCCAGAGCCGTTCCAGACTTATCATCAGTGATGAAGCTGTGCTGCAGGTCTCGGAGAATGTCCTCAAAGTCTGGTGTCCAACGGGCAAAGTAGACAGGGGCGTTCACTTCCTGCTGGATCATAGCCATCTCGAGGAGTTGGATGTGCTGTTGAAGATACATATTTATTAACAAAACTCACTGTACAAGTTTTATGTCTGTTCTCAGTAGGGTATTTTTAAAAAAAATCTTGTCTGTGGAAAATAGTCAAATGACTCTTTCTACTTCTGTGTGGGTGCAAGCACAGAACAGATGAAAGAGGTAAGAATGTTCGACAGCCTGTTGATCTAGTGATTAGTGGCCCAGACTGCTATGCCGAAGGTCGTGGGTTCGATTCCCACCCAGGACAAATGTTTGTGTGATGAGCACGTTCATTTGTTCTGTGTCTGGGTGTAATTTATCTATAATATGTATGTATTTAGAAATATGTAAATATGTTTATCAGTTGTCTAGTACTCATAACACAAGCTCTGCTTAGCTGAAACTAAACGACGTAGTGTGATAGTTGTGGAAAAAAAAAATGGCCTTGGGGGCGTGGCAGGTGTGCCACAAAGTAGGGCAATGCTCATAGTTCAACTACCAATAGCAAACTTGCGATCGAAGTGTGCGTGGTCTGTTAGGTGTGTAACGCGCGTTCGTATTGGTTTATTGCCTGTAGTGGAGTTAAAAGGTGTGAGACAAGCGGAGACACTCGTTGTAGTACGTAAATTAGAAAGTATTTCCTTTCTAACCTCTGTCATCATTTCTGTGGGTGCTAGAGTGTCACACTACTATTGATTGTGTTCTTGGAGTTGCCCGTCATGTTGCAGGGTCACAGTAACTCTTTCAATTTGCAGCCCTGGTTTTTTTTTTTTAGTCTGAGTAGGCTCGTGTTTGACCATTATCTATGACGCGTGACACCGACAAAGAAGCACACTTGCTTAGAAATAAGATATTAAGTCTTGACCTAAAGACTGAATAGTTACAGCTATCAGGAAACACAGAATTCGACTCATTTTAGTAAAGTCCTAACAAGACAAATGGCAATGCGGTCTAGGTAGCAATATACTGATCCAACAATATAAGTTTAGTAAAACTAACAATCAAAGCTAAACAAAGAAATTTCTCTAAAAGAGAAATGGCACTTGCAGTTAGTATAGCGCTTGCTGTGTGTAACAAAACTTGAAGTAAATAGGGAAGTTAGTATAGCGCTTGCTGTGTGTAACAAAACTTGAAGTAAATAGGGAATTAAGTGGAAGTTTTATCTTCTTTTATCCAATTTCTCTTCTTTACAATTAAAAAAAATATGTGAATGCAACTATTATTTGAAAACAGTTATGCATTCTTTGCAGCACCATTCTTTAAATGTATTATTATTGAATTCATCAAAAAAAATACTTAGCCATTTCTTATTACCTCTTTCTCTTCAGGTGTCAAAACCGTATCATTCTTTGGCAAAACCAGCAGCAAAGCTCCAGCTTTGCTTCGGATCTCCATGAACTGTTCAATGGTGATATCTTGTACCCTAGCCACCACACAGTGACGAGAAGTGCTCCAGGATGTGAGAGAACGGCCTTCCAAGTTGAAGCTGGCGCTGCGGCATCCTGGATAATCATAAAAATGGAGTTATTATCTATACTAATTTTATAGTTTGAATTTTTGTTTGTAATGAATGAACTCAAACACTAGACCAATTTCTTCTTTTACCAATAAAATGCTACTGTATCACTGAGTGACATAAGCTATATATTAAATACTTTTATGCAGACAAAGCTGCTGGTAGAAGCTTGTTCTTAATTAGGGGGCATGGCAGTGCCTCCACCATGACGAGCAAAAAAGTGGCATAGCTGTAACATCCTTTTCTCAAAACAGTTCAGGCCCTTTTTCAATCCCCTATAACTTTGTTGTGTATAAAACTAGAGGCCTGAATTTTAACCAAGCAGGCATTGTATAAACGGTATTTTAAAATTAACCATTAGTTATACTTGGCAATCACATGTATATCACAAGTAATTAAATTATATTGTTTAGACCAACTGCCAAGTCAATGTAGGTCATCAAGGTAAATTAAATGACTTGGACTTGGTATTAGTTACATGTATCTCACAACTTTTTACAGTAGAAGAGCTAAATTGCAAGCCTTGGTTTTTTTTACAAGTTGTGTTTTTGATGGCATAACTATTAACATCTCATGCTGACTTATGAGAAGCTACACTGCCAAACTGAGCACCTTTAAGACCTCTTAAAGATTATATATCTAATTGTTGTTTTATTTATTTGTTACATTTAATTTTAATTAAGTATAATATGTTGTGCGAGGCTCAATATTGTAAAATATATCATATTCATAAATAAACGTATGCGTGATGTTTTGTCTTCTATTTAGTTTTATCAAACAAGGAAAAATTATTACAATTTACAAAATAATAAATTTATACAAAAACTCCCTGTGATGTAAGAAACACTGCCTAGAAAACTCGCAAACAATTTAATCGAGTGCCAATTGCAAAATGAAGGTTGTTTTACTATTTTTATAATTACTACTGATAAGAATAGTGATAGTAATAAAATAAACAGTCTATGGAATAGCCTAGCAGTATAACCTCAAAAGCGTTACGAATCGATTTTTTGTTTTATAACTTACAAGTTAATTAACGTTTATATCTTACCATGGGGAACGGTGTGTAGGTCGTAGTGTTGCATTCTATACACGGAAAATTCATGAGAAGCAGCAACCGGGTTCACAGGAGACATAATGATAAAAATAGGCAAAGCCACAAGCAAATAGTAGGGCAAATAGCCCTTAAAAATCTCGGCAAAGCCGTCCGCTTCGTCTAGCCACATCTTGGTGACTAATTATATTTTCAGTTAACAAAATTAACACCAAATACGATTTTTAGTAATAACCATAATCCAATTAGAAACCCTACGTGTGATAAGTCGGTCAATGACATTCCATTTGCGTGACACTAGTGATGTAATAAGGGACAATTTATTAGTGATGATTGGAGATCTGTGGCAGAAATAGTCGAGTTAAAAAGCGTAACTTCTTTTAGTGTTATGAGTGATTTGACTTTGTTTTTAAAGCAAATGACAACTAAGGCCTCTAAAGTTATGGCATTTTAGTCTAGATGAAGTTGATTGTAATTTTTATCGAATAAAATAAAATAAATATCAGAAATATATTTAATTAATTTTTAATTTAAATCGTTTTTTAAACGTTAGTCGAATAATATGATAAATGGAAGTGTAGCCTCACTAGCCAAAATATCGAGACTTTTACGTTTAGTTTTACACAAAAAGACATATGACCAAAAGTCGATTAACTAAGTCGGGACTTTGGGACTTTTCTCTTAGCAAAGAACGGGACAGCTGAGCTGAGTTGAGTTATGTATATAGAGATCTGTTTACAACAATAAAGTTAGTTCTTTCTTTGGCCACGCCCCACCTGAATCTTGGGCGCACTGTAGTCTTGTCTTGGGTCAATTTTTTTTTCTAAGTTTTATATTGCATGTACAAAGTTAGTTAATATTTCTCGCGTAGTTATTATTGTTACATACAACAATAAAGTTAGTTCTTTCTTTGGCCACGCCCCACCTGAATCTTGGGCGCACTGTAGGTTTGTCTTGGGTCAATTTTTTTATCTAAGATTTTTATTGTATGTACAAAGTTAGTTAATGTTTCTCGCGTAGTTATTATTATTACATAATTGCGCGTTTATAAATAAAATTCTCAAAAAAAAAGAAAAGAATTTGTTTTGGGTTGATATTAAAAAAACGAAGAGACCTTTTCGGCCGAACAAACGTGCACTAGTGTGTACAGTACGAAGCTTAAGCGTTTTTGAAGGTCGTTCAAGTTGTACAGACGTATCGTCAATGACAATCGGCACGCGAGAAGTTGTGTAAATACAGGTTTAACAGTAGGAGTAAAAGACAAGTCTTTTAAATAAGTATGTAGATACCGTACATAGTGTAGTATCGGTCATACGAGACAAAATCAGAAGCAGTATTTTTTTAAAGTCAATTAAAAGAACAAAACACTTAAAAACGAAGATGAGTAGGGCGGGGTTATAGGTTTTTTATTATTATTACTAACATGCTTGTATAAGCGACGATAGAACACGCTTACTTAGTCGCGGTCGTGTCTCTGTCTTCAGAAACGACCAACATTTTTTTGTGAGGTTGTCGTGTCATGTTTTTACCGACTAAAACCCATCTATGTTCCTTCATTTGCCTTTTACATGCTACGGCTATGATAATTCTCAAACGTTCCCACAGGCCGCATTCTTAGCAGGCTTCGATCCCACTGGGCAGCCTTCGCCTATGATAGCCTTTGTCATCTACGTACTTCTACTGTTTAATAAAGACTTTGTGTGTATAATAACCGTGTACCTAGGTTTAATAAAGTGCAATAAACTAAATAATAAAGAGGTAAAGTTTGTTTTTGTGTTTGTAGGACGTAATCTCTGAAAGTACTGGTACGATTGATAACATTTTTTCACGGATAGTAAGCTGATTTATTCCTGAGTGATATAGGCTTTAATTTATGAACGCCGGCGAAGCCGCGGGCAAAAGCTAGTTCAAAAATAAAACAGCTTTCTATTGGTGAAAAAAAATTGCAATTCGACCAGTACTTTCAGAGATTCTTTATAATATTAGTGTAGATTAAATTAAATTAATTAATTAAATTAATTTTTGTCTTTGCCAATTTTATAATAAAACTTGCGGTTTTGCTGAAAATCGCGAAATACCCGTTTTTGTGACCTAAGTAAATATTTTCCAGGTGTCGGATCAATGAGGACTTCTGGTGTTTTGAACCATCCGACCAATTTTCAGCTGGGTGCGAATTTTTATACCCTGGGATATCAAAATTGACCGGACTATATTACGAACATGATGAAAACAAAGTTGACCCAGCTGTTCCCTGCCAAGAAAACGGTTAACCTTTTCTAGTCAGAAAAAAAATGTATGGATTTAGTTTTTTTTTTTGTTTAAGTTTCATTTGAAGGCATGTATTAACCTTTCAGACACCGTCAATTTGAGACACAATAGTAAGATAATAGCGCGAACGCGTTCGCTTGGGGTTTAATGAACTAATAATATAAAAAATTGAAAAAAAAAATCTTAAGTCTAGTTGTGGAGATTTATAATGTTTTTTAAATACATTGCCAAGTATCCGTAATTTTTCCTACAATACGTTTACCAATAAATAGTACTTAGTTTTTATTTATAGATACACAGACCCAGTAGGTACCTACCCAATTCAAACGGACAATGGTTTTGCCGGTTCGCTATGATTAGATCTATGGCCTCTCAATCGCAGGAACCCGATATTGCGATCAAATCGTAATGGAATAACTGGGAAGAACTAACTCTGGTTCGACCTGGTTAAATGCTTTCCTATAATTTAGATTCCGGTCAACCCGGAAATTTTGACAATCAATAAAGAAAGAAAGAAAAAAAGTTTTTACACCACCTGCTCGATAATGTCGTTTTATACGTCATACAAACCTCACTTAAAGCAAGTCATTCTATCCCTAGGGAGATAATGCAGTATGGCCGATCGCTAGGGAATAATGAGATTTGAATTTGGAACACCAAAAATCGTCAACATTGTGAATTAAAATGTACGTGCATCGAACAAGTTGACTCGAAATTCAAACTGGCCACTAACAAAAAAAAAAAAGAAAATAGAATAAAACGTGCTTACTAACGGGACCGTTATAGAAAATTGAAACTATAGAATCTAGGAGTAATGAATTTTGTTTGTTTGATGAACTTGTAAATATAATACTTATATTTCTCTAATATATGATTTGGTCGACCAAATTGTCTTTTAATTATCTCAATTTATAAATCGCTCACTGTCGTTCGGGATTAAAATCAGCAACCTTCGTTTCGTTTGGAATTCAATATGCCGCCCGCGACTTTAAAGACATGCTTTATCCCCTAGTCACATAAACTACTATTTTACACCACCTGCTCGATGATGTCGTTTTATACGTCATACAAACCTCACATAAAGCAAGTTATTCTATCCCTAAGGAGATTATGGAGTATGGCCGATCCCTAGGGAATAATGAGATTTGAATTTGGAACATCAAAAATCGTCAACATTGTGAATTAAAATGTACGTGCATTGAACAAGTTGACTCGAAATTCAAACTGGCCACTAACAAAAAAAAGAAAATAGAATAAAACGTGCTTACTAACGGGACCGTTATAGAAAATTGAAACTATAGAATCTAGGAGTAATGAATTTTGTTTGTTTGATGAACTTGTAAATATAATACTTATATTTCTTTATTATATGATTTGGTCGACCAAATTGTCTTTTAATTATCTCACTGACTGACTGTAGAGTTTGCAACACGGGGATAAAGCTGTCTTTGTCTTGGGCGGCTTGAATTCCTCACTTCACTCAGGTTACTTTATTAACTCCCTCGCGATGCTAGAAATAAATATCTATAATATGTATGTATTTAGAAATATATAAGTATGTTTATCAGTTGTCTAGTAATACTCATAACACAAGCTCTGCTTAGCTTGGGACTAGACGGCGTTGTGTGATAGTTGTGGAATATTATATTATATTATTATTAATTGACTACCTCAGGAAAATCTACCGAAAAAGTTGACTTGACCAACCCTACTTTACTCTTTTATTCTTTCCTTTTTTTTATAAAATTGTGTAACATATAATATGTATGTATGTATATATATATATATATATATAATTATATATTATGTTTTAAATAGAGTGATCAATTTGTTAGCAGTGCACCACAGACTACCCCCTGTACTATTTTAAGTTCTTATCCATCCTAAGGTTGTCTGGAAGAGATCGCTCTCAGCGATAAGACCGCCGTTGTGCCCGTTAATTTAAGTTTTTTCTTAAGCTGTATTACTTTTTGGTGTACAATAAAGTTTATTCTATTCTATTCTATTTTATTCTACTACAAAACATTCATATGCTAATGGTAAACAAATTAACTATTCATACGTAGATATGGTTTAAAGGACTTAGTATCTAAGTTACCTAATATATTGATTGGAAAATATTATTATAGTACAATTTGATTCTACATTCAGTACAATTTAATTTCACATGTTTTTTTTAAGGTTTTTTCATTTAATATATCAACAAAAAATACAATATCATTAATTCAATATTTAAAAAAACATTTCAAAATAACGTTGCACAAAGTCAAGCTATATACTGCACAAAAACAATGCAAGACATTTTCCTGCGCAATTTGTGATAGTGCCTACGAAAGCTACGCGACGCTACGGTTTCGTAGGCGCGTGCTACGGCGCTACGAGTCTACGAGCTACGCGAGGCTACTAGTTTATTGAGCAACTAACTTTTGCCTGCAGCTTCTCTCGCATACATAAAATATAGCCACATAGGATATATTTTATGTACGCGGGAGAACTCAACTCAATCTAAAGCAGCTTTCCATCGGTGAAAAAAATTTAATAAACAAAAAACAAAAAAAAAAAAACTATTTTTACCTCTTTATAATATTAGTGTAAATGCGCAATATATTTAGACTGTGGTTGGTAAAGAGGAACATTTAGAAAAGACATGTATTATGACAAAAATACACTTATGTTTTCATAAATATTTTTTTTTTAATCTGGCCAAGTTTGAATCTCGCACACGAAGGGTACCGTAATACGATATTAAAATCTCTTAAAAGGGAACCCCTTCAATTTTCAATTTTATTTATTGTTGTAGCGGCAATAGAATTAGATGGATAGATAGATTGATTCTTTATTGTACACCAAAAATAAAAATTACATGAGAAACTTAAAATTAATAGGGTGTCACAATGGGCGGTCTTATCACTAAAAGCGATTTTTACAGACAACCTTTGTTTGTTTTTAACTTAGTAGAAGCACTACATTGACATAGGCAATATATTTCTTAAGATGATCTAGAACCACAGATAATAATAAATAAAGTAAAAATAAATAAAATCCTTACCTAATATAAATAAAGTCCCCCACCGCGTCCGTATAAATAAATAATAATAAAGTAATTTCACTTTTTATATTTTTAAATATTTTTTAAAATTATTTTTTTATGAAATATTTTAAAATGTATTTAATATGTTAAAATGGAAAATAAAGGAAATAATAATAATATTCCACAACTATCACACAACGCCGTCTAGTCCCAAGCCAAGCAGAGCTTGTATTATAACTACTAGACAGCTGATAAACGTACTTATATATTTCTAAATATGTACATATTATAGATAATAAATTACACCAAGACACAGAATTAATGGTCATGCTCATCTCAAAAACATTTTTCCTGAGTGGGAATCGAACCCACGACCTCCGGCATAGCAGTCAAGGCCACTAACCACTAGACCAACAGGCCACTTATTGAGTGTTGAATTTAAATGGTTTCAAGTACGACAATTGGACTTTAGAAAGTTCCTACAAAAAAATAAAGAAAAAATTCCATGTAAACTGGTAGGCGTTTACTACAAAAAGCAATGAACTCGCTACGAGCCTCTACGCGAAGTCTACGCTGGTGTAGAGACTCCGACACAAATTGCAGCGCAAGTGTCTTACACCGACCGCAATTTACGTCGCTGCCGGACACTTACAGCACGACACTAATGGCCGACTGCGGCTGCAATTCGTTGGTCGAAGTTCTTCGAGGAGAAATGAAAGATTTATCTTGAATTGTGCTGCGTAGCTTTCTTCTGGATGCATATTTCAATAGTTATGTCGTGGCCCTAGAACGCTATGGGTAACTGAAGGAACAGGGGTTTTTTGAGGTGGGAAATCATCCAATGACTTCTTTTTTTGTTGTTGACTAGCTTTTCCCCGTGGCTTCGCCCGCGTACATAAAATATAGCCTATGTCACTCAGGAATAAAGTAGCTTTCTATCGATGAAAAAATTTTCGCAATCGGATCAGTACTTTCAGAGATTACCTCCTACAAACAAAAAAAACAAACTTTACCTCTTTATTATATTAGTTTTTTTGTTGATGGGTTTGCGCCTGACCGCTATCTCACCTGATGGAAAGCAACGATGCGGTCGACGATGGAGCGTGCTTACCTAAAAGTAACTTCTCTCTTGACTTAAAGATTCCATATCTTCTCCAAGTCTGGGTAGAGTGGAAGGGCGTGTCAGACTTTTAAAGATTAAAACCACACCTGTGTTCTTTAGTAGCCCTTTGCATTCTAGAACTACAGGTTTCTTACTTACAAGTACGTATACGTCGTGGGTTCTGTTTGGAACAATACAACCGAACAGCTAAGCACTTTTGCTTTCGTATATTTTTATAAAACCAGCAAAAGTAATTAATAACGTCAATGTGTATTCGGCCGTCGATCGCTTAACCCAAAATATACCAAAACCATTCAAACCATCTTTTATATTAAATCAACTTAGCTTTCTTACTTATAAATATACTTAGTTGTTCAAACCATAAAACTATGTATAACCAAACTAAAGTGGTATCATTTAGATCCCGATCAATACCAGTTGAACAGTGGACCTACTCCTTGGGATAGACGTCTACAGTAAGATTGCATTAGGAGGCATTCTGAGAGGTGATACTGAAGATCAACCAATAGCCCAACACGCAAGCAGGAGGGTTGCTTTGGTGAAAAATGACACCAAAGTACCAAAGTGCTACGTCGTTCTTCATAATATGGATGATTTTGAGAAAACGAAGATATCATATATATATATAAGATATCAACCAGCAGATCGAAATGTCCACTGAACATTATGATTGCATATAGTATTTTCTGTCATCCATGGAGAGACTAGAAGATGGGAGATACCAAGTAGATACCTTTCAAACCAGAAGCCAAGCAACATTCGTGGAACCTAGTCCACGAAAACATTAGCCTTAGCACAATTTCGGAATTTAGAAAAGACTACATCAGCTCTCTTTTGACCATCTTTGATTAAGAGGCATTGATATAGTGGCTGATTACCTGCAGCATTACACTGCCTTTAAATCTTACAGAAACCCATTCCTGCCGAACATGACTCCCTATCATAAATCGCCTGCAGTTCAGCATTTAAATAAAAAAAAGACAAAAAATACCCAAATTGCAATTTTCCCTCAAGAATCTCTCTTTTATTTAATTTCCGTTGAATTTCGTTTCGCCATTACCTCTCGAGTTTTATCTTTGCATCAAGATAGGAACGCGAACTCAAAAATGGGTCGCAATTACTCGGAAAAATCACGTTCCGTGTCGAAACTGTAATGGGCCGGGAGATATACAAGCAATGTTTTGTACTGACTTGCCCTTCCTCACTCGTTGTACTAGGTTATGGGCGAAAGCATTAATAATAATAATCATACGTTTATGTGTTTACATTTTGCGGATCAAAGGACCAGGATTAGATTATGTCTGTATGCTTAGAGAAACCAAAAAAATAAATTCAGGTCTTTTATATTCTAGCTTTCCACCTAGATTCTGCATTCAAAGTAAATTGATACCATCTCTTCACTTTATCGGCATAATTAAATGTATTTACGGAACTAATTTTGGGTAGTTTACGTTCAGATAATTTGAAGTAATAAGGCTTTTGAGGTGTATAGTAGGAGCGGTTGTCGTGCGTCCCGGGGCGACGGGAGCCGGGGTTGCGTCGTAGAGTACGCGTAACCACCTGGCAAGGAGATGCAGAAGACCAGTTTTAGAAATGGAGTTGTCAGAAGATGGGAAAGTTAAAGTGCTTACGGTGAAGCATTGAAGAGAAGTTTTGGTACGGTAATACAGTGTGGAGACGCTTGGTTGTACCGTAGTGTGGGGGCTAAGAAAATTGATTCCTTATTTCAGGATTTGTGTTGGATGAAGGTTCTGTGCTTCTCTGTCCATTGGAAGCGGTGTGGTGTGCGAGGCGCGAGGCGGCGCGGCGCAGTGCGGCGCTATCGAGCGGGTCCGCGGGGGGTGTGAGGGCGCGGGTGGTGCGGGCGCGGGGCGGACCGGTGCACGCGGCAGTGTGCGCTGAGCCCCCGGGAGCGCGGCATGGCTGGCGCGCTGCTGCTAGCGCTGCTGGCGGCGGCGCGGGCCAGTGAGCCCAACGCCACCGAACTCAGCCCCTCGCCGCCACCAGAAGATGACAAGACCCCGCTGTTTCCTATCGACCTGTTCAGCGAGGAGCAGCGGCGCTCTGGTGCCGTGCTGCTGCACGTCGTCGGCATGGGCTACATGTTCGTGGCCCTCGCCATCGTTTGCGACGAGTTCTTCGTGCCGGCGCTGGACGTGATCATAGAGCGCCTGGCCATCCGCGACGACGTGGCCGGCGCTACGTTCATGGCGGCGGGCGGCTCGGCGCCCGAGCTGTTCACCTCCATCATCGGCGTGTTCGTGTCGTTCGACGATGTGGGCATCGGGACGATCGTGGGCTCGGCCGTCTTCAACATTCTGTTCGTGATCGGTGCGTGCGCGCTGTTCTCTAGAACGACTTTGACACTAACTTGGTGGCCCCTGTTCCGCGATTGCTCCTTCTACTCAGTGAGCCTGCTCGTGTTGATATACTGTTTCAAGGACAGCGAGATATACTGGCAGGAGGCGCTGGTGCTGTTCTCGCTGTACGGCGCGTACGTGATGTTCATGCGCTGGAACCAGCCGGTGGAGCGCGCGCTGAAGAAGCTCATCTACAAGAACAAGGTGACGCGCGTGCGGAGTACCGATCAGCTGATGCCAACGGTGAGCCCGCCCGCACACACCCAAGCATGCATGTTGCAGTTTGGCGCAGATTTGGCAGGCGTTCAACTTCCCTCTCTGCCAAATTCATCTAATCTTTTCACCGTCTAGTAACAAAAGACGTCGATTCTGACTCGTTTGTGCGCATAAAGTAACACCTTTCATTCAGAAATTCTGTGTAAATGAGGTCTGAATTGCGTTGTCCCCAAATCTGCGCTAAAATTTAGAGTATCGACTTTCAATAGAGCCTGCGATGTGTTGAACCTTGTAAAAGTTAGATGAAAGACCTTTCCTTATCCCTAATCGTTTAAGTCTAAATAGTGCATTCAAATTAGACATCGATTAGAAAATAATGTAAATAAACTATCATCTCACGTCCGGAAAGAAAGTTTCCAAAAGATAGGAAGAATGTAATGAAAATTAGGAAAGAAATTTTAACGTTTGACCTCAATTTAAACTAATCGTTATTTTGTATCGTTAACAACTATATTGTGTTTGCTTATTACACTGTTATCGTGATCGCTTTTATGTTGTAACTAGCCGCGGTGACTTTGTTTTTCATTTTGGTCCTAAAACTCTTTGGTAATAAAGGATAATTTTTCAAGGCAGAATTATTATATTTTTTATATATTATTTTGATAAAAACCTTATTTTGTAATGTTTTTACTGGTAATCAATTGGTATCTAAGATTTATTTTCACATAACTTAATATTATTTATTATTGAGGAAATTTCAAATAAATTATCTAATATTTATTGTCATATCATTTGTTATTGAAGAAATTTTACCATAAATCTATTTATTTTCATAATTGAATTCAACGTAAAGTAAAAAAAGATTACCCGCCATAGTTCCGTGCCGTTCGAACATTCGAAATTTGAAAATTTGAATTCCTCCTTCCATTGATTTGTCAAATTTTCAACTTACTACGGACTGCGTAGCGTAAGAACCAAACCTTTGAAGTATTTCTATTTATTAAAGGTATGTAATAAAATGAAAGCGCCGAAGGAAAATCTCAATAAAATTCTTTACATATCGATGGCGTCGGAATTTTAATTTCGTTTTGTGTCTCGCTCTTGTTCTTAGAGAATAAAATTCGATTTTTGAACGAACGTGAATATTTTGTATCGAGTTTGAGTATCAATTTTTATATTTTATATTTATCGTTATATAAAAATGTTATCATGGACAAATTGCTGTAGAGTTTTAAAGGCCACTTCTGTGATAGTGTTTATCACCATCGTAGTGTTATTTATTATAACTTAATCAGCTATTAATAATGTTTTACATAATACTTAAATACCTATTGATTTTACTTACCTACTATATTATAAAATACCTACAAAGTTTTCGCGTACATAAAAGTTACATTACCATAAAAAAGTTACTTTGTTACATGAAACAGACAAAACACGCATATAGGACGGTAATTTCCGCAAAGTAATAAAGCAGGTCATGTAGAAGGCTGAAAACACAGATACCGGCACAGGTATCTGTGTTTTAGGACATAAAATGTAACTACTTACCCACTAAAATATTTTCCAATACACTTGTTTAAAAACCTTCTAATCCTCCTACTTTTAGGCTCATAGTGTAATGCGCTTCGCACTAGTGTGGAAAAGTGTAACAGGCAGACCCCGTTTTAATTATTTTTATTGTATCTGCTGATCGCTGGACAGTTTCAATTGATAACCATGCGTTTTTGACATTAATTTGTTACTAATTATTATAAACATAATAATATTTATGAAGTTTTGATAATTCTTTACGAGAGTGTTGAAAAACGTCGTATGATACACGTTGGCGATTGTCATTGGTGTCGTCAGAACGAACGTTGTCCTGGGCGTATATTCTACGTCGGCTGCAATCGCAAAGTTGATCCACTTGCATCAAAATGTATTATTGTAGGTTTCCAAGTTTTAAATCAATTTTTTATTATTATTATTAATAGGATCGTGTTTGACGACTATCTCACCTGATGGTAAGCGATGATGTGGCCGACGATGGAGCACGCTTGCCTAGAAGCAATCTATCATTAAAACAAAAAAAAAATTAAACGTAGGTATTTTAAAGAAAATCTGTAAAATAATCTATGGATGCCTTTCTTCTCTTCATAATATTATATTATATGCATTTAATTTATCTATTGTATATTTACAAGTAAATAGGACACCATGAACTAACCGCGTATCTTTTCTATCAAATCTACCTAAAGGTTGTCTGCAAAAAAATACCTTCAGCCTAACATAGAACCTCCCCTCTTTTTGAAGTCGGTTAAAAATCGCTTTTTCCGATAAGTCATTGTCACACCACACACATTTTCAACTTATATTGTAATTTTACATAGTGTACAATAAAGAATATATCTATCTATCTATATATTTAAATAATTCTTCTGTACGAGTGTTAGTAACCAAATTCATCCTAAATGGTTTGACCGATTTGGATTAAATTTTGTGAGTGGGTCCCTAGATGGTTTAAAAATACAATAACGAAGTAAAACCATTTGACCTATATTCAAGGTCTTCTCGGAAATTAAAAATAAGTAATCATCGCACCCATACATACAAAATGTTTCAATAACACATTCAGTACTGTGTTTCCTGATGGCTATGACTAGGGGTTCTTTAAGTCAAAAGTGAATAGATTACTTCCAGGTAAGCATACTCCATCGTCGACCACATCATCGCTTACCATTAAATGAGATAGTGGTCATGCGCAAGACTATTCATTAAGATGAAAAACTGTAAAACAAATTAGGGGTGGACAGGTATAGACTTATCCAGGATCTTCTTAGATTTATACTCGTATTTAACTTTACTATTTTTACTGATCTCAGATAGCTTTTTATACAGAATAAGGGCCAACATTATAATAGTCCCAATCGAAACAAAACGAAGTAGTTACTTCGTCACTGCAGAGTTCAAAGCTTCTTCGTTCGAGCTCTAAAGTTGTTCCCGTTATCGGGTGTTCCTTAAGTAAAAGAGTTTCAAAATAAATATAAATCTCTGCGTTCGTGTCTTGGAAGTATTTTATGAGAAAATATTTAAGCGCATTGCCTTCAATGTAGGAGTCGAAGTCAAAAGAACAATTTTCATAAAATTCTATTTGTTTCGCGTGCTTCCCTTAGATTTTTTTCGCCAAAAACTTCTAGATAGGTTTTTACTTCGCAAATATCATTGTTAAAGTCCTGATGTACATCGTCTTTATCTTTGTTTGATATCGAAGTGAAGTTGTTTGTTCGGATATTAAAGACTTCGCGTTTGTACTTTCGTCTTAGATTTCCAAGCAGCTTATTGCTGAGGACCCGCATTGCTTAAAATGTTCTTAAATTTCTAAAGTATTGAGCTGGTTTTATATTTGTATTTAGTAGTTTACTGCTTAATCTTGATAAGATAATCACGTAAAATAAATGCTCGTTTACCATAACATTTTGTTAGTCGCAGAGTCACTTATTGTATTGAGACTGGAAAAAATCCTTACATATTTATAAAACAAAGTCTCCCACAGCGTCTTTTGATCTCTTTATTCACGATGAATTCAAAAACTACAGCAGGCCTAGCCAAGCTACGATTGTTTCGTTTCGAATCTCTTTCTACAGTCGGTAACGCCTCCAATTCCTTTGTTCTCACGCCGTGACTTAACGTTGAGATGATGACGTTGAAGTTTTCTACTAGCGTTAACGATTGTAGATTATCAAGTTGGCTAAGCCCTCTGAATGGACACCGATAGACAGAACATTAAGATTTACTAGAAAGGTTACGATGTGTGTTATACTTAGTAGAGAAAAGCTGAGAATTTCAAAGATTTTAAAAAGTAGGTTTGGAATAATTAAACATATCAAATAATAGTTATAAAACCTTGCGTGGCTTTAAACTGTAAATCACTGAAAGTTAACATAATTTTAACAACATAACTGACAATATTAATTGTCCATTGTAATACTTGTCTATAAAATAAATTGATAGCCATAACTCAATTGAAACAGCTGTAATCCATCAATTAACTTCAATAATTTATTCAACACTACCATTAACATTTACAGCAGTATATCATTTTATTAATGCATTTATGTTAACAATGCAGTTACAGAGGACCTCAAAAATACATTTAAAAACCAGACGGATTTGTTTTTTTTTAATCAAGAGCCACCTCAATTAAAACTACTGAATCCATTTCCATATTTCATCCACCCGGTTGAATTTCATCACTATCTGTTAAACTATGATAAT
This sequence comes from Mythimna ferrago, assembly GCA_910589285.2. NCBI lineage: Eukaryota > Metazoa > Arthropoda > Insecta > Lepidoptera > Noctuidae > Mythimna > Mythimna ferrago. The sequence continues at coordinate 21,819,276 of OU342688.1, read as the reverse complement.
ATAATTTGTAAAGCAATTTTGTGTTTTAAAGTGGTGGAGGATATATCAACGAATGTATTACTGTACGCTTGTTGTGAAATGATATGAAAAATGTGAAATAAATTTGTTACCAACTATAATAAAGAAAGACGGTTTTTCTCTTCTTCTTCTTCTCTTTCTCTGTCGCTATCACTCTTGACAAAGTAGTCGTGATCATCACTTCGGGTATTGGTGGCAAGCTTCATAACACGCCACCACTCCTCTCTGATGGCCGCCTTCCTCTTGGATTCGTGTAGCATCATCAATGAGCCATGCTCGCTTGTATATCATTCTATGTTTTTCTCAGGTGAAAATATTTGGGATTCATAACAATAAAACAGGAAGGGAATCCAGTTACAGTAACTAAACAGTCCACTAAAGCCATCCAAAACGATAGCCCTAAGAGTCCTACTCTTTATTTTCCATATGACGTAATAGTTTTCCACAGACCGAGGGTTGTCCTTGGGTGCAATAGTATAGCGCGTACAGGGATAATAGTCGGCTGGTACTACATTCCATGAAAATTGTCTATGAGGCCTCTGTAAATTATCTTCGGCCCATTGTATGACTAAACATACTATATATTCATGTAATTTTGCAGGAATAGCATTCAATTTAACCCGTGGATATCTATATGTAAGTATGTATAGGGAATAACGGAAAAGTTTGTTTATTTTCGATATTTACAGACTACTTTATGAAGAACTTATTTACGTTCTTGGATAAATACTCGTGCCCTATAAATAAAACGCTCAATATTTTATAATCTATGCGAACGCCGGCGTTCGCTTGTGCCTTTTACCAAATCCTTATAGATACACCTAAATGACTATTTTAATATATCCATTAATCATAAATCTTTTAATTTATTAAACACACTTCTTTACGTTTATAAACCCCAAAAACTTTGAGCTTAATGTTCAAATATACCAAGTTAAATAGCTCAGTGTTATTAAGAAGTTTGTAATACGCTATCTAGATGATATAACAGTATTCATCTGATTACCATTCCGTGCCAATGCTGGTCGTTACTGATAGGCTATCAGCGTCAGAGAATATCTATTTAGGTAACATCATAACCAATGCAAATAGTGCAGTAGTTCATGCAATTGATAGACCTGATAACTCTAAGTACTCGTATTTATGAAGTATCGAAGCTATTTTAAAGTTCTTCATTAGTGCAATCTATTGAAGAATAGACATAGGTCTTAAGGTAAAGATACTTTATGATTTTTATAGCAGGTAATCAACTAATTTATTAATAAGGATTATTAATATTATAAACACTGGAATATTAAAAGAATATGTTTTCAAAACTATTCAAATAAAACAACACTTTTAAACAACCATTTATCTGAAATACAACAGTTGAAAAAAAAGAAAGGAGCAAACATTATATGAATTCATGATTTAATGGAAAAATGACGATTCACACTAATATGTATCTGTAAATATGAATAAATAAATTACAAGTTTTGATTATATATTATAAAGTTTTGTTTAAGTTTGTGATTGTGTATTATTATTATTTCTTCAGGCTTAAATAGTTAAATTAATTTGTGATGAAATTCTGTAGAAACGTTGATCATATTCTGGAGTAGCATATAAGATTTGATTGGCCTGTTGGTCTAGTTGTTAGTGACCCTTACTGCTATGCCGTAGGTTGTGGGTTCGATTCCCACCCAGGACAAATGTTTGTGTGATGAGCATAATCATTTGTTCTGTATCTGGGTGTAATTTATCTATAATATGTATACATTTATCATAACACAAGCTCTGCTTAGCTTGGGACTAGACGGCGTTGTGTGATAGTTGTGGAATATTATATTATTATAAAATATTATTATATTATAAGATACTTAAAGATATCCTAGGCGTGAGATGTCAGAATTATGTTCTGGGAGCATATTTCCTTAGGACAATTTTCTACTTAAACAAGCGAAGTATTTATAGATGTTTCCAAGGTATGATGTACAGCAGCTCGTGACTTTGCTACGCTCATATTTTTAGCTACATACCTGGTTAAGCTTTTACCTTATATGAAATTGCAGATGAGATCGTTCACCGCGACACAAGACTACGCAACGCATGACTGCGTAACTGTGAACGGTGTAAACGGTCAAACCTCTATGATTCTTCAGTTGCTCTTTGTGTTTCGGAGTCACAGTGATTCTTTCAAAGAATCCCATAGCCCTGGCAGGTTTCCGGTGCACCACATACACATCCTCACATTCTACAGTGAATGGTCAACATAAAGAACTTGATTATGAAAATTAAGTTTCTGTCCTGGGGTTTTATTCAATACTGCAGCCTGCTGCTGCTAGCGGCTTCGCTCTTACTTCGAATACATTCCCGGAATAAAAAGTATTGTGTGTTGTATTGGTCATCAAAATCCGTTTATTTGTTATTTTTTTTATCTGATATAAACTAGTACTTGACTGCGATTCCACCATCAGGTGGGTAGTGATGCAATCGTCGATGGTGAGGCGCAATAGTTTATTAACAGCCTATTCACTCTAGCCATGAAACACCTAAATTATAATCGGACGGGAAAACCGCAGCAGGCAAATTGTTCCAGTCCTTCGATGTACGCGGTATAAATGACGAGGCGAAACGCTTAGTTCGGACCGTTGAAGTTTTAACAACGTAAGGGTAGATACTCGCCGCACGTCGGTTTGTCTGATGGTAGAAATGAGATGGCAGAATCAAGTCATGCAATTCCTGCGCACACTCTCCAAAATGCAATCTGTAAAACACCGAAAGGCTGGCTACCCTACGCCTGTGCTCAAGGCTTTGAAGATTGGACTTAACCAAATCTGGATTACCAATCAGCCTCTTCGCACGCTTTTCGCCATGTCCCAGCGTAAAGAAGTGACAAACATAATTCACAAAGTATCACAACCTTTCTACTTTATAATATTAGTGTGATTCTCGGGGCTGGTTGTAGCTGTAGCTGGCATTTCTTTTAGGGTGGAAATCATGAAATAATTTCTCCAACTCTAGGTTGACAAAAGAAAGAAAACATTTATTTGAGACTCGCACAGGACAAATAACAATAAAATAAAAAAGTAACTACTTATACACCCTTAAATTTTGATCGTTTTAATCCCGTGGAGGGTCGATCCGGTACATGAAACACTATCGATTTGTAAAGATATAAAATTAAATTGTTAAATTAAATTAATTTGTTAAGAAAACGTCAGCTGAGCGAGTTCAATGACCTGTAGGTAGTTGTCGGCATTGTGTAAAAACTACCTACAGGTCATTGGACTCGCTCAGCTGACGTTTTCTTAAAGAAATTATTTCATACATGCGTAAATTAATACGAGTTTTGAAAAAAACGTACTTTATTTTTAATTTTATCTTTACAAATCGATAGTGTTTCATGTACCGGATCGACCCTCCACGGGATTAAAACGATCAAAATTTAGAGGTGTATAGAGTATTCTAGTTTTACTTGTTATGGACCATCTGTGTTCTAAATATTACAATTTCTGTGACTACGTTGAACAATCTTGCAGCCCTAGCAGGTATTGGCTTTTGTGGGACCCATCGGGTTGTAGCTGGCTAAGAATAGCCCATGATCGAGGTAAATATTTGTATGGTATACAGATAGCCTAGATATTCCGAGTTTGGGTGTCTTGTGTAGGTGAGTTTTATATATTTTTGAACGTACCCACGATAGTTATTCCTAGTGTAGGGTAAAGTTTACACAAGTTTTAATGAAAATCATTTTTTCATAGCTACTTTTATAGCGCAGTATATACCTATATAATTAATATTCATCAAGACAATTCCAAAAAGATCGATCACGATAGGGTTCTCTGAGCTCCATGTCATAATAATTTTGCATTGTCATCTGATTTACACATGCACGCAAAACTGCTCAATAGGTAACCGGGAGTGGATCAAACATTTGCAAGATTTGATTACAAATAAACATCGGGACAGGTGAAACTAAAAAATAAAATGGCGTTTGATTGGAGAGGGCAGTAACAGATGAGAAGCTTAATTAACTCATCTAATGCCGTAATTAGAGACACAATAGAAAGACAATTGCATATGTCGAACTGTGTAACTTAAGACATTCAAAAGGTTAATCGTCATCTAATTAATAGAAATAAAACCTCACTACTACATCTAGTTAAATTAGTGACTTAACATAATTTTAGCCCTTAAAAAATAAACTACAATAAAAAACTTGGCAACACTAGCATTACGCAAGGATGGCGTGCTTAGTTCACGTGTGTAGTCGATTTGATTTCAAACGATTACGTATATTTTTACGTTAGCGTTTGCGTTTTGACGGCCATTCTCGTTTATGCGTTCCGATGACACGCGAATTAGGTTACAGGGTTATAAGTTTGCGCAGTAGGGAGGGGACATTACTAGAGTTTAATTTTTTTTACTCCGCGTTTGTGGTGCAACGGAAATTAGGGTTGTTCAAGTTGTGTTATGTTTTTAATAGGGTAGATTTTGCGTTTATGGTAATGCTAACGAGACTTTGGTCGGTTTATGTGTTGTTTTTGCTTTTAAATTGATTTTTTTTTTAGATAAAGCGAAGACAAACCCTTACTTTAGTGGCAATTACTACTTAAGTGGCAATGGGCAGGGCACATTGCTCGCAGAACAGCCGTTGGGGCTGAAAGGTTCTGGAGTGGCGACCGCGTGCTGGAAGACGCAGCGTTGGAAGGCCTCCTACAAGGTGGACCGATGACCTGGTCAACGTTGCGAGAAACCGATGGATGCGAGACGCACAGGAACGTTCGTTGTGGCGACGCTTGGGGGAGGCCTATGTCCAACAGTGGACGTATATCGGCTGAAATGATGATGAACGGAAGATAAACAGGTTTTTTCACGTTTTTAGCTTCAAAACAATATTTTATGAAGTTATTAGCTACTACTAATTAAAAAAAAAAAAAAAAAACCAGCCAAGAGCCAGTCGGACGCGCGCGAGGAGCTCCGTACAATCCATAGCAAAAATGTTGCATGAATATATTCTGTTTTCAGTATTTGTTGTTATAGCGCCAACAAAAATCATTTGCGAATATTTCAATTGTCTAGCAATCACGGTCACGGTTCATGAGATACAGACAGACGGACAGCGGAGTGTTAGCAATAAGGTTTCGTTTTACCCTCTCAGTATGGAACCTTAAGCAAACAAATTTTACTCTAGAACTAGGTTTTGCCCGCGGCTTCGCTCGCGTTAAATTCGGGGTAACACGGTTACCCCTTTCTGTGGGGGGTTAGTGAACTCCCTATAGTGAACTCCACTGCGGGTGACGTAACCTACGACAAACTTATTATTTGCGGTTGGTACAGTAATCGGGTCTTGGGATCGAACCGCAAAATTAAGTTTGTTTTTATTGTATATACTTTTCCGGGATAAAAAGTACCCAGTGTGGTGCCCAGGATATTAAAGAATAATCATACCAAGTTTCATCGTAATCGAACCGGTAGTTTTTGAGTGATGCCTGAACAAACAGACAGGCAGACAAAAAGTTTTTAAATCACATTTTTGGGTTCGGTGTCGGTCTAGTAACGTAGTAAAGAAGTAGTAAAAAAGTAGTATTTTTTTTTATATTTTCAATGTACAGAATTTTCACTTATACAGATTTATTATAAGTAAGATTAAAAGCCCAGAAAAGCATTCTGGCTTTTCTTTTTAATCCTCAAACAGAAGTGTATGAAAAGGCACAAAGCATTATTTTAACACAGCCTTCCAGTTTCAAAGGCTCTCTTTTTCTTGCACCGTAAGTGGGAAACTCTGTAAAAGCTCCACAGTGTAATAATCAGTTCTGCTGCATCTCCGTATTTCCTAACCAATTCCTGAAAATGGAAATGAAAAATTTTCAGTCCAAGTCCAACTGGATGGAAATTGATTTTGGCTGGAGTTCGTTTTCTCTGTTCGAGATTTACTTGATTTAATAAGACTGAGAAAAAGTGAATTAAATTTATCTAGGTTGGCGCAAAAATTGCCATTTTATTTTTATTAAAAAAATTAAATATAAAAAGAGTTTTTTAAATATTGAAGCTATACCTACAATGTAATAAGAATTATTTATTAATTACGTCATGCACCCAAAAGCACAGAGGCGGACTTAATGCCTTAATAATATTTTAATAGTCATAAACTTTCTGAATATTTTTATTTTCAATACGAATACATCTATACTAATATTATAAAGAGGTAAAATTTGTTTTTTTTTTGTTTGTAGGAGGTAATCCTTGGAAGTACTGGTCCGATTGATAAAGTTTTTTCACTGATAGAAAGCTGCTTTATTCTTGAGAGATGGGCGATGCCGCGGGCAAAAGCTAGTCATTTATAAATGATCAAATTTTTACGACGAATTTTTATGAAAAAATTATACGATTTACAATAGATAATTTTTATTTACAATTATCTTTTTGACGCGTTTCTATCTTACAATAAATGTACATTTGGGTCAAAAATTACTCTCTAATATTGTATGTTTCTAACAATAGTAACAGTGATAAAATTTTCGTAATCGGATCAATACTAATTACATCTTACAAACAAGTTATCATTTTTCCATTAATTTCGTTTCGTCATTAATAAAAAACACAAAAACTAAAAACCAAAATAACATAAATAAAAGATTGAAGCCTAAATACGTACTACGAAACACACTGCTACGAAGCTACATCAATACCGCTACGAGCAGCTACGGGGCTACGATCGTAGCACTCGTAGATAGATCTATGGCATAGACCATGGAATCGTATCTCCGCTTATTGACGTCGGCCATTAACAAGACAACTTTTAATCATATTCAGTAACTTGACAATTCAAAGTGAGTTAATGTTACTACGTTGAAACTACTACGGTGTAGTAGTAAACGAGTTAGCAAAAAATAAATAATGAACGGTGAAGCAAGATGAATTTGAATTAATATCAAAAAACGTGTTCTTTATAAGAATTCTGCAAATGATATTATCATTTTGCAGGTATTTTAATCTTATCATACGGCAAAATAATGTTGAAATAAATAATAATGTAAATAATATTATAATTTTTTAGATATTTATTGTACTACTGACAAAACTTTTAGAGTAAAATAAATTATTTCCAGTCCATTGACTATTCAAAGATTTGTGTGATTTGATCACTACTCATTGATAAAGTTGGGTTAGTATTGACGGTTAAACGAAATGTGTTTTAAACGAATATTTATATCCTAACTAATATTATAAATGTGAAAGTGTGGATGTTTGGATGTTTGTTACTTAATCACGCAAAAACGGCTGCACGGATTTGGATGAAATTTGGCACGCATATAGCCTTTGACATGGAAAAGAACATAGGCTACCTTTTATCCCGATTCCTTAAGTACCTAATGCCACGCGGGCGAAGCCGCGGGCAAAAGCTAGTATTAATATAATTTTAACTTTACGTAAAACATAATAGTTTCTATGACTAAAAGGTGATTCTCGCTGACACTAGTTCGTATGGAAAGTTTTGACAGTGCCATCTGTAGTGGTGCCACTGAGGCGTCTATGCTCTCTGTGCTCTAGGGTAGTGCTACGCCGTAGCAGCTATTAAAAATGATGCATTGTATTGTCGGCAACCAAATGGATGAAGGTTTTAAGGTTCCGCAGCTTTTGTTTTATTTGTTTGAGGCTTTTCTTCTTTGTTTTGGGGGAGGTTTGAGATATAGTGACGGTGAGGTTTTGGCGATTTAAGGTAAACTGCGGTATAAAAATATTTTGTCGATACCTCAAATTACGTAAGATTTAAACATAGTAACTTGAAATACAACATGATTATGCTGTTGTTGGGTAAAAAATATTTCAAACGGATTAAAAAAAAAGATGAAACAAATAGCCGGGTCGAAGCCTACTGGGGCCAGGGTTATCCGAAAGGGAAGCTCAGTCCGGGTGCGAAAGGTACGAAGGAACGGGGTGAGCTTTTAGTCAGTAAGAGTCTGACACTATCTCCAGCTCCACCCAAGAGCGGGGGCGGATGATTTTTCCCACCATAAAAAAATGAGTGTTTTAGATAAATCAAAAAAACAAAAATGAATCCCTATTTCAGTTAAAATAGGTTGAACGGACAGAAAAAAGGTTTGTTTGAATGTCTAATCTTAACGTGAATGAAGTATAGTGCGTTTCATATAAGAAGTTCCTTAATGTTGGCTCCCTGACTGTCTACAGAAAAAAGAAAATTAAAAATAAAAGAGTTGCCTCATCATCATCATCATTTCAGCCGATATACGTCCACTGTTGGACATAGGCCTCCCCCAAGTGTCGCCCCAACGAACGGTTCAGGTCTACAGGTCATCGGTCCACCTTGTAGGAGGCCTTACAAAGAGTTGCCTACTCTAGCAAAATTGTTGCACGAAATGCGAAATGATATCGATTTTAACAGTAGTTGCGACACTTTTTGGAGAATTATGAGGGAATGGGATGTTATTAAAAAAAAGCAAGTCTAAAAGGAAGTTGTCAATGGAAACGTACGATATTGTGGCGTGGCGTATTCGGTATTGAAAGAATTGCCGGACAATCGAAATTGAGCCGAGCGTCCTATACTTTATTCAAAAATATTTTTTACAGTTTCCAAAGGAAAAAGAATAGAAAATTATTTTTCTCCCTAACATTAAAAAATTTCATAGCTAAAAATATAGCAACCCTATTTTTCCTTATTGCCAACATTACGGCGAAGGAACTACTTATGTGAAACGCATTATAGATATAGTTTTAAATAAATAACAGCATCATGTAAGAATAAACAGCAACACGTCTATGGTAACTGTTTTAATCATACCTATATTGACAACTCATTTCAGTAATTTCTTTCGTTACATTAAGGGTCGTTCTTTAAAGTGACGATACCGACGATATGACATTTTAATACAGGCCATTAAAGAAGTACTAAAACAATCATTAAGAGCGGTTCAGATTATGGGCATCACACAGACTTAAGTGTCAATTACTTTACGCGGCTTCGTTCTAATGTGCCTCAGGCTACAAATGGAGTTTTAAAATTTCATTAAAATCTGTAATTAAATTAAGGAATGTATGGTTCGAAGCTTTTTAAGCTATTGCATAGCTTCTATCGCGGGCCTTGAGCGTGGAGACCGAATCCAGAAATTCCGTAACGAAATTAACCTAACACCCCCCACTCATTTGTTTTTTGAGCGTGGTGACCGATAAGAAAACAAATGAGTGAACAATCAATCAAAATTCAATTCAATGTGTGAAAGTGTAACTTCAATTAATATCAAAGAAAAAAAAAACAAAGGAAAAAAATACTGCATAAATAAAATAAATAAATAATTATAATTGCATAAGTTGATAAAAATGTTATGCAATAGCTTTACCCTGGCAGTCCCGAGTGCCACACGTCTTTTTTCTTCTTTTTTGAGTTGGAAATCATTAGATAACATATTATTTTCATAAATGATCAAAATTATCAACTCCGGTTAAGCAGCGTACAGTCAATTGTTCACCTTCAGATTTTTTAAAATTTGGCTTCCTTTTTGTTGTGCCATCATTCGACGGTCAAAATTCTCTCGCTCTAGGTGGAGCAAGAGAGGAAGTATTTTTTTTATTATGGATATGCTTGTGATTGTCAACTATCTCACCGGATGGTAAGCGATAATGTGATCGACGATAAAGCACGTTTACCTAGAAGTAACCTATACACTCTTGATTTAAAGAAAGGTTGTAGCTACCATAAAACATAGATTCCTGCAGGGAATTTCACTCCTTAGCTATACGCACAATAAATGTGTTCCATTTTGAGAACATATTTTGGTTTATCAGTGTCAGAATCCTTTACTCTCTAGCCTAATAAGACAATCCGATACGACCGGAGAGAAATTAAGCGCAGGACGAAGGTCTTTGCGTGCTTTCCCCGGCACGGGGTTGGTGGTATGATAACACCACCAACTTCCGAACTCTGAGTTACTAAGGAATAATATTATTCTTATTAGAAAAATCTAAAACAAGGGACTAGTCCTAAAACCAAAAAAAAACCAGGATCTAATGATCTAAATAGGCCCTAAGCGCCTAAAGTTTGCCTAAGCACCGCCACAGGTAACGAATGAGTTCGTATAAATAATAAATGTAGGTACCTACACATGTATGGGCATGTTAATTTACAGTCAAGTCGTTAATGCCTTCGTCAGTTTTCAAAGTTTTCTTTATCATGTAAGGTCGCATTACATTTTTTTAATTATGACACTGAGTTCACTGTTCCTTAAAAAGCTAATGTATGTCCCTTTTACAAATTGGTTCTAAAACACTTTTTTACGTATTTTTTGTCAGTTTAAATTGGATGATCAATTCACTTGAAAACGAAGGTCAAAAAAATAAAGGCCATTCAGCAAATTTAAATCTTTTCATTTGAAAATAGGTTTAAGTTTGGCCAAAAAACATTTTATATTTAATAATGAAGTATAAATAAAATCTACTTTAAGTATTTAGTTGACTGTGTCAAATTTTTAATTAGCTTTTGAGTGGCATTTTAGAATATTGACATTATAAAAATATTGAGTTTGTGAACACTTTGCTGAGTTACTTACTAACTTGGCTTGGTTTTTTGGTTGATTAATTTTTTTTTATTATTTGTATTAAAAAGTAACTTAATACCAAATCGCAAGCAGAAAGAAATTTTTAGATTTGTTTAACATTAAAAATAAGATTTTCGTGAATGGGGAAACTGTAACAGAATAAGGATCGACACACTGAAATGTGACGTCACTGCCATGGCGACATTCCCAGCACGACACCAGTTATCCTAATAGTAATACTTGAAATGCTAATTGTTACTTCATTTAATAAACAATTCTGATGCAGTTTTTAGAAAAATATTACTGTTTAAGTGTTATTTTTTGTTTTAGACCACAAGAAAAACCATAGCGTGCATGGTCTTGTATAAAGTATTGTACAAATATAAAAACACTATAATAAACAATATTTATTATGTTATTATCGTAGCAGGTTTAGTTCAGTATCTGATGACTGGCTTGTTGATTTAGTGGTTAGTGGCCCTGACTAATATAATATTACTGCCTACCCCTTGGGAAAAATTCATGAGTTTATGTACGTATGTATGAGCCAGTAGAGGTTTTCTATCGCAAATGGAACATGAAAAAAAGCGACGAACGTATTTTTACTATGACTGTACCTATGTTGGAGTGTGTGTGTTTATGAGCGATAGTGAGACCACCTGTCCAATCGACCGTGAACCAGTAATACATTATGTACTGATGACCATCATAATGACTTTAGCGTGCATTGCTCCGTGAGTTTGTTGAAGGTCAGTGTTGGTAGTTAGACAGCAATCAATGAATGCTGAAGTAGGGTTATCAATGACTATTAATGCGAATGAAACTGTTACTTTCACTGAAGAAGTCGTAATCGCCGATAGAATTACTGAAAATTGACTTCGATAGTATGGAGACATTGGTTACGGAGTGATTATGTGATATGAATCGATTTGTGAGTACTAGAACAAAGAATGAAAGCAGAATATAGAGGATTGGGTGTTGTGGAGTAATATGCGAAAGACCTACTTACTTTGAGTAATTTATTTCATTGTCACTTTAACACAAAACGGTGAAGGAAAACATCGTGAGGTGAAGGAAAACAGCGGCATGTCCTAGAACCAAAAATTCGAGGACATGTGACATTCACCAACCTGCACTGGGCCTTCGTGGTGGATTACGGCCCATTCCCACTTCTAAAGAGGAGGCCTGAGTTCCAGCAGTGGGAACATTAAATAAAGGCTGATGATGATGATGATGCGAAAGACCTACTTTCAGAAGTAGAGTTGAAAATTCACAGTTGATTTTTTTAAGTTTTTTCTTTTGGAAGCTTCTAACTTTGTTAAGGTTCCTCTATTTATTACATATTTATATATATTTACGCCGTTTAAGGTTTTCAGTACCTGCAGCAGCCACCCCAGCAAATCCCAAAGTTGATTAATTAGTATATCATTTGATGTCACATGATACTGTGTGACAAACAAGAAAATTATATATATTATATAGTAATCCTTATGTCCTAATAATAATCATTTGGTACTTATCATATTAAATAAGAATAAGAAAGGATTTTCTAAAATTCAGCTTTAAGGGGATGAAACGCGTGTCCAAACTTTGTTTGGAGAAACATTATGTACTTTCACGCGGGCGAAGCCGCCGCATATAATAACCGTTATAAACCTTACAACCTTAAAGTTTTGACAACAATCACTAGCAATAAGATGATTAACTAAGGACCCTCCAAAAGCAGTCGAGTTCAACTGTGGTGAGGTAACGAGCTCCTCAGGTGACGCTAACACCTCGCCTCAGTGAGCACGAGTGCTACTCCTACTTGACGAGACATTTTACTAGTTTATATTTTACTAGGGACTAGCTGCAGGCAATAATGTGCAAATTGAGTAATTTTGTATCACAAAATTATCAATCTTATACAACATTAGTTTGCAAAACTCGAAACACGTGTAGAATAGAAAAATAGCATTTATTCGGCGCAAGCAACACAATATGTTATAAACTTGTTGTATTACCTGGTTGTCCGTACAAATACATGATCACCGGGCCATCCGAACGACTGGGGGCGCCTTCTTTCTCATGATGGCATGAAAGATATCAATCCGAGCTTCCAAAAATGATATATATAGACTCTTGTGTACCGGAGAGTAATTTCCACAAACAGTACAACAAACAAACCCCTTTTGTCATATAAATGTCTCCAAAATTAATTATTCTCTTTTACCTAACATACAGTAATGTGCCCATAAAACACATAACGCGGACTATTGAAACTGCAGCATCCGAACACTTTGGCACTGGGCCAGCCTGGCTTCTAGTGGCCCACAGTGGGGCCGGGGACAGGCCACTGCGCTTTGTGGGCGACGCTAAGATTGCTTTTATAGTATTGTTTGAGGTGTTCAAGTGTGTTGGCCTGTTAGAGAGTAATTAAGTGCTGTATATTAAACAACATTATGTAATTAACAGAGGTCGGAATTAGGTAGAGTTATTCACGTACTTACATAAGTAAACATTGTCTCATTTGGTTTTGCGGGATGTTTTATTTTAGTGGTTATGTGTATGTTTTCTTTTTTTTTCTTCTTTTATTTCTTAGTTTCTGTATAACGCATTAGTTTAGGCAGTAATTTTGTACAAGTAAATTGTAAATGAATAAATAAATTGGAGTCTATTGAGAGGCAAGCCAAGAAGATCATCGACAATGATGCACTGTCGAAGTCGGTCGAAGCCTACTAGGGCTAGGGTCTGTTACCAAAAGGCAGGCTCGACCTCGGTATGAAAGGCCAGAAGAAACGGGATAGTCTCCCACTCCACCCAAGGGCGGGGATGTCATTTGGATGATTTTTACACACTGAAAAAAGAAAGTCACAACTTCAAAGTCTTGAGCATCTACGCCGAGTTGCTTAGCCTGTCGGTTTACTATCATTTACATTTCAGGAAGTGTGCGTAAGAATTGCACAATTTAATTCCGCCAAGTCCGTTCCATCATCGGACTACAAGACGTACGGCGTTGCGCCACCAGTATATGGTGGACATCCCACCCATACGTGCAAAACGTTTTGAGAACTCATTCATTATGCGTACAGCTAAGGATTGGAATTCCCTGCCGGATTCTGTGTTTCCTTATAGAAACAACAACTTAGGGGTCTTTAAGTCAAGAGTGAATAGGTTACATCTAGGCAAGCGTGCTCCATTGCCGGTCACATCATCGCTTACCATCAGGTGAGACAGTAGTCAAACGCGAGCATATTCATAATAATAATAAAAAAAACTTATACTGAATTCATACTACGAAAAAGTAATGAAGCATATCCTCATATCCCGAGATTAATTTTAAAGAGCAGAATTTTTTAAACAACGCTGTCAGAAATATAGCAGAACAAATTTCTTCCTGCATTATTGATATCGAGAAGGAAGTGTATACATTTGCCTACCTCACCTCAGTTGACGTAGAGCGATTTTATTTAACGAAAAATAAAAATTATATGTTAATAATTGATGTTATAAAGATTTATTACTTTTATTATAAATAATTCGTTACTCTACATAAACAAACAAACTTAAACTATTTATACTAAAACCTAAATAAATACCTAACGTATATAAATAAAATACAAAAACACAAAGTGCACTCAGGCGTCGAAGTACTCCTCCACATCGCTGTCATCCGGGAATGTGCCCAGAAGACTGGCAGCATTACCACGTTGAATGGCAATGCTAATTCTTTGAGCGAAGAACGAGCCAGCCCTCTGATCACGCAAGGTGTCGATCAGTCGGCGAGAAATTTCCTTAAAAAGGAGACGCGCATTCGGACCCCATGACCCAAGCGTTTCGACCCCAAACGGCTCAAAACTGTAATTACCAATAAGGTTACAGTATTTGCGCCGTTTAAGGGTCTCAGCAGCCGCAGCGGCAGCGCCAGCACAGCCCGCCGTACATGGAATGTGGGATGGCGCAAGGGTGTCGACACAGGTTGCGTCCCACACCAGAGGCCTACCCACCTTCCACGGTACCAACGTCATACCATCTGGTCTCTTTCCATCGTCACGTACCAAGCCATTTGGTTCTAATACAGCGGGTACGCCGGCGGTGACAAGAGCTCGACGAATAATATCGTTGATGCTAGCGTGTCGAGCTATGCGGCCTGCGCTCCTGCAGCAGGACAGGCCATGGTGTCCGAGACTGTCGACAGCTTCGCCGCAGTGGCACCGATGTGGAGCAACACAAGGTGCACCTTGTGTTGCTCCACATCGGTGCACCTAAGCGTAGACAGGTTGCGAGCCGAAACGAGGCGTCATCCATCATAGTGCCTATGGTGGATGACGGGAGTGCCTGAAGCCATAAGCCCGACTCCCATTCCCCCACAGCCAGCAGACGCGCACGCTCAGCAGTATTTGAAGACGTATTAATTAGATTGTTACGTATAATACTGCAGAGCGGCACATCCCACCGTCTCTGCGAGGCCAGGTTGTCGGGCAAATCCGTGTTCGGACAAGCCATTTTCCAAGCATTCAAGGCATCGGACAAACACGGTACCTCAACATCAACCAGTATGTTAATTATCTTTGTTTTATTAGTCTTACCAATCTCTGAGGTTTTTATTATTATTTATTTGTAATATTGTTGGCCACACGGGAATTTTCATTAGAAATACCAGGAAGATCTAAATCAATATCAACATTTCGATGCAAGTACGTGCCAAAATGAATAATAATAATAATAAATAACAACTCTGGATGTCAAAAGTGTTGTGTCGTTCATGCAAATTTTAATACAAATTAATAGTTTTCGGTACCGCAAATCTACAAAATTTTATCCTAGAAGCCTCTAAAATAAGCAAGAAACCAATTAAAAACTTCTCTACCACCAATAAAGTCCGAAAAATGAAAAGAAAAGAAAAAATATAAAACCAGACAGATGACATTTTATGTCACACATAAATTTTGTAAAATGATGCTTGAAATACGACAACAATGCTGAAACCATAATGCTGACAAGAGCTGCCGCTCGACGTGCACGCCCACCACCTCCGGCCTCGTCGCTCAGCTCCGCCTCGCCGCCGCCGGAACCCAGCCCCATCGTGAGTGCTGTGACACCGGCCGTAGCAGCTGCGTCGAGCTCGAGCGACGAGTACTACTCGCCGCCGACGACACCACCACCTACGCGTCGTCGGGGAGGACGCCGGCCGCCGGATTGTTAAGGACCTCGAGGCCCACCGGCCTCTGATAGGGTCCCAGCTCCCGGCGGAAGTGTGCAGCGCATGCGATGGACGCAATCCATCAACGAGAACGTCATGCGCTCATACTATGGGGCTACAGAGGGAGGAAATAACCTGACCGCGTACCGTGTTCGGATGCTCTCTTTGTTTCAGGTGCTTGAGCCAGCCGTCAACGTTTCGGCCCAACGACTGTCGGATCAGGTGCGGGTCATCCTGCGTAATCATATGTTGGATGATACTGTACTTGATCGCCTCCGAACGGAAATGAGTGACCGTGTCATTACCCCTCCGTCGCAGCCTATGGTACCAGCTGTGGTACCACCGTCCAGCTACGTATCTTTCCACACAGACGAGGTGAGTTCTGACACGGTCACTAACGTAAGTAACCAGTGCAATAGTGAACTGAGGAGTGCTTTGGAGTGTGCGATTCGGGAATATCGCAACATACCTTCCGAACTTAGGCCACGCATACCTCGTTTGCCCATGTGTAACAAGAATAGGGCGCTGGTGGCTGCTCTGGATTCGCAGTTGTCAAATTATTTTGATGACTGCGAAGATCTCACCGATACACACTCGATCATGTACTGCGCGGCCGTAGCGGCATGTCGTGTAGCTCACGTCAAATTCCCAAACAGTGACGTAGCTACACGACCAAAACCAGCTGTGCCGGCCTGGCAGTGCAGGATCGAGCGTCGTATCGGTGGGGCTAGAGCACTCATCGGCAAACTAATCTGCTTCAGGGAGGGCAACACTCGTCCAAGAGTGATGCGCTTTGTGAGGCGGGCATTTTCGGGGACTGACATCAGCCCCCGAGACTATATGTCCCGAGTCACAGAGCGCATCGACTTCCTGAAGCAGAAGGTGTATGCATGGGCAAACCGTATCCGCAGGTATAAGCGGCGGGTTGAGCGATACACCCAGAATCGCACATTCCAGAGTAATGAAAGGTGGGTTTATAGGGCTTGGGAGCGACCGGACCAAGGTGTGACTGACGTGCGCCTCCCGGATGATGACGCTATGAGTTCATTCTGGCGTAGCATCTGGTCGGTGCCTGTCAGTCACACCGAGGGTGACTGGACTCGGGCGGTCGAGCGAGCATGCGATCCAATACCACAAATGGGGGCAATAGACATCAGCCCCCAAGATGTAGCTCGTGCAGTCCGTCCGTTGCCTAACTGGAAATCTCCAGGGCCGGACGGGCTGCACAATTTCTGGATTAAGTGGTTTACAAGATCGCATGCTCGCTTGGCATATCAGTTTCAGTCTGCCTTAGAGTCAGGGTCGCTGCCCCAGTTCCTAACAACAGGAATAACCCACCTGCTCCATAAATCAGGTAGTACTGCGGAGCCTAAAAATTATAGACCGATCACGTGTTTGCCGACGGTCTATAAAGTTCTTACATCCATACTGAGAAGTAAAATTAATAGTCATATTGATGAAAATTCGATTATGTCGCCTTCTCAGAATGGATGTAGGAACGGGTCCCGCGGTACTAAGGAGCTGCTCCTCATTGATATGACTATTAGCCAGCAGGTTCGACGTTCCCGAAAGGATCTGTCGACATGTTGGATAGACTATAGAAAGGCCTATGACTCTGTTCCTCATACATGGCTCATGAGGGTGCTGGAATTGTATAAAATTGATACAACACTACGCACCTTCTTGATGTCGTGTATGAGGCAATGGAGTACAGTCCTCCGCTATCCAGGATGTCGAAATATCCAGAGGAATAGCGAACCTGTAAGGATCGAGCGAGGTATATTCCAGGGTGATAGTTTGAGTCCGCTTTGGTTTTGTCTAGCCTTGAATCCTCTAAGCACACTGCTGGAGAATTCAGGTCTAGGCTATCGGTTGAAGAGAGGTGGTCAGGTTATATCTCACCTCCTTTACATGGATGACTTAAAGCTCTTTGCCCCCAACAATCTGCAACTGATGGAGCTACTGAAGGCAACTGAAACCTTCAGTAGTGCCATCAGGATGGAGTTTGGTGTGGACAAATGTGCAGTCATGCATGTAAAGCGAGGGGAGGTTGTGGAGTCCGTGAGCACTCAACTCACGGATTCCATAAATCTGAGATCCCTCTCTCCAACCGAAACCTATAAGTATTTGGGTATGTCGGAAGCTCTAGGCATCAGTATCACTGACATGAAGCAATCGTTGAGGGAGCGTTTCTTTGGACGCCTGAAAAAGGTATTCAATAGCCTTCTTTCAGGCGGAAACAAGGTGCGTGCCTTCAACGGTTGGGTCATGCCGGTATTGATGTACTCTTTCGGCGTACTCAAATGGACTCAAACAGAACTTGACGCCCTGGATAGGCGGGTCCGTACACTGCTGACTGCATACCGAATGCATCACCCACGATCGTCGGTGATGAGGCTGTATATCCCGCGGAAGTGTGGGGGTCGTGGCTTCTTAAATGCTAAGACCCTACACAACCGCGAGGTATGCAGTCTCAGGGAATATTTCCTAGCTGCCGCCGTGGGTATGCATCGAGATGTAGTGGCAGTCGACAAGGGACTCACCCCGCTCTCCCTGGCTAACGAGAACTGGCGCAAACCGATAGTGCTTGACACTAACGATCGCAGGGAAGTATGGCAAAGCAAGGAGCTTCACGGACGCTTTTTCCGGGCCCTTCATGGGCCCGATGTAGACCAATTGGCGTCCGTAGCCTGGCTGCGTTTCGGTGACCTCTTTGGGGAAACCGAAGGTTTTGTCTGTGCAATTATGGACGAAGTTATCATGACGAATAACTACCGGAGATTTATTGTGAAGGACGGCACGGTTGACATCTGTCGGGCATGTCACCGTCCGGGAGAATCAATCCGTCACATTATCTCTGGTTGTTCTCGTCTTGCTAACGGAGAGTACTTGCATAGGCACAACCTTGTAGCCAGGATTATCCATCAGCAACTTGCTCTGAAATACTCTCTTGTGGAATCGGAAGTGCCATACTATAGGTATGAGCCCGACCCAGTTCTTGATAACGGTCATATCACTTTGTACTGGGATCGGCCCATCATCACTGACAGGACTATTGTGGCCAATAAGCCTGATATAGTGGTGGTGGACCGAAGCGAGAGGCGTGCAATGATTGTTGACATATCCGTTCCGCATGACGAGAACCTCGTGAAAGCCGAGAAAGATAAACAAATTAAGTATATCGACTTGGCTCGCGAGGTTGTCGACATGTGGGAAGTGGATTCAGCGGTCATTGTACCGATAGTTGTTTCAGCCAATGGCTTAATAGCCAAGAGCCTCGACCAACATCTTAGGAGGCTCTCGTTAGGCGACTGGATCAAGGGCTTGATTCAGAAAGCAGTATTGCTGGACACGGCTCGTATAGTTAGGAGGTTCCTTTCTCTGGAGCCCTGACCGCCGGTAGCTTGGACCCTGTTCCCGATACCGGTGGGCTACTATTTTTTATATTTTTAAATGTTTTTTATTTTTTATTGAATATTTAAAAATATAATTTATATGTTAATATTTGAATAAACGAAATAATAATAATAATAATAACTTTATTTAACCATTGTTACAAGTGTTTTCTTAAATATAGTTATAACATAGTTACATATCGGTAACAGGAGTTGAATTTATCAGAATTATTACAGTTCACAGTGGCCCCCAAACTAGGCGGTGCCTGTATCTTGGGGACCGGAGTTGCGTTATCGTAAAAATAAAATACAAATTTCTTTTTGTGGATTACCTACCTTATAATAAAATAGAATACAAAATAATTCCTTTATATAATAGGGTAAATTAAAAGAGTGTGTGTCTAAGAGGTTTGTGGTTGAAAGTGTGTGGGTATGTTTGTGGGTCGTTATACGTGTTATACCTACCCGTATATAATTTTGTTGGTTGTTTAGCACAAAATATATAATATTAGTGGATCATGTCCTCAGTTTCATCATATGATAGCGAGACGAGCATTTTTTTCAAGATTGCTTTACATAGTCGGTCGTTTAAGCCTTTGATGTCACAGGATTTGACAATTTGGTTATAAACATGAGTGTGAGAGTAAGAAGGACAACGTCTAGCCAGAAGACTCTTTGCGTAAGGAAGTGGAACGTGTAGAACGCGTTTTGATAGAAGGTTTGAATAATCAGGTCTGTTTTTTAAAGCTTTGTGAGTTCGTAATGTTGCATTTAGAATGAATAATTGCCGCACTCGAAGAACAGGGAATTCATTATAAAGCAGGTCTGTTGGGAACCTGAAAGGCTTTTTTAACATTACTTTAATAATAGCTTTTTGGGCCCTCTCTATTTCTATGAATGTGGTTTTACCAGCACTACCCCAGACGGAGATACCGTACTGGAGTACTGATTGGCAAAGCCCAAGATATATCATCCGAAGAGTTTTAAGAGGAGTGCAGTCACGTAACTTTTTCATAATATAAATGAGTTTTCTGACACGAGCCGAGAGTTGGTGTATATGGGGTTTAAAAGAAATATTTTTGTCTAATATAATACCAAGGTATCTATGAGAAGAGCTGCGTTCTATACAGGTGCAGGAACAGTCGGTAAGTGGAGGATCCTGATTGCTACAGCATGTATGAAGCTTAAGTGTCAGATGTTGTGGAGGGCTGGAAGCAGTAGTTTTGTAAAAGGTGATGAGCTTGGTTTTTTTCACGTTTAGAGTAAGAAGGTTTTTATCAAGTACCCTAGCAATCTTAAGTAAACCGTTTTCAGCAAGATGGTATACCTGTTCCCAGGTTTTAGCATGAAATATAATTGCCGTGTCGTCTGCGTATGATATTATCTCAGCATTACCTATTGAAGAGTTAAGTATATCATTCATGTAGAAAGCAAAGAGGGTTGGGCCAAGAGTACTGCCTTGAGGGATGCCGAAGCTTATT
The DNA here is from genome assembly GCA_910589285.2 of Mythimna ferrago. Classification (NCBI taxonomy): domain Eukaryota; kingdom Metazoa; phylum Arthropoda; class Insecta; order Lepidoptera; family Noctuidae; genus Mythimna; species Mythimna ferrago. The sequence continues at coordinate 21,798,665 of OU342688.1, read as the reverse complement.
GGCAGAAGGCAACTTGAGTTGTTACCTACTTTTACTAATTGTTGGCGATTTGAGAGGTAGGACTTAAACCATTCAAGCGCGACACCTCTTATTCCTACTCCTTCTAACTTTGATAGGAGGAGGTCAATGGATATTGTATCGAACGCTTTAGCTAAGTCTAGGAAAACTCCCATGGCATGCTCTCCGTTTTCAATAAAAGTGGCTACAGAGTTAGTTAATAAAATTACAGCATCCTCGGTTGACTTGTGTCTCCTAAAGCCGAACTGTCTTTCAGATAAAAAATTGTTGTCTTCTAAATAGTTGATTAGGCGGTTATTGACAATTTTTTCTAGTAATTTTGATAATATACTTAACAGTGCTATGGGACGATAATTTTCGGGTAGTTCTGTGGGACCGGTTTTATAGATAGGACGAACACACGCAACCTTCCAGCGGTCAGGGAAGATACCATTTTCCATACTTAGATTGAATATGTGAGTGAGTGGTTTTAATAGTGATTTTTTTAGAAATGAAATAAGACGGGCAGTAATTCCGTCAAGTCCTGGAGCGCTGTCAATTTTCAGTTGGTCTATGAGTTTTTCTATTTCTGTTTCATCAGTAGCTCGAAAGAAGAACGAGTTCAGAGGGGTATCACTTGGCTTGTAATTGTTGGCTAAGGATTCTTGCGTTTCCGATAACCGTGATAATATGGTATCTGAGAGATTTTTGCCCAGTGAGGTAAAGTACGCGTTACACTTATTGAGTGATTCGTCAGGGTCTTGTGCGTTGTTTAATAGTTTAGAAGAGTCATCTTTTGCTATGATTGGATTGTAAATACCTTTGATTGTGTTCCAGAGTTTTTTTGGGTTGTTTTGGTTTTTATTGATTAGTTCACTGTTGTAATTAGTTTTTAGTTTGTGCAGCAAGTTGTTACAGAAGTTTTTGTACCTGGTGTACACTAGGCGTCGCATTTCATCATTGGGATGAGATCTCAAGTCCAAATGCAGTTTATCGCGATGTCTTATACACCTCATAAGGCCTTGTGTTATCCAAGGTTTAATGTTATATTTATTACGACTGATTTGAATTGTACGGGAGTTCTTGGAAACTGAGTTTGAAATTGTATCGATTAATGAATTTACGGAACTGTTGGTACAATTTGTGTTAAATATCTCTGACCAGTCCATGTTGCTCAGTTCTGCAGCAACTGCTACTTCGTCAATTACAAATTTACACCGGGATCTAGAAGGCTTTTTTAAGTATTCTTCTTGTGATATGGCAGCCATAACAATATCATGATCCGTGATTGATGATTTGCCAATGATTCCTACTGATTTTATGCTTGTTTTTATAAAAATGTGATCGAGACAGGAACGCCCTCTTGTAGGTTCAGTGATCGCTGGCAAAAGACCATGGGTGGCTAAGAGACACAAATATTCGATATGTTTGCTATTTGTGGTGTTATAGATGTCAATATTAAGATCTCCTGTTAATATGATTGTTGGATAATTCCTTAATTGTGATAGGGTCGTATCCAGCGATGTTGTAAAATTGTCTATATTTTAAGATGATGGGGAACGGTAGATTCCTATAATGGCCACTTTGTTGTCCAGTATCATGATAAGACTGTCTGCGTCTGTAACTTCACATTCTAACACAGAAATATTCCAAGCGATTTTCGTATAAATGATTACACCTCCGTTTTTATTAAGTTGTGTGCGAGTACGAGATACGTTGTAACCTGGTAGCGGTTCTATTAATGTTGCATCACTTAACCAACATTCAGTCAAAATTATAGCATCGAAATCAATATTAAGGCGTTGAAAAGTTATGTAGAAATCGTCAAAATTATGCTGATAGCTTCTTATGTTTAGTGAGAGAACTTTAAAACTATTTATGTCAGGCATCAGTATCCTACATTCTTCTAATTGATCACAAGTGTGACAGTTTATAGTAACATTTTCGTCAATATCCTGAATAGTGTCAAGTAAAGCCATAGATGAAGCTGGTCAAAATGTTTTTCGTATAATTTCGCGAATAATTCTACCTAACTCCGAACTCTGGTAATAAGCCTTCATGAAACTCGGAAAAAATTCCACGAAAACGTATTTAAGTACTATCTACTTTTTCTAAGGTGTGAAATCATCCAATGACTTCTCTCACTCTAGGGCGGAGCGGGAGGGCATGTCACATTTACTGACGAAAACCACACCCATACTCCGTTTCACCTCCAGTGGCACTCTCTTTCGCTCACATTTCCTCTTCCTCCGGACCATGGCCTGATCCAGATGCCGCTGCCATCGGTGTGATTGACCCTCGAGCCTTTTAAGCCTTTAGGCGATTATCACACTGCCAGTCATCACGCTGCATGTTGTGTGTTACCGTCCGCACCTACGCGCGTACTTGCGGGAGTGCAAATCTGCATCATCATGCGAGTTTTTTAAAACTCATGCGCGTAGTTGCGTTTTGTAAATACACGCAGGCACACACTCATTTCATAAAAAATCACGCACGGTACTACGAGACTCAGTGTGCCATACCTTGCATGTCGCCCTGCACCCACGCGCGTGATCTGAATGAACGCGCGTGGATGCATTTTCGAAGTGTTGGACTGTGCGTGTTTTCTATACAAACGGAGATACTTATAAGCAACGTCAAGACACGCATTCACGCGCTACTCTGCGTGGTGCGTGGCAGTGGGATAACCACCTCAACCACAAACCCCTGGACAACCACAGCTCTAAATAACACATTTCTACGCCAACATCCATTACCGAGCCGTTTCCCAAAGCTTTTAGTCTAGATTGTTCACAATGGATTGTTCAAATCACGTCCCTTCCTACGTATACCTATTGTCAGGAGTTCCGTTACACTTACTACATCTGTGGCACTTCGAAAACTAGCTATAAACCATTGTTGAGATTAGTACTGGATGACAAGCTTTATAGGTACGTTAAGTTATGAGACACTCTGGACGTATTGGTTAAGTGACTGGCTGCTGTGATTGTGAATTTGATGATTGCTATTGTTATTATCGGTCAGCATATCTCAGAACCGTAAGGAGACCTACAGGGAACCGATACCAACTTGAGGCCCTGTAGATTGTATCTCTCTTATTCTGGCCCCTCACCCTAGGCATGTTACAGCAAAGCATTCAGACTAAGGGTTTCAAACCTCACCACAACGTCGACGTAGAGATACAGCGATGGAGTTATAGTATTATTATTAACTCTTTCTAACTTCTCTCATTCTAGGTAAACCGAGGAGTGTTAGTCACTTGCTACATCATCATCATCATCATCAGCCTTTTTAATGTTCCTACTGCTGGGACTCAGGCCTCCTCTCCAAGAGAGGGAATGGGCTGTAATCCACCACGCGGACCCAGTGCAGATTGGTGAATGACACATGTTTTCGAATTTTTGGTTCTAGGACATGCCGGTTCCTTCACGATATTTTCCGTCACCGTTTTGAGAGCAGTGGTGATGAAATAAATTACACAAAGTAATGCACCTGGCTGGGTTCGAACCCGCGACCTACAACTCGTAAGTCGGAGCCATTACCACTCGGCGACCACTGCTCTTGCACTTACTACAACCCACCTGTATCCTGCAACTGTAACATGGGCAATTAACATGCTGACTACGTATTTGTCCTGTAGATATTGTGTCAGTAAACAAGAAAGATTCCATAATAAAGCTAAATAAATTTATGAAAGAATGCGACCTAGCTGTCACTAACATTTGTTGGAATTTGCATGTCATCACGCGAGTGCATAACCAGTAACCACCGTTTGCTTACATAAATTGTTTTGTCATGTTGACTCGAGTTCTGTATGTTATTACAGACTTTGGTGTAACAGATAGATAGTCTATTTGAAAGATTTTTAATACAATTTCCTTAAATTTTACATCATGTCTGCATCCAGGCATAGTTAAGCAAATATGCTAGGAGAAAGAATAGTGGTCCAAACTGAGGCAAGCGTTTTACTTCGTGTAATGTATTTCTTTGCCGCTGTTCTCAAAATGGCGAATGAACACATCGTGAGACATTTCCTAGAACAAAAAATCGAAGATGAACTAGTTTCACGTGGTGGATTACAGCCCATTAATTGTCTCTCCTAAAGAGGAGGCATGAGTCTCAGCATAGGGAACATTGTAATTGCCTGGAGAATCTCCCAACTTAAGTGGCGGTGGGATATTGTTCGCAGAACAGATGTTCGGTTGGCCGAAAGATTCTGAAGTAGCCACCAGGAGTTGTTTCCTTTATTTTATACTATGAGGCCTTGCTTCTTGCAAAATTTTAAGATTCTAGGGCAACACGAGTGCAAATGAAGCATAAGCGACCTTATTTTTTTCGGCAAGAAGCACAGAATGTTTGCTGTGTCTCAGTGTCGCACTGTTGCCCGTGCTCAGTCTCTAATACCTCGCACTTTGGCTGCACTAAATGATCTCTTGGATTCTTATCCAACAAACGATTTGTTTGCGGATGAATGGAAGATGATTTTGTTGGCATGTCAGAAGTACTGTGAGAGGGATTGATGTACGTGTTGTTTATACTTTTACTTACTTATACTATTTGTTTACTTGTTTTTTTTTTCTTGTCCAACCGTTGTAATTATTTAAAATAAATAAATAAATTGCGACGATTAAGAAACTTGATTTTTTCACTGCTCCAGGGAACCCTGAGTATTTTTTATACTATTAACTAGCTGTGCCCGCGACTTCGTTCGTGTGGACAACAGAATTTTGAATTTATTTTTTCTAAAATAAAAGGAGCCTAAGTTACTCCTTATTACATCAGCTACCTGCCAATAAAAGTCGCGTCAAAATCGATCCAGCCATTTCAGAGATTAGCCGGAACAAACAGACAGACAAAAATTGTAAATAAATAATATTTTTGTGTATGTCAAAATCAGCTGTTCAGTACATTTATGTTTGCCTAATGTACTGAACAGCTGATTTTTTTTTCGCGATTTCGGCTTTGCTCCCATAATAAAAGTTGTTGGTTATCACGAGCACAATCACGTCTTTAAGTATCGTACACTAATTACCAGTCACCCTATATATTCATTATGCATGTAGTAAAAAGCGGTTATTTCAATATTACAAACAGATATACCAATTTTATTTATAAAGTGTAGATTTTAGACAAATAACTTCACGCATTACTGACCAAAAGGGTTTTCAGACGGACAGCAAAGTGATCCTTGGGATCCATTTTTGCCGCCTGAGTTACGGACTCCTAAAAATAAGATTAAAAGAGAGAGACTTTCTCGTTGAAAATAGCAAGTCTAAAGAACACCGGATGTTTGTTGACAAGACCTTGAGCACACGGCCAGTCTTTACAGCTCCATACAGCTAATATTGACGGGAACTAGCTGCCCAGAAGAACTAAGGTTGGACACCGTCTAGACTTGCGTCTAGACTGGACCAGTTTATTTTTATTGTGACTAGTTGGGACTTTGGAGGCAACGGTTGGTGCAGTGGTTGAGCGATTGGATGCTGTCGTGTCGTGGATTCGATTCTCGCAAGAAACAAATTATTTTTTACTAACTTTTGCCCACGGATTCGCCCGTGTATGTAAAATATAGCCTACGTCATCCAGGAATAATTAGTATTTTTTTTTAATTAGGATTTTTTTAGTATTTTCAGAGATTTACAAACAAACAAAAAAACTTTTCCTCTTTATAATATCTGTACTTGTACTATCACTTGCAAAAGTCCATAAGAATTCTTAAAACTTATTCGTTTGACGTTTAGTTTGACTTACGACCTTTTATTTTCAAGTTTCGCCAACAAATGATTGAAATTCACAATTTCATCAACTTATCATAAGTCAAGATGGCCCAGTGGTATAGGCACACAGATTGAAGCGCAAATCAGTGTGCCGCAAGTTCGAATCCCACGCAATTATTGACTTTTTGTAAGTTCTTACCCGATTGGAAGTTATGTATTTGCATCACATATGTTAAATTATTCTTTAACTTGTTCACACATTTCTTAGAGTTAGAAAGGTAGATCACAAAAAAACTAAATAAAGAATTAGATTTCTGCGAGGTAGACATGAGTTTTAACTTAACCGAAATGAACTGTCGTTTGGTTGTAGTTGTTGGTTAGTGACGTGAGGTTGACACTATTGTAATATTCGCAAAATGCAGGCTAATATTAGTATTGAAGTGCATAAAAGTGGTCTTAATAAAACACAAATATCTGAAGAAACCGGACTGAATGTGAGTATAATAGCTATTAATGAATTGTAACTTTATTACAAATTAATCTTCTAATTAAAACGTATGCCATTTATGAATCCATTCATCGTATCTTTATGAGGTTTAAAAGAGAAATACGTAAATCGTTGGGTTTATTGGATTGGTTATTGGATTAATAAATGCAGTTTTATTTTAAAATTATATTCAATAATTATGATTATTAACATTTTATATAATGAAAATGAAGTGAAGTAGGTATAGCTGCCTAATATATATTTTTTTTTTATTTTAGAAAAATACTGTAAATCCTTGGCTAAAAAGATATGAGGAAGAAGGTAGCCTTGTTAGTCGAAAGAGAAGTGGGAGACCGAAGCTTATTAGCGAGGCGCAGCGACGACATATGGTGGACGTATACGAAACGAATGGTTTCGCACCAACGAGACATTTTGCAGAATTATATGACACCTCGATGGATACTGTTCGCCGTGCACTTCACGCTGAAGGCGTGCATCACAGAAAACCTGCTAAAAAGCCGTACTTGACAGAGAGGCACAAACAAGAACGATTACGTTTCGCACTAAATATTTAATGTTAACTAAACTAAATGGCCTACCATTTTATTTTAACATATCTGTGATTATTCGTTAACAAACACTGTATTATATTGTGTTTACTTTCGTTTAAAACAGCTATATCTTTTAACTTGTGCCATCGCCTCATCTTAAGAATGCAGTGAACTCGCTATCAATTTTGTTGACAATAATCATGAGTCTATTTCGTTTTTTATTCTTCTACCCGCACTGTTTTAACATAATACTATAGTTCAATTTATTTTTCTCATCTAATTGACGATTATCTTGTGAGAACTAAAGTTCTTTTAACAGAAATTGAGGTTTGGTTTCAATCTTCTTTTCGTCAAGAAAATGAACAATTAAGCTATGACCTCAATACATTCATTGTGACGTTACACAAAAATAAAATGTTTACAAAGTCCAAATCATATATCACTTTTCAATAATTAACTGGATATAAACAATTACCTATATTTTATTTTATTAAAATTTGAATATCAGTTCATTGTTACGTTATTCATATTATGAATGGTCTAAGTGGGTATACTTCCAACAAACAATCTTAGGCGTAACATAGATAACGGTTACAAGATAACTTTTTGTCTAGGTAACAATTCGACGTCACAATTCTCATAAATGTTTAATTTGTAAATATAAAGAATAAACATTTTTATTAAACACGTCTTTTTATTTCCACCTTATAACATCGAAAAGATGTAACAACTAAATAATTGCAAATTACGAATGTGATTCTTCTTGTGGTTAATAGATCACATTCGTAATTTGCAACTATTTAGTGCAAAAAATGCAATAGTATTTTTCATATAAATATAAAAAAACAACTATATCAATATAGATTGGGAATTTTCAAAGTAAGAAATAACTGCAACGGACCGACCATGATTTGAACTCGGGTTACGTGATTTGCGAATCCAACACTTAGTTAACACGGCTACCAGCACATGACGTATTTGTGCGAAAATTATCAATGCTATGGTAAGAACAGAAAAATAATAATGTTTTTAAGCTCAGTGCGACGACAGTTCCTTAGTGTGTGTTATCTGTGGAATGTGGATACTCATACATGCGCACACATACGCACGGATGTATCGCGCTCGCTCGGTTCGTAGCAATGTAATCTTTAGCGTTCCTATGGACTTTTGCGGCCTTACTGTACATAGATTAATTCTTTTATTGTTTTTGTGTTTTTTTTTTTATACTTAATTTCCTCGCCAAACTTTAAAGTTTGATGTCGAGATTCGTTTGCTTCTTATCAACGAGAAACCAGCGTATAAAGCTATTTGAGTAAACCAAGAATTCCAGAACCATTTCAAAAATTTTAAAATATTGATTTCAATATTCCGGCAGATTTGGCTGAGATTTTTATAGTCCACAATAAAGTCCGTGAGATTCGCTGCTCCACTGCATATTTTACGCCCAATCCGCAGTGTGGTGCTGCTCCGATATTGATAACATTCGAGCACCTAAGATTTTCTGAATAGCAGTATCAACGAATACCAAAATAGCACAACTCTGGCTGGATATTCCCCGAAGTGATATAGGTAATTGAGAATTTGCCTGTGGTTATTTTTGAATCATATACTAAACAGTGAGTGCTGGAGAATCCGAACCTCCAAAATCTTGCCTTTATCGGCAGGATTTTGGAGGTTTTGGGAACACATTTATTGTGCGTACAGCCAAGGAGTGGAATTCCCTGCCGGAGTCTGTGTTTTCTGATAGCTACAACTTAGGGGTCTTTAAGTCAAGACTGAATAGGTTACTTCTAGGCAAGCGTGTTCCATCGTCGGCTACATCATCGCTTACCATCAGGTGAGATGGTCGTCAAACGCGAGCTTATCAATATTAATAAAAAAAAAAAACGAAAATGCGAAGAGCAGAGAATGCATGTCACGAAGATGAAGATGCTGCGATCGGCTGGTAGTGTCACGAGACTGGATAAAGTCCCCAGTATGCTGATCCGAGGTAGATTTAAATTAGCCGAAATACAGCATAAGATGCAGGGGAGCCGCTTACGATGGTATGGGCATGTAATGCGCAGAAACGAAGACCACATGACTTGACACGTTTTACAAAAGAAGAGGGCTAAAGAGGACGAGGTCGACCACCAACTGCCTGGAAGCGAACCATTCAGAACGAACTGCTGACGATGGACCTAACGCCAGAAATGACGTACAATCGCCTAGAATGGCGTAATAGTATCAGGAGGGCTGACCCCAAATGGGGAACAAGCCAGAAAATCGATTGATTTTATACTAAACAGCTACACACACAACAGTTTGTTCAGTCAGTACAGTTTTGTCAGTCATCATCATTGATTGCATCAATGCTTACCATTAAGTGGGATCGCAGACCCCTGAGTTTGTTTCGGTGTTTCTTCTAGCTAGGAAACACCGGCCTCATCTAGCTTAAACTAACGAAAAAAAAAATTACGTACAAAAGTGTTTGCAAAATAAATATCATTATAACATGGCCAACCGTGGATTGACATATCATCAAACGTTAACAGTTTAAAAACGATTCATTAGTTCTATTGCAAAAAGCAACTGAAGAACCACAGGTAGGTTTTAGTCCGTAAAAGTCTGACGCGCCACACAGAGTAAAAGGAGTTATTATTTTGATGATTCCCATCTACAATAATATAATAAAGAGGTAAAGTTTTTTTTTGTTTGTAGGAGGTAATCTCTGGAAGTACTGGTCCGATTGCTAAAATTCTTTCACCGATAGAAAGCTGCTTTATTCCGCAGTGACTTAAGCTATAGTTTACGTACGCGGGCAAAGCTGCGGGCAAAAGCTAGTGAACAATAAAGCAAAAAAAAAACTTCCTTATTTTAAAATATTACATTTCAATGATGTGGTTGTTTAAAAGTGTTGCTTTACTTGAATATGATGCTCTTGTGAAGTCAAAACTCCAAAGTCTTGAGCATCGACGCCGAGTTGCTAGCCTGTCTGTTTTCTATCGTTTACAGTTCGGGGAGTGTGCTCTAGAGTTACACAATTTCATTCCGTCAAGTCCGTTCCATCATCGGACCACAAGACGTACGGCGTTGCGCCACCGGTACATGGTGGATATCCCACCTATACGTACAAAGCGTTTTGGGAGTACATTCATTATGCGTACAGCTAAGGAATGGAATTCCCTGCCGGAGTCTGTGTTTCCTGATAGCTATAACCTAGGGGTCTTTACGTTAAGAGTGAATAGATTGCTTCTAGGCAAGCGTGCTCCATCGTCGGCCACATCATCGCTTACCATCAGGTGAGATTGTGGTCAAACGCGAGCCTATCGATTATAAAAAAAAAAAATAGTTTTTAAATAATATTCCTAAATATTCCAGTGTATGTATAATCCTTATTAATAAATTAGTTGATTACCTGCTGCTTTATTCCGGAGTGATATAGGCTATAGTTTATGTACAGTACACGGGCGAAGCTGCAGGTAAAAGGTAGTCAAAAATAAACAGCTATTTTGAGGGAAGCCAAACTTAGTTCAACTCACGGTTAAAATCGACGCCAGATCTATATTTATCAAGCTAATTTAAAGTCACAGATACTGAGAATTCAGATTTCCCATGGCAATAAGCTCGCCACTGTGCATCGAAAATCCAGAATCCGGCTTGCATTTCACGAAGCCCCAATACCACAGTGCAATCTATGGGAGGTAATTGGTTTTGAGAAGCAGTGAATTGCAAACTTCGTACGCTTATACCGAAACAAAAATGAAAACGCCCAATATTGATTTTAGAAAGTAAAAAAACTGGGCAAGTGCAAGTCGGATTCGCGCCCCGAGGTTTCCGTACAAATTTACATAGTATTATGTAAAGAGTTCAATTCCAGTTTGGGGTCTCGAACTTTTTTCCAAATCTCAAAAAAAGTGTATTTTTTTTTTGTGACGGGAACGCAAATTTTCTTTTCTTAGATTGATTCCTATACTTATGTTATTAGGCCTTGCTTTATACAAAATTCCAGGATTCTGGATCAACAGGAAACACGCTAGAATTTTAGTTTCCTTGATTGTCGAAATGTACGTTTTTTGCGACATAAACGGCCATATTTTTTTTTTCCGTTAACTTAGAAGTTTGATTTTTTTCACAGCTTCAAGGAACCGCAGACCTAACTATATGGTTTTAATTTCGACTCGATATCTCCATGCGTTCCCGAGATAAAGGGTCTTGACAGACAGACGGACGGACGGACGGACAACAAAGTAATCCTTTAAGGGTTCCATTTTTTCCTTTTGAGGTACGGAACCCTAAAAACATAATTATTAAGGATATAATTACAAAAGGCTGAAGCAGCCGAAGTATTAACGTACAAGGTAAATATACACACACACCTCTTTTACGGCGACGGACGGACGGACGGACAACAAAGTAATCCTATAAGGGCTCCGTTTTTCCTTTTGTAGTACGGAACACTGAAAAGTAAAAAAAGTAAATTTGTGCCAACTGGAGTGGACAGTGCTCATATTAAAATCATTTGTTGGCATAAACTTTATATTATACTTACTAATTATTTCCTGGCTTTGGGCCAGAATTTAAAACTGGCAGCATGTATAGGGCCCACCGTTGTCTAGCGTGGCGTGTGACAGGCACAAAACAGGCCTTGAATTGAATGATATATGAATAAGGTTTTACAGATATTCCTCTAGACATTTCATGAAAATATTTATACGTTTATCGAGCCAAGTCTTTTTATGAGTGACTACGCCTTTGCTTTATGGATTTATTTATGAAAAGAGAATGGGCGTTTTGGGCTCGGTGCTCTATCAACTTATATGTCATGAATATATATGAAAGATAATAATAATAGCTTATCATATAATAAGTAATCAACTATATTGACTCGCGAGGAACTAAGAACCATATTGGATTTGGTGATCATTATACCGATACGGCCTGGTCACTCCAGACTTAGAGGCGCGGCGCAGCGAGTGGGGTGGCATCGGTAAGGCGATTATCACACTGCCACGCATCACGCTGCATGTTGCGTGTCAACGCACCTACGCGCGTACTTGCGGGAGTGCAGATCTGCACCATCGTGCGGGTTTTTTACGCACTCACGCGTACGTTGCATCTCCGGTGTGCCATACCTCGCATCTCGCTCCGCACCCACGCGCGTGTGCACATGTTTTTTCGCTTGTAGGTGCATAATCTGTATAAACGCGCGAGGATGCATTTTCTGTGTGTTTTCTATACAAACGGAGATACTTACAAGCAAGGTTAAAACACGGATCCACGCGCTACGCTGAGTGGTACCTAGCAGGTGGTGTGATTTCACTATGAGCGGTGTCTCGTGGTGTGCTTTAAACATTTTTAAACTTTTGATCTTACCGCTCACCGCCTCACGCTTGGCTGCCACTCATAGCAGCAAGGTCGTGAACGGGCCGATAGTCGTGTCAGTCAATGGCTTAACACGAATCTCTACCAACATCTTAGAAGGTTTTCGTTAGGCGGCATGATTAAGAAAGTGGCACTTCTGGACACGGCTCGTTGAGTTAGGAGGCGTCTTTCTCTAGAGTCCTGACCTGATCTGTAGCTTGGAAATTGTTCCCTATACTGGTGGGATAGGGAGTTATGGGTACATAATAAATGGATGGATGGAGAGGAAGAGGGAGGCCAAAGCAAAATTAATGGATTGCATGAAAAGTAATATGAAAGAAAGTAGTGATAGCATGACGGGTGACAGGACAGAATGGAAGAAAAAAACATGTTGCACCGACCCCAAATAATACGAAACAAGTGCAGGAAGAAAAAGATAAATTCATGTCCGGAACTGCCTGACTTCAGACAGGACACTTCAAATGTCTGACTTTTGGTGTCACATGACTAAATGTAGCTTTTATCAAGACGTTAAAAATGGCATACGCCATAACTTGATATAGTACTGAGTACTAAGTTCATACAAAAGCACCCATTGGCCTTTATGGGGTATGTGGTTATTGTACTTACCGCATGGATCGATCGAATTTGGGACATAAACCTGCATTGTCCGCTGTATATGGATATGTTGTCATTTTTCACACCTCGGCGCCTCTACGTGCTTTCAAAATAGTCAGATAATAGTAGATAATATGGTCACGAGACACAAAAGTCTAACCTGGTTAGCTTTGAAAGCACTTTAAAAGGTGTTGTAGTTTCAGTTAGGTTTATTTTATACTAGCTATCCCGTGCGGTTTCACTCGCGTTTTCGATTACTGGTTTGCTCCCGTGGGTCTTAGCGTGATGTTACACAGCCTACAGCCTTCCTCGATAAATGGGCTACCCAACACTGAAAGTCTGTCAGTCAATCTCAGCACAATTATAAATATATAATTGGAATTTTTGAACTCCAACTACATATTTGTCCTGAGATTAGTGCGTTCAAAAAAACTCTTCAGTTTTATAATTATTATTAAAGATAGAGTTTTTTTTTTTATGTAAAGGTGCGACTGTAGACTACGTAGACTCACAGATTATTTTCTGTTTCAATCTATTTTTTTTTTCACCGATACCTCTATTAATATATTAATAATGAAATATAGTAAAAAATATTAAAAATAATTATGAGTAATCGTACAGTTGAAGAACCAGTTAGTTTTTTTTCAAGTTCTTCATAGGAAATGAAATATACTAATTTCTGACGTTTTATAAGTGATTGCTTAGTGACATAAAATATTTTCAATTTTTATTTTTTACTAGCTTTTGCCTGTAGCTTTGCCCGCGTACATAAAATATAACTTATGTCTTTCTATCGGTGTAAAAATTTTAGCAATCGGACCAGTACTTCCAGAGATTACCTCCCACAAACAAAAAAACAAACTTTAAGTACCTCTTCATTATATTAGTGTGGGTTTAGTATATTTTCCATGAAATTTGTTCGATTATTCCCTGTACGTAGACTAAAAGAGCATAATCGAGAAATTTTGCATATATTATTAATTATATATTATTTTTGGCAATTTTCTTGATTTATCTGGATAGATATCCAGCTAAATTAGCTCAATTCTTTTTTAACCCCATTTAAAAGCCAACACACAAATCAAAACACGAACGTATTTTGACAACGAATTAACCTATATCCACGATAATATTTTCAGGAATTTGCCACCAATATTCCAGAACCTGTCTGCACTGATTGGTGGCGCTGTCATTCAGTTATGGACATAATCCCTCACACAGAGGCCTGTGTCCCAGTATTGGGAACGATTATGCATATTATTAAGGTATATATATATATATATATATATATATATATGTGTGTACTATAATAGCCGTATATAATTTCGAAGGACTGGAACAATTTGCCTGCTGCGGTCTTCTCGTCCGATTATAATTTGTATGTTTTCAATGCTAGAGTGAATAGGCTTTTAATAAACTAGTGCGCCTCACCTGCTGTAGCTATCAGGAAACACAGACTCCGGCAGGGAATTCCACTCCTTAGCTGTACGCATAATGTGTTACCAAAACGCTTTGTACGAATGGGTGGGATATCCACCATGTACCATGTTGTCACATCACAATGTTTATTTAGTCACATCATAATAGTATGTATGTTCTTTCAGTTACTTACCGTTTGCGTGCCAGGGTTACGGTAACTCCTTTGAACAATCTTGTACTCTGGCCAGGAAAATGAGCTGCCGCCATGATTAACACAAGACGTTCTATAGCCATTAGTGAGAGTTTGATTAGTCATGCTCGCTCAATAACTGTGTTTCGTTGAGTTGTGTTTTACGTTGAGCTGAAGCAATTTAAATTTTTTCCGAATCACTTAATGAATGTAGGTATCTAAAAATGGAAAAATGTTTTTTGTTTTTAAACGAATGTTTTGTTAAATTATATTCTAGAGACTGCGAAAGTGAAAATTTCTGAAAAGGTCATGAACGCAAAGGGCAACTGAAGGACACAGGTGTGGTTTAGTCAGTAAAAACTGGATACACACTCTTATTCCACTCTAGAGCGGGAAAGTCATTGGTTGATTACCTATAATAAAAAAAAATCTAATACCAACTACAGTAGAAAAATGAATCATAAAAATAAACATGGAATACGAGTTTTCAAAAAGAAAGCCGTGGTGAAAAAGCATCTGAAAGACATAGATCTGTGCTTTTGGTTAGTAAAAGTCACGTGGACTACAAGATTTTGAATTTATTTTTTTATAATAAAAGTAGCCTATGTTACTCCTTATTACATCAGCTACCTGCCAAAAAAAGTCCCGTTAAAATCGGTCCGGCGATTTCAGAGATTAGCCCGGACAAACAGACAGACAGACAGTCAAAAATTATAAAAAATGTTATTTTGGTGTATGTACCGTATATTATATATTCATATGCATGTAGTAAAAAGCGGTTATTTTAATATTACAAACAGACACTCCAATTTTATTTATATGTGTAAGATGTGTAAGATATGTAAGATGTAAGAAGATAGGCTCGCGCTTGACCAACTGTCTCACCTGATGGTAAGCGATGATGTGGCCGACGATGGAGCACGCTTGCCTAGAAGTAACCTATTCACTCTTGACTTAAAGAGTCCTAGGTTGTAGCTAAATAAGTTAAACGACTTGGGTAATTATTAGGCTTTAATGAAATCTGATGTAGTCAACACGAGTTCAATAATCAAGGTTGATTAAGAGATAGAGATCATTGTTAGCTAAAAGAAGAACCTTAAAAAAAGTATCGAATATACGTATTTTTTAAATGATTAAATATTATTCAAAATTCCCAAGTCGGTTGACTTATTAGACAAACTATATCAGCTATATCTATATTACAACAATTCAAGCAGACATAGGTGGCCATATATTGTGTTCATTATCTTAACGCCCTGATTAACGCGACTCGTGTATCTGCTCATCAGATATCAGTCACGCTTGAACACCATGTGGGGTCACAATTAATATTACTTACTTATTTTTAGGGTTCCGTATCTCAAATGGAAAAAAGAAACCCTTATAGGATCACTTTGTTGTCCGTCTGTGTGTCTATCTGTCTGTTAAGACGCTATATCTCGGAAACGGTCGGAGGCATCGAGTTGAAATTAAAACCATATATTTAAATCCGCGGTCCCTTGATGCTATGAAAAAATTAAGTTAACGAGATTCATAGGGTACTTCCCGATGACCAAGAATACTGGGAATAATTAATGCAAGGTCTTATAGCTTATATAGATATAGGAATAAATCTAAAAACAGTTAAAAAATTTGGAAAATTGTTATCTCTACGTCACAAAAAAAACCCTTTTTGCAATTCGGAAAAATCATCGAGACTCCATTCGGTAATTAAGTTTGTACGGAGCCCTCAGTGCGCGAGATCGACTCGTACTTGGCCAGTTTTTTAGTGTAGATACTAGATAAAGATTATTAAGTATGTACTTCTAGCTTCTGCCAACGGCTTTGCTAGAGTGAAATGATAAAAATATCCTAAGAGAATATTATACTCACTGGCCTGAACATTAGTCTACCTGTGTGCCAAATTTCATTCAAATTACTTCTTTTTTAATTGATATAAACAAGTGCTTAATTGCGATCCCACCTGAAGGTAACACTCCTTGAGAGTTTCAGCACCAAGGAGTAAGAAACATACATACACACTCACAAATTTTCTCTTTCATAATATTCGTGTGAAGTGTGATATAGTATTGCATGACACAAAACATCACACTTTTTTTCTAAAACAATAAAAATACGGAAAAAGTTTAGTTGAATTAGAAACACCATGAGTCCATGAGCAATGAATCCACGTGTTTACAAAAGGCACCACTTGCCCCTATTTTCCCCAAATTTTCCTCCATGTTAAGGCGTTTAGTCCCATGAACATCTGGCGGGAGTTAAATGCAACATATTCGTACTGCTGCTTAGGCGGTTAATTGCAGCTAGCTGCGCACGGATAGAGCCCCGCTGATCTTTAAATACTTAAGAATAAATACGTAAGAGTGAATAGGTTATCTACTTCTAGGTAAGCGCACTCCATTGTCAACCACATCGTCGCTTTCCATTAGGTGACATAGCGGTCAAGCGCGAACCTATCAATCAACAAGAAAAAAAATCCATTTTCTTGGCGAAATATTTAAATACGCTATGTACATTTTGAAGAACACGTAAACAGCATTTTTTTATGAAAACATATTTCTAAAGATCAAAGCCGTTTCAAAGGAGTAGGGAAAACAAGTGAAAAATATCATGTCGTAATTTTTTTTTTGTGGCAAAATTATTAGCCATAGGAAATAAATCCTATGTTGATAATGTTGTACATGAGTTTATAATAAAAAAAACATATATTGTTTTCAAACCTTTCGACCGTTCGTTACCGAGGGGAGGCTTCAGAAAATCACTGTTTTATAGCACTGCACGGGTGTTAGGGTCTTAACAATGGTCACAGCTGGTGTTACCCTGCCAGGGTCGAAAGGTCTTGTGTTTAGTCGCTCAGCTGCGTCACAAGGATGCAATTTTGTAAAGAGGGGACTACGGAAGGTGTGCCTCTAATTAGAACGAAGAGGGAAAGATCTCCTTTTAGGCTTTTGTAGAGAGGAAACGGCGTGCTTTGAGAGTTACGTCTGTAGTGTATGAAGGTGCATTGCAAAGGTTAATAGGAATACATAACCCTCGGTGCGCTAGTAAGACTCGCAATTTACCGATTTTTTTATATAAGAAATCGTTACCCACACTACGATCTTCTGTATCATGGGTGCGTTTGTAAACATTTAAATGAAGAGTACACCTAATAATATACAACTGCAAACAAAAATAATAACGTAACATCAACGTTACGCTTTGATTTTTTGGTAAATAATAATAATTTCTGTTTATAAAATGCTTCAAGCAATGTGGATATCAAATATTAGGTACTAGCATACTTTTTACAGGGTCATTCACTACACCAAAAAAAAAGTAACCTGTGCAAAGTAACCATGTGTGTGTAGATTTTCGTATGCCATGAAAAATTAAATTGAATTATACCCTTCTCTTTGATAAATTCAGTCGGTAATTGAATTTGTGCCGGATATATGGCGACAGCCGGCCTATCACAGTGAAATCTAATAACGGTATTAAAAGAGGTGTGTGTGTATATTTACCTTGTACGTTAATACTTTGGCTGCTTCAGCCTTTTGTAATAATATCCTTAATAATGACGTTTTTTAGGGTTCCGTACTTCAAAAGGAAAAATGGAACCCTTAAAGGATCACTTTGTTGTCCGTCTGTCTGTCTGTCTGTCAAGAGCCTTTATCTCGGGAACGCGTGGAAGTATCGAGTTGTAATTAAAACCTTATACTTAAGTCTGCGGTACTTTGAAGCTGTGAAAAATCTAACTTTTGAGTTAACGAAAAAAAATTAAGATACGGTTGTTTATATTGCAAAAAACATGATTTGCAGTGTAATAAAAAAAAATTTAGGATTCGGAAAAATCTTCATAACTCAATTCGGAAATCGAACTGTTTTCACAGGTAGGTTTGTCTAGAACCGTCAGTGTGCGAGTCCGACTCGCAATTGCCCGGTTTTTTTTAATATGCTCTGGTAGGCAGTTTTTCTTTCAAGACAGACTTCGAAGATTACTTTCACTTTTACACACGGTGTCTACTTCTCTTTTTTTCCAATTCTCCTTTCGCGGGTATGCTGGAAGAGATTTCGTTAGAAATAAGCATCACCTATGTATCTATTTTTTTGTTTCTGTCTTCTTTTCTTATATAAGTTAAGTGTGTACATGAATTGTTAAATAAATAAATAAGTAAATAAATAAGATGGGAACTATTTCAGAACTTATCATAATTTTCCCAGAGAACACGATGGACACATACATACGGTTGAGATATGCCCGGAGCACCGCCGTGTCCTCGTAGGGGTGATTGGCAGCCGCGACCTTTTGCACCTGACCTGGTACGGGCTACGGTCTAGAGCGACGGGGGCAATGAAAGCGGTCGCCTCCTTCCGCGAATGCGAAGGAGGCGGCCGCACGAGCAATGGGTAGCTTGCCATCCGATAATCGTTCGGACCGAGTCTGAGGCGTCGACGGCGCGGGGTGTTCCACGCGCGCCTCAAAGAGATGTCAGCATAACCGTAGGAGCCCAGCAGGGCCGAAGCCTACTGGGGCCATAGGTAAACTTCCGACAGAGAAACCTGTGGTCCTGGAATGTAAAGGCAAAAAGTAACATAGATGTGGCTTTAGTCAGTAAAAGTCTGACACTCCCTCATGCTCCACCTTAAAGCGGGAGAAGCTTGGAGAGAAGTAATACCCTACTCAAAAAAACTGCTGGTACTCAGGGCTCCTCTCTAAGAAGACCGCAATCCATCACGTGGGTTAAGATTCGATAGAAGTTTTATTTTTGGATGTCACATGTCTTCGATGTTTTGGTTTGACCATTCACCGTTTTGAGAGCAGTGGTGATGAAATAAATTACTTATACAAAGTAATGCGCCTGGCTAGGTTTGAACTCGCGACGTACAGATCTTTAGTCGGAGCCATTACCACTGGCCACTGCCATCACTGATCTAGGCCATTTCACACCGGGACACCAGGGCGGCGCGATCAGACGCCGCCACAAACAAAATTTATACAGCTCTCTAAAGCGTTACTCACCTGGTGTAGCTTGGACGCCAGTCCAGCCACCAGTCACGCACTCACCAAAGAGTATGTAATAAGGTGAAAACCTAACCCAAAAATGTTATTTAACGTACGGATAAACTAGATTGACTACGAAGCAATACTACACTCTCTAAAGTGTTCTTTATTCTCATGGGCATTAAGTTCATAGGTTTCATTGACAAGCAAAAGGGGAAAATGTACTCGAGCAAGACAACGTCCCGGTCAAATATAGCTCTAGCGTTCACAGTTATATTCAAAATAAAAACATGAAAATAGCATCTAGGTTTCTTAAATACCTTTAAAAGGAAGCTAGCTAGCTGAAAACCACTTCTAAAGCAAATAATTAAACCCCGATTCCTCAGAAGAATGCTCAACATTCCCTCGCTACCTAGTACGGTCAGCACCTACAATTGTGCCAAAATTCTAGGTAGGTACCCCTGTACCCCTGGCTAGTTGCCAACCGAAGCAATTTATCTAGCAGACCATGATATGGGTTGACAATCGGTCGAATATTTGCTACTGTTTGCCCATATCGGCTTGAAATCGGGCCCGATGTTTGGATTGCCCTGCGGATCTGTTTTTGAGTTTGGTGGCTGTTTTGGCAGTGATTTCTCTGTTTATAAGGTGTTTTGGAACTATATTGTACACCAAAATATTGTTTTTACGGTATTCTAAATTGTATGGATTACTGGTATCATCATCATCATTTCACTATTGAACATAGAAAAAAAGAAAGAAAAGTATTTATTTTGGCGCAAAAAACATTGTAGACAACAAAAACTTAAGACAAACACAAAACAAAAAACAAAAATAAATAAATAAAAAGTAACATGGTCTGTCACACGTTTGCGCCAAAAAAGGTCCAGTTCAGCGAAATGCCAGACAACTACGAGGTAGTTGTCTGACGCTGGTTTTCAACTGAACCTTATTTGGAGTGAACGGATAAAAAGAAATTTACAATAAGTGTCAACACTACATTACATTAGTGTTACATTAGTGTGAAAATAAAACATAATATGTGATAAAACAGTAAATAAGTGTAAATATGTGTTCAATGTACAAAAAATAACAGAAACCGGTTTGAAGCGATTTAGCTTCCGTCAACACAACGCCATCACTACGCGCAGTGCAGCGACGCATAAGTCCACTATGGGCCTCCCCAAAGCGACGCTACAACGACCGATCCTGTGCGTCTCTCATACACCGCATTTCCACGACTCTCACCAAGTCGTCAGTCCTCCTTGCGAGAGGCCTTCTACTGCTGTGTTTTCCAGTGCGCAGTCACCACTCTAGAACTTTCCGGCCCCATCGCCCATCCGTTGCACGAGCCATGGTATACGTCTTTTTTGTGACATGTGAAAACATCAAATGGTTTTCCCAGTTTAAAGTAGATCAAGATTCAAATTCGAATATCAGATTTTTAAAACTCCATGTTCCTTCGACTTAGTGCCTGCCTTAGGAATTGGCAAGAAGAGGGTCAAAGTTGAGAACAATGAAATAAATGGAGGGCGGCCTTTTCCCAGCAGTGGGACAGTATAGGCTAGGTATAATAACAATAAGTTCCTTCCTTGAAATTGTAGCATTTTCGAAAATAATTGTATGGTGGACTCGCTAAAAGAAAGTCACTCATTAAGTCGCAAATATGTATTTATTATTTAACAAAAATGGTGCCGTCCCGTGGACTATTGAGTTACGTACATAAACATAGCATATCTTAGAAAAAATATAAGTTTTTGTAGCAGATAAATTGATATCAATATCTCTAAACGACACAATAATATTGGAATGATTGATGTTAGATTACTTAGTTATATGCGAATTCAATATTTCACAAAGTATTCAATATTTAAAGCGTATCAAAGATACTTATAAGCTTCAATAAGAAAAAAGACTGGTTGGAACATTTTTTATGTGTATTTTTCTAATATATAGATACTAATATTATAAAGCTGAAGAGTTTATGTGTTTATTTCAACGCACTTATCGCTGACGCACAGGACCGTTCATTTTGGCGACACTTGGGGGAGGCCTACGTCCAACAGTGGACGTCTTTTGGCTGAAATGATAATGATGAATCTCTGGAAATAGTAACTTGAATTCAAAATATATTTTAATGTCGGAAAGCCAATTAATCGAGGTAGGTTACAGGTTGTATAACATCAAGCTACGACGCGCAACAGTAACCAAAGACGCGGGGGTTAATAATGGTATAGCGTTACACTTAGGCACTATAGAGCTATACTACATTGAGTACAGTAGTACCCTAAGAACGACCAAAGCAAGAGATTGCCCTGTGCGATAAGACTGCCCATTGTCACAAAATAGATAGGTACAGAAGACAATCTCATGTATGTATTTCACTTTTTAACCGACTTCAAAAAGGAGGAGGTTCTGAAAAGTTATGCTTCCAAGTTGGTCCCATAGAAATATTGTTATGATCTGATCATGAACTTCGAAGATATGGAACAGAACTCCTCATAGAATCACAGCAGAACTGTGGTTACAAGTAAAGTTGCTTTGTTTATACGTGTAGTCGATTACTGACTGTCAGAAAAGGGGGGGGGGGGATGTATCGAACTGATCTGATGATGAAGCCAAAAGAAAAAAAATAATTAAAAAACAAAATAACGAAGAGACAAAACTATTATAGAAACACCGACTTCCGAAATTAAAGTTGTTTTTACTTTTCAGTGTTTTTTAACATTGAAGTCGGTTATAATTTTTTTTGTAAAAAGTTTTTATACCTACGCTCGGTGGACGCACACTAATGAGCGTTTGAGCCGGAATTGTTCGACGAGTGATCAGAGACGCGACCGAGACATCGTGTCTGTGAGTGGTGTGTTTGTGTGCGTTGCTCGAGCGCGCTTTGTATGTAGATTGACTTCTTTACCTATATATTTTGTGCCATTGTACACTTAATTTTTGCAAATGTTTATCTTGTTCACGTTATGAGGTGTACAATGAAGTATACAACATAGTTTTAGTATATCGATACCGGAAATATGAAATAATTTAAGGAACATTTACCTAAAATGTAAAAATTTACCTTATGATGATTGATGTAAGGGTATTTTACGCAAAACGTAAAAATGTCTCTTACGTTAATTCATACTTACAGGGATCGATATGCGAAACGGGTACTAGTATTTTTATGTAAAGAATATGTACAAAACACAACTGTATCATGAAAAATCATAAAGCTTTAAAGTTGTTAAACTGGTTGTCCTAACAAAAAAAAAAAAATGGTCGGTCAAATGCCCGCTATGACCTTATTTTATGGTGGGAAAAAATCATGCATTGACATCCCTCGCTCTTGGGCGGAGCGGAGATAGTGTCAGACTCTTACTGACTAAAAGACCCACCCCGTTCCTTCTAGCCTTCATACCGGAGCTCGAGCGCCCTTTCGGATAACCCTGGCCCCAGTAGGCTTCGACCCGACTGGGTCCCTGCTGTTGCTGACAACTCCTTGAGGCGCGCGGGAACAGTGCGCGCCGTCGACGACTTGGGCTTGGTCCGGACAGTTACTGGATGGCCGGACAGTGAGCTACCCATTGCTCACTGTCCGCAAGCCCGCGCCTACGGTGGCCGGAAATCGGGATCAGAATCCCGGCGGCGGTGGCGGCGGCGATAACGCCGTTGCCTGATGCGTTCGGCCTCCTCCTTTGCGAGCATTACTGCTTCGCAGAAGTCGGCGACCGCCTGCCACTCCTCCTCGCTCCGGACCATGGCCTCAACCAAGGCCCGGCGCGAGAGATCTCCGCCGCCGATCGCCCCCACGAGGGCACGGCGATGCTCCGCCCAAGCGGGCACACCTCGACTGTGTGCTCCACCGTGTCCTCCGGGCGTCCCGCGCAGTGGCGACACCCGGGCGTCACTTCCGCATGAATCCGGTGCAGGAAACTCCCGAACGAACCATGTCCGGTGAGGACCTGCGGCATGCGGAAGGTAAGGACGCCGTGAGGTATTTCCAGCCACGCCTCAAAGAGGGGACTTACCGCCATGATTGTGGCGTGCCCAGCACTGGCCCCGGTTTCACCCCGGCGTTGAATCTCCACGCGCATATCGTGCATGTGTGCAAGGACTGTTGCCTCCAGATCCCACGGTAGTAGGCCAGCCAGAAGGCTCGCCGCTTCGCGGGAGACCGTGCAGTATCCCCGCACCATCCTTATTGCCATGACCCTCTGGCAGGCGTTCAGCATGGCCGCCGGTTCCTTTTTCAGTGACGGCGCCCACACCGGCGCCCCGTAGAGGGCCATGGACCGAATGATCCCCGCGTAGAGCCTCCGGCAGGAGGCATCTGGACCCCCAAGGTTGGGCAGGACAGCTTGAGCGCAGCCCCAGCCCGGTTGAGTTTGGGAGTCAGACGTCGGAAATGCTCCACGAAATTACCTGCTGTGACCTGTGTTGTACCTATTTAGTATCGGTGGTGCCTACTTGTACTACCACTAAATATAACATAAGTGTAAAAATTATTTGAATCGATTCAGTTACTGATTCTGAATAAACGGCTTAGGTTTCGCACATACTAAATATATAAATAAATAAAGTATTTAAAAACAGAAGTCCCAAAACCTATCAATATCACGCAAAAAGCGAACATTTCAAGCAATTAACTCAGCTCACAATAAAATGCATTAAAGGCCGCACAATCGGGTCGCAGCCAGGCCCCCGTCGGCCGGAGCGGAGCGAGCGGAGCGGTCTGCAGTTGACAGCCGTGAATAACCCTCACACGTACCCATGTATCGCTTTTTGAAGTATAAAGAGTTAATATACTTCTGTTGCCGATAGAATCGTTTTTGTTTTTCGATTTGTAAGACGGTTTGCTTTTTGTTTTGTTTGTAGACTAGTCACCGCCTCTTTATTCGCGTAAGGGTGGTTTTTAATATTGTGCGGTTTTCATCATTCATGCGGGATTACTCACCTCGGGGGCGTATGATGATGATGATAACAGAAGGTGTAAAAAAAAATTAAACTAATCTAGTAAAGACTTCGAAAATCTGTTATTTTATGTGAATTTTGCCCCGTCCATAATGTATTAAAAATATAAAAAAATACATCAATACCTAAACCTTTCTTGGAACAAGTTTCGTGAAATATTCGAGTAAATCACGGAATTACCGAATACCAAGAGTCTTCAGGCGTTATCTCTCTTTTTTTGCATTGCCTCTTCATCAAACATCGCGTTGGATTGCGTTAGATGAAGCAACAAGCATTTAAACCATGCTCGATGTTGACCATAGGCGTGTGGAGAAGGACCCTCTTAAACAGACAACAAAGCAGAAATAAGAAAACGAACACAAACTCAAGCTCCAAAGGCATTAACTATTAACGGTGCTATCTCGATAGTAATGAAAAACCTTGAATATATCTCTCGAGTGCAATTTCTCTGGGTTGCAATTTCTCTAGGTTGCAATAACTCTAGGTTGCAATTTGCAAGCTTTGCTTTCGCCTTTCGAAGGCGTTCTACTAACGACTTGAACTATTCATGCAGAATTGCTACATATAGCTATATTTTTATGTTTGCGCGAATTAAACTTTTTTGAACAGCAGGCAAAGGGAATGGAATATTATTGGCTGCTTGTAAAAGTTTGGTGAAAGAAGATTTTAAAGTTAACTTTGAACCAAGTTTACATACTTATACTCCATTCGTAATAGGATTAAATAAATATTTTTTACTGTTCGTTTAAGGTTCTGGCACCTGTCCAAACGTTTATGTTAATGATATTAGCTAAATTGTCGTGGCCAGATCTTATAGTTGATCACTTCATGATATGGCCAATTAATACTGGCCAGATTGTTTAAACGGTAACATTTGATGAATTATGTCAATCCTTTTTTTTTATGGTTGGAAAAAATCATGCATCCGCCGCTCTTGGGCGAAGCGGGAGATAGTGTCAGACTCTTACTGACTAAAAGACCCACCCCGTTCCTTCTAGCCTTCATACCGGGGCTCGACCGCCCTTTCGGATAACCCTGGCCCCAGTAGGCTTCGACCCGGCGCGCGGGAACAGTGCGCGCCGTCGATGACTTGGGCTTGGTCCGGACAGTTACCGGACGGCAATTATGTCAATCCTCGTTTGGTCATATCATTAATGTAGGATTTCTATGGTAATAAAAGGTCTAAAGAAAGTGGGCCAAACAAGGATTCACATATTATCAAACTGTAATGTATTCAACGATCTGGCTAGTTTTATTTGACCATATCATGATGTGATCAATTTCTAAAATATGGCCACGACACATACGTTCTCAAAAGTTGAAGACTGCTCGGCTAAGTTGCGCCAACTGGTGGTGTGAATTTTCCTGGAAACCCTCATTCTGTATGGCGAAGTCAGCCCCATTCATAAATGTAGCTAGGAAATCGCCCTCGCGCCCCAGCGGCTTGGATTCCGGATTTGCGGACGGCGAGCAATGGGCAATGAATAGCTCGCCGTTCGACCGCCCAGTAACCGTCCGGATGGGCCTCAAGGAGATGTCAGCAAACCGTAGGGGGGCCAGCAGGGTCGAAGCCTACTGGGGCCAAGGGTCTGCTTCTGAAAGCAATATTCGGCCCCTGTACGAAAAGTAACGAAGGAACAGGAGTGGATTTTTAGTCAGTAAAAGTCTGACACTATCTCCCGATCCGCCCAAGGACGCGGAGATGTTATTGGATGATTTTCTCACCTACAAAAAAAATGAGCAGTAGTATGAAAATGTACCTCGAAAAGACCGCTCTTAAATTAATGTCAACGTTATGTCACACGTTGTCAAAAGTAGAAGACCTCACGGCTAAGTGGCGCCATCTGATCGTGTGAATTTTCCTGAAAACCCACATTCTGTATGGCGAAGTCTGCACCATACATAAATGTAGCTACGTCACAATGAAGATCTTACTGAAGCCTACCACAGGCTCGCAGCTGGTTCATTCCGCCAGCCGATTCGTAAATAACAAATGAGCCCGATTAACCCAGCGGTTAATTGAACATCTGGGTAGCATTCGGAGGGTTACTTACATTTCGATACAATTGTGCAAGCCGCCCTTAATGTTGGTAATAAATGATTCGCTCTTACGTACTAGATGGTCTATTGACCTTAAAGAACTTATTTTACAATTCTGCTAATAGAGTCTGTCCAATAAGTTAAACGACTTGAAATCTGATGTAGTCAACACGAGTTCAATAATCAAGGTTGATTAAGAGATAGAGATCATTGTTAACTAACAGGAGAACCTTAAAAAAAGTATCGAATATAAGTATTTTTTATATGATTAAATATTATACAAAATTCTCAAGTTGGTTGACTTATAAGACAGACTATAATTCTTTTGAATTAATTTCGAGAGGTTAGTTAAGTACGCAAAATATATTACAGCAATAATATTATAAATAAAAAATATTAAAACCAAAAATGGGAACATTATTTTTAGTATAATATGGGAAATCTGAATATAGTATGATTAGAATCAGTAATTAAATCGATTCCAATAATTTTTAATATTTTTTTTTCCCAAAAATGTTTAAAAAAAGTCACAAGTTGGACACCACCGACACTAAGTACAACACAGGTCACGGTAAGTCATAGCGGGCATTAGGCACCAACGCACCTCTGGGTGCGAAAGTAAAATAAACCCCTGAGTCGCCTGGGTGGCCCGGTGACCATATATTTATGTCGCCAACCAGGTACCGTGATGGGCTTATAAATTTGCGATTTTTTATAAAACGATTTTGAAATTTTGTCCATGGATTCTTTACATAAAATTACTAGACAGGTGTATCAGGTTCAACATATATACTAAAAAAAAAAATAGTATATAACAAGAAATAAATTATGTGCAAACACAGGGGTACTCTTTATTCTTTTACTCTAATATTCCAATGGATCAGCAATCCAACACGACCAGACAGAGATCAGGCGCGGGATGAACCAAAATCCAATAACACTTTTTACCCGACCCGGGAATCAAACCTAGGATCCCACGTATAACAGTAGCGATTGCAATCACGGGGCCAGCGAGAACAATTCTCCTATTTTTTTAATGAAAGAATTAATATAACTTTATTATTATAGTGCTATTAATTGGCAGTTACATTTGGTAAAAACCTGCTGTAAATAATTAGTTGAAGAAGTTCTAGACTTATGTATAGGATAGCATAATGTAATAATCAGCCTTTTAACTTTCCTATTGCTGGGACTGCTCTAGGCGAGGGAATGGGTCGTAATCCAAAATAATAATAGTCCATAGTGTGCAATGTGATGATGTGGTGATGATTACGGCTAAGGCGGTATTTAGACTTAAGAGAACTGAAGACAGTAATCATTAATACTCATGTGTATCATACGACGTTTTCAATATATTCGTGAAAAACAAATAAATTAATTAAAGGAGCCAAGGAGTGGAATTCCCTGCCGGAATCTTTGTCTCCTGATAACTTCAACTTGGGGGTCTTAAAGTCAAGAGTGAATAGGTTACTTCTAGGCAAGCCTGCTCCATCGTCGACCACATCATCGCTTACCATCAGGTGAGATGGTGGTCAAACGCGAGCCTAACAATAATAAAAAAAATACTATTACTACATCTGTAAAAGTAGTTAAAAACATCGTATGATATGTACGTGAATATTGGTGATTACCGTCCTCGGCACTCTTTATTAAACCCCAAGCGAACGCCGGCGTTCGCGCACCTATTGTTTTTCTATTGTGTCTGTAATTTTCACGATTGAAAGGTTAAGATACTCGTCTTCGGCTTGAATCTAATACCGCCTCGGCGGTAATCACCAACGTTAGGTACACACTTGTATCATAATGTAGATTTTACGAGTATTTTAATAGTAAGTTTGTTTTATAATATTTTATTTTATTGTTTGTCTTGTACGAGTTACAAATAAAAGTTTTTTTGTTATTTAAATACGTCATGTTTAAAGTTCGTACAAAATCTAGCTAACACGTTTTTTTTTAATAACGATGAATACTACATTTTTACACGATGATTTACTTCAAAGTCATACATGGTGAAGTTTATTCTATTTCTACTCTATAATATTTTTTTAGAATTTACCTTAATATTAATTACAAAGCAATAAGTTATAATTTTTCATAAACCTTACCTAATGGAAAATCCATATCTACTCGTATATGTAGCTTGTAAGATTAACACACAAATCATGCTCACATCGCAAAATTCAAAGGTACAAACAGTCGAACTCTAAACATTTATGCACATTTTACGTTATAAAACAAATCCTTCCGAAATATTTCGCGGGAATTGTCTGATCACTCCACAGATTCTGATCACGCGGCGGCTTCTGATCATGCGGCGATTTCTGATCGCGCGGCGATGTCTGACCGCTTCACCGATCAGCCGTCGCCGCGCCCGCAGTTTGAACAATCACTCGCCAGTCGCCGACTATCTACTAAATACTGTTCTTATTTTCACTTTGCTTTACTCTGAACTGACTCTTCTATTACTGGCTTGACTGACTGAAGCCTGTTTTTACAGCACCAGACAGCTGCCCAAACTTTGGTGAGTGATTGCCTAATACAGCACTTCTTTTTTTTTCCTTTTTATTGCACTGTTCAAACTGCGGGTGAGTTTAAATTTTAATCGCTGCACAGACTGCACTAGTCAAGACAAACCTAACGGTTTAATTGTGCAAACTGCTTTTAGTGATCCATCGGTGGTAACATGAGAGATGGTTGTTGAATAACTCATCTAAACTTTCAATGGAATTCCAACAAACCATTTGCACAGTTAAAACGATACGAAGCGAAGTGTGTAGCGGGTTTGAAATAATTGAAATAGCGCGGTTACGCCCTACGCATTCGCTAAAGCGTTCTCTCGCCCGCATTTTGAACAATTTGAAATTATTTCTTCATAATTTTTGCTTTTATTCAACTTGTATATTCGCTTTACACTGACATACATTTATTTTGAACACTACTTTACTGAGATACATTTTTACATTTAAGCTTTTACTAAACTAATAGGTAAGGCAGTTTTATTACTTTTATGCTTTTTACTATTTTTCCTTTTTCTATACATGAACAATACAATGCCATGACACCTACGTAACTTACAAGTATTGATACGAAACGGTTTACCTTCTTTACTAAAAAAAGCGCATGAAATTATTACAATATAGACCGGATTGAGGGTAGAAAAATTAGACCTCTCCGAGGAAATTTCCATCTTTTGAAGTTAACAACTAGATTTAAGTCAGTTCTTTCTGTTTTGACGTAACCAGGTGTAGTATTTTTGTTGTAAATATTTTGGCATGAACTTTTACTTTATTATCAAGAACCTGACCTGTCTACAGACTGTATCACCTTTGCCTTCTGTGCAATGCTCAAAACCTTTACATCACTCATTATTGCCTTACTATGACATGTTGAATGTATGCTTCATCTTCTGCGAGAGAAATGGCGTCATACATGACGAACAACATCATCTTTTTGCTCAAGAAACTGGTGATTTTGACAAGGTAGTAATAAGGCACATCGAGATTCAGGAAGCGACTCTCATAGAAGATTGAGGGACAAAGGAGACGCTAAATAGCTTTTTTTGTGAGTGGGTAATCGTCAAATTTCACTCCTTAGCTATACACACAGCTAAGGAGTGAAAATCCCTGCCGGAATCTGTGTTTCCTGATGGCTACAATCTGGGGAACTTTAAGTAAAGAGTGAATGGGTTACTTCTAAGAAAGCGCGCTCCATCATCGACCGCATCATCGCTTTCCTTCAGGTGAGATAGCGGTAAAGAGCGAATCTATCAACATTATAAAAAAACAACCGACTTATTACTGAAATGCTTGAGCCCCGGTATGAAAGTTAGAAGGAACGGGGTGAGGTTTTTTAGTCAGTAAGAGTCTGACACTATCTCCGGCTCCGCCCAAGGGTGGGGGTCATCTGGATCAATCAGATGGAAAACCCACTTGTTCCTATTCCTTTGCGTTCCAGGACCACGGTAACTCTTTTGAAAAGTCTCACTTCATACCTAAAGCCCTTTATAATATACGTCCAGGTAATATAGGTTCTTGTTCATAATTCTTCCATATTATCTACACTTTCCATCCAATATTTTAAGTAATTAAAACGAGGCATGCATGGCCGTTTGACGAGCTTTATCAGAAGATTATAATTGACCTATTAAACCTTGCGGCCGATTTGGCAAATTTTGGCACTCTGCCGAGCATGTTGGGCAGTCGATACGCTGTTATAATTTTACGGTTTAAAAATTGTTTTATCTGCATTGTTACTGGAAGAACTGTGGCCCATTGGTAAAGGTCGCGAATTCATAGTCGCATGTGCATTGGTGGCCCCAACTTCTGGAAGTTAGGGCCACCAATCCACACATTGCATGTCGTGTGTTCAAAGTTTATTAAACCCAGCCAAGCGCTTTACTGTAATTTATTTCATCACCACTGCCCTTGAATCGGTGAAGGAATTCATCATAAGGAAACCGGCATGTCTTTGAATAAGGAGACATGGGATATTCAACCCGTACTTCCCAACCCGTTCCCTCTTCTAGACAGAAGGTGTAAGCCGCTGCGTTATAGGAAAAAATGTGAGTGGATGATAAAAAATCGTCTTTATGTACAATGCAATTTCTTGAGCAGTGGTGGCCGAGTGGTAACGGCCCTGATTTACGAATTTTACGGGTTTAAACCCAGCCAAGCACATTACTTTGTTTATTTCATCACCACTGCTCTCTAATCGGTGAAGGAAACCGTCGCGTCGTGAGGAAATCGGCATTTAATTCTCAAATTCGAAGATATGTGACATCTACCAACCTGCACTAGGCCCACGTGGTGAGTTACGGCCCATGCCTTCTGATAGAGAGGAGGCCTGAGTCCCAGCAGTGGGAAGATTATAACGCTGATTATGCTGTATTACAGGATGTTTTTCCTGATAAAAGTAAGTAAGAAGTAAGTTCACGATAAAAAAATATTTATGAGTAATGCAATTTCTTGTTCTATACGACCGTTATGAGAAACAGTAAATTATATTTATTTTCCAAATAGGTTTTCAAACTGTTACACGTCAATAACGGCCCCGACTTACGAGTTGTAGGTCGCAGGTTCAAACCCAGCCAGGCGCAATACTTTGTGTAATATATTTCATAACCACCGCTCTCAAAACGTTGAAGGAAAACACCGTGAAGAAGCCGTCATGTCCTAGAACCATAAATTCGACGACATGTGACATCCACCAACCCACACTGGGCCCGCGTGGTGTATTACGGCCCATTCCCTCTCCTAGAGAAGAGGCCTGAGTCCCAACAGTGGGAACATCATAAGGCCAAGTAGTACACGTCATTATAAACTAGAAGAGGCCGATGTTACCTAGTTGACTACCTTGAGAAGAAACACCAAAACTAACTCAGGGGTCAGTCTCTTTTAAAGTTCACACAGCAAACATGTAACGGTCAAATCATACGAGAACCATGCAGATTAGTGTCTCAGATGGTCTTTTGAGAAAAAAACCACACAGATTTGAGATAGTTACCTAAAAACCTCATAATAGGGTACATGGTCTGGTGATTGATGATAGCAGTTTGATATTTTTAATGCGGAAGCGATAAGGACCAATTGATTATTTTTGAAGGTGGGATCATATACCGACTTCTCTGACTGCGAGTCTTTTACTGACTAAAACCACACCTATATTCCTTCAGTTACCATTTGCGTTCTAGAACCATGAGTTTCTTTTTCCCATAGCTGAGTTTCCCATAGCGTAAGGGCCCTGCAGAGCCGAAGCCTACTAACATCATCACTGTAAAAATGTCAACTGTGTAGTATATAGCTAGAGAGTTCTATGAGACAGTCTGGTGACAGACAGACGGACTGCAATAAGGTCTCGATTAGGTATGGAACCATAAAAAAGTTCATCTCTAGTTGTCATCAATATTTTGTTCGTTCACCCTCACGTCTGCATACCTAGTACTTAGAACTATGAAAACTGCCTCTACAGCGACGAGGTAAAACCACGTTTTTTGTCATTTTTTTATGCAGTTAACGAACCACTTTTCGTTTGTTTTTTCCGGTCTCAGTAGCCCATTAATCCAAACTATTTCGCAGTCCCACTGTACATCATCATCATTTCCGCCGAAAGACGTCCACAGTTGGATATAGGCCTCCCCCAAGCGTCACCACAACGACCGATCCTGTGTGTTTGCTATCCACCGCATTCCCGCGACTCTCACCAGGTCGCCAGTCCACTGGTAACCGTCCGGACCAAGCCTGGTAACTGTACGAACCAAGCCCAAGTCGTCGACGGCGTGCACTGTTCCCGCGCGCCTCAAGTAGTTGTCAGCAACAGCAGGGATCCAGCCGGGTCGAAGCCTACTGGGGCCAGGGATATCCGAAAGGGAACTCGAGCCCCGGTATGAGTCATTGGATGATTTTACCCACCATAAAAAAAGGTCCACCTTGTTGGCCTTCGGGAAGATGCAGCGTTTTTCGGTACGCGGTCGCCACTCTAGAACCTTTAGGCTCCATCAACCATCCGTTCCATTGCACACTGTATAATACATAACTTTAGCATTTCAGTTTTGAGTACCATTCTGTGTTCGCACGTACATTTGGTTCATTTTTTCTGCACTGAAGCGCTTGGAGCATCAGGAAATGGAAAAAGTTGAATCAAATGCGATTTTATCTGGAAACTTAGTATCATTTTAATGCTAAGCGTTTGCTTTAACGTCAGATATAGGAGCGTACATAAATCGTTCCAGTTATTATCAAGATTGAAGCAAAAATTTATCAAATGGAAGTGCTAGATATCGTCGAGTCGGGTGTTACAGAACTTGCATAACAATTGACCTAGCTTTGCTGTCTGTCTAACTTAAACTGGGTACGATTGTGACGAGATTCAAAGACTTGGTTCTTTTCAAAAGTGTTACATTTAAGATGTGAAAGCTGTGTCTAGTAGATTTATTCTTCGTTCGTCCCGAAGTATTGTACCACAATCCAAAAAATTCTTAGTTAGTCCCATATTACTATTGAAGTTGTGCTTCTCCCAAATTACAAGTGCTTGCTTTAAAAGGTAGAGTCAACAAAAAATGTAAGTACTCATTTGAATTCTATTAAAAAAAAAAAAAATGATTATGTACTTACATTCAATAATAAAATGTGTGCATCGAAATTGCATAAACTAATTCCGCCTAGCCCGTTCTATCATCGGACTACCAGACGTACGGCGATGCGCCACGGTACATGGTGGATAACCCACATACACGCACAAAATATTTTGGGAACACATTCATTGTGCGTGCAGCTAGGGAGTGGAATTCCTTGGCGGAGTCTGTGTTTCCTGATAGCTACAACCCGGGAATCTATAAGTCGAAAGTGAATAGGTTTCTTCTAGGTAAGCGCGTTCCATCGTCGACCGCATCGTCGCTTTCCATCAGGCGAGATAGTGGTCAAGCGCGAACCTATTAACAATAAAAAAAAAACAATTCTAAACATTTAGGTATAAATCATCTTCATTATCGAGTACCACAATTAAAAAAAATCACTATTCACCCTGATCCCTGTACTGCAAGTCAACTATGTTTCTTCTTTACCTTGCATTCAAGGACCCTAGGTTCTCTTTCGGAAGCCAACCTATGACCCTAGACTTTGGCCCTGCAGGGCCGACAGTCTGGCTGACATTTCTTTCAGGCACGCGTGGAATACTCCGCGCCGTCGACGACTTGGGCTCCGTCCGGTTACCGGAGGGCCGGTCGTTTTATTATTATTATTGAACCAATAGTCGAGTCAGCCAATGGCTTAATAACCACGAGCCTCAACCAATACCTTGGGAGGCTTCCGTTAGGGGCTTGATTCAAAAAGCGGTAACTCTGGTTGCTAGTTTCCCGAGACCAATGGAATATATTTTTTATTAAAATATTTATTAATGAATAAATAATAAGGATGAATATAAAGATAATGCCCAATTCTGGACCCAAATCTGTATCAAGTTGTGACATATGTCATTTGAAAGGTCATAATAATAATTTATAATGTTTAACCTGACATCGGGGATCGGTATGATCAGGGTAGGTTTTGATGTCGCTAGAGGTACGGAAGGTCGCACCAGAGATCCCAAAAAAGAATACTTCAGGTGTTAAAAATCTTCTCAAATAGGTAGAGGCGTCGATTGAATACACATTTTTTGTTAAAAAAGGTGTGAATACGAGACTGAACCAAAGATGATAAATGCTGCTTGATGCCGAGTTCTCGAAGTATAGATTCGTTGGTACGGAATTTAATCCAAGATACTCCGAGCATTCTCCTCCAGCACCACGTCTTTAAGGCGTCTAGAGAAGTCTTTTTATGTTCTAGAGAAGATACGACGTGGATGTGGACCTGACGGGAAACAGATTTCCCGTCGGGTTCACGTTCCTGCGGCGTACAAGAATATGGGGAATACAAGTACCCGAACTTGCCGGATTTTTGTGGCTCTATATTTGTTGCGATTCATCCATATTTTCCTCAACTTGTCCAACGTAGACCTCGAAATACACTGCATACTTTATGAAATTACAACGCAGAACGCATCACTCCTATTTAACTACGTTCCTAATCTTATTAAGTCATACCTTCCACAACACTATCCGTTCCGAGCCACTCAGTGTAACATTACCGCGCCTTCGATCACTTGTCACTGAGCTCAGTGATCACTGACAGCTCAGAACAACGCTTTCGCATCAACAGCTGTTTGTAATCAGACTATAGCAAGTCACGCACTTCCTGAGGAAACGCGATTAATTCTACCTTCAGTTCTGCTAATGGAGTTCCTAATTTAGAAACATTGAAGGCCACTATTAGAAGGATTTCGTGGATTCAAAGAGAAGCGCATTTTATTTCAAATTAGCTTTTGCCCGCGGCTTCGCTCATCTACTAAATAGTGTCACTCAGGAAAAACAGCTTTCTATCAGTGAAAAAATTTTAGCAATTGGACCAGTACTTTACCTCTTTATAATATTAATATAGAACCATAGGTTCTTTTGAAATGTCAAGAAGTCAGTCAGTCAGAAAAAATGATGCTAGAATGCACATTCCAAAGCATAGATCTCTATGGAGAAGAATGTGCAAGAAACTCTTTTCGAAATCACAATAGGAGAATATATAAATAAATCTTGGTTACATATTTCTTGACGCTTTTATTTTGTAAGCACAATTTAGATAAATTTGTAGAAAACTAATTAATAATTACGCGTTGGACAGACCTCATCAAAGCTGCAACACAAACCTCCTTAGTTCAGAGTTCTCGAGACGCCGTAAACCGGGACAAATGGAGACGCATCGCGAGGGCTTCACTCGCCAAATGAAAATGCAACATTATCAACCACGACCACTTTGTCAAGAGTGAACGACTAAGGAACTAAGGAATTAAAAAATTGAAATTGAATTAAGCCAGCCGGAGTACGAATAAGTAACAAACAAACATGCACACATGTCATGCATATCTTCTCACAAGCCTTCTCTTTAAAATATTAATGTGATGATGATTATTTAAACTAAATAAAATAGAGATCAGAGTATAATATTTCCGGCGCTTATATGAAATTTCCCGTCTCTAAAATGTAACAGCTGTTCGTTGCCTTTCTCCGGTAGTAACTCGTAAACGGTAACCGTTGCTGTGAGTCATATTAGAATGTTGAAAGTTTGCTTGGTTGAGCTTTGAGCTAGATGAGGAAAGCACTTAACATCATCATCATCATCATCATTTCAGCCGATACACGTCCACTGTTGGACATAGGCCTCCCCCAAGCGTCGCCACATCGAACGTTCCTGTGCGTCCCGCATCCATCGGTTTCCCGCTACCTTCGCCAGGTCATCGGTCCACCTTACCATACCTTAGCACTTACCATAGGGGTATCGTATACCCTTTTGCCAATCCATAGGGGCAGGCTAGAAGCCTACTGGGGCCATGAGTTTACTTCCGAAAGGAAAAGCCGTGGTCTTGGAACGTAAAGGGCGAAAAGGAGGAGCATATGTGTGGTTTAGTGGTAAACTATTTATTCATTTGACTTAAATACCCCCAGTTCGTAGCAATTAGGAATCACGGAAATATAAAAAATTTTGCTTATCTACCACAGTAGTATTTTTAACCCAAATTCAGACTGGTAAAGAATGCAATGTTGCATGAAGTCCACCTATGTTCGTTATTAAATTTTGAATATTTCGGGAGATTGAACCCTAAAATCGTCTGGCTACACCCATGTTCGACCCATTCACCATTAAGAATAACAAAACTAAAATACAACCAAACTGAGAACCTCTTCCTTTTTTGGAAGTTGGTTAAAAATGTCACCCAATCACGTCAAATCCCCATGAATGCAGAACTCGGAGACTCTCACAGGAACGTCTCTTAATGCCTTTTGTTCTCGTTATAATTGCCCCCTCTTGATAAGGGGTAGACAGTCGTAACAATAGCTTTAGTAGCCAAGTTTCTACCTGAAGTTGCTTGGAAGTAATATTTTTCAACTTTTAGGATGAATTATGGGATGAAGTAGGAGTAAAGAGTCCTGAAAGTAATTATTCTCAAAATGAGCATTAAAGTGGCATCTTCAAGGTTTTTTTTTTAAGGTGGGACAATCATCCGATGATTCTCTCCGTCTGGGTGGAGCAGGAGACGGTGTCTGACGTTTAGGTGTGCAAACAAAAAACGTCAGTAACAGGAATAAAAAGTGTCTCCAGTTTTTGTTACCGATACCGAATACTTTTTGATCGTCATGAGTATGTGTTAAGTGTAAGCAACTAGTCACAAAAAATGTTCACGTATGCGCAGGTAGTGGATGATTTCATACTGGTTCTATAGAAATCCAATATTCATCGGTAGCTTGTGTCTGACACAAGACACAAGTGTGTCAGCGCCACGCCTGAGTCCTTCCGTTGCCCTTTGCGTTCTAGGACAATGAGTTTTTAGAAAATCCCCGTGATTGCCCCCACGAGGACACGGTGGTGCTCACACAGGGTACACCTCCACCGTGTCCTCCAGGCGGTTTACACAAAGGTGACACTCTGAGTATACTTATCGCCATGATGAAATTGCGCGTACAGCCAAGGAGTGGAATTCCTCGCCGATGGGTTTTTCCTGATGGCTACAAACCGGGAATCTTTAAGTCAAGAGTGAATAGGTTACTTCTAGGTTACCGCTCTCCATCGTCGACCGCATCGTTCCTTTTTATCAGGTGAGATAGCGGTCAAGCGCGACCCTACCAATAATATATATTTTTTTTTGCATTTTGGAAGTCACTGTCAATTTATATGGTGATTAAAATACAAGCATAGTGCGACTCAGACCCGCACACAAAGCGTTCCGTACTACAAATATAAGAAAACAGAAACTAGTTCCGATAAAAACCTAAAAGACTAGAAACATGCAATGCTCAATGGCGCAAACTACTCGAAGCGTAAAACAAAAGAAAACCATTGATTGAGACAATACTCCATACAAGAAGGAAATACAAACAGCATTGTTTTGAAGCGAACACTCAACAAAAAGCTTCGCGAAACGGACCCGTTCATGTATGAAATGTATATATTGGATTGCTGCGACTAGTCCAAACGTTTTGAGAATCAGTCGGATGAGAATGATACCACAAAAAAGAAAAAAAAAACACAACTGACTTAAAAAAAAAAACCGAAAGCGAGTCGGACTCGCGCACGAAAGGTTCCGTTCTGTTCATAGCAAAAAACGGCAAAAAAATCACGTTTGTTGTATGGGAGTCCCATTGAAATAATACATTTATTTTAGTCTATTTTTAATATTCGTTGTTACAGCGGCAAAAGAAATAGGCTGATCCCACATTAGGCGTGCGCGATCCTCAGGCGTGTGAGTAGCGCGCTGCGTGAGCGTCGCGTTTTACTGCCCTGCGGCGTCTATGCGCTCGAGTCGCGTTCTTACCCCTTCGCCCGCTATCAGATTGACGCCAAGGCAAGTGCCGGGTGCGCGCCACGCGCTCGCTGCACACACGTCCCACGGTGGCAGCACGCGATGCTTACGCAGCGCGCTCGCGTCGCGCACGCGGCGCCCGTGTCACACGCCAAAGGAACGCGCTCGCCTAATTTGGGGGAGGCTATACATCATCTGTGAAAATTTCAAAATGAAATGAAATGGTCCATAAAGCACAGCCTGGCTAAGAGACAGACCAATGAACGGATAGCCGAGTATTAGTGATAGGGTCTCGTTTTCCCTTTGGGTAAGGAACCCTAAAAAATCAAATCGTATATTCCAACATCACAAATTCCATACTTGTAACTGAACAAAACTTACAATAAAACAGCATTAATTGTTGCTAATCAATACCAGTCGACACTATTCGAAATATCCGCATTTTCACCACGTGCCATCCGCTTACGTATTGTCCACAGCAGATATTGTTGTTGATGACGATCTGTAGCTATGAGCTATGTCGTATGCGCGAGTCCGACTCGCACTTGGCCGTTTTTTTTTGTCCATCACTTCAGCTGAAAGACGTCCACTATCGGACATAGACCTCGCACAAGTGTCCCCGTAACGACCGGTCCTATATGTCCCTCACCAGAACATCGGCCTAGTGGGATGTCTTCCAACGCTGTAGCTTCCTGTACGTGGCCGCTAATCCAAAACCTCCCCTTTTTCCCCTCTCCTTTTTTGTCTAGTAAAATGAATATAAGGCTAGTGAGATCTATTTAAATGAGAGTGTTAGATTATAGTAAAGACCAGTACACCTTTGGATTCATGAAATTATGAGAAAATATCTCAGAATAAAAATGACATTCGTGATTTATTTGAAATGAATATGAAACTATCAGAAACATTTCATAAACAACCGATAAAGAAGAACGTACCAGCCCCTAACTAGCACGGTAATGCTTAGCAAATATTCGCAAATCCAATAAAACTTTTTAATAGAACTACATAACAGTACAACTTTTATAAAATATAAGAGCAAAACTAAATATAATACTTATCAATATCATTTCCTCGCCGCGTCCGTCCAACAGAACCTAGCGGGTATTCTGTTCGGACGATCAGGTTTTACACCAGCTGAGTAAGCGTCCTTTAATCCACCAGTTTCTTCTCCACCTCCTGAAGTAGGTGGTTTCTTCTCCAATTTTTCTTCAGACATGAGTTCTGTAACTGCACTCTTACTTCTTCTGTACAGACTCTCCTGATGAAGTTCTTCTTCTGAACTAAAATCATCTTTACTCCCTATTAAATCTTCTTCTAAATCTTCTAACGCTGATGTTTTGGTTTGAGGTGTTTGCATGTTCTGTATGGCTAGAACAGCTTTCTTCTCTGTTACACGAGTTTCTGAATTCTTTTCTAGTGCATGGAAATCTAATTTCTTTTCAATACTTGATATCCTTTCTAGGATTGTATCTAGTTTGCTTGTATTGCAATTTAAGATTTTTTGTACTCTTGCTATGTCAGTAGCATTATTGCAATTGCTTATTTCTGAGATACATTCTCTAAGAGCGCTTATAATGGGCACTTTAATGCTGTCACTAAGAAAATGCTTGTCTTTTTCGTTCATAAGATGTATTTTAATCTTTGAGTCACCTTGGTTTTCAGTCGCCAATGCTTCGAAAGATTCTGAAATAACTAATTTTGAACCATCATGTCGCTTTTTATGGAGACTTCGTTCCTTTTTGTGACATTTCTTTTCCGATACTTCAGAAAACGTGCAGCATAATGATTGATTAATGTTCAAATCATCTAAAGTGTTGCTTGAACCGTGACTGAGGGACTCTCTGACACTTAAACTCTCTTTTCTAACCTTTCTATAAGTTTCTAAAACTTTTTTAGCGTCCCTTTTTTCTTCGTGTGTAACCGCGTGATGATCTGGACTAGTTTCATGAGATTTCTTTTCTTTCTTCCTGTGCCTTTTCGATGTTTTTATAGTGTAAAATACGGGTATCTTTTCATCGCTCTGTGGTATAACTAAAGGCACAAGATCTTTAGCAAACCGAATAGTTTGATCTAGCACAGTATCATTATTACTGCTGACTTTGTACGTCCTATTATTATAAGAGATTTCAGTATTTTTCTCACTATTGAACTGTTGACATTTATCTTGCCTATATTTTTTATCTTTTTTAGTTTTAATTTTTTCTTTCTTTGCTTCGGGAGTTTTATAATCGTCTAGATATCTCTTGTGAATAAATACGACGGAATTGTATGAGCGTTGATGAGGAAAGTAATTAGATAGGTTCACGCCGTTGATTTCTTTAAGGGGTGGTTTCCATTCTGTGGGCAGGAGAGTTGGGTTAATATTAACGTGGAAATTATTCGGTATAATGCCTTCTTCGTGAACTCGCTTGACGGGGCGCATTATAATTATAAGGGATAATTACGGGTTAGTATTAATACTTGTTGTTTAGAATCGTGTTTGCATTTATGAGAGTCACTAATGGGATATCAGCGAGTTGCTACCTATAATAACATAAATAAATAAAATAGTCATTTATTTCCAAACTTTGGAGTCATTTTCTGCAAGTTTTAGTTGTAGTTCTAGTTAAAGTATGTGGATCAGTAGTTCAGTATACCTTTTTATGCTATTCAAGTAAACAGTAAAAAAAACTATTTTTTAGCGCTGATGCTTGTCGTAATTACTCGACTTGGTATCATAGAATGGCTGGATATGATGATTCCAAATCAAAATTGCCTACACAAAATTTATTTAAAAAAAAACTAGTCTTACCTGCAGCCATGCGGTTATGTAAAATAATCTATAACACAATATTAATTCGCTTTAGTGTAAATAGTAAATTAAAGTATGTAAGTATTTAAAATTCGCAAAGTAAATATTGACAAGTCGACATTGACACAAAGGATTTTATTTAAAAAAGGTTGAATGACATTACATTATTTCTCTTTGGGTTTTACAAAACTTTTAGATGGCCAGATACATTTATCTTCATAAAAAGATTGTCTAAGAACCTCAAGAATTTTATTTAAATATCCTACGGATATAGTACGAGATCCATAGAAGAAATCTCTTCCCTAATCTGTTATTCGATTAAAATAAATACGCATTATGTGCTAGATAATGAGTTTAAGACACTAGCTGTCCGCCCGCGACTTCGTCCGCGTGTACTTCGGTTATCGCACTCTAAACGTGTTTTCCCGTAGGAATAAGATGTTTTCCGGGATAAAAAGTAGCCTATGTTCTTTTCCATGTCAAAGGCTATATGCATGCCAAATTTCATCCAAATCCGTTCAGCCGTTTTTGCGTGATTAAGTAACAAACATCCAAACATCCACACTTTCACATTTATAATATTAGTTAGGATTCCGAATAGGTTGCCTAGCTAAATATGGTGCCAATGATGTTAAACAATAAGATTTTTTGAGATCTCAAACATTTTATATTTTCGACTTTATCCAAATACTTACAAATTGAGTTCTATCGTTACTAATAGCTTCTATTTGACTAAAAAACACTATATAACATGAAAAAAAAGATTAAATAACAGATGAGAGTAAATTATGGCCATTTACTCACCTCTTCATGCTAAGCAACCCTCGTATTTGTATAAAAAAAAAGGAGGCAACCTATAGTTTTTCAGTTCCTTGGGGCACATTCTTTCAGCTGATGCTCGACTTTCCTGTAAAAGTATGCTACGTGCTATTTCATGATGGTCTATCGGTGTGCCTCTCATTTAAATCGCTCGGCTGTAGCTAGCGTTACATAGTAACAGATATAGATGCACATATACCTACAAAATTTCGCCAGTCACATATTCACATTTTTATCTACAGTTTTTCTGGAAGCCTCTGAAATAAGTATAAGAAAAGCTGCAGTAAAGTCAGTTCAGAGTTTTTATTTCCAAGTCAAGCAATATCCAGAATAGTACTAGTGCAATCTTGAATAATGCAAACTTGCTTTATTTCCTGGACTAAGAGCTCGACTGCTACAACTATTTTGCTGACCCAGGACGTTTGAGATTCCCTAACCATTTTTTTTTTTCACACACACAAGTCCCGGAAAGCTTATCTTTAGGCCCTATAAATATTTGGTTCCGTGCGGTAAAGCGACTCGCGACACTCAGCGTAGCAGTCAATTGTTCAACTACCGCATCTTTAGATCAAGAGTGAATAGGTTATTTCTAGGCAAGCATACTCCACCGTCAACCACATCGATGCTTACCATCTGGCGAGATAGTGGTGAGGCGCGAACGCTTGAAATAAATCACGCGCATCGGCAAACATGCCAGATGCTGTGGTGCTGTGTGCGGTGGCAACTCTGCCGTCAATAGCATAATTGCAATAAAACTACTCTCAACGGTTTTAAGAAAATAGTGGTTAAAGTTTTGGTGCGAAAACTCCCATCTCCTTTGTTTGTAAACAGATCATGATGGTTGATACAGAAGACCTCTGCACTTATCTACTTCTTATTTGGAAAACAATATTGAGTAATTGAAAAACAAAATAAATCCATTATCTTAGTTATACTAAGTAGGTATCTCCTGGACACTCTCGTGGGGAACACTTAGCATAAACACAGCACTTGTGATTTTTACTATATTTAGGTATGCTTGGTAATCATATTTTACGATTCAATTAACCTTTTGAATACCGTAATTAGAGACACAATAGAAAGACAATTAAAGAGAATTTAATGGTTTATAACTTTTATTTTATGAGGCTGTAGTGATAATTTAAGAAGGCTTAAAGTCACCCAAAGAGCAATGAAAAGGGCTGTGCTCGGGGTTTCCTTGCGTGATCGAAGAAAAAATGAAGATATCCGCAGGAAAACTAAGGTTGCCGACATAGCACGAAGAATTGCCAAACTTAAGTGGCAATAGGCAGGGCACATTGCTCGCAGAACAGATGGCCGTTGGGGCCGAAAGGTTCTGGAGTGGCGACCGCGTACTGGAAGACGCAGCGTTGGAAGGCCTCCTACAAGGTGGACCGATGACCTGGTGAAGGTAGCGGGAAACCGATGGATGCGGGACGCACAGGAATGTTCGATGTGGCGACGCTTGGGGGAGGCCTATGTCCAACAGTGGACGTGTATCGGCTGAAATGATGAGTGATAATTAACTACATCAGTATCCTAAACGCGTTATTACATGGAACGTGCAGAGCGTTGATTGTCTTTTACGTTTAAAAAACTTATCAAAATGCAAAAATACAGACAGAGCAAACCCAGCTACCATTATTTTAAAAAATCCGACATCCATTTCAATTTATCCCCCTCAACGGGGTGAAACTAGTTCATATACTGTCTGCGCTCCCCCCTTTATGTAGGTACTATCTAATTAATATTGATAAAACCCGTCTAGTTGGGGATGAACTGGAATTCAAGCAACAAAACTGCAACGCAATGCATTTTCATCCCTATACTGAAACCTTAAATCCTTGTTTTAATATGGCAACTCTAGCAACATTACACGGGGGAAAACCAACCCTATATTTGCCTGAATAAGGTAGATTTTCAATTGTGAATCTAGTTCTCTTTGTAACAAACTAGGGCTCCCGGGCAAACCTCGAGTCCTACCTCACTGGAGCCTCGATTGATCGATGTTTGGTCAGTTCATTGCAGGACGAGGATGCGATATGACGCGTCTGTCATATTTGGCAAAAACTGCGCTATACGGCGGCCATTTTGAATCGCTTTGGTGCCGTTTGAAACGTACTTTGATGGTGTATATGGTGTTTTGATGTACCTATGCTGCAGAAAGTTGAGCTGAGACTAAGGTAGGAAGATACACAATGCCTTTCAAAATTTATATTTCTTTGTTCTCGTTACATAATTATAACTTACCTATCTCTACTATGACCTATAAATAAGAGTATTTTTTTAAACATTTCTTTTTCGTGTTGTAGAAAAGGGAAATTGAGTGAATGTCTCATTCATCTGGCCTAGTTTTTTTCTTTTCAATTTGATATTTTTATTTGCAAATTAGTTTTCCCCGATGACTAAATG
This sequence comes from Mythimna ferrago, assembly GCA_910589285.2. Taxonomy (NCBI): domain Eukaryota; kingdom Metazoa; phylum Arthropoda; class Insecta; order Lepidoptera; family Noctuidae; genus Mythimna; species Mythimna ferrago. Next base: position 21,754,455 of record OU342688.1, on the reverse strand, counting down.
TATCAGACACTCATTTGCGCCCTGTGGCTTACGACACAAAATAGGTACGAAATCTAGGTCAGATGAATGAGACATTTGGTTGTTTGAATGATTTCAAAAAATCAAACTAAAGTCAGTGATGCGTGGGATCAACTGACAAATAGTATGCGGTCATAGTTGTGAGTATGATTACCGGAGTCACGCGCATTGTTCCTAATACTCTTGTCTTCAAAGATAATTGCGCAATAATTGCACCAATCGTGTATTGAGCGACAATTTACACTGGTGCACTTTTTTTTTTTTTTATGGTGGGAAAAAATCATGCATTGACATCCCCCGCCCTTGGGTGGAGCGGGAGATAGTGTCAGACTCTTACTGACTAAAAGACCCACCCCGTTCCTTCTAGCCTTCATACCGGGGCTTGAGCGCCCTTTCGGATAACCCTGGCCCCAGTAGGCTTCGACCCGGCTGGGTCCCTGCTGTTGCTGACAACACCTTGAGGCGCGCGGGAACAGTGCGCGCCGTCGACGCCTTGGGCTTGGTCCAGACAGTTACCGGACGGCCGGACAGTGAGCTACCCATTGCTCACTGTCCGCAAGCCCACACTGGTGCACTGATTTCTTGATGCTAAGCATTTTTAACCGACTTCTAAAAAAGGAGGAGGTTCTCAATTCGGATGTTTGTAATTTTTTTTTTTTTTTTTTTTATGTATGTTCGGGCATAACTTCGTCGCTTGCCAACCGATTTGAAAAATTCTTTTTTTGTTGGAAAGGGTATACTTCCCAAATGGTCCCATAGTCACCAAGTCGGGATATGATGATGGAATCTTGGCTAAATCGAGGGAACTCCTCAAATATTATAGGCAACTATATAGTCATTTTGATATTTTCATCAAGGAATTAAGCATTTACAGTCAAAAAGTGACATTTGATGAGGTGGAACTGGTTAAGAAGACCAGAAATTGCCAACGGAACTTCATACTCAAACAAATATCACAATGAACATAGTTAAGCGACTATGACAATACAAATAAATGAAAATGGTATCATCGAAGTAACCTGATGATAGTGATGGAGCTGGAAGATAGGCACCGGAACTCCATAATTAATCAATGTATCCTACCCGTGTTTGGGCTTATTAGAAATGTCATGAGATGCACTTTGGCTATAAGGTACTATCGAAGTGATCTGATGATGGAGCCGGAAGGTGGAAGGTAGACACGGGAACTTCATATGAAAATGATGTATTCTAGCAGGGTTTGAGTTAATTGGAATTGACATGAGAAAAAAGTACTCTGGCTGTAAGTGTGTTGCAACTAAAAAGTTTGAAATAAAAAACTTTTTATAAAAAAAATAAAACCGACTTCACTAAAAAAACACTAAAATGATCAAAATAATTTTAATTTCGGAAGTCGGTGTTAAATAAGGAACAAACAATAACGAAAAACACCAACTTCCGAAATTAAAATTATTTTGATCATTTTAGTGTTTTTTTAGTGAAGTCGGTTTTATTTTTTTTATAAAAAGTTTTTGAAAATCGTCCACATTTCGTTCGTCAGAAAATACGTGATGTCTGGCGGTCTTGGGATCTTACTCTATACGGATTTTAAAGAAATTTTACAGTAGGTAAACCAAAAAACCTGACAAAAACTAAAAACCTGAAATAACGCGGGTGGAACCGCGGGGGACGGCTTGTGGTAAATAAAATGCAGTCTGTTTAAAATAATAATTTATTTATTATTCACTGTCAGAACTTGACTCTTGATTTGAACTCGTATCCATATCGGAATCGGAATCTTTTCCAACTAACCGCGATGATTAATTATTGGCCCTAATTCGGTCGATCCGGATATATTTATTCCAGTCCTCTGTTATAGTTTTTTGAGTTTTTTCTATTACTTTTTTCCAATTTTCTGCCGTTACATGCGATTACAAGATGGCCGCTCCGATTTTGTCGATTAGTGTGTCGTCGAGTAGTGTCAATCTCTATTGGCAGAAGTTCCGTTTAACGCATTACACATTTTTAAGTTCTATACTTTTTTATTTTATTTACTTAATTTATTAACAGTTGGTTATAACCACAATAATTTACTTATTAATTTACGAAAGACAATATTTTTTTTATCATTTCATTTTTATTTTTTTTGCCAGTTTATTTTTTAGTAATCTAAAGTAGTATGCGTGCCACGAAAAAAAATGAACTGTCAGGGAACTCATCATAGGGCAAAAAAGGTATAGACCAACAGACCAGTCAAAACAGTCAAGTCAGTTTGGACGTCTTTAAGGCTTCACCATCAACGATTGCATCACAGTTAACTATCAGGTGAGATCGCAGTCAAGCAAAAGTTTATATCTTTAAAATAAAATGTAAATAATAATTCTTTTTCACTAAAGCACAATTAAAATCATAAATATTTAAACACAGCAATCAAAAGCAATATTGAACGTAATCACATGAACAATGCAAGCCATGTTCAATGACATAATCACTAGTTAAATCAATTAGCTCTGTTTGTGTCCATAATTAAGTGAATTGGCCTTAATTGTTGTGATATCAGAGCATTTAAAAACAGGGGACTTACCATGATATGTTGAAATGTCAGGCGTGCGAGCGAGAGAAAGGGATGGCACTATATAACTTATTTAGCTCCATCCCTTTCTCAGTTCAGTTTAGGTCGTCAAATGTATCGCGTTTAAAGCCCGTGGTAGCAGCAGGGCTGCTCATAATAGTTTAATATGGTATAAGTGTGTAATGTTAGTGATTACCGACGAGGCGGTATTTAGACCCGAGCCACGGCGAGGGTCTAGGACATGGTTTAGGACATGGTCCGGAGCAGTAAGGATGCGGTCCGCTAGGCCTGCCTCCTATTGTACAGTAGTAATGCTAGCAAAGCAGATGGTTACATGCGTGAGGGAACGAACATCTTAACGCAGGGCGATCCCCGAACACCGAAGGCGCGGCGCGGGTAGAGCAATGGATCGACTTCTGGAAAGGTTACCCGTAGTCTTAGAAGACAACTGATGCAACATGTAGGCGAGGTGTTAGTTAGTAAAAGTCTGACACGCCATCCTGCTCTGCCTTTGAGCTGAAGAAGTCATTGGACACACCTTAAAAAAAGACAAATATTTCCTAATAGAAAAACTTGGTTTTTCAGTTTTTCCCGAGGATCGTACCCAGTTGCGTTTCCACAGAACGTCAATTACAGTCAGAATATTATTGTTACAAGGTAATACGGAACATCTAAATTAGAAACAGTGACTTACTAAGCTCCGTGTACACGCAATAGCAAATCACAGAGCAAGGCAACTGATAGACATGCCATTGCTTATCAAATTCGTGGCTGTATTATAACTATGGCTATAATAGCAATAGGTTTGGTTGGCATAGCCAAAGTTATAATTGTTACAAACAGCTCGTCTTCTTTCGAGTCAATGGCTAACTTTTTAAATTGAAAAGCGGGCTTGTACCCCTAGCCAAGTTGATAATTTGCAATCGTTAACGCTAGAAGAAAACTTCAAATGTACGGGAATGACGTCATCTCAACGATCAGTCACGTGGTCAGAACAAAAGAATTGCGGGCGTGGCCAACTCGAAGCGTTCGACGCAAGCGAAACGGTTGTAACTTGGGTAGGAAGGCAGGCCTTATGGTGGAGCTACCTATCGCTCGCCATTCACAAGATCGTGCCTGGGTTACTGGGATCCTCCTACGACTCTCGACCCCCAGGGCGTCTCTTGGGGCAATCAGGCCATGATGACTGCCTTTCTCTTGTGCTTTTTTTATTGACTAGATACAGCCAGCAGTTTTGCTCACGATAGCAGAAAGTGATCCTAAGAGAATACTTTGGGGATAAAAAGTATCCTAAAAGCTATTCAAAGACATGTTCTACCAGTGTACTACGTTTCATCGAAATCAATTTAGCTGTTCTAGCGAGAAAAAGTAACAAACATACACAAACACACACACTTACAAACTTTCTCTTTTGTGATATAAAATGTGATGGCTCGTGTTTTATGTGGTTGACGCGTTTTATGTGTAGTACCCTATTCACCCTTAACTTAAAGACCAAAACAAATCCTAGGAAACAGACCCTGGCAGGGAATTCCACTCTCAATTTCACCGTCTCCTTCACTTGCATTATTGCCTCGCAAAAGAAAGTCACTGATTGACCAATCTCTTTGAAGAAATGATGGAACTCAAAAATACATTTTGTAGTTTGTAGGAAATGTTTTGATGATGTTTAGGTGTATACGGAACAAGATGTAAAGTCCCGCAAACCTGCATTAAAAGGAATGCTTCTCCGACCAGACAATTGTTCTGCATGGTCGGAGCAACCGCCTGATAGTTAATTTCGGGTTGTTATCGAAACCACACGTACGTTCCATCAGTTACTCTTTGCGTCCCAGGACCTCGAGAAACTCTGTCAAAAGTCGGCTCATGGCCCGCGGGGAACACTGCGTGCCGTTGGATGCTTGGTTCCGATGGTTACTGGACGGCAAGTTCCCATTGCTCGTCGTCCACAAGCCCACCCCTATGGTGGCTCGGACTAGAGGATGTACCTGACGGATCTTGTGTCTTGTCCGGGCAACTATCCGATTGTTGATTTCGGCCTGTTGTATACATACATTGTAATCGTGCAGAGAACTCAAATACTACGATGCAGAATTTTTCGTTTAGTCCCTATGTTGCAACATAGATGTCGTGCGCCTGCGCCTCTGGGGTCGAGGAATCCTCCCTACATATCTTGTTCGACTGCCCGATTTTCAATCGAGCAAAATGTGATAGTGAGCAGCAAATAGAGATAGAAATTAGCATAAACACACTTAAACAAATCATGGCTGAGAGAAAGATAAGAGATATATTTATAAAATATGCAAGAGAAGTAGCAGAGGTCGTTATAAAAATGAACAAATAAGACTTATACAAAAATATTGCAATAAATACACGAATATAAAACATGGCTTACTACATATATAATTATACTTATATAAAATAAACTATATAATAATTTTACAAGGTAGAACGGAAAACTGACGAAAGGCCTCAAGCAAGCTCAAAATATTGGGGAAACCAAGCATTTGCGCAACCCTTGAGAAAAGAAAGAAGAAATATACTAGAATGGAATAAATACAAGTATATCAATATATCTACATAAATTATAAACACAACTAGCTAAATATAAAATTATGAATGAAATAAAATAAACCAATCATAAAAATATAAAACTTAAAATTAACTAAATAACTAAATATACATAGATAAAGTAATGAATATATTTTAGATCATAGTTAAAAATACTTAAATTAGTTAACAATATTTAAACAAATTAAACAATAAAATATACTTAAATAATTAAAAATAACATATACACTAAATGCCTAGCTAAATATGACGTCATAAAACTCCTCCGCATAAAGTAATTACAAGAAAAGTCAAATAATCAATAGTAATAAAGCAACATCCATAAATAAATGATTTACAATAAATAAAAACAATGATGAAACTTACATAGATATAACGAAAATAATGATTATACAACGACCCTGCTCAGGGCAGGGAGTGGCGTGTCCGAAACACTTCTAAGAAAAAAAAAAATAGATGTCGCTGTCTCTAGCAGTATCTGTCTTTGCGTCTTTTGCTCTGTGGTAAATCCGAACATTCAGCGTTTTGGCGACCTTGCTTGAATCACGCGATGTCTATAGAATCCTTTACAGGAGAATTAGGTTACTCGTGGCTTTCAATTTGTCTATTTTTCAAGGTAAGCTATCTTTCCTGGGCAAATGAAAGCTCTAAAATCTGAATTCTGGTGTTACTTAAGTATTGTAGATATTTCAGGTTGCTCCATGTGAGTGATTCAGTGATCTCCAATCACCCATGGCTCCACCGATATCATGTCATATGGGCCGAATCGCAAGAGGACGGCTGCGGACATAGCCCACCCATATAATATCAGCGCGCTATCACCACGGCCGCTTCTTGACTCCTTTGACAAATTTCTTCGTTCTGTTCTTTGTTATGGTCTTCTCCCCATTTTGGGGCGGCATACTAGCGGTCCCCCCTCACGTGGGTAAGACTACACACAGTACAGGTGCTGCTTCTGTGATCTATGTGAAAAACTTCGGATAGCGATATTTTGTTACGGTTTATGTCCGAACATTTGTTTCGGTTTATATATCCAAATATTCCTGCTACGTGGTCTATTAGAGAACTGACTGCCATTTTTTTTTAACACATACAATTCTTTTAAGAGGTATAGAACCCAAGGTAACAAATGTAGTCGTTAACCGCGCGAAGTGTTACCCGCGCGTCTTAAGGAGATTTTAGCAAAACCGTAGAAGCTAAAGTGTTTTTTTTATTTGCAAATAGGTTTTAAAAAACACTTTTACACGACAATTTTTTTTTGTCAGTTTAAACTAGATGAGGCCGGTGTTTCCTAGCATGAGAAGAAACACCGCAACAAACTCAGGCGTCAAAGTCTCTTTTAAAGTTCATACAGTAAATATGTAATGGTTAAATCACATGAACCATGCAGATTTGTCTGAGATGATATTTTAAAGAAAGAACCATACAGATTTGAGTGGACCAGTCCAATCAGTGCAAGCATTTGTCAGTATTCGCAAAGCTCAACTCAGGACTACTAAGGAACTCAACGACATCTATGTAACATTAGCTATCCTCTCCTGTGTAACGTCTATTTGCTCAACTATTCGCTGTCTGTAACGGTGTGCACGGCCGAAAACGCGTGATTTCTCCGCATTCACAAAAACTCCGATATTGCAGAAACTACGCGTTATTTTCGACCCCAACTCACATCGACTCGATGACTCGATTTACGGATGCGCGCTTTTTTGACGTCGACTCAATTAGTTGGTGTTACTCCAATCAGCAAGAAAATTAAAATGGTTCTGCTGCCGTCTTCCCGTCCGATTGTAGTGTTTTTAATATCGTGCGGATTTTATAAATTTTCTGCATGCGGGGTAATAACCACGCAAAAAAAATTTTTTTTTTTTCAAAAATTAAAAAAATATACACCACAATTTTTTAATTAGTACACATACTTAAAGGGCTTATTAGAAAAGCCCTTGTTATTTTATTAGTAAAATCTCAATAAATAATATTCATAAACAGCAAAGTTATTAGCGTTGGTTTATGTCCCAAAATGTCACTCAAGTTATGGAAATATTGTGCAGGCTATTGATTAATGAATGAATAAGTGACAATTATTAAGGAAAAACACTGCCCGCAGTATTTTCTACTAGCAATTGTTATGTTTGATTGATTCTATGATGAATTTACCTTTTGGTGGTCACTTTTAGGATTTCGGTTTTTTCTACTTTTGACTACAAAAATATGATCAGTGACGGGTACAGATAGAGCCCCATTTTTTTGTGTACTAAAAATTCTTTCGGGTAGAATTTCATTTCTCTTTGGCTGGTTTCGGCCACATTTACGGGCCTGGCGCCAAGTAAATGTAGCATGTAAAATTTCAATGTGTTGTGTGATCGTTCTCTTACCTCTGCATCAATTTTCTGACAATTCTACAGGTATTTAAAATCGCAGCCTTTTGTAGTGTTATGTAGAGAGTTTCTTTTAGATCTAATAATTTTAAACTATAAAGGAGGTGATTTGGGATAATGCCTGTAGTGGAGAGAACTATAGGGAATACGTATACTTTTTCTTGCCGCCAGATTCTAACAATTTCATCTTCGAGTTCCACGTATTTACTTATTTTTTCAGAGATTGTTTTTTTTGTACGAGTTGTTTTAATATAAATTAAATAACATTGGAATAACATCTTACAATGAAACAGTGGATCACCAGTGGTGGCTTTTATTAGTGTGCTACTTTTTTTTTATGGTGGGAAAAAATCATCCAATGACAACTCCCGCTCTTGGGCAGAGCAGGAGATAGTGTCAGACTCTTACTGACTAAAAGACCCACCCTGTTCCTTCTAGCCTTCATACCGGGACTCGAGCGCCCTTTCGGATAACCCTGGCCCCAGTAGGCTTCGACCCGGCTGGGTCCCTGCTGTTGCTGACAACTCCTTGAGGCGCGCGGGAACAGTCCGCGCCGTCGACGACTTGGGCTTGGTCCGGACAGTTACCGGACGGCCGGACAGCGAACTACCCATTTCTCACTGTCCGCAAGCCCGCGCCTACGGTGGCCGGAAATCGGGATCAGAATGCCGGCGGCGGCGGCGGCGGCGATAACGCCGTTGCCTGATGCGTTCAGCCTCCTCCTTAGCGAGCATTACTGCTTCGCAGAAGTCGGCGACCGCCTGCCACTCCTCTTCGTTTCGGACCATGGCCTGAAGCAATTAGTGTGCTACTTGTAAGGGAGATAGACATCACAAAAATGTTACATCATTTTATAGTGAAAGTAGTAGCTACCCCGTCCTAATTCCAATGCGCAGTTTAATATAAATAATAATAATAATTATAACTTATATTATTTTACATAAATTAAATTAATTAAATCCCAAGCAAACGCGGTTCGCGCATCTATTGTCTTACTATTGTGTCTCAAATTGACGGTATCTGAAAGGTTAAATAATATTAGAATAATATCATTCAATGAAACAGAGGGTCACCAGTGGTGGCCTTTATTAGTGTGCTACTTATAAATGGGATAGATAATAATAATAATAATAATCTACAACTATCACACAACGCTGTCTAGTCCCAAGCTAAGCAGAGCTTGTGTTATGGGTACTAGACAACTGATAAACATACTTATATATTTCTAAATACATACATATTATAGATAAATTACACACAGACACGGATGGTTGTCTCAAAAATGTTGCATCATTTCGTAGTGAAAGTAGTAGCAACCCCGTCCTAATTCCGACGCGCAGTGTTATCAACTCTTTGGCTCGTCTCTCTCTATTAGTGAGAGTGGGTGCTTATCCCTTTTGCAGACAAAACCCTTTATGCATACGAGGGTATCAAGCCTAAAGCCTGAAATGACGGGATTTTGTTTATTTGACAATTTTAATAATAGATGTTTATTTAGTTCAAAATGTTCTGATGTTAGGAATTTTAAAGGGTACTTTATCAGTCAACAGCAATGGGGAGGAGTTTTGCAACACCATGTTTTACACGTTTTTAGTTTAGGTTTACATGTTTTTAGTTTTAATTAGTTAAGACTTTTTTTTTCTTGTATTATTATTTATTTAACAATTAGGTAGGTAATGTATCTTTGTATGTATTATAATTATTCTGTACGTATCTTTGTCACCTAACTTTTCAAACTTTCTGTGTATATTTGAGTGGATCTCTGGTTGGTTTGAAAATTAAAGATATATTACACCCAGACAGAACAAATGATCATGCTCATCACACAAACATTTGTCCTGGGTGGGAATCGAACCCACGAGCTCCGACATAGCACAGGGCCACTAACTACTAGATCAACAGGCCAGTCAAAAATAAAAATCTATAAAATGTTAGTTATACGTTGCCACTAGTTGGCGGAGAGGCGTGACCCCAGTATTCGACCTCCAACGTGCAGTATAGAACAATCGAGGTACCCATAATTCCAGCCATACACGGTCAAACCTGTCGTCCAATCGGTATGACGCTACATGTTTGATCAAACCTGTAGTTCGTCTTTATACACCATACACGGTCCAACATGTCGTCGACGGCACAATCGAATTTCAATTCTTTTGGTTTGATCATACCGATTGGACAGCCCCATACACAACACCAGGCACAATCGAATTTCAATTCTTTTGGTTTGATCAAACCGATTGGATCATACAGATTGGACTGTGTATGGGGCTGTCCAATCGGTATGATCAAACCAAAAGAATTGAAATTCGATTGTGCCGTCAAACATGTTGTCAACATGTTGTCACTCTCATACATAGTCAAATCTGTTTGATCAAACATGTAGCGTCATACCGATTGGACTACAGGTTTGACTGTGTTTGGCTGGCATAATATTTCTGCACCTCTAACTCCTTAGTACCTGCAAATTGTGTAAAACGAAAAAGCCAAATTAAAATCATTCTAAATTCCCCCTCCTTTGATGTTAACAGTCAAACGATATTAAACGTCGAAAGAAAAGAAAGAGAAAAAAGAAAGCACTTTATTTTCCCCCACCCCCTAGGATTCATTCCACCCCCGTGTTATGGGGGAAGAAAATTAATACCCATTTGTAAACTGGCTATTCTTCCACTGAGTTTTATGTGGAAGAAAGACATATTTATGTCTCCCTTCCTTTCCCTTATTATCAAGAGGTATAATGTAGTTTTTTTTTAGTAAATACAACCTTATTTTTTAAATATAAATTTGAAACACCTGTCTAATATTTTTATGTAAATAATCTATGTACAAAATTTCAAAACTATATTATGAAAAATTACAAAGCCAGTACCTGGTTGGCGACATAAATACATGGTCACCAGGCCACCCAGGCGTGGGCACGCCACAATCATGGCGGTAAGTCCCCTCTTTGAGGCGTGGCTGGAAAGACCTCACGGCGTCCTTACCTTCCGCATGACACAGGTACTCACCGGACATGGTTCGTTCGGGAGATTCCTGCACTCGATTCATGCGGAAGTGACGCCCGGGTGTCGCCACTGTGCGGAACGCCCGGAGGACACGGTGGAACACACAGTCGAGGTGTGCCCTGCTTGGGCGGAGCATCGCCGTGCCCTCGTGGGGGCGACCGGCGGCGGAGACCTCTCGCACCGGGCCTTGGTTGAGGCCATGGTCCGGAGCGAGGAGGAGTGGCAGGCGGTCGCCGACTTCTGCGAAGCAGTAATGCTCGCAAAGGAGGAGGCCGAACGCATAAGGCAACAGCGTTATCGCCGCCGCCGTCGCCGGGATTCTGATCCCGATTTCCGGCCAACGTAGACGCGGGCTTGCGGACAGTGAGCAATGGGTAGCTCGCTGTCCGGCCGTCCGGTAACTGTCCGGACCAAGCCCAAGTCGTCAACGGTGCGCACTGTTCCCGCGCGCCTCAAGGAGTTGTCAGCAACAGCAGGGACCCAGCCGGGTCGAAGCCTACTGGGGCCAGGGTTATCCGAAAGGGCGCTCGAGCCCCGGTATGAAGGCTAGAAGGAACGGGGTGGGTCTTTTAGTCAGTAAGAGTCTGACACTATCTCCCGCTCCGCCCAAGGGCGGGGGATGTCAATGCATGATTTTTTCCCACCATAAAAAAAAAAAGGCCACCCAGGCGACTAAGGGATTATTTTACTCCCGCACCCATCCGTGCGAAAAATAATACTATATATATATATATATATTTAAAAGTCAGACATGTAAAAATAAGTAAAGTTAATTTACCTTTTGTGGAGCTTTAAAGCGTCTGACAGCAGTTTTGGTCCATGGAAAGTGTCTGACATCTATTTTACTACTTTAGGATAATATTCTACAAAACATATATAAAAATCCGCCATAAAAATTTAGGTTAAGTAATTCTTATTTTTAGTCCCCTTTCTCACCTCGTACCTAACCAACTGCCCTACCTTCCTTGTGTAACCTTAGCTCCCCTGTGTTATCTCGGTTTCACTGTGTCAACGTGGTTCCACTGTGTTACCGTGGCTCCACTGTGTCACCGTGGCTCCATTGTGTCACCGTGGCTCCATTGTGTCACCGTGGCTCCATTGTGTCACCGTGGTGCCACTGTGTCACCGTAGCTCCACTGTGTCACCATGGTTCCACTGTGCCACCGTGGCTCCATTGTGTCACCGTGGTTCCACCGTGTCACCGTAGCTCCACTGTATCACCGTGGTTCCACTGTGTCACTGTGGTTCCACTGTGTCACCGTGGTTCCACTGCCTCACCGTGGTTCCATTGTGTCACTGTGGCTCCACTGTGTCACCGTGGTTCCACTGTGTCACCGTGGCTCTACTGTGTCACTGTGGTTCCACTGTGTCACCGTAGCTCCACTGTGTCACCGTAGCTCCACTGTGTCACCGTGGATCCACTGTGTCAATGTGGTTCCACTGTGTCACCGTAGCTCCACTGTGTCACCGTGGTTCCACTGTGTCACCGTGGTTCCACTGTGTCACCGTGGTTCCACTGTGCCACCGTGGTTCCACTGTGCCACCGTGGTTCCACTGTGTCACCGTGGTTCCTCTGTGTCACCGTGGTTCCACTGTGCCACCGTGGTTCCACTGTGTCACCATGGCTCCACTGTGTCACTGTGGTTCCACTGTGTCACCGTAGCTCCACTGTGTCACCGTGGTGCCACTGTGTCACCGTAGCTCCACTGTGTCACCATGGTTCCACTGTGCCACCATGGCTCCATTGTGTCACCGTGGTTCCACCGTGTCACCGTAGCTCCACTGTATCACCGTGGTTCCATTGTGTCACCGTGGCTCCATTGTGTCACCGTGGCTCCATTGTGTCACCGTGGTGCCACTGTGTCACCGTGGCTCCATTGTGTCACCGTGGTGCCACTGTGTCACCGTAGCTCCACTGTGTCACCGTGGATCCACTGCCTCACCGTGTTTCCATTGTGTCACTGTGGCTCCACTGAGTCACTGTGGTTCCACTGTGTCACCATAGCTCCACTGTGTCACCGTGGCTCCACTGTGTTACCGTGGCTCCACTGTGTTACCGTGGCTCCACTGTGTTACCGTGGCTCCACTGTGTCACCGTGGTTCCACTGTGTCACCGTAGCTCCACTGTGTCACCGTGGTTCCACTGCCTCACCGTGTTTCCATTGTGTCACTGTGGCTCCACTGAGTCACTGTGGTTCCACTGTGTCACCGTAGCTCCACTGTGTCACCGTGGTTCCACTGTGTCACCGTGTTTCCACTGTGTCATCGTAGTTCCACTGTGTCACCACGGTTCCTTGATGTCATTTTAGTTTTATTGTATTACCTATATACCCCTGTGTCACCTCAGTTTCCCTGTGTTACCTCATATCTCCCGAGTAACGGAGTTTTAGTTTCACCTGTAGGAATTAATTTCGTTTCAGTCTTCCCGTAATGGACGGTCAGTGGTTCTTTTGTGTTGAATTTTGCTTTGAACTTTGTTTTTAATAACGGGGTCTCCACAGTCGTTGCAGATGTGCAGTATGAATACAGAATTACTTTTGTTCAGGTTTCATGTAAAGTGAATGTGTTGCGATTATACTTTAAAGATTCATCTTGGCCTTTCTAGGCAGCTAATTTTTCAGTTTGTTTTTTTAGGGTTCCGCGGGTACAAGTGGTTTAAACGTTATTATGTCCACTGTCCGTCTGTCCATCACCAGGCGTGATAGCTAAACAGTAAAATTTTCACAAATAATGTATTTCTGTTGCCGCTGTAACAACAAATACTAAAATAAAATAAAATAAATAATTATTTAAGTGTAATAAGTAAGTACTAGTACGCAGTCAAGTACTAGTTTATAACAGATAAAAAAAAAAGTGGGGGTCCCTAACAATCATGTTTTTTTGAAAAACTAAACTACAAAAGCTGAACTAAAAAAGGTTATAAGTCTGTAGTTGTAGTAAGAATATAGTGTCTTTTTTTTGGTTGGGAAAATCATCCAATGACAACCCCCGCTCTTGGGCGGAGCGGGAGATAGTGTCAGACTCTTACTGACTAAAAAACCCACCCCGTTCCTTCAAGCCTTCATATCGGGGCTCGAGTTCCCTTTCGGATAACCCTGGCCCGAGTAGGCTTCGACCCGGCTGGGCCCGGCTGTTGCTGACAACTCCTTGAGGCGCGCGGGAACATTGCGCGCCGTCGACGACTTGGGCTTGGTCCGAACAGTTACCGGACGGTCGGACAGCGAGCTACCCAATGCTCACTGTCCGCAAGCCCGTGCCTACGGTGGCTGGAAATCGGGATCTGAATCCCGGCGACGGCGAGAGCGCCGTTGCCTGATGCGGTCGGCCTCCTCCTTGGCGAGCATTACTGCTTCGCAGAAGTCATAATATATTGTCTAATATTGTATAGATAATAATACGGAACCCTACATGCGCGAGTCCGACTTGAACTACGACGATGGAAAAATCGGCTGTTTTAGAAGAAAGTAATTATAGAAGTAATAAATACAGTTTAGTAGCCATTAATAGTTCGTTTATAATAAGAGGCCTATTCGGCCAGGCCAAGCCAGCAAGAGGCTGGTTTTATTAGCTCATTCTAATTAGGCGATACCTTTACCTGCCTACTCGGCATAACTAAACTATGTAACTAATTTACTGTAATTACAGTTTTTAGTTGTGTATGTAACACAACTAAAAACTATAATTACAGTAAATTAAAAAAAATAAAATAATAAAACCCTACGCTAATTACAACTAATTAAAATCAAACTAAAATATGGCGTCAAAAAACTCTTTCACATCGCTGTCGACTGGTAATGTGCCCAAAAGGCTGGCGGCATCGCCACGCTGTATGGCAATGCTTATTCTCTGTCCGAGGTAAAAGCCAGCCCTTGGGTCACGCGAAGTGTCAACTAGACGTTTCGACAAGAACTTGTGAGCACTCGGATCCCACGATCCGAGAATTTCACCCCAAACAGTTCGAGAATATAACTTCCAACAAGGTTGTTATATTCCCGCCGCTTGAGGTTCTCCGCAGCCGCAGCGGCAGCACCAGCACGACAGGACGAGCTAGGAATTTATTTAAATAAAATATTAAACTATGTATGATTACTTTAATGGCTTTTTATTATTTATTGATAGGTTCGTGCTTGACACTTATCTCACTTGATGGTAAACAATGATGTGGTCGATGACGGAACACACTTTTCCAGACGTAATATATTCACTATTGACTTAAAGACTCCCAGGTTGAAGCTCTCAGGAAACAGACTCTGGTAGAAAATATCCTCTTTAACTGTACGCACAATAAATGTTACGGTTGTTGTTGTTGTTGTTACATTTTCTTATCATCATCATCATCGTCATTTCAGCCAAAAGACGTCCACTTTTGGATATAGGCGTCCCCAAGTGTTGCCACAACGACCGGTCCTGTGCACCTTGCATCCATTGAATTACAATTGCCAAAACGGATCTTGAACGCTCGCCGTCAGAGTGGGCATCGCTTTGCGCATTCCATACATTGGCGAGCCAATCGTCTTCGTTGTTAGATACATGCAGCAACGCAGGGAACGAATCAGGAGTGACGTCTATGACGCGATCGCGCGGCGAGCCAATCACTGACACTCCCCCGCGTCTCACATCGCACCACTAAAGAGACCGAATATTTGACTTCTGCGCAACCGCTCAAGATCCGTGACGGCAATTGTACCAGGTCATCGGTCCACCTTGTGGGCTTTCTAACGATGCGTCTTCCGGCACGTAGTCACCAGTCCAGAACCTTTCGGCCCTATCGTCCATCTCACATGATAAAATTAAAACATTTACACAAAAACTCACCTAAAAACACCAGGATTTACTTAAAACCGCTTCTCACCACAAAAAGTTTTCTCCAGAAAAATAATTTTCATAAACAGAACACCGTTTTAAATGAAATTTCTCACTAGCATAAAGGAAACCGCGGTAAGCCACCGTTTAATAATAAATAAGCCAGGTGTTAAGACCGGCGATGGTGTCGCCTCCTGTCGGCGTCGGCTGTCAACAGTCCTTCATCATTAAGGAGGTCACACGGGCATTTAGTGTCTACTTAAGACCGTAGAACCGTAGAACCCATTTAGTGTCATAAAACAGTGACTTTCTGAAGCTTACTCCTCAGTGACGACTGGGTTAATAGATCTGAAAAATATTTATATATTTATTGTAGACTAGCTTTTGCCCGTGCGATTTCGCTCCCACTCTTCCCTACTCCACCCTACTCTACCCTACTATAAGGGTACCCTACTATACCCTACTCTGCCCTACTCTATCCTACTCTACCCTACTCTACCCTACTCTACCCTACCCTACCCTACACTACCCTACACTACCCTACACTACCCTACTCTACTCTATCCTACACTACCCTAATTTTAATTTTTTTTTCATAAGAATCTTCTTACAATAACAAACACAACAAAAAAAGAATTTGCGAAATCGGGCCAGCCGTTCACGCGTGATAGCGTGACCAAGGAAATAGGGATTCATTTTCATATATATAGATTCATATACATATTACTAGCTGACCCGCCGAATTTCGTATCGCCTAACAGTCAATGAATGTACTCGTATATCTTTCGATATAGTCAACCGGTTGCGATGAAACAAAGCCTAAGTAATATTAAGTTACACACAATTTTATTGTGTACAAGTTTCTACACCGATTTCGTACATTTTACGTGATGCATGCACAACTCAAAACTTTTAGATTTATTAGATATATGTAAAGATTCCCAACATAAATATAGATTTTTTCGTACGACAAACTCTTTTGCAAAAAAAATTTAAACACATGATATTTTTTCGCTGGTTTTCCCTACTCCTTTCAAACGGCCTTGATCTTTAGAAATATGTTTACACAAAAAATTGCTGGTTAAGTGTTCTTCAGAATGTACTTAGCATATGTACATCAATCAATATTTCGCTAGGAAAATGGTTTTAAAGTTCAGTGGGCTTTATGCAGGCAGCAGTACGAGTATATGTGCATTAAATCCGGCGATTTATTGTTCAAGCAGTGGTGGTCGAGTGGTAATGGCCCCGACTTACGAGTTGTTTGCGGGTTCAAACCCAGCCAGGCGCATTACTTTGTGTAATTTATTTCATTACTACTGCTCTCAAAACGGTGAAGGAAAACATCGTGAGGAAACTGGCATGTCCTAGAACCAAAAATTCGAAGACATGTGACATTCACCAACCCGCACCTGGGCCCGCGTGGTGGATTACGGCCCATTCCCTCTCCTAGATAGGAATCCCAGCAGTGGAAACATTAAAAAGGCTGATGATGATGACTAGGTTCTGACGTTTTATAAGTGCCCATGTAGGCTTATCTATATATATAAAAATGAATCCCTATTTCCTTGGTCATGCCATCACGCGTGAATGGCTGGTCCGATTTCGCTAATTTTTTTCATCACCACTGCTTTCGACTGCTGCTCGAAGACATGTGACATCCACCAATGCGCATTGGGCCTGCGTGGTGGATTATGGCCCATTGCCTTTTCTAGAGAAGAGGCCTGAGTCCTAGCAGTGGGAATATTATAAGGATGAGTATAATTATGAGCTATAATTATGAGATGTTCAAGGGACTGTACGCCTTAAGGAGTTCACTCGGGCATTTAGTGTGTACTTAAGTTGTTATAAGCACGTTGTTGGTTAGTACTACATAGTTAAGCTCTTTGCATGTGATAGGCTTTTGTGATAGTTTGAAGTTCGAAGGTCTGAACTTGAGATTGAGGTTTTCGTTTGGGGACAGAGGGACTGAAAAAGCTTGAAAGACTACACTAGGGTATTGGTTAACTTATTTATTTACTAGTAAGTAGTTTTCTACACGGTCACTCTTTCAAACCTTTCCTCAGCTGTAGCAGGCATCGGCCCTGCTGAGCCCTTCAGTCTTACTGACTTTTCTTTGCGGCAAGATGTGATTTTTTTTTTTGATTAATATAAACTAGTGCTTGACTGCGATCCCACCTGATGGAAAGCAGCGATGCAATCTTTGATGGTAAGACGCACTAGTTTATTAAGAGCATATTCATTCTAGCCTTCAAGACACCCAAATTATAATCGGACGGGAAGATCGCAGCAGGCAAACTGTTCCAGTCCTTCGACGTACGCGGTATAAACGACGAGGCGAAACGCTTAGTCTGGACCGTAGAGGTTTCAACAACGTAATGAATAACTAGTTTTTAACTAAACGGAAGCCGAAAAATATTCTACACGAACTCATTACTAAAAGTATTCGGACAAAACGATTTGGGAACGAATTCATTGTACGGTTAAACTGGGTGTATAGAAACGCAGGGGTGAATGGAAACAAAACATTGATTATGATTTTTACTTTGATATAATTCATCATCATCATTATCATCATCATCATTTCAGCCGATACACGTACGCAACAGTGGTGTTGGACATACGCCTCCCCCAAGCGTCGCCACATCGAACGTTCCTGTGCGTCCCGCATCCATCGGTTTCCCGCTACCTTCACCACCTGGTGAAGGTAGCGGGAAACCGATGGATGCGGGACGGGAAGGTAGACCGATGACCTCATCGGTCTACCTTGTAGGAGGCCTTCCAACGCTGCGTCTTCCGGTACGCCGTCGCCACTACAGAACCTTTCGGCCCCAACGGCCATCTGTTCTGCAAGCAATGTGCCCTGCCCATTGCCACTTAAGTTTGGCAATTCTTCGTGCTATGTCGGCAACCTTAGTTTTCCTGCGGATATCTTCATTTTTTATTCGATAACGCAAGGAAACCCCGAGCATAGCCCTTTCCATTGCTCTTTGGGTGACTTAAAGCCTTCTGATGAGGCCCATTGTGAGCGACCACGTTTCGGAGCCATATGTCATCACTGGCAACACGCACTGGTCAAAGACTTTCGTCTTGATATATAATTATGTTCCTATTTTTAGTCTCAATAAAGTATCGTGTTTTAATATACCATTTCAATAATTTTGAGTACTCAAATACTGCAAACAATTTGTCAATAATGTGACTATCCCCATTAAAGTCTGGTTTCTATTCACCCTGTTTTACGGTAGGTACGTACAGTTAGGGAGTGGAATACCCTGCCGTAGTTTCTATTTCCAGATAGCAACTTGGGGATCTTTAAATTAAATGTGAATCGGTTATTTCCGCTCCATCGTTGACCACATCGAAACGTGATTGATTTATCAAACGTACAACTTTCCCGTTTTATTAAATTTGTAAGTTAGGTATGAACAGCTTGTATTAAATGTCTTAGTAAGACTCGCCCGACCTAAGCCCTAAGTTTAATAATAAATAAGCAGAGTGTGGCGTGACAACAGTGCTGCCACCTGTCGACGCCACCTGTAAGCTTATCCGCCCACGAGCGGTTCTCACACTCATATTTATTTATTTCGTTATTAAAATTTCAAGCACTACTAATGTGGACTTAATGCCTAAGGCTTTCTCTGCTAATCAAGGGTTGTGGAGTCGCGCCCCGAGCGTCATCAGTTGAGCAGCAATTCCAGGTTGCATGCGTAGGCTTACGTTTCAGCCACCTCATTCGCTGGCATTGCTGCTTTGCATTATATCTAGTAATTTATTGTTTATATTTACAATAAACTATGTACGGTGAAACAAAGTCTATATATATACAATTACCGGCACGGATCTTGAGCGCTCGGCGTCAGTGGGGATCGCTTTGCGCATTCCATACATTCCATGCGAGCCAATCGTCGTCGTTGTTAGATACATGCTGCGAGCGCAGAAACGAATCACGAGTGACATTTATTACACGATGGCGCGGCGAGCCAATCACTGACAGTCCCCGCCCCCGCGTCTCACTTCGCACCACTAAAGAGACGGAATATTTGACTTCTGCGCAACTTGAAGCCAGCGCTCAAGATCCGTGCCGGTAATTGTATACAATTTTAATCTATAAAAGTTATCTACATCGATTTCGCACACTTTACGTGATACGCGCACAACTGAAAACTTCTACAGATTTGTTATATATAAAGGGTGTAAGGGACAGCCCTCCACATACTTTATGGGCTTGCTCAGTAGACGAAACTGAACCACCTTCCACAAGATTTTTTTTCAGGAAACGTAAAAAAAAATCAGCTTCACCATACAAAATGATAAACTTGATTGGACAATTTGTATGGCGAGGCCGATTTTTTTTTTCGTTTCCTGAAAAAAAAAATTGTAGAAGGTGGTTCAGTTTCGTCTACTAAGCAAGCCCTTAAAGTTTGTGGAGGGCTGCCCCTTACACCTTGTATATAAATATAAATATTTGTTCAAATGAATCAAACCCACGACAGATGAGCAGGGTTATTGGCAGATGTGCTGCGGCATCAGCCAATAACCCTACCATTGTGCCAACAGTGCCTACAAAACAGTGGGTTCAGTTCTTTCATTGAGAACATTATAAACTTATTATACTACCACCATCAATGAACGAGATTCTTTACTAAAACTCTGAAGTACATTTTAATAAAAAACATACCGTAAATACTTAAATAAGTTACAAAACGCGGCATGTCGTATCAGTGGCGTAGATGAGCAAGGGCCCTGGGGCAAAAACAAACTGGGCCCCTTAATTGTTTAGGCTTTATCAATATATACGCTGCTTTATCTTTTATATAAATACCAAGTTATAAGAAGAGTTTATCATTAACATGCACACTCAATGATACAATGGAGACATGGTCGTCGTTAATACGATCGCCAACGATGTCTTGCACAGCTTTATTACCGAATCTTCATAAGTAGGCTTTTCAACCAATACTGCAGTGGTCACATTGTCTAATTCACTATCAGTATCAATAGAAATATTTGTCGTAAAATTTTTTCGTTTATTCAATAAGCGGTTTGTTAATCAGGTTTTGGGGGCCCCCCGAGCTTGAAGGCCCCGGGGCACTGTCCCGCCTAGCCCCTTAGCAGCTACGCCACTGTTTCGTATCAAATCTGAGTGAAATTACCAAATAATTCCCAAGGCGGTACTCAGCAAAGGAATAAATTAACTTTCACGGTATACACATATGTATGTACACACGTACCTTGTGTACGTATGTGTACGTAAATACGTTATGTTGGGCAATTAATCACTTCTTGGCGGGACTGTACGGCTTTTGGGTACAGTTGATGTGAAAAGTTACTGAAAAATAGTACGAAGTTGTTTAGCCAGAGTGTAGTCTCAGCCGTAAATTAGTGTTAGTGACAAATTGTAATTAAGAACAAACAATTTTGATAAAAGAACTGTTCTTTTTTTAAAAAAAATACCTTTTTAGCACCTCAAGTCCGGATTTGGTCAGTTCAAAACATTGTAAATCTTTAGTAAATATTAGTTTTTGTATTTGAAGTCGAAAATCATATAATGTCATCTCCCTCTCTCTAAAGCTGGGTGGCTTCAGTGGCGTGTCAGATTTTACTGACTAAAACTACACTTATGTTCCTTCACTTGCCCTTTGCCGCACGATTAAGTCTGTTCCCGCCGCGTGTGGCCGTCTCCGTTGTTAGCATTACTGCTTCGCAGAAGGAGTCGACTGCATGCCATTCCCCCTCGTTCGGGACCATACGAATGCTATTTAATTTGTGTTATGGATTTTTTTTTATTGATATAAACCAGTGCTTGATTGCTATCCCACCTGATGGTAAGTAGTGATGCAATCGTTGATGGTGAGGCGCTCTAGTTTATTAAGAGCCGATTCACTCCACCCATATATTTTTTTTTTTTATTAAATCAAAAGTCAAGCACAGCCAACAAAAAAAAAACGAAACAGCGTAACTATTACAAGTTCACAACACTTCTGTCATCGACTGTACTACTATGTTGTACATTCAGCCCTTTCATGTTCAAATCCTTTTGTTGTGATTTTATTTTTTAGGGTTAAGCATATGGAAATAAAACGGAAACGTTGTGACCTGTCTGATTATTTGTAGCTGATAATTTTAGTATACCGTGTTTGTTTGTTCTTTTATAGCCTTTGTATTTACGTGACTTACACTGCTTTTTAAAATTCAAATATTTTTATTTCACATAGGCTTATATTAACACTTATAAAACGTTAGAAGCTATTGCACGGTTCCTAATTGGTCGTGGAGAAGAACCGGCAAGAAACTCCATGGGTACTCTTTTAAAAAAAGTGGTTGATATTACAATATTTCCTGAGTACAGTATTAATAAATATTATGTAAGGACAGTGTAGACTAGTCAATATTGTACACAAAAGCACAATAAAAATTATAATAAAAACCGGCCAAGTGCTAGTCGGATTCGCCCATGAAGGGTTCCGTAGCAGTAAGTAACATAATATAAAAGTTCTTATAGTTCTTTGTAACCATTGATATACAAAATAATTCAATGGTTGTAACTTTGATCGATGTTTTAATAATAGTGTATTTTTTTAGGTTTATGACGTATTAAAAAAAAACTACTTACTAGATGTCGTTCAAACCAATTTTCGTTGGCAGTTTGTATAGTAATGTACATCATATATTTTTTTTAGTTTTATCATTTTCTTATTTTAAAAGTTAGAGGGGGGGGGACACATTTTACCACTTTGGAAGTGTCTCTCGCGCAAACTATTCAGTTTAGAAAAAAATTATATTAGAAACCTCAATATTTTAGGATTTGATGAAAAAAATTGACGAGTTTCGGTTTTAAGTACGGGGACCCCCAAAATTTATTGCTTTTTTTCTGTTTTTGTGTGAAAATCTTAATGCGGTTTACAGAATACATCTACTTACAAAGTTTCAACAGTATAGCTCTTATAGTTTCGAAAAAAAGTGGCTGTGACATACGGACGGACAGACAGACAGACAAACATGACGAATCTATAAAGGTTTCGTTTTTTGCCATTTGGCTACGGAACCCTAAAAAGTGAGTCGTCTCGTAAAATATAGCCCATATTTGACCGGGAAACCATGGCGGCGCGACCAGTCGCCGCTACCAACAAAACGTATACTTCTCTGTAGAGAGTTACTCACCTGGTGTCCGTTTGGTTGCGCAACCAATTTGGTGGCGCGACCAGCTCGGACGTGTGGAGACTCTGGTGTCTGTATGGTGTTTGGTTTGGTAGCTTAGGGCTATGGTGGCGCAACTGGTGGCGCCACCATGGTGTCCCGGTGAAATATAGCTCTAGTAGGAAGTAATCTAAGAATTCGGAGTCTACAGTGTTCTTACATTCACATTATTTTGTAAAGCAAATTTCTCAAGTTCCCTTGGTCCAAATGTGTACCCAACAGTCGTATAATTCTTTGCTAGAGTATTTTGTGCACTCGTATACTGTTGGAAGAAATGAAATTATTAGTTGTTATTTCAAAAATAATTATTTTAGTATTAATATAATCCAGTTATTTATATTTAATTTAGTTTATTAGTAATAATTAATTAATTGATATTAACTAGCTTTTGCCCGTGACTAAAATTGCCTATGTCACTCAGGAATAAAGCAGTTTCTATCGGTCAAAAAATTTTCGCAATCAAACCAGTACTTTGAAAGGTTAGGTAATTCCTAAAAACAAAAAAAAAACTAACTTTATCTCTTTATAACAATAATAATAATAAAAAAAAGTAATCATTAGCTCAACAGATGTGGCCAGAGCAGTCCGTCCGTTACCGAATTGGAAGTCTCCAGGACCGGACGGACTGCAAAACTTCTGGTTAAAATGGTATAGCAGCTCACACGCGCTCTTAGCATCTCAATTCCAGTCATCTTTAGAGTCTGGGTCGCTACCTCAGTTTCTAACAACTGGCGTTACCCATCTGCTCCATAAGACAGGCAGTACTGCGGAACCCAAGAATTATAGACCGATAACATGCTTGTCGACGGTCTATAAACTTCTTACATCCATTCTGAGAACAAAAATTAACAAGCACATTGAAAACAACTCAATTATGTCTGCCTCTCAGAATGGATGTAGGAACGGGTCACGTGGTACTAAGGAGCTACTCCTCATTGACATGGCCATAAGCCAACAGGTTCGTCGATCCCGCAAGGATTTGTCGACATGCTGGATAGATTACAAGAAGGCCTATGACTCTGTTCCACATACATGGCTCATGAGGGTGATGGAGTTGTATAAAATAGATGCAACTCTACGCACCTTTCTTGAGTCATGTATGGGGGGATGGAACACAGTCCTTCGCTATCCGGGATGTCGAACGATCCGGGGGGACGATGAGCCTATTTGGATTAAACGGGGAATATTCCAGGGCGACAGTCTGAGTCCGCTTTGGTTCTGCCTAGCCCTGAATCCTCTAAGCACATTGCTAGAGGATTCAGGCTTGGGCTATCGGTTGAGAAGAGGTGGTCAGGTTTTATCTCACCTTCTTTACATGGATGATCTGAAACTCATTGCCCC
Organism: Mythimna ferrago; assembly: GCA_910589285.2. Classification (NCBI taxonomy): domain Eukaryota; kingdom Metazoa; phylum Arthropoda; class Insecta; order Lepidoptera; family Noctuidae; genus Mythimna; species Mythimna ferrago. The sequence goes on along the minus strand of OU342688.1, from coordinate 21,730,618 downwards.
CAACAAATTACGACTGATGGAACTACTGAAGGTAACGGAAAATTTCAGTAGTGCCATCAGGATGGAATTTGGTGTGGATAAATGTGCAGTCATGCATGTAAAGCGAGGGGAGATTATGGAATCTGAGGGAGTTCAACTCTCGGATTCCATACACCTTAGATCCCTCTCCTCGACCGAAACCTATAAGTATTTGGGTATGTCGGAAGCGTTAGGCATTAACGTCACTGACATGAAGCATTCGTTGAAGGAGCGCTTCTTTGGCCGCCTGAAAAAGGTTTTAAACAGCCTGCTGTCAGGCGGAAATAAGGTGCGCGCCTTCAACGGTTGGGTCATGCCGGTATTAATGTACTCTTTCGGCATACTCAAATGGACTCAGACCGAGTTAGACGCTCTGGATAGGCGAGTCCGTACATTGCTGACCGCAAATCGGATGCATCACCCACGATCCTCGGTGATGAGACTGTACATCCCGCGGAAGTGTGGAGGTCGTGGCTTTCTGAACGCAAAGACTCTACACAACCGCGAGGTGTGCAGCCTCAGAGAATACTTTCTCAAAACCGACGTGGGTATGCACCGCGATGTGGTCGCAGTGGACAAGGGACTCACCCCGTTATTCATGGCTAAAGAGAACTGGCGCAAACCTGTGGTACTTACTACTGATGACCGCAAGGAAGTATGGAAAGGCAAGGAGCTCCACGGGCGCTTTTTTCGGGCTCTTCATGAGCCTGATGTAGATTTTTCGGCGTCCGTGGCCTGGTTACGATTTAGCAACCTCTTCGGAGAAACTGAAGGTTTTGTCTGTGCAATTATGGACGAAGTTATCTTGACGAACAACTATCGGAGACATATTATGAAGGACGGGACGATTGACGTGTGTCGGGCATGCCATCGTCCGGGTGAGTCTATCAGACATATTATCTCTGGTTGTTCTCGTCTGGCTAACGGCGAGTACTTGCACAGGCATAACCAAGTAGCCAGGATTCTTCACCAGCAACTTGCTTTGAAGTACAACCTAGTGGACTCTGAGGTACCGTACTACAGGTATGTGCCCGACCCAGTTCTTGAAAATGACCATGTCACGTTGTACTGGGATCGGTCTATCATTACTGACCGGACTATTGTAGCCAATAAGCCGGACATAGTGGTGATAGACCGATTAGCGCGCCGTGCAATGATAGTCGATGTCACCATCCCGCATGACGAGAATCTCGTGAAAGCTGAGAAAGAAAAACAAATAAAATATCTTGACTTAGCACACGAGGTTGTCGACATGTGGAATGTGGACTCGGCTATCATTGTGCCGATTGTTGTGACCGCTAATGGTCTTATAGCCAAAAGCTTCGACGACCATCTGTCGAAGCTATCGTTGCACGGGTGGATCAAGGGCCTGATACAGAAGGCAGTACTCCTCGATACGGCTCGCATTGTGAGGAGGTTCCTGTCTCTGGAGCCCTAACCACCGGTAGCTTGGACCCTGCTCCCGACACCGGTGGATAACTATATTTTTATATTTTTAAATGTTTTTTTTTTCTTTTGTATAATTTTGTTAAAAAATATTTAAAAATGTAATTTTATATGTAAAAAAAATGAATAAAGAGAATAATAATAATTATATCATTATATAAGTGTAAATTAATTAAATTAATTATTAGTAATTTAATATTATTATATAAGTGTACATTAATTAAATTAATTATTAGTAATTTAAAGTTTAATTAAACATTCTTATTAAAAAACCTAAAAAGAGCCGAAGATTTCAAAACTCTAAGTCAGTTATTTATTTCGGGATATCCAAATAATATTTAAGAGTGCCCTTCCCAGTCTAGTTTTATTTTCAACAGGAATCTTAATAAAAAGCAAAATACAATAAATTATCTGTGTTTCCAAAGCATCTAAAAACATATTTACCTTCGTTTTTACCTCTACATGATAGATATGGATAGAAGCACCATATTTAACTTTAACGTTCAACGAACCTTGGCATATGTAGATATAACAAAAACCTTTTGTTTTTCATGTCCCATATCAGAAAACAGAGAAAATCCCCATATTTAGCGACAAAACCCGGCCAGTTGTCTCCTTAACAGTAGGATATAAAAATGGCAGTCGCTTTGAGATAAGAAAGGGAAGCACCGCCATCCGTAAGGATTTTACGAGCCTTCTTTGACCTCGTGTTTGGGAGTCACAAATGATGTAATAAATAACCGTTTCTTACCAAAGTTTTTAGTACGGTTTTGGTTTTTGACGTAGAACCATTTGTTATTGATTTTCTTATATTTTTAATTGAGGAAAAAGGTTTTTTTTTTCTCAAGTCGTATGGTGAAAAATAATATTTTTTGAAAAATCATCAAATGATTGCGCTCTGGATGGAGTATTATTCATTTTGGAGCAATGGTGGCCGAGTGGCAACGACCCTGACTTAAGAGTTGTAGGTCGCGGGTTGGAACCCAGACAGGCACATTGCTTTGTATAATTTTTTTTCCTCACGCTCTCAAAAAATTGAAGGAACCAAATATTCGAAGACATGTGACATTCACCAAGCCGCACTGGACCCGTGTGGTGGATTATGGCCCATTCCCCCTCCTAGAAAGGCGGCCTGAGTCCCAGCAGTGGGAACTCATAGCTGTGCTATGCTATGCAATTTAGAAGGTGTGCACAGGAATTACGTGACTTAATTCCATCATCACCTTCTGACCGTCAACCCGACGTACCGCAATGGTCAACCTATATGGTGTTGACATCTCTACGGTCCGGACTAAGTGTTTTGCCTCGTCGTTTATATCGCATACATACGAAGAACTAGAACAATTTGCCTCTGCAGTCTTCCCGTCCGATTAATTTGTGTCTCTTCAAGAATAGAGTGAATCAATCGCTCAGTGCTCTTCATCATCAACGATTGCATCACTGTCTACCATCAGGATCAGGTGGGATCGAAAAATATATTATTGCGTATTGTATCGCAGTGAATAAGCAAGGAAAGACTGGTGTATCAAATTGGGCTGTCTTTATTGCAGAGTTTTATAACACCTTGGTTTCTCTCTTGGGTATCGTAAAGAAAAATGCTTTAAAATATTAACTGAGAAGGCGGGCAATCTTTTCGCACGATTTGAAAATACAAAATATAAATGCTGATTTAACGTATATGAAATGTTCCTTCCCCCATTGTTTACCTGTGCCTATATTCATTTTGTCACAATATGCATTTAATTGATTTGACATTTTGAATGTATTGACATTTAATTGATTTAACATTTTAATTGTTTTGATATTTAATTGGTTTGACAATTGAATAGCTTTGCAAATTATTTGAATTAATAATTGGGGTAATATGTAATAGTATTGTTTAATTTATTTTTCCAATGTACCAATACCACATTTTTATTTTGTAAATTTTTATTTGTAATTTTCAGGGGTAATTGCATCCGATATTTGTACGCCTCCAGGGATAAACCCTTTCTTTTTTCCTAATTAACAAAATCATAATATTTCTAGCCTTTTTGAACTAGCTTGGTTTTTTTTTTTTTTGGTGTCGGCTTCCAATCTGGTTGCAGCTGAATATCCTTATTTTACATGGTGACTGCCCATCAGACCCAGTTACTGGGCAACGATACTCTTTGGATAGACCGATGGTCAGACTTTCTGACGTCTAATTGTCCAAAACGACTATTAACTCTTTGAATGTCGTAATTAGAGACACTATAGAAAGACAATTACCTTATGTCGGACTGTGTAACTTAAGACATTCGAAAGGTTAAAGATCTACGAATACGTCACCCAGGATCAAGGACTTTACGAGCTTTACCTTCCGAGGTTTGGAGTGTCAGTAAATAAACTTAGAAAAGTACAACTAAGTACATAAGAATTGAAAAAATCACATTGAAATGCCTGGAATCGAACAGGCTTATGATGGTATACCAATGGTACCTATACTAATATCAGTGGTTTTATGAATAAAACAATTCTTAACATTTTTAGAACTATATTATCATAAATACAATTAAATTACAGACAATTAAACAAATAATTGTATCTAATATGCCATGCATCATCATCATCAATTTCAGCCGAAAGACGTCCACTGTTGGACATAGGCCTCCCCCAAGTGTCGTTATAACGACCGGTCCTGTGCGTCTCACATTCATCCGATTCTCGCGACCTTCACCAGGTCATCTGCCCACCTAGCGGAAGGCCTGCCAACGCTGCGTCTTCTACATAATTCCATACCATCAAATGATATTATATAGATATACATACATAATCAGCCTTTTTAATGTTCCCACTGCTGGGACTCAGGCCTCCTGTCTAGGAAAGAAAGAAGAAAGAGAAAGAAAGAAAACATGTTTATTTGGCACACAATAAACAAAACAAGCATTAAAACATTAATAAAATATGAAACTTAAAACAAAAAAAAAAAAAACATACAGCAACATTGTCTCACGGTAGTGCCAAATAGGTTCAGTTCAGCATACTGTCAGACAACCGTAGCAGTTGCCTGACGCTGGTTTTCAACTGAACCTTTTAGGGTGAGTAACGGATGAAAATCGTCTTTTGAAATATATAAATGTATGTATATTTTTATGTGTACAAAATTATATGTCGAAAATGTTCAGTGTTAATTGTTTGAGTAATAATTTAATCAATGTCAACAAATTAAATAATAAAAAGGAAAGGAAACTGACCGTAATCACATGGCCCAATGCGGGTTGGTAAATATTTGGTTCTAGGACATGCCGGTTTCCTCACGATGTATTTTTTCACCATTTTGAGAGCTGTGGTGATGAAATAAATTACCTAAAGCAATGCGCCTGGCTGGGTTTGAACCCGCGACCTACAACTCGTAAGTCGGGGCCGTTACCACTGGGCCACCACTGCTCCTAAAATTATATTGTCCCACAATAATTACAGCTTCGTAATTGGCTGTCAATTCGGGTGACAAATGGCTTGCCTATAGTACGATTCCATGTCGCGTCAATTAATGTATTCCTTAAATTAATAGCCTGGAGCGCGTAACGCTATTAGTAACTGATCTTGATATATTATTATTAAACCAGAATGTAATGAAATTAAAATACCCAAAATATAAAATATGTTTGCTGTTTTAGGTGGAAACTTAACTTCTCACTTTATTTTTTCTTAAGACTAGTATGAAGATTTTTATTTTTACATTCAAAATCATTAAAGAATTTCTCCCGCTCTGGGTGGCGCGGGAGGGAGTGTCAGACTTTTACAAACTAAAAACCACAGTGATCCTTAAGTCACCCTTTATTGAGAGGGCTACGGTGACTCCTTCGACTTCACTAACTGGCCCCATCAATTTTGCTGAATCTCTTTTAGGCGTGCGGAGCACAAGGCCCCTACTATGCGAGCTTACTGGACGGTCGGACGGCGAGCTACCTATACCTACCCGCGCCTACGGTGGCCGGTAGTTGTCCTACAACTCCGGGCGCCAGGAGCATCTCTGTCGGAGAGCACCAAAGACCTATATCAAGACCAATGCTTTATAGGACATCAATAAAGATGATATTTAGAACTATGGCAAGATAATCTAGATAATAAAATGGTCTAATGTTCTATTAACTGTTTGTTTTTCTCATGTACATACATGTGAGTTTAAATGTTTGCGAAAGTACGAACGATACAGGATTAAGTGCTAGTGTAGATCAACGTTCTTTTTTCACTCTAAAACCTTATTCCTATAAAATTACTCATTTTCTTCACTCACTTTTATTAATATTTAAAAAAAAATGACTTACGCCTTCGGGCCTGACAGCCGTTCTAATTCCATTTGATTTTTTTTTATTTTTAAAACATAATTACTGTTTCTTTTTTATTTATAACAGGCCTTCGTTTTTTACATAGATTGTAAAAGGTCTCGATGAAAGAGTCTTAACAGCACCTAACTCTTTTTATATGGGAAATCATCCAATGACATCCGCCGTCCTTGGGCGGGGCGGGAGGGTGTGTCAGACTTTTACTGACTTAAAACTCACTACTGTTCCTTTGTTGCCTTCCATACCAGGACCGAGTCTTTCTTTCAGAAGCAAACCCTTGGCCAGTAGCAGTACCTACCTCAAATATGTATTGAATAAATTGGACTGTTGTTTTCAACTTTCACATTTTGGATACCTTGAACGCTATTGCTTCGTTTGTGAGTCACACAAAGCACCTTTAGGTTCACGCTTGACTAGCTCAGCACTAAATCTTTGGCACAAATATTTACTATGTCGCACAAATTCTTCTACAGTTAGTGTTTGTGTATTTCATATGTTTGTCGTTTTAAAATTTTCGTGTACTATAAAGTATAGGTATTCTAAACTGTTTTCGACATATATTAGTACTACTACTACTAGTAGTATTTCGAGTACCAAAACGTACAGGTAATTTACAAACTTAAAAATACTTAACTAATTTTATTATAATGATATACTTACAAACAACTTAACTAATGAACAACTAAATGGATATAATTATACATATACTCACTAAAGGTATTTAATGAAAACAATTCATTTTTTTCATCAACAAATTTACCTACGTCGCTGTCAATAGGAAGTGCCTAGAACGGTGATAGGTATTGCTAAGGTGAGTCTACACTAGAGGAGCCGAACTCGAGCCGAGTTCAAATCCGTGTAGTGTGGACCGACTCTACAGGATCCGAGCACTAGCGAAACTAAACGAATAAAAGCTCGGCTCATGCTCCGTTTGCGCTCGGTTTTTCTAACGTAGACGCATCTCTATGTTGAACTATAATGTGGATTCGCTAACCATAAAAAGGCCAGTACTCTTATTACGTGAAGACTCGACCAGCTGTTTGCTAATATCTCGAAAAACTCAAAGAGTACTTGAATTTTTTTTCCAATCCTGTTCTTCATATAATAATAATTATATTTACGTGACCGCTTTTTATTGGAATTGTTATTGATTTTACTAGGCAACCCAATCCTTGCGTACTAGGATTACTTGATCCTTACTATTGTTAAAGTAGTATAGTACTGTTAAGATAGTACGGTATATAAGTTTTTATGTACCTAACTATCCAAAGTAATATAGATCTTCACATTACCAAAAACTTTTAACATTATAATAAGGGTCTTCACACACAGGCCACCTGCCACAACCACAAAACGCATTCGCATATTTCCTGTAGGTTTCATACATTTTAGGTATACGTATTCTCCGCACACGGTTGACGCCGGTGGCCGTCACACGCTACAAATCGCCGCTGCTCGCTTCTTGTGGCCCGAACTGGTCACTAATGCCATTACACGCCACTCGCGCATTTAAACTTTCTTCGTCAGTGTTCACTATGATACTGAGCGCATAGGTTAAAAAAGTAGCAGTCACTGGCCACATGTGGCTTGTGGCCGCTTCTAGCTTCTTTTACCTAGGGCTATATTTCACCGGGACACCATGGTGGCGCGACCAATCGCCGCTACCAACAAAATGTACACAGCTCTATAGAGAGTTACTCACCTGGTGTCCGTAAAATGCGCAACCAATTTGGTGGCGCGACCAGCTCGGACGTATGGCGACTCTGGTGTCTGTATGGTGTCTAGTTTGGTAGCTTACAGCTATATTTCATTGGGACACCATGGCGGTGCAAATGGTCGCACTGGTTAAATATAGCCCTTATGTAATGCCTCCACACTACCAATATCTTCTATATTATATTAAAAGCTACTTATAAAAGAGCCGGAATATAAAACCTAATTCCAAACTAAAAAAAAACAAATATAAAAACGTAGAGGCGACAAAGTAAAACACTTCGCCTCCAACTCGATAACCAGCTCTCGGCGTAGACCATCAGCTCACGAACGAGACACTCCTGCTACCACAACTTGAATTCTGTAACCTCGAAGATAAGGGTCAATTTGCTTTGTCACAATCGTGCCCTACAATGCGGAATGAGAATTCGAGTGGCCAAACTTTCGGAATTGGGTCGCGGGGCGGTTTAAAAATCGGCACAAGAGAATTGAAGTGAATTTTGGATAACTCTATGTATATAAATCGGATTTTCTCAGGCCTTATATTTGGTCTGACGGTTTATTTTTATAGGTTCGAGCCTTTTTTCTTTCTTTGGAGAAGTCAAGAATTTGTTATTGAATAATTTCAAGGATTCTAGGATTGAATGCGAAGGTTACACTAGAAACATCAATTTCCAAGTAATTTTTAGAGTTTCGAATCTGAAGGGTAGAACAGGACCCTTTAACAAAGACTTCGCTGTCTGTCCGTCTGTCTGTCACCAGGCTGTATCTCACGTATTGTATTTCTGTTGCCGCTTAAACACCAAATACAAAAAAAAAACACAGATTAAAATAGAATAGAATAGAATAGAATAGAATAGACTTTATTGTACACCAAAAAGTAATACAGCTTATACAAAAACTTCAATTTGAAAATAAAAATTTAAGTGGAGTTAGCGCACATTATTCGTGATTTTTTGCTGTTGCTTGCTACAGACGGTACGAAGCCTTTCGTGCGCGAGTCCGACTCGCACTTGGCCGGTTTTTATAATAAAAAAATAAATAAAAATAAAGAGGTTAAGCAACGCTGGACGTGGTCAGCATATGGATGGGTGACCATACTAATATACCGAGTAACGTACATTCCATGCCTCGGAATGTACAAGCCATTGTTCCTAGCCATTATTTGTGGATCTTTGATATTCGTTACAGATAGAAGCCGGAAAACCTGACATCAGTTTTCTAAAGAAAATCGTGTAACCCAATTGCTGGGTTGTTAAGGTCAGATAGGCGGTAGGTCCATGTAAAATACTGGTATAACAGGAAGCCATGGTTAGACAGGAAACAGATCCCAACATAGTTGGAATAAGGTTGGGTAGATGAATTTTTTACATAGCAAAAATGTCAATACTGGACACATGGAAAGAAAATCACACCGGTCCCAAAATGGACAAAAATGGTCCCTATTGGGACGGCTATGATTTTTTTAGGGTTCCGCATACAAAAGGAAAAAAGGAATCTTTGTACTACCACTTTGTTGTCCGTCGGACTATCTGTCTGATAAGAAACTTTATCTCGGGAACGAGTTGACTAAATATATATATATATACTAGTCTGTGGTCCCTTGAAGCTGTTTACTTAATTCACAAACACTTAGGGTGAGTTGCACCATTTAACTATAACGATAACCAAACCATAACCAACCGTGAAACGGCCGCCTATTGGTCAATTCGACGATTTGACAACTGTTAACGGCTTTGTTATCGTTATAGTTAAATGGTGCAACTCACCCTTAGTGACAGTAGAATCTGAGCCTCAATAATATTACAGTGTTGGACTTTTAAATCTCGGTAATCACCCGAGCGTTAAAAATGAAACAATGCATTGAAATTTATACTCAGGCACTAGATGTCTCCCGCGGTTTCACTTGTGTCTTTGGTTTCTGCTCTCGCTCCTATTTAATTGGTCGCCGAGTAATGTTATATAGTTTACAACCTTCCTTAATAATTGGGCTATAATACACTTTTTGAAGTGAAAACTTCTTTAGCGGCGTTGAGCACTTTTTCTGTAATGGGTATAAAATCTTAAACTCGCGTCAGGACACGTGACCTGATCGAAAAAGCGTAAGACGGATGGAGAGTAGACAGCTATCCCTTATCGCGCGTTGTGAAAGGGGGCTAGACGGAAAAAATTCTCACGAAAAATTGTACCGACACTTTTACTGTCAAAATATAAATCCAAGATGGCGGCTGCAAGAAATTATCAACTTTTTCGTCATGGGTGTCGTTTTCATGGTTTTCGAGGGTGTTGAAACCGATGGTACTGTCAAAATATAAATCCAAGATGGCGGCTGCAAGAAATTATCAAATTTTTCGTCATGGGTGTCGTTTTCATGGTTTTCGAGGGTGTTGAAACCGATAGTACTGTCAAAATGTAAATCCAAGATGGCGGCTGCAAGAAATTATCAAATTTTCCGTCATGGGTGTCGTTTTCATGGTTTTCGAGGGCGTGGAAACCGATGGTACTGTCAAAATGTAAATCCAAGATGGCGGCTGCAAGAAATTATCAACTTTTTCATCATGGGTGTCGTTTTCATGGTTTTCGAGGGTGTTGAAACCGATGGTACTGTCAAAATATAAATCCAAGATGGCGGCTGCAAGAAATTATCAACTTTTTCGTCATGGGTGTCTTTTTCATGGTTTTCGAGGGTGTTGAAACCGATGGTACTGTCAAAATGTAAATCCAAGATGGCGGCTGCAAGAAATTATCAACTTTTTCGTCATGGGTGTCGTTTTCATGGTTTTCGAGGGTGTTGAAACCGATGGTACTGTCAAAATATAAATCCAAGATGGCGGCTGCTAGAAATTATCAACTTTTTCGTCATGGGTGTCGTTTTCATGGTTTTCGAGGGCGTTGAAACCGATGGTACTGTCAAAATATAAATCCAAGATGGCGGCTGCAAGAAATTATCAAATTTTTCGTCATGGGTGTCGTTTTCGTGGTTTTCGAGGGTGTTGAAACCGATAATACTGTCAAAATGTAAATCCAAGATGGCGGCTGCAAGAAATTATTAATTTTTCCGTCATGGGTGTCGTTTTTATGGTTTTCGAGGGTGTTGAAACCGATAGTACTGTCAAAATATAAATCCAAGATGGTGGCTGCAAGAAATTATCAAATTTTCCGTCATGGGTGTCGTTTTCATGGTTTTCGAGGGTGTTGAAACCGATGGTACTGTCAAAATGTAAATCCAAGATGGCGGCTGCAAGAAATTATCAACTTTTTCGTCATGGGTGTCGTTTTCATGGTTTTCGAGGGTGTTGAAACCGATGGTACTGTCAAAATATAAATCCAAGATGGCGGCTGCTAGAAATTATCAACTTTTTCGTCATGGGTGTCGTTTTCATGGTTTTCGAGGGCGTTGAAACCGATGGTACTGTCAAAATATAAATCCAAGATGGCGGCTGCAAGAAATTATCAAATTTTTCGTCATGGGTGTCGTTTTCGTGGTTTTCGAGGGTGTTGAAACCGATAATACTGTCAAAATGTAAATCCAAGATGGCGGCTGCAAGAAATTATTAATTTTTCCGTCATGGGTGTCGTTTTTATGGTTTTCGAGGGTGTTGAAACCGATAGTACTGTCAAAATATAAATCCAAGATGGTGGCTGCAAGAAATTATCAAATTTTCCGTCATGGGTGTCGTTTTCATGGTTTTCGAGGGCGTGGAAACCGATGGTACTGTCAAAATGTAAATCCAAGATGGCGGCTGCAAGAAATTATCAACTTTTTCGCCATGGGTGTCGTTTTCGTGGTTTTCGAGGGTGTTGAAACCGATGGTACTGTCAAAATATAAATCCAAGATGGTGGCTGCAAGAAATTATCCGTCATGGGTGTCGTTTTCATGGTTTTCGAGGGCGTGGAAACCGATAGTACTGTCAAAATGTAAATCCAAGATGGCGGCTGCAAGAAATTATCAACTTTTTCGTCATGGGCGTCGTTTTCGTGGTTTTCGAGGGTGTTGAAACCGATAGTACTGTCAAAATGTAAATCCAAGATGGCGGCTGCAAGAAATTATCAACTTTTTCGCCATGGGTGTCGTTTTCGTGGTTTTCGAGGGTGTTGAAACCGATGGTACTGTCAAAATATAAATCCAAGATGGTGGCTGCAAGAAATTATCAAATTTTCCGTCATGGGTGTCGTTTTCATGGTTTTCGAGGGCGTGGAAACCGATGGTACTGTCAAAATGTAAATCCAAGATGGCGGCTGCAAGAAATTATCAAATTTTTCGTCATGGGTGTCGTTTTCATGGTTTTCGAGGGCGTGGAAATCGATGGTACTGTCAAAATGTAAATCCAAGATGGCGGCTGCAAGAAATTATCAACTTTTTCGTCATGGGTGTCGTTTTCGTGGTTTTCGAGGGTGTTGAAACCGATAGTACTGTCAAAATGTAAATCCATGGTGGCGGCTGCAAGAAATTGTTAACTTTTCCGTCATGGGTGTCGTTTTCATGGTTTTCGAGGGTGTTGAAACCGATAGTACTGTCAAAATATAAATCCAAGATGGTGGCTGCAAGAAATTATCAAATTTTCCGTCATGGGTGTCGTTTTCTTCGTTTTCGAGGGCGTGGAAACCGATGGTACTGTCAAAATGTAAATCCAAGATGGCGGCTGCAAGAAATTATCAACTTTTTCGCCATGGGTGTCGTTTTCGTGGTTTTCGAGGGTGTTGAAACCGATGGTACTGTCAAAATATAAATCCAAGATGGTGGCTGCAAGAAATTATCAAATTTTCTGTCATGGGTGTTGTTTTCATGGTTTTCGAGGGCGTGGAAACCGATGGTACTGTCAAAATGTAAATCCAAGATGGCGGCTGCAAGAAATTATCAACTTTTTCGTCATGGGTGTCGTTTTCGTGGTTTTCGAGGGTGTTGAAACCGATATTACTGTCAAAATATAAATCCAAGATGGCGGCTGCAAGAAATTATTAACTTTTCCGTCATGGGTGTCGTTTTCATGGTTTTCGAGGGTGTTGAAACCGATGGTACTGTCAAAATATAAATCCAAGATGGCGCTGCAAGAAATTATCAACTTTTCCGTCATGGGTGTCGTTTTCATGGTTTTCGAGGGTGTTGAAACCGTTGGTACTGTAAAAATATAAATCCAAGATGGCGGCTGCAAGAAATTATCAAATTTTCCTCATGGGTGTCGTTTTCATGGTTTTCGAGGGTGTTGAAACCGATGGTACTGTCAAAATATAAATCCAAGATGGCGGCTGCAAGAAATTATCAAATTTTCCGTCATGGGTGTCGTTTTCATGGTTTTCGAAGGTGTTGAAACCGATAGTACTGTCAAAATATAAATCCAAGATGGCGGCTGCAAAAACTTATTAAATTTTTCGTCATGGGTGTCGTTTTCATGGTTTTCAAGGCTGTTGAAACCGATAGTATTGTCAAAATGTAAATCCAAGATGGCGGCTGCAAGAAATTATCAACTTTTTCCTCATGGGTGTCGTTTTCGTGGTTTTCGAGGGTGTTGAAACCGATAGTACTGTCAAAATTTAAATCTAAGATGGTGGCTGCAATAAATTATCAACTTTTTCGATATGGGTGTCTTTTTCATGGTTTTCGAGGTTGTTGAAGCCGATAGTGCTGTCAAAATGTAAATCTAAGATGGCGGATGTCAGAAATTATCAACTTTTTCGTCATGAGTGTCGTTTTCATGGTTTCGAAGATGTTGAAATAGTGCTGTCAAAATGTACATAAAATAGGATAGTATTTTTTAGTTATATTGTATTGGCTAGACGGAAAAAATTCTCACGAAAAGTTGTAACGACATTTTTTCTATAGTAAGCTATTGTAAGCCGTGCGGCGTGCGCATGTTTCTCTGTCTTTCTCTCTTTCTCTCTCTTATAGAAAGCAAGCCAGAACGGAACTTCGTTCCATCCGGGTGTCCCTTGACACCTCAGTAGTTTTTCGGAGAGATAAACTTTTTAATGTAAAATAATTGTAATAGTTTTAAAGTGTTAAATTTTTAATGTAATATAAATGGTCATGTTTGTGTACGATAGCGCAATAAATGAATATTGTATTCTACCACATAAATGATAGTACTTTTATACTGATAAAGCAATTGGTGCAAAATTATTCCCTAACCATTCCAAAATATCAAACATGCTCAACGTTAATAGTCAAGTTTTCACTTCTACCGGCACTCCCGGAGTGCAACCCGTCTTTTTTTTTTTCAATTCGAATCAGTACTTCCTGAGATAAACATCAAATTCAAGTCATAGTCTTTATTGCAGTACACAATACGTGTTCAAACAAACTCACAAACTTTTTAGCTTTATAATATTTTAATTTATTAAATGCTAGGCTAGAAACATACAAAACTTACATCAAATTGAATTAAAATCATACGAATCAAGACTCCACGTGGTCCCTAATACACTGCACTACTAATCTGGTCCATATCAGACCGCTTATCGCGACGGTCGCTTATCCCCGTCAGTTTGACGTCGAACCCGGCAGTTAAGCCTCTGACAGATCAGTGAGAGTACCTCAGGGAGTTCCCTCTCGAGTCTTTGAATCAAAAGGAACAAGGAATTACTTTGTATGGTTCCAGGAAGATGTGTAGACTATAGACTTCCTTATCTTGACTCATAAAAGCTCTTGATTGAATAGATTAAACGTTCTTGATAAAGGTGTCTCTAAGGGATTTGGTCGAGCGGATGGACAGTCACGTCATTGTTTCGGCTTTATTTTTTTGTAATGAATAGGCATGTTCACAGCTTACATATTAGCAAGTAAAGGTTATATAATATAGAAAAATCTTGTTTCACAGTGTATTTTTTTAATAGATATTTTTTTAAGGCAGCAGTGCTATAAAACAGTGACTTTCTGAAGCCTACTCCTCGGTAACGGCTAGGTCAATAGGTTTGAAAAAAAACAAAATTATAATTTACAACATTATCAAGATATGATAATCCGGCAAAAAAAAAATTAACAACATGATATTTTTTGCTAGTTTTTCCTACTTTAAACGGCTTTGGTCTTTAAAAAAATGTTTACACAAAAAAATTGCTGGTTAAGTGTTCTTCAGAATGTACTGTATTGCATAATCAACCAATATTTCGCAAAGAAAATGGATTCAAAGGGGCTCTATCCGGGCGCAGTTGGCCGGAATTAAATGTACAGATACTCGTATCGCCTCCTAAGCGGCAGTACGATTATGTGTGCATTTAATTCTGATCAGATGTTCAAGGAACTAAACGCCTTAAGGTGAGAAATTGTCCGTTGATTTGTTCCATCCTGCCGTTCCGCCCTAGAGCGGATGAAGTCATTCGATGTTTTCTCAAATTAAAAATAAAGCATTAACTATAGTAATGAACTTTAATACCACACTAAAAATCGTACAGGCGTCGTTCATCAGATTGTAAGTCATACGTGGTTACTTTTCAAAACAAACCACTTAAAAAATTTGGAATACGTTCCTTTTGAATATCAGGATGGCGACTAGCCAATTTTCCTTTAAAAGGTGAAGGTACGTGAGCATATTCGCAAAATGCTGGTAGAATCATTACCGCACTAATTGGTTGGATTTGTTTTTTCAGTACAGCATTGTTTATTTATATGTATGTATCTAAGTATGTATTTACTATTGTATTTGTTTCTCTTCTGTTATGTTTAATTATTAAGTTGCACCTGCCATGTTATGTTTCTGCACCACCCTAAGGTCGACTGAAAGATAATGCCTAAGGCATTAAGTTCGCTTTTGTACAGTTTTTTTTGTGCATAAAGCTTTATATACATAAATAAACAAAGACATTTCAACAAAAAAAACTACGACAGAAACCAGATTAAAATTGTCAAAGTAAGAGGTAACTCGATCTATCTAGCAAGTCTCCACTCACTTAACTTGGCCCTCTGGAGAACGTCACAAACTTCACATGTGAGCAACTGGTAATATAGTTGACAACTCATACTACAGCTTAATTGAGTGGCTTAGCTTTTAACCGAGTAAACTCGGTTTAACTTTTACTTTGTTGACTTTTAATGGAGATAACTGAATAGGTGGATGCGAGATGCATAGGACTGGTCATTGTGGCGACGATTGGGGGAGGCTTATGTTCAGCTGTGAACGATTTTCGGCTGCAATAATGATATCTACACTTCTACACTATAATAATTATATAATATAATAAAGAGGTAAAGTTTGTTTTTTGTTTGTAAAGTACTGGTCCGATTGCTAACAGTTTTTCACCGATAGTAAGTTGCTTTTTTCCTGAGTGAAGTAGGCTATTTTTATATACGCGGGCGAAGCCATGAGCAAAAGCTAGTAAACAATAAAAAAACAACCTTCCGATCTCGAAATCCCATTTCTCGACATCTGTAAGCCCAAAACTGATCATTACAATTCTCCAAAGAGCAACAAATATATCTCATACCTTACGAAATCCACAAAAAAATCAGTCCCCGTTTAAAATCCGTCCAACCTTAATCCCGTACACAATAAACAAAAAGGGCATATTTTTTAATTAAAGCACTTTACGCCTCGTTACTGTAATGTGCTTAAAACCGGCCACATCAGTTACTGTGTCGCCATACCACACTTATCTTCGGCTCGGCCGCCTGTCCTTTCCGCAAATAATTTAAATGTACCCAGAGGCGTAGCTAGGTGACCAAGGACCTGGGAGCAAAAACAAACTGGGGCCCCTAAATTGCTTTGTCAATATATTTAAAAAATATTTTAAAAAATGCAACGCTACTTTATCTTTTATATAAATCCCAAGTTATAAGAAGATTTATCATTAACATGCACACACAATGATATGGAGACATGGTCGTCATTAATATCATCGGCAACGATAGACTAGGCTTTTATACCGATACTGCAGTGGTCACATTATCTGGTTCACTATCACTATTAACAAAAATATTTTTCGTTAAGTTTTCCGTTCATTCAATAAATGGTTTGTTAATCAGGTTTTGGGCCCCCCCGAGCTTGAGGGCCCCAGGGCACTGCCCTACCTAGCCCCTTAGTCGCTACGCCACTGAATGTACCACTTGTGGCTTATTCTCCTCTCACTCAACCTCTTTTCCACAAACTAATTGGATAATTCTTGCGGGATGGCGTGTTAATTATGAAGTTTTTGTACTAGATTTTGCAGGAAATAGGACTATGGAGAGCCTAGATATGTTTTTAGAACATCATATCATGCTTTTTGTGACAGGCAAAGGTGTGAATTTGGCTAGGTTTTTGCTAGGAAAATAAAATAGGACAGTTTCTAGTGGCACGGGGTGGGCAATTGGCTGCTGGTAGGTATTATAGTAGAGGATACGGTTAAGAACGACCTTCACCGGTTTGTTTAATGGATGAAACGTATTTTATGATAAATTTAGTATATTAAATAATATAATGCAGGGTTGCCTGAGAAATTCTTGGCCAAAAATTTTTTTATTTTTTTGGAAAATGCACTGGTGTATTTAACGAATAAATTTAATACCTACTAACCGAAAGTGTGAAGCCTTTAGAACATAAAAATGTTGGGTTGCCTATTTGTTTCTTGGCATAACTATGCGTTGCCAGGTATAAACAGGTATGTATAAAAAGGTGTGTTTATTTTGATATAAAACAAATTCTATATCAAAATAAACGCTGTTTCATTACGAATACGATGTTATAGTGTTGTCTGCAAAAAATATGGTATGAATAACGATTGTGCATTTTTCTACAAAAAAGTAAATTTTCAATTTTTAATTAATAATAGTCTGGCCAGGAATTTCTTAGGCTGGGTACCCCCGTTATATTATTTAATACACTAAATTTATCATAAAATACGTTTCATCCATTAAACAGACCGGTGAAGGTCGTTCTTAATCGGATCTTAGACTATTAGTATGTACAATATATTTTTATATGTATTAGATTTATTTACATAGGTTTATGTTGTACACTGGATTCTACCCTCAAAGACTTGCTGGGAGAAAACTCATTGTTAAGTTTGCCTTCGTACATGAATTGTCAAATCACTGTGTACTATGTTAATTTTTTATGTGCAATAAAGAATCAAGTAAAACACATGGAGAAGAGTAATAATAATATTCCACAACTATCACATAACGCCGTCTAGTCTCAAGCTAAGCACAGCTTGTGTTATGAGTACTAGACAACCGATAAACATATTTATGTATTTCTAAATACGACAAATATAAGAGTGATTTATGACTTAAATATTCACATTAATTTACACATTGTTACATATTAGAAAAGCAAGATTCCCTACCGCGTTTGTCTGTATTATAAACGCAATAAACTATAAACTACTGAACGGATTTCCATGCAGTTTTCATCAATAGACAAAATGGTTAAAAAGAAAGATTTGAGTATATAATATCTCCACATAATAGTAGAGAAAAGCCGAGAATTACCCCGTTTTACTCTAAAACCAGTAAAATCATTTACTGACATAATAAAACACTAAACACACCTCTAAAACCATCACAGAGCAGATTACTCCTTCAAGCACATGAAGCCTAAGAGGCTAATATAAAATACATACCTCGATCTGTGTGGTGTTCCTCTCACCTACAGTTAACTCATGAGTCCCCAGGGAGGGCGGAGTTCCTCCAGTCTTCACGTTAATACGTGTCTGGAGCGGCGAGATTTGTGGAGAGCAGCGAACTCTTTATCTTGTCATTTCAGTTTATCAAATTAAAACTGTGCTTTCTTTGTTAAACATCCCTTACTAATAGTCCTTAATAGTAACAATTACATCATATACACAAACCGGGATTTAAATACAGTTAAGCATGAAACTTCACATTACAGCAGAAACTATTATTGGAAACAAAATATTAATGTAGAAGCACTTTTTTTTCAAGTTTTGTGAATGTGAAGCACCATGGAGCATTTTTATTAGGTTACAACTTATTTGAAATTACGAGCATGGCAGTTGAGAGTTTTTCATGGTCACCCAAATGTCTTCCTGATGGTGGCACGTGTTATTGGGTCATTCGGTTCCCTTCAAAATGGTTGAGCTGAATGGGGCTGATGCACGTATCATGCCCATGAACGGGTGCCGTCGGTTGAGACTGGTCATCTATTAGCTGCCAGTGACTTAATTCAGTTTCTATTTTTAATTACCTTTTTTTTTAAATATATTATTATTAGGTATCTTCTACATTGTGCTCATACATTAGAAGCGACAAGAAATATGTAACCAAGATCTATGTAACTCATAATATGATTTAAAATGAGTGTCCATGGAGTTTCTTGCACGTTCTTCTCCATAGAGATTTACGCTTTGGAACGTGCAATTTAGCTTCACTTTTCTTGGACTGACCGACATTTGACTATTCAAAAATGCCTGCAAATGCTTGCAAATGGTTAAATCTATTAACTCTTTCAGTTTAGTACAAACGGAAGTAACACTAGGCGATTAACTGGATGACGAATTAAGCTATTTGGGTGCAAAATGAAACCACAACGTCATATTCGAAATACTTAAAGTAAACCAAATAATTTAAGCCACCAACCACCAACCAACCATATACAATAGAAAATTATGTCAAACCATTATGAAGATTAAAATGTCAGTAAAACCAATAATTTCATTGCAAATAGTTACAATAATAATAATATGTAATTGAAATAACTCTTTAAATGGCGCATTTAATAACATTAATGCGAAATTGCATTGCGCTCGCAAACCGTCCATAAAGTATTAAATTTACTGAAATATAATTCTCGGTATTTTGTTAAGCTTTTCATGGCCGTCATTTTGTTTGTGTATTTTTACATTGTTGTTAATTTATTTATTTAGGATTGCCAACATTACAGGCACTGGGAATTTACAGGACCATTTTATATAACTATTCAAGTGCTGTAACACTTATAGACAATCACTACATTAATATTATAGAACATTTGATTTTAAAACATATAAAATTAGTAAGTTAATTTTCATTTGTATATAATATTTAGGAGAAAATTAACAATTATTTTTTATTTCGAACAAGGCAAAATATTTTTCATTAAATAATAATACCTACATATATTTTTTAAATGAGATTAGATATTTAAACAAACCTTTTTAGAGTACCGTAGTCAACTAGGAACCCTTATAGTTTCGCCATGTCTGTCTGTCCGTCTGTCTGTCTGTCTGTCTGTCCGTCCTCGCTTAATCTCTGTGACCGTTAGCACTAGAAAGCTGAAATTTGGTACCAACATGTATATCAATCACGCCGACAAAGTGGTAAAATAAAAATTGGAAAAAAATGTTTTATTAGGGTAGCCCCCCTATATGTAAAGTGGGAAGTGATTTTTTTTTTAATTTCAACCCTAACGTGTGATATATCGTTGGATAGGTATTTAAAAATGAATAGGGGTTTACTAAAATCATTTTTGATAATGTCAATAATTTCCGAAATAATCGCTCCAAAAGTAAAAAACAATGTGTGTCCCCCCCTCTAACTTTTGAACCATAAGTTTAGAAAATATGAAAAAAATCTGAAAAGGAGAACTTTATAAGGACTTTCTAGGAAAATTATTTTGAACTTGATGGAAAGGACAGTTTTTGTATAAAAAAGACAAAAGGGTTCTACAAAATAATTTCTGGACTAAGTTTGTAGTATAATCGTAGCAAGCATTTTTTTAAACTCATAAGTGGGTACACTTTATTGTGACGGACGGGAAACTACGAAACCCTACACTGAGCGTGGCCCGACACGCTCTTGGCCGGTTTTTTTCTTTTCCGTTCATAAAGTAGTTGAGCAATAGGCTGCTGCGCTGTATGTAGCGGGTGTTCGATTCCTGCTCGAAACAAATATTTGTAAGTCCTATACATAATGGTTTCGGCTCTAGTTTGTTGTATACGTACCCAAGATACAAGAATAATTACTAATATGTGGACAGAATAACAATAAAAAAAACAGTATCATTTTCTTTGCCAAAACGTCCTGAAAGAAAATACATCATTCAAATATGACCTAAACTGTTTAACTCTTAAAGCACATTTTTGAATAGGGTAGTTTCCAGGGTCAAAATAATTACATTTTATTTAGTCCGTCTTTTAGATTATTCAAAAATAAGGGACAAGTATTTTTTTATTTGTAAATTAAACCAAAAAAGACAAAGATAAAGCCCATTAAAGTTACGTGTAACGTCACGCCGTGCTACATTTTTTCGCACGGGGTGACGTCACACGTTTTTTTACGGCAACTAGCCTATTGAACATACAACATAACAAGTAATATCTACAACAGCCTAAGTACCTACAACCGAACCGATGTAGGTACAGCCTAATTTAATTTGTTACTAGATCCTATCAACAGAGGCAGTATACCCAGTCAGTGTTCAATTTAACTCGCGGCCCCGAGAGTGTTCCAATAAAGTTTACACAAGTAGAACTATGAGCCTCATAGTTGACAACTCTGTCCGTAAACAATTGATCAGTTTTCTTTTACACCACAGCATGAGAAAGTTCTTTTATTTACCAATTTAACTTTTACAGATTTTTGAACTAGACGAAAGCGTTTTTTGTTCGGAAGTAGCCAAATGGAAACGGTTTCGACTTATGAGTCATATATCGTGGGTTTAAGATCAGGAAAACGCTTTACTTTAAATTTATATTAGCCTACATGGGCACCTATAAAACGTCAGAAGCTAGTCATCATCATCAGCCTTTTTAATGATGTTCCTACTGCTGGGACTCAGGCCTCCTATCTAGGAGTGGGAATGGGCCGTAATCCACCACGCGGGCCCAGTGCGGGTTAGTGGATGTCACATGTCTTCGAATTTTTGGTTCCAGGACATGCCGGTTACCTCACGATGTTTTCCGTCACCGTTTTGAGAGCAGTGGTAATGAAATAAATTACACAAAGTAATGTGCCTGGCAGGGTTTGAACCTGCGACATACAGCTCGTAAGATCGGAGCCATTAATTACCACTCTCTCTCAAAAGCTAGTGCACGGTTCCAAATTGTTCATTTCCTACGGAGAAGAACCGGCAAGAACTTTGAATTCTTCTTCATCATCTCTTCGTGTTGATGGACTTCCATTATTTTAATACTGATAAGCGATGATTTAGCCGACGATGGAGTACGCTTGCCTAGAAGTAACCTATTCACTCTTAACTTAAAGACTCATGCTTTAACTGTACGCATAATAAATGTGTTTCCAAAACGCTTTGTACGTATGAGGATGTCCACCATGTACCGGTGGCGCAACGCCGTACGTTTAGTGGTCCGAAAATTTCCATTACCAGTATTTTGCAACTTGTCCCTCCTCCTCCTTGCGTCGTATTCCTCAATGCTGAGGTTCGTAACCTCCCTGCTTCATCACTTTACTTTTTATGGTGTTTTTCCATTTATTCCTGTCTCTGGCGGTGTGAAGGGCCTTGTATACTGTGGAGTCAAGAGCGGTGCGGATCTGGTCAGACCAACGCATTGGGCTGCGCCCGCGAGGCCTTTTTCCATCTACTTTACCAGTCACGATTAGCCTTTCGAGGTTTCCATCGTCTTTCCTTGCAACTTGGACCTAGGTACAGCTCTTTTATTGGCCACGTATAAATCCTGCATATAATTTATTTTATGCCATCAACATTGCCTTCAATTGAAGGACCTCCACATTATGGAGTAAATGGCAAACCAAAAATTTCACCGCATGTGACATCCGCTCGCAAGGCCCGCGTGGTGGATTACGGTGCATTTTCTCTCCCAGAGAGGCGCAGTACCATTAGCCCAACAGTGGGAATATTATAAGGCTAATTATGCTTATTTATGGAAAGGAAAAAGAGGTGTCAATACACTTGTAATTTTATCCTACTTACAAAAAAAAATATAAATTATCCCATTTAAAAAAATAAAATAAAAATGGTCTTAATTTTATTTATCTTAATAGTCTTTATTGCACATCAAGATTAAAAATTTACAAAAGAAACCATATAATATCGCAAGAGGCGATTTCTTCCAGGCTTTAATTTTGTGCTTTTTTATTTCTTTAAATATTTAGGGACTTTTTTAACGTACAGCGTATGTTAGTCCCATCGTACCCTAAGACAAGTATGACATAACAAACGAGATCAATGAATCAGGGCTATAAAGTCGAACAACTTTCTCGCAATCGGAAGTCGGCTTACTTCATATTTGGTAGAATGTACGTAATTTTGTGTTTAGTACTATGAATATGCCAACAATCCAATGTACCTACCAATATACCAAACACATAAGTCATATAAGTTAAGTACTAGTATTTCTACTATTCATAGTTTAAATAGACATTCCATGTACCTTATTTAGAGTATAATTTCAGTACATAACATAGTATTTAATTAATTTCTCTACCATCTATAATTTTTATATCATTTATATTGTGCATCCTAAACGATCTATCATGTCTAGATTATCTAGATTATTATAACCTGGTACACATTGGCAGTGAAAGTGGCCATTGTGTACACGGGTCTTTAGAGCATGGTCTAGCGTTCTAAGTACTAACCTAGTGTTAATTTTTGACATTAGATTTTCCCTTTACAAAAGCGGGCGAGCTCACTGTGTACTTTTAATAGTATAATTAGATACATAATTTTAATAATTTAATTCTGTGTATCTCTCTTTATGCTCGTCTACAGATTTCGCTTATATGCTACGGCGTGGCGGCGTCTGTGTTGATCTCAAGTAAAAATAAGAATAAAAGCATTTTTTCTAGATCATGAGAAGAATTTATTATTGTTTTATGGCAATTGGTATAATATATTTTCAAGAGCACCACATACAATACACACCACACTGCACCCGAGACGAATAAAGGCGTAAGTACACTTGCGTCATTTATTAAATTAATTTTAATTTAGATAATACTGAAAAGAGTTTTGATACTGAAAGAGTTCTGTATTAAAATTCTGCAATAACCGTCGCCATGTATAAAAATATCACGTTTAAATATCAATACTGTGATTACAGATTTGATAATTTGAACGCAATATTTTTTACAATTATATTAAGTATAAAATAAAATCACTTTTCTTGTATGTCTGTATGACTACTTGCTTAGTTCTTCTTAACTACAGAATGTATTAATTTTTAAATAATAAAAAATTAGTCAGATAACTTGACTCATAAAAGCCCGATTTAAAACAAAATTAACATTAAAATCAAAACAAAAATAAATAAAAAAATAAAAATATATTTTTATTAACAAAAGTAAATTAACCTCATGTTATAATTATAAAGTCGAAAAAACTATGCAAAGTAGTCTGGCCGCGGGTATTTTAAAATATTTTATTCGAAGAAAATATCTAAACACCAAAATATGACTGAGACGTAGCAGATTTCGTAGCGACGCCTACACCGTTACGTTGTCGTAGCAAAAAGCGTAGCGGCTACACACTACTTCAGCTTGAAATATGTTTAGTTCTCTGAATATGTTAAAAATCGGTATTTACAAAAGCATCTTAGCTAAGCTTACGTCAGACGAGGCAAGAGTTCTATACATTTATATTACAGTCATTTAAAAGCTGCTTGAAAAAGAATTTAAAAAAAAAAACGACTCGACGTGAATTCACTAAGATTTGAGCGACACGATACTCCTTGGATAGACTGATGGTCAGACTTTCCTGCGTCTGAATACCTGTAACGACTGTCAAAGATCTACAAATGATAACCAACGGCTTTACGTGCTTTTCGAGACATATGGTGTCAGTAATGTCCATGATAAACTTAGAAAATTAAATATAAATTGAAAACTCACATTAGTACTTACCCAGTTTCGAATCCGCAAACTCTTGCATGAAAGACGGGTGCCATAACTACTAGGCCATCACGCCTATATTTTTTAATTAGTACAAAAAAAATGGAGCTCTATCTGTACCCACTACTGATCATATTTGTGTTGTCATAAGTAAAAAAAAACGAAATCGCAAAATTGTCCACGGAGTTTTGTCATAATTTGTAAATTCATAATAGAATCAACATTTACAACAATAGCTACTAGAAAATACTACGCGCAGTGTTTTTCCATTTTGATGGTCATTTATTCATTCATAAATCCTGTATAACATTTCCATAAATTGAGTGACATTTTGGGATATAAACAAACGCTAATAACTTTGCTGTTTATGAATATTATTTATTGAGACTTTACTTAAATTACTTTGCATTACTTTGTGTAATTTATTTCATCACCACTGCTCTCAAAAAGGTGAAGGAAAACATCGTGTGGAAACTGGTATGTCATAGAACCGAAAAATCGAAGACATGTGACATCCACCAACTCGCACTGGACCCGCGTGGTGGATTGCGGCCCATTCCCTCTCCTAGAGAGGAGGCCTGAGTCCCAACAGTGGGTAAATTAAAAAGGCTGACGATGATGATGCTTTAAATAATAACAAAACCTTTTCCAATAAAGCCTTAAATTATTTCTTCTAATTAAAATTTTATAGTGTGTGTAAACCATATGGTTTGAAAAACAAAGATTGAAGTATCTATGTGGATAAGCTTACAAGTACTTAGAAATCAATTCGACAACCCTTCGTAACTCACTGAATGAGCTTGGAATACATATATGTGCTTATCCAAATGAAAACACTTCTCAACACTTCAGGTAGCACTACAAATCTAACGATATCTCAATACAGTCAAGAAGTTCGGATAAAGAAAATCAAAGCATTATTATCTACGAGTACACTATTATAAAGAGGTAAAGTTTGTTTTTTTTTTGTTCGTAGGAGATAATCTATATATGTATGGGTCTAATTGTAAAAAAAATTTCTCCGATAGAAAGCTGTTTTGTTCCTGAGTGACATAGACTATATTTTAAGAATGTGGGCGAAGCCTCGGGAAAAAGCTATAAATAATAATCTTCTTCTTCTTTTCAAGTCGATGTACTCGAACTATTTATTTTTTCTGACAAGTATTTGGCAACCTTAACAGCTTTGTTATTGCCCTCGTATAAAGCCTGACCAGTGCAGGAGGTTACGCAGGATGGGCAGCATAGCAGGTGACGCATGTTCTGTGCAGCGGCTCCACACTGCCATTATGTTAGGGATGGATCGAGGAAGCCCCATTTGGCCAGATTGTTTTACAGCGGCCAACCTAGGTCCTATATGGACCACAAACTTACCTGATGATGTGGTCGACGATGGAGCACGCTTGCCTAAAAGTAACCTAGTCACTTTTGACTTAAAGACCCCTAAGTTGTCAATAATTATTTTTTATTTTTTATAAAAAAAAAAAAAAAAACATTCAATCACTGCAAAAATTTAAAAGGCTTTAAAAAGTAAATTAAATAAATCTATAGTTTAATTTCTAATGCGGAACCCTAAAACAGTACGACCATTGAATTAAAAAATCGTAAACGAATTTTTATCGTTGACTTAATGGCCGATTAATGCGCAGATTAGGAGTGTAGAGGGGCTAAAGTGGCCATACCGGTTATATCGGCCACTGTTACTGACGGTTTTAGGGTTGTCCGATAAAAAATACCTTGTTCGGTTTAACTGTCTTATTTTTATAAACCCATTAGGTATTTGTTGAGAAAAGGAGATAAAGTAAGACGTCCAGAGCTGGACAAATAATAATAATAATATTCCACAACTATCACACAGTGCCGTCTAGTCCCAAGCTAAGCAGAGTTTGTGTTATGGGTACTAGACAACTGATAAACATACTTATATATTTCTAAATACATACATGTTAAAGATAAATTACACCCAGACACAGAACAAATGATCGTGCTCATCACACAAACATTTGTCTTGGGTGGGAATCGAACCCACGACCTCCGGCATAGCAGTCAGGGTCATTGACCACTAGACCAACAGGCCTGTCAAAATTTATTTCCCAAGAGCCGCTGTAATTACCAGTGAGTGACATCTACAGCTGGATATAGGCCTCCCCAAAAACCGCTATAATGACCAGTCCTGTGCGTATCGCATTCCTTGGATTCCCGCTACCCTCGCCAAATCGTCGGTCTACCTTGTGGGAAACTATCCAACGCTACGTCTTCAGATACATGGTCGACTCTCCAGAAACTTTCGGCGCCATTAACCATCTGTTCTGCGAGCAGTGTGCCTTGCCCACTGGCCTAGGACTGTGGGACTTAGGTAGACCATAAACTGCTAAATTCATGCGCAGGATACTTTTACCCGGGAGTACCTATGTATGTTTTTTTATTCTAATCGTGTCGTAGTCATGCATGGTACTTAATTAAAAGACTCGAACAGTCGCATGCGGTTAATGGAAAAATATTTCAGTACAATCATAGATTTGACCCCATCAGACTGCTTAGAGTAACTTTATTCGATCTTTTTAGTGGTTTTTTGGGGTCAAGTTTAATAAAAAAAGAAAGTTTTGAAATCGTCTTCTCGAGTTCTTTACCGTACGTGACTGTCACGATAAAATCTGCCATTTAATTTTAATCCCATGCTGCGAGTAGTCGGCGTTGCGTACAAACTATCTACAGGTCATTGGACTTGCTCAGCTGACGTTTTCTTAAAGAAATTAATTTCGTACAAGCGTAAATTATTACGAGTTTTGAAAAAAAGGTACTTTATTTTTTAATTTTATCTTTAAAATCGGTAGTGTTTCATGTACCGGATCGACCCTCCACGGGATTAAAACGATCAAAATTTAACGGTGTATATATTTTAGATGTGTTATGAATTTGTGTATACATGTAAATACTCGATATTTCCAAAGCTAATCTTCAACAAGCCCTTCAGGCTCTGGGTTGGTCTTAAGAAATAAACATACATACACTCTAAAAATATAACCCTCCTTCTGGCACAGTCGGGTAAAAAAACGAGTAAGCCATTATCAGTAGGATTACACAGTGTCACCAGCTCAGCATACCTAAACTGGAGATAAATCAGTGACCGAGAAATATCCTTATCTTAAGAAATGCTTACTTTGCCCGACGAGGCTATAAAACGCGTAAGTCGACTTACAGTATTTTTCGGTGTGCGTTAAATGGAATGGCCTTCCCGGGTCGGGAAAGAGTATCGCATTAGCCAGTATCTGGGTTTTGAAGGTCAGATAGATTGTCGCCTTTTAATATATAGTTATTCAGCTGCATTTTCCTATTGAAAAAATGCTATGATATTATATTATAGTTTGCATTTTTATTCTACCCATTACTCTCCCACTGATTGCAAAAGTGTCTCTAATCAGGTACTGTCCCATAGTTCAAAAAAACCTACCCGATGACAGACAATCTTTTCCAGTATAGGTATGCTGTTTGTTTGCATAATTTTGAATTTGTTTTCAGTTTGCATTTTTATTCGCTAAAAATTAAATTTCTTCTTACTTAATGCAAATATAGTAATAATAAAATATTATAAAGCTGAGAATTGTATTTGTTTGTTTAAATGAGCAAATCTCAGGAATTCCTGGTACGAATTTTAAATAATTGTTTAGTGCTAGATAACCCATGCAATGATAAAGGCAATGGAAGGCGAACGTAACGAAGATGCGGTTTGTTTTTCCAGTTGAAATCCCAGAGGACAGCTAGTATTAAATACATACTGAAATCATCAGAAATAACAGACAACAGAAAATATACAAACTAGAAAAAATAAACAAACACACACTATTAAAAAGCTTTAAAGAAAAAAACATTTAAAATAGCAAAAACACGCCTCCTCACGACGACTCATAGAGCACTTTTTCGAACTCAGAGTAGGCGTAACTTTAAGTACCATTACTACACACTAGTAACTTAAGGCTCAGCACACACTGGCACGGAGTCGAAACGTTGTATTGTGACGCGTCGTGTCGCCGTTGCGACGTGGTGTCTTACGTGAAGGCGAACGCGACGCGATTGGGCGTTATTGGAACAAACAATTATCGCGGTAGCTTTCGTGACCAATCACACGTTAGAGCGGTGCAGAGATGAGCTAAGCGAAGTGGTCGAGAACTGTTGGTTTGATAACTTTTACGGTGCGGTCATTTGTTTTATATAATTGGTGGCTACGGCAGCAACTTCGCGCGGACCTAAGATAAAGCTCCTACGTGTCGTAGCCACGCTACACGCGTTGATAACGCTTGAAGACTACCTTAGAAGCCTGGACTCGAAGACCTGCTTGCTGATGCACTAAAAATAGAGAATGTCGCGGTCAATTCACGTGAACCGCATTGGATCACTTCTCAACCACAATTTCGTCAAATCGGCCACACAGGATGCCGCTTTAGAGTCTAGCCCCCCTAGCCAAGTTACAACCGTTTCGCTTGCGCCGAACGCTTCGAGTTGACCTTGCTGCCAATTCTTTTGTTCTGACCACGTGACTGAGCGGTAAAACGACGTCATTTCCGTACATTTGAAGCTTTCTACAAGCGTTAACTATTGCAGATTAGCAACTTGGCTAGGGTACATAGTCGCACTACGACGCGCGTCGCTATGCATTGTAGTTGAAAAACAAGACGTGACGCGACGTTTTCTTTCTGCGTTAGTGTGGGTTTAGCCAATACTTACTCGAGGAAATGTTCCTGACTTAGATCTCCGTTACTGTTTCACTAAATTAAGAAGGCCTATCCTGTCTTGAAGGCTTTTATTCAGCTCAATTTGCGGTCTTATTCTGTACGTGTAGAATCTGGAAAGTAATAACGACGGTTGAAAGGCAAAATGATCTAAGCGACATAAAGTAAACTTTACAAAAGTGAACTCAATATTTTAACTTTAAATCACTTTTTTATATAGTTTACTCAATGTCGCTTACACCATTTTGCCTTTCAACCGTCGATAAGTTCTTTGAAAATTAAAATTCAGTGATGATGACGTAAAATAATAATTACTTAATTATTATTAAAATAATAGTTAAGAATTTATTATTCTTATTATGTTAAAACACATAAAATTCTTTGTTTGGCAGAGGTAGGTAATTTGATGGTATACTTATTATAAAAATTATGTCGCTAATAGAGAGCTATCGCTATGGCGCAGTAGCGATCCCATGTACCCGTTCTCCTGAGAGAATTTTTGTTCCTCATCTCCACTTTACCTGTACTGGCCAGGTGTAGTAAACACTGACGAAGAACAGCCCCCCTAGCCAAGTTACTACCGTTTCTATTCAGTTGGCAATGCCCCCGAATCTTTTGTTCTGACCACGTGACTGAGCGTTGAGATGACGTCGTTCCCGTACATTTGAAGTTTTCTACAAGCATTAACGATTGCAGATTATCAACTTGGCTAAGGGTACAGAGTTCCCATCTCTATTTTGCCTTTATTGACTGACTTGAGTAAAGATTCGCAAACAAAGGTGTTCGGGAGAAGAATGTATAAGCCAATAAGATGATAATAGGCCTTTCAAAGGACCCCGAGGCCCCGAGATGTCTTATGACACTAAAATAAATGTAGCTTACAATCGCGTTACAGCTCTATGTACATCCCTGCTTGGGCGGAGCATCGCCGTGCCCTCGTGGGGGCGATCGGCGGTGGAGACCTCTCGCGTCGGGCCTTGGTTGAGGCCATGATCCGGAGCGAGGAGGAGTGGCAGGCGGTCGCCGACTTCTGCGAAGCAGTAATGCTCGCAAAGGAGGAGGCCGAACGCATCAGGCAACGGCGTTATCGCCGCCGCCGCCGCCGCCGCCGCCGGGATTCTGATCCCGATTTCCGGCCACCGTAGGCGCGGGCTTGCGGACAGTGAGCAATGGGTAGCTCGCTGTCCGGCCGTCCGGTAACTGTCCGGACCAAGCCCAAGTCGTCGACGGCGCGCACTGTTCCCGCGCGCCTCAAGGAGTTGTCAGCAACAGCAGGGACCCAGCCGGGTCGAAGCCTACTGGGGCCAGGGGTATCCGTAAGGGCGCTCGAGCCCCGGTATGAAGGCTAGAAGGAACGGGGTGGGTCTTTTAGTCAGTAAGAGTCTGACACTATCTCCCGCTCCGCCCAAGGGCGGGGGATGTCAATGCATGATTTTTTCCCACCATAAAAAAAAAAAAAAAAAAAAAAAAAAAAAAAGCTCTATGTACATATATATAAAAAAGTCAGAAAAAATATTAGAATATACAGAAACAAAATTATTCCCGTCCAAAAAGATCGATACCGTATCGTAAAACAATTTGCTTTTAAAACGATATACCGATTAAAGAGGTGTTGAAATATCGGCTCGGATTGGCGATACACGATCGGTGCCATGATTGCTTTGTGAACCAATTTACGGCTCCAACCACAGATCAAGGAACCGCCGCTGCGACAGAAAGAAAAGAAAATATATTTATTTATGTCTCATATAACTTATTAAAGTGACAGTTACGGCCCAACCGAGATTCTCACTAGATTTCGATTTTGTTCATGACTCTAATATAGCACTATCTTTGAGGTTAATGCTTCGCGCATGCGCGGGGAGCTTTCTGTGGAGCAGTAATGTTAGCAAAAGAGGCGGCCGCACGCGTGAGAGAACGGGAATACTCACGCCCCAGCTGCCGAGACTCTGACCCTGAATACCCGCCGCCGCGCCGTAGGCACGAGCAACGGGTAGCTCGCCGTTCGGCTGTCCGGTAACCGTCCGGAACGCATCTGAGTTTTTAATGGTGTGTAGCGTAAAGGGTTCTCGCGCGCCTCAGATAGATGCCAGCAAAACCAGCAAAACTTTTGAAATTGTTATCTGTGGTCCTGGGACGCAAAGGGGAACTGAAGGAAGGTGATTTTAGTCAGTAAAAGTCTGACACGCCTTCACGCTCCGGCCTAGAGTGAGAGAAGTTATTGGATGATATCCCACATAGAATTTACAAAAAAAAAATTGTGTTATAAACTGTTTCGACATCTAGTATATCTTCATGCATATTCCCTATTCTACCTATGTCAGTGTATGCCGAGGCGTCTATGGTGTCTGTGGTCTGTGACTCTTCCAGAGTGTGATTGTGTTCCGTGTCTCGAACCAGCGGGTTTTTTAATTACACAGCTACTGTAGACTCGGTATTGAATTATTTTTTGGAGATTAACTAATGCAATTACCGTTTGTATATCGTATTAGGTGTGGGGGCGAGAGGGCGAGACAGATTTTTACTGACTAAAACCCACGCTTATGTTCCTTCGTTCCCTTGCACTCCAGATCCCCAGATTTTCCTTGCAGAAGCGAACCATGGCTCCAGTAGGCTTCGACTCTGCTGGGCCCCTACGGTTTAGCTGATAACCCTAAGAACTCTGAACACTACGCGCCGTCGACGAACGGTCGAACGGCGAGAGCTTATCTGGGTAATAAATAAGGTACAATTGCCACAAAAGATCTTGAGCACTGGCTTCAAGTTGCGCAGAAGTCAAAAATCGGGTCTCTTTAGGTGGTGCGACGTGAGACGCGGGGGCGGGGAGCGTCAGTGATTGGCTCGCCAACGTATGGAATGCGCAAAGCGATCCCCACTCTGACGCCGAGCGCTCAAGCTCCTTTGTGGCAACAGGTACAGATGCCACAAAGGATCTTGAGCGCTCGCTTGAATAGATTTCATAGAGTTTCGATTCCCGTACAAAACAAATATTTGTATGGCTACCAGACAATTGTTCCGAGTTTACGTGTCTTGCATAAGTATATGAATTTACATGTTTCGAAACTAATCCACATTACGAGAGTAGTTCCTACTGTGGGCTATGACAAAAAAAAAAAAAACGAATTTTACAAATTGTTTAAGATTTAAAAAAAAAAAAAAAATTGTGTTATTTTTTACAGTACAATAAAGTTTATTCTTTTCGATTTTCCTAGGTAAGATCCTGGTTTATCTTTAGATCATCCTAGATCATTGAAGTTGAAGTGACTATAGAATTTATTGTATCCCAAATATAATTAAATACAGTATATCCACACTATATATATTATTATATATATATTTACACCGTTAAATTTTAATCGTTTTAATCCCGTGGAGGGTCGATCCGGTACATGAAACACTATCGATTTGTAAAGATAAAATTAAAAAATAAAGTACCTTTTTTTCAAAACTCGTATTAATTTACGCATGTATGAAATTATTTTTTTTAAGAAAACGTCAGCTGAGCGAGTTCAATGACCTGTAGATAGTTTGTACGCAACGCCGACTACTAACTACAGGTCACTGAACCCGCTCCTGGCTCCTAGTCTGTTTGCTAAAATTCTTTCACCGATAGAAAGCTGCTTTATTCCTGAGTGACATAGGCTATATTTTATGTACGCGGGCGAAGCTGCGGGCAAAAGCTAGTGATTAATAAAAGTACCTACTCTATCTCCTCAGCACTTCTTTCACCTACGGGAATTGAAAAATAATACTCTGTGTAAATGGAAATATTTGACAAATCCAGTTCCAGTTAGATACCTACATCCCTCGTGGGGGCGATCGGCGGCGGAGACCTCTCGCGCCGGGCCTTGGTTGAGGCCATGGTCCGGAGCGAGGAGGAGTGGCAGGCGGTCGCCGACTTCTGCGAAGCAGTAATGCTCGCAAAGGAGGAGGCCGACCGCATCAGGCAACGGCGCTCTCGCCGCCGCCGGGATTCCGATCCCGATTTCCAACCACCGTAGGCGCGGGCTTGCGGACAGTGAGCAATGGGTAGCTCGCTGTCCGGCCGTCCGGTAACTGTCCGGACCAAGCCCAAGTCGTCCACGGTGCGCGCTGTTCCCGCGCCCCTCAAGGAGTTGTCAGCAACAGCAGGGGCCCAGCCGGGTCGAAGCCTACTAGGGCCAGGGTTATCCGAAAGGGCGCTCGAGCCCCGGTATGAAGGCTTGAAGGAACGGGATGGGTTTTTTAGTCAGTAAGAGTCTGACACTATCTCCCGCTTCGCCCAAGAGCGGGTGTTGTCACTGGATGATTTTTCCAATCGAAAAAAAAAAATATTGGTACCTACATACATATCGTCACCCTCCCAGCTAACTGTCGTAACTAGCAATTGATATTTTTCCAGGGCGACCGTTTTTCGGTCGGGCGTTAAAATCATATTCCTGTAGTTGCGTTGGCTGTAGCTTTATTAATGAATTAATAATTTTTTTTATATTTATCTGGGCATATTCTTTTAGTTAATAGTAGCCCTAAATTACGAAGGTAATGAGGATATTTTTTCCCTTCTTTTACACTTTTGCAAAACGAAATACTTGAATATCTTCTAAACGGTAAACGATACAGATATGACGATTAGAGAGAACTTATTCGAAATAATTTTATGAACACATTGGTAATATCAGTGCAGATACGCCAGTTTGCGAGATACGACAGTTAGCGGGGAGGGCAACGATATATGTCCAGCCGGATAGAATTCAATCTTTCTTTGATTTTACTTATTCAATTCATAGTATCAAAACTTTCTTCATAACATAACAAAACTTTATTTCCACTTTAAATTTTAAATACTACGTCAAGCATTAAATTACATTTTCTTCCCCATTTGTCTTGGCACGATACAGCTCGTTCATTACAAGTGGTTGTTTCTCACAATGACCAGCAAGAATAATAGAAGCGATTGCGCCTAATGACCGGCCTAAGTGTGTTTGTACATTCAAAGTTCAAATCGTGTAAATTAATTAGATCGTCATTCGTTTTTGTTTGGCTGAGCTCTGAACGTTTTGTGGGACAAAAGATCTTGAATGTATTTTCTTTAATAGATATATTGAACTAGCTTCTGCTGGCTGCTTTGCCCGCGTGAAATTAGGGATCACAAGAGAACATACTCCCGGGTTGAAAATTATCCTATATGCGGATAGCACACAACAGCCGTACTCAAAGTGTGCTCTGCGGAACCCTAGGGCTCCGCAGAGCCACTTTTAGGGCTCCGTGTAGAAAGTACAAAGACCAGGGCATGAGCCCATGACTTGTTAAAAAACCAAGCGGGCGAGCGGGAAAGAGGGATGGAGCTATACACTATAAACCCTATATAGCACCATCTCTTTAATAGTTCGGTTTAGGTCGTCAAATGGATCGTCTTATGAGGTCGTGGTAGGGTCTCGAAAAAGGAGTGTCATACCTTGCATTAGATTTTACTGTAGCTCATTCAAAGTAAACATTGCCCGTAAACCGTTTTTTTTTTCTCCTTCAAATATTTTGCCTTCCAATAGGGTTCCGTTGGAAATTGTGTTTGAGAACCGCTGGCATACAGCATAAGACATGGTCTACCCTTGTGCAAAATTTGCTTCATGTCCGTTCAGACATTCAAGCGTGAAGAATTAAAGAACTTAAAATTTTGAATATACACACACTCACTTGGCAGAGTGTCAAGGCCTGTATTTTATAACATCAGGTTCCTACCCCTTAACATTTTCTTTTTCTAGATTATCTAACTGGAATCTACCAGCAGCTTCACTTGCGTGAAAGTAGGTTTATTCATACAAAATTTGGACCCGTATTTCATCTCTTACGGGTATGAATTTTGGAAAATTATTAATTATTTTTTAAAAGAAAACTCTGTGTAAAATTCCAAGGTTCTAGATTCAAAGGTTTAGACTGAGCGTTGATGAGACAGTGAAGGAGTCAGGACACAAAATGGATAGGTACAGAAGACAATCTCATGTATGTACTTCACTTTTTATACCTACGCTCGGTGGACGCACACTAATGAGCGTTTAAGCCGGAACTGTTCGACGAGTGAGCCGAGACGCGACCGAGACATCGTGTCTGTGAGCGGTGTCTATGTGTGCGTTGCTCGAGCGCGCTTTGTATGTAGATTGACTTCTGTACCTATCTATTTTGTGGTCAGAACTTTGACTTGTATGGATAAGAACACGGGAACAAGGGAAACGTGTGCACGATGATACGCCACTAGTAAAAGGTGGACAGCCTCCCATATGTTCAAAACGTTTTAAGAACACGTATACCTACTCGTATTTCATCGGAAAATTGCAGATTCTCTATACGTGTATTAAGAAAAAATTGTTTTGAGTACTATAAATTATACCCCGTTAAATTTTGATCGCTTTAATCCCGTGGAGGATCGATCCGGTACATGAAACACTATCGATTTGTAAAGATAAAAAATAAAGTACCTTTTTTAAACTCGTATTAATTTACGCATGTAAGAAT
This sequence comes from Mythimna ferrago, assembly GCA_910589285.2. Classification (NCBI taxonomy): domain Eukaryota; kingdom Metazoa; phylum Arthropoda; class Insecta; order Lepidoptera; family Noctuidae; genus Mythimna; species Mythimna ferrago. Next base: position 21,695,203 of record OU342688.1, on the reverse strand, counting down.
ACGTCAGCTGAGTGAGTTCAATGACCTGTAGGTAGTAGTTGGCGTTGCGTACTAATTAAAGTTTGCAACATGAACCATGTCTTATTTAGAAAAGAAAAAAAATTACAATTCCTCAGGTCACGATATTGCATTTTTTTGGTGACATTTATATAATATACAGATGTGCTGACAGCTTAATATGTTATGCAACAAAGTATACAAACAATAGGTATGTTTTTAGTGAGACATTTGCATCAGAATAGAGTCATATTAAACATTAAAATAAAAGACGAAATTCCCCACAATCCCCATATTGTCCATATGAAACTTTCCACTTTTAACAAGAATAAAGACGGTTGCTAAAGTCTGGCTCTCAATTACTTTGTCCTCTATTGTTCGACGCCAATCTTCGTGGCAGACAGAACAAAGGCGCATCGTCCACTGAGACCATTGTGTCTTGTGCGATTATTAACCAAAATGTTGGGAAATGTGCATAGATGTTACGAGTATGTTGGAGATTTTCATTTGTTTTGGGATGTTTGGTAGTGTTTGTAGTTAAGAGGGTCCGGACGCTATCTATATATTCCACATTCCACAACTATCACACAACGCCGTCTAATCCTAAGCTAAGCAGAGCTCGTGTTATGGGTACTAGACAACTGATAAACATACATATATATTTCTAAATACATACATATTATAGATAAATTACACCCAGACACAACAAATGATTATGCTCATCACACAAACATTTGTCCTGGGTGGGAATAGAACCCACGACCTCTGGCATGCAGTCAGGGTCACTAACCACTAGACCAACAGGCCAATCGAAATCTATCGTCAACATGCGTTGGGTTTAACGCCCCGTTCACGATCATAATCTTGCCACTGTGAGCGTTAGTTAAGCGTGGGGCGAGCGGTATAATCAAAAGTATGAAAATGTTTGAAGAACGCCACGAAACGCCACTCATTGGGCCCCGCGAACGCTTACCGATGCCGCCCCCGCTCCCCGCGCCGCTCGGCGCTAAATCTTGTCTTTTCATCCAACGCAATGTTTGATAAAGAGGAAACGCGAAAAAAAGCCTTTAAACTCTGTTAGTATTCGGTAATACCGTCATTCACTATTTCACAAAACCTGTCTCAAAAAAATCGTGCTTTTTTAAAACAAAAAATTGGGTTTCTTTTTCCTGTCATTCAGTAGGTATCTTGATTAAAGTAAATTCTATAGACATATATTTTTGATTTTTTCAAGTTACGAGTACATTAAGAACGGACAAAGTTCATGCAAAAAACTAACTATTGGATTAGCTTTACAAAATCTTTTAGATAATAACCACAAGATATTTTTGTAGCCAAAATATCTAAAGAAAGATATGTAATAACGTCATAATCACGTAATAAGAGCGGTTGTAGGGAAATGTTCTTCGGGTTGGACGCTCTTAAGAGGGCTTTGTAACTGACTTTGCTAGTATTTTTAATTAGGGTTGCCTTTTTTGACGTAAAACAACCTACATTTTTTTTTTTTTTGAGTAGAATACGTTTTGAAAATTGCTTCATTATGGGTGGCTGTTCAAAAAACGAATGATATCGAAATTGTGGGGAACTGAGATATTTTTTTAGGTGGTAAAATCGTCCAATGACATCCCCCGCTCTCGGGCGGAGCGGGAGATAGTCTCCGACTTCTACTAACTAAAAACCCACCCTGTTCCTTCTTTGCCATTGTTCCAGGGCCTCTTGGAACAATGGCAAAGATCTTTTTCGCATCACCCATGGTCCCAGTAGGTAGTTATCGGATGGTCGGATGGCAAGCAACCCATTGTTCACCGTCCGCAAGCCCGAGCTTAAGGTGGCCTTACTGCTTCGCAGAAGGAGGAGATATCGCTGCCGGTGGTGAACTGAGATGGGAAATCTTCGTTGAATTTCTCGCGTATTTGACAGAGGACAAGTCAGATTTTTACTGACTAAAACCCACCCCATCAGTTACTCTTTGCTTTCTAGGGCCAACGTACGACTCTTTCGAACCATCTGCAGTCTTGGCAGGCATCAGCCTTACTGAGCCCTTCAGTTTTGCTGACATCTCTTTAAGGCGAGCGTGAAATATAACGAGCTTGACTCAGGCTTGGTACCGGACGGCCGGACGGCGAGCTACCCGTCGCTAGTCGTCTGCAAGACCGCAAAGATACAGTACTTAACTTTAGAAGCAACTTTCACCATGAGATCCCGCTGGAACTCTGTCCGCCACGCCGAGACTTGTCGGGGCAACGGAGTTTCGCCCCGGCGTTGCAACTCCACATGCAAATCGTGCATGCGTGCAAGGACTCTTGCCTCCAGATCCCATGGTGGCAGGCCAGTAAGGAGGCTCGCCGCTTCGTTGGAAACCGTGCGGTATCCCCGCACCATCCACTGGCATGCGTTCAGCTTGGCCGCCGGTCGCTATCGCAGCGACGGCGCCCATACCGGTGCTTCATAAAGGGCCATGGACCAAATCATACCGGTAAAATGATAGAGCCTCCGGCAGGAAGCGTCCGTAACCCCAAATATTAATTAACTAAAATAACAATATAAAAAGACCTGTGCGAATTAAAAAGACTCCTATCTCAGCATATGCAGCGGCTTACCGCTTTTAAATTTAATTAAATACCGCAACCAATTCTGGTTGCGGTATTTAATTAAATTTAAAAATAACCAGCACTGATAGGGCCTGTGATACCATGGGCACAATTACGTAACACAGACTAAAAAAAAAGTTACATGGCAATATCGTTTCCAGAAATTCGTCAGGTGAGATACTTAGCGGTCAAGCGCAAACCTATTAACAATTAAAAAAAAAAATTAAAGAGTTTTTTACAATTTTGTAAGCAGCTCAATCTTGCCCTGCTGCTTGCAAGCTACGCACAGCAACAAAATCTTGCGAATTCAGTCAATCAGCTAGGTCCGAATTAAAATTAAAATTGGGAAAATAAAATCCAGTTGCATACTCGACAAAATGGCATAAGTACCCATAAGTACTCTTCATAGATAAAACAAAAAATATTGTTATTACAAACCCTTATTTTCGCAATGATATGCAGTTGGACATAGGCCTTGGTCCATTATCCCTGTGTTTTTCGGGTCCACAGAGCGCCAGTTTTGCGGTAATCATGTCCTGACCAGTGCCGTTTAAGTTGGGCAGCCTGTTGTGATTAACAATTTGAATTTTAGAGCGTGCGTGATCAAATAATTTTAAGCAAAACGTTTTGGGAACACATTCATTGTGCGTACAGCTAAAGAGTGAAATTCCCTGCCGAAATCTGTGTTTTCTGATGATGAAAGAGTGAATTGCTTACTTCTAGGTAAGCGTACTCCATCGTCGACCGCATTGTCGCTTCCCATCAGGTGAGATAGCGGTCAAGCGCAAACCTATGAACAATAAAAAAAAAATACCACAATACAGTTATAATGTGCAATTTTTATTTATTATAATATACTTTATTGTACACCTCATAATAGGGTAGTTTCCAGGGTCAAAATAATTACATTTTATTTAGTCCGTATTAAAGATAATAAAAAAATATTGGACACGTATTTTTTCTTTTTTTGATTAAACAAAAAATAACAAAGATATAGCCTATTAAAGTTACGTGTGACGTCACCCCGTGCGAAAAAATGTAGCACGGCGCGGCGTGACGTTACACGTTACTTTAATGGGCTATCTTTGTCATTTTTGGTTTAATTTACAAATAAAAAAAATCCATGTAGGTACCTTATTTTTGAATAATCTAAAAGACGGACCAATTACATTTTTTACGGCAACTAGCCTATTATAAAAAATCAATCAAAACAAATCAATCAATCCACTTTTTTACCGACTTTCAAAAATCAATTTCTATCTGATTTTTTTTATGTACTTTAAACCATGACGCTGCCACGCAACACCTATTACAAATTGTTATATATATCAAACCATAACAAACTCTTCAAAAACTTATAACGTCAATGCAAAGTAACTTAGCCTAATCGAAATTTATCTTTGCCTACAGCACGGCAACGCGACAACTTCAAGCGAGACATCCGTCGGGACGAACACAGCTACAGCAGCGCCATCAGCCGGGCCCAGCAAGGCGCCGCCCCAGGCTGCGAAGTTCCGCCATGGTCTGCTGCAGCTCATGATACACACGATCGATCCCATGCATGACGGTGAGTTAGGTACGCACGCGGCTTTGCCTACACTTACACCTATGCTAAATAATGTTTGGGTGGTTGATGATAGTTTTTTGGCTAGGAAACGAGATATTTCTGAACCTTTTACCGTCCCTTCTTCTTCGTGCTGAGGTCCTACCACAAGCTCTTAACACGATCTATTTGACGACCTGAACTAAATTGTTAAAGAGATATAGCTCCAACCCTCTTTCTCACTCGCACGCTTGACATTTTAACACGTCATGGTAAGGCCCGTGATCCCATTGCATAAAAATAGCATAATCAGCCTTTTTACTGTTCCCACTGCTGGGACTCAAGCCTCCTCTCTAGGAGAAGGAATGGGCCGTAATCCACCACGCGGGCCCTGTGAATGTCACATGTCGTCGAATTTTTGATTCTAAGACACGTTTTCCTTACCATATTTTCCTTCACAGTTTTGAAAGCAGTGGTCATAATATACAAAAAAAAATTAAAACACCTACTTGTCTATGTTTAATCCCTTGATCTCGTCTCGTGACTCGCAAGTCGGGGCGATAATAACTAGGTCACGAATGCTCTTAAAAAAACCATAACGTCTTAGAAATAGGTCATAGTTAATGAAATTGTCAAAAAATCCTAATCTCAACTCTGCCTATCCAACTCACTTGAATAATCAAGTTCCAACTCTCCGATTCCGTACAAAATCCAAACCCAATTATTTCACAGTATTATATAAAATAGCCAATTTATCATCAATTACCCAAAGTTAACTTCATAACAACTGCCTTACGTGAGCAAAGTCTTGCCACGCAACCATAACAATTAAAACAACAATCAATTAATGAAAAAAACATTTTTCATTCGTGTGTCGCTTGCATTACTCACATAAGTCAGGGAAATTGTTCCAACAATATTTTACTAATGGTACAAAAACGGATCCGGACGGTATGTGGTACAAAAAAAACGGTTCCGAATTAGGTCAAATGAGAACGCACGTACCTAAAGTTACAGGGAGGTACGCACTGCGCTTTGCAATCACTAATGCTGCGGCTGCTGAAAATTTTGAGCTCCTACAAAGTTTTATGGAGCTCTAGTGGTACTAAAACGGATCCCAAACATACTTGCGATGTTGTCTGGGCCAATTTAGAAGCTTATCGATGCAAAATAGAATCCCGCTTGATTCGTGTGCTATTAGAAGCACAAGCATCGATCATATACATAACCTGCAATATTGTTCGTTTTTTATTATGATTATTGTGTTGTTTTTGTGTCTGTTTTTAGGAATTTTCTTTAGAAGAATATTCACGTGTTGTGTGTACAGGTATGGGGAAAATTGTAAACAATACAAAATATCAAACTGCTTAACGACTGTTGTTAATAGGCAAACGTGCTCCATCATCGATCATATCGTCGGTTTTAATATCATCAGGTGAGATAGATAGAGAGAGAGAAAGAAAATGAATTTATTTGTTACAACACAAAGCACATATAGTTAGGTAAATTTAGGTTAGTAAGCGTACCCGCACACGGGCCTCAAAAAAATGCCGCCACAATAAAACGCTAGAAGCGGCCACAAAAAAAAGCTAGAAGCGGCCCCAAAAACAGCTTAAGCGCGCGGCACCTTGTATCCAGAGAAGCTTGAAGCCGCTTCAAGCGTCTTTTTGTGGCGGCACCGCCGCACACGAGCCACAAAAAAGGCCGCCTCAAAAAGAAGTTTGAAGCGGCGTTTTTTTGTGGCCCGTGTGCGGGAACAGTTAGGTTTCCTGATAGCTACAACTTAGGGGTCTTTAAGTCAAAAGTGAATAGGTTACTTCTAGGCAAGTGTGCTCCATCGTCGACCACATTATCACTTACCATCAGGTGAGATGGTGGTCAAACGCGAGTATAGAGAATAGAAAAAGAGAGAATAATAAAAGATAAAAAAAACACCAAATAAAAAAAATAGAAGCAAAAATACAGTTATGTGCAATTGAGGCACGTAATTGTATTTGCACCAAAATAGGTACAATTCAACATGAATTCTACACCACTAGCCTGTCGCTGGTTTTCAACTGAATCTACGGTTGTGACGCAACGGACGTGAAACAGTTTTGTAGTGTAATAATGTATAGCGGTAATGCGTACTTAAATAATACAATCCACTAAAGATAGTGGTAGAACGCGAGTTTAGGAATAATAAAAAGACATCGACTAGACCAGGTATTTCAGTTCCCATATCTTAGGATAAAGATCTTATAAAGCAAACACACGGCCATCGCCATCCATCACATTGATGGATGTGGCCGACTGTTCCATGTTTACATAGCCACCGTCTTACGAACCAACCATTAGGTTTGCGTGAGACACTTAATTTATTACAGACTATGGAGTAACTAGCGAATTGCCTCCTTGCGTCGTATTCCTCAATGCTGAGGGTCGTGACCTCTTTGCTTCATCACTTAAACTTTTATGATATTCCTCATTTGTTTCTGTCTCCACCGGTGTGAAGGCCATTGTACATCGTAGAGTCAAGAGCGGTGCCGATCTGGTCGCACCAACGTATTGGGCTGCGCCCGCGAGGCCTTCTCCCATCCACTATACCGGTCACAATGAGCCTTTCGAAGTTGCCACCGTATTTCCTTGCAATGTGACTAAAGTACTGCAGAACTTAAACTAGCGATTCAGTACGCGCGAATTTGAAGCTGCATAGTTAATAGGTAAGACACATCTCTACCAAGGCTTGGATTGTTCAAAAGAGTAACTGTGGCCCTTGAACGCAAAAGGCAACTGAAGGAATACACGTGGGTTTTAGTCAGTAAAAGTCTGATACTTCAAATTCATCCAAAAGTTTGTCTGTAAAAAATCGGTTTTAGCGATAAGATCGCCCATTGTGACACCCTATTAATTTTAAGTTCTTATTGTAATTTTTATTTTTGGTGTGCAATAAAGAGTAGATAGACTCGTATCTATCTTCCTCTCACTCCCAGTGCGGGTGGAGTTGTTTGATGATTTCCCACCAAAAAAACACGGCAAGTCAAATCAAGATAAAAATAAAGATGCATTTATTTGTTCCACAACTATCACACAACGCCATTTAATCCCAAACTAAGCAGAACTTCTGCTATAATTACTAGACATACTTAAGGCTCGAACTGTTTCGAGAAAATAATGTTACGGCCTTGCCACTTTTATGCTTGCCTTGCCTAATATATTTTTTAAAAATCAGAGAAGAAAATATGATCGAGCTCATTACACAAACAGTTGTCCTGGGTGAGATTTGAACCCACGACCTCCGGCATAGTAGTCAGGGCCACTAACCACTAGACCAACAGGCCAATCTTCTCTAAAGTCTTCTCAGTCTACATTCTATTCTGATCGCCTCTAGGTTACCGCAAAATCTACAAACACGCACAGTCGTAGACCCAGCGGAACTAATTACAAATAGCGAATATGCCAACCTATCTGCCCATCAAAGGCAAGATTGCTTATCTGCCCATCAGTAGGCAACATTGCCTATCTGCCCAAGATTGCCTGTCGGGCACGCAATGTGAGCTTTACCGCAGTAAGGAAATGTATCTAGTGTATACTTTGCCTTGTATTGTGACTGTGAAACACGCACTTGGTAGGCTGGTTTAATAACGCAGAATATAACTGAGATAGGAGCCTTATTGGCCTCGCACATGTCTTTTTTAGGGTTCCGTATCCAAAGGGTAAAAGGGCCCCTATCACTAAGACTCCGCTGTTCGTCCGTCCGTCACCAGGCTGTATATCATGAACTGTTATATTTAAACAGATGAAATTTTCACAGATAATGTATTTCTGTTACCGCTTTAACAACAAGTTGACTGGCCTGTCGGTCTAGTTGTTAGTGGCCCTGACTGCTATGCCAGATTCCCATCCAGTGTGTGTGTAGTTAGTACGCAACGCAGACTACTACCTACAGGTCATTAGACTCGCTCAGCTGACGTTTTCTTAAAGAAATTAATTTCGTACATGCGTAAATTAATACGAGTTTTAAAAAAAGGTACCTTATTTTTTAATTTTATCTTTACAAATCGATAGTGTTTCATGTACCGGATCCACCCTCCACAGGATTAAAACGATCAAAATTTAACGGTGTATAAGTATGTTCATCAGTTGTCTAGTATTCATAACACCAGCTCTGCTTAGCTTGGAACTAGACGGCGTTATGTGATAGTTGTGGAATATTATTATAAAAACAAATATTAATATATTATTAATTATTATATATTAATCTTGTAGTTGGAACTTGGGCCTATTATAAAACATTTACAACGTATTATAGAAAAACCTGAAAATTTCTTTATGGGTTATTATTTTTAAACAATTTCTTTTTTTTGTATTATATATTGTTAAAATAACGAAAATTACCTACGTATAACTTGTCAACACACGGTCTAGACTTTTAATTGTTGCTATATTATAAAATAAAACTTTGTTTCTCGTCTAGTGATCTTTGAGAAATACCATTGAGTATATCTATATACAGGGTGGCCAGAATATTGACGTCCAAAAATAAAATTTAGGTCCCTCGTATTGTGGGGTATCCGAATCACCCCCATGTATGTTCCGCGACTTTTCATAGTTTTCGAGTTATGAATTTTTTTCTGATTTTTTAAGAATGATCGACCAGACAAATCTAAAAATTTTGCATGCATGTGTGCAAGGACTGTTGCCTCCAGATCCCACGGTGGTAGGCCAGCCAGAAGGCTCGCCGCCTCGCGGGAGACCGTGCGGTATCCCCGCACCATTCTTATTGCCATGACCCTCTGGCAGGCGTTCAGCATGGACGCCGGTTGCTTTTTCAGCGATGGCGCCCACACCGGCGCCCCGTAGAGCCTAAGAGACCGAATTATTGCTATCTCTCTCACTCTCGGTTGTTTTCATAAATTAACCTTAGGAACGAGAAAATAGGCAAAAAAAAATCGTCATATGGCTAATTTTAAGAATTTTCTACCTCGCAGTTTTTGAAGGCCGATTTAAGCTAAAGTAGCCCCATTAAGTGCTATTTTTGTTATGATTCTGAAAGCTGAGAGTCTTGCGCATTCTTGAAGCCTACTAAGGAACCATGAAGTCTCCTGTTTAAATTTTTTATTTAAAGTTGAAAAGCTAAGTCATAATTTCACGAACGTAAATTTTTCACTTTAGACCAACTTTTTCATAATTTCCATCACAGTTACGAAGCTGATTATTTTATGCATAAAAGTACTACTCATGAAAAGTCAGTTGCAAAAAAAAAATCACGACAAAACCATGTACTTTTTTAAAAAAAAAATTTTAGATTGGTCTGGTCGATCATTCTCAAAAAATCAGAAAAAAATTCATAACTCGAAAACTATGAAAAGTCGCGGAACATACATGGGGGTGATTCGGATACCCCACGATGCGAGGGACCTAAATTTTATTTTTGGACGTCAATGTTCTGGCCACCCTGTATATGTAATTATATATATAAACTGTTAACTTTGCCCGACCCTAAAAATTACTCTCACACACAAATAAGTTCGTAAACTCACACACCTACATTCGGAACAATTATCTGTAGGCTATGGCCAATATTTATTTGTTCCTTGCGGGAAACAAACCGGCAACATGCAGCGCATCAGCCAATATTGTTCAACCTCGGCGCCACCACGCCATCAATATTGTGCTTATTATTATGTACAATTTTTACTGTAAAAACAAAACAACCCAGTTCAAGTGAATAAAACGCTTGAGTAAACACTCTCGGTGCTCAGAACACAGAATAATTCGTTCGTGTGTCCACAACACAACCCGCCTCCCGAGTTGTCACTACACGTACTTATTGCTGGTTTGTGTTCATGACCAGCACTGGACTAGTTAGTCCAAGTTTTTTTTTTGTACAGCTTAATAATAATATTTAAGTTTATTATATAGGTAATAGCTTAAATCACTATTATAGCCTATGCCACTCAGGAATAAAGCAGCTTTCAATCGGTGTAAAAATTTTAGCAATCGGACCAGGGCCCCAAGTCTGCTATTTTTATAAATTCGTCATTCCAACACGATCCCATTGTCATTTTGCTAAAAGTTTGTAATCTGCTAATTCATAATGATCGATCATTGGTCGGTCACTGGTCTTGTAATAGAATTGTGGTAGAATGATAATTTCGAGCATATTAAAACCAATAACTGCACAATAACGTTCTAATGGTAAAACACTGATCAAATAAACTGTCAAAGTTTTAGCAGATTAACGCATACGTCAAATATTCATTTGTCAATATGTACGAGATTACCATTCTATGTCACTTCTTTCAATGGAGTGTCAGTGGTTGACCATTGGAAAGTCATAATGACGCCGTTATATTAGTAGATTACCAAACTTGTCAAAATCGACAATTATGACATCAATGATAGACCATTCTGACACTATTGTAATAGCGGACATGAGGCCGGACCTCCTACAAACAAAAAAACAAACTTTACTTCTTTATTATATTAGTGTAGATCTAGATAGAGAGCATTGGTGGCCGAGTGGTAACGGCCCCGACTTACGAGTTGTAGGTCGCGGGTTCGAACCCAGCCAGGCGCATTACTTTGTATAATTTATTTCATCACCACTGCTCTCAAAACGGTGAAGGAAAACATCGTGAGGAAACCGGCATGTCCTAGAACCAAAAATTCGAAGACATGTGACATTCACCAACACGCACTGGGCCCGCGTGGTGGATTACGGCCCATTCCCTCTCCTAGAGAAGAGGCCTGAGTCCCAGCAGTGGGAACATTAAAAAGGCTGGTGATGAGATCTAGATAGGATATTTTTTTTACGTGGACAATCATCAATTTACAAAGCCTAGAACACAAGCGTAGAAGAACCAACCTTTCGGTATTTTTAACCGCCTTCGAAAAGGAGGAGGTTCTATGTTCGGCTGAATGTATGTTTTTTTTATGTATGTTTACCGATATCTCGGTCAATTGTGGACCGATTTTGGAATTTTTTTGATTGAAAGGTTATGCTTCCAAATTAGTCCCATAGAAATATTGTTATGATCTGATCATGAACTTCGAAGATATGGAACAGATCCTCGACTCCTCATAGAATCACAGAAGATCTGTGGTTACAAGTAAAGTTGCTTTGTTTATACGTGTAGTCGATGACTGACTGTCAGAAAAGGGGGGCGGGATGTATTCAACTGATCTGATGATGAAGCCAGAAGGGAAAAAATTAAATTAATGTAATCTAACTGTGTTTAGGATTATTAGAATCGTTATGAGATGCACTGTGGCTATAAGTTATTTAAGATTGTCTGAGGGGTACTTTTTAGTGGTGGTACCATAACTAAAAAGTGTAAATTTATTTATACTTATCAGTGTTACCATTGAAGTCGGTTATATTTTTTTTTGTAAAAAGTTTTTTTACAGGATGAATTTTGTAGAGTGTGCGCAGGAATTAAGTACATGATTTAATTCCGCTATCACCTTTCTACTATCGCACAACCCGACGTACGGCAAGTGTCCACCCTTACGTTGGCGTTGTTGAAACCTTTACGGTCCAAACGTTTCGCCTCGTCGTTTATACCGTGTACATCGAAGGACTGGAACGATTTGCCTGCAGCGGTCTTCCCGTCCGATTATAATTTAAAAGTCTTCAAGGCTAGAGTGAATAGGCTCTTAATAAACTAGTTTGGTTCACCATCAATGATAGCATCACTGCTTACCATCAGGCGGGATTGCAGTCAAGCACTAGTTTATATCATTAAATAAAAACACGCACAGAACTGCCATTTGCCGGCTAAAAAATTACCGAGTTTTCATCTAAATATCATTCCATATTCGATAACGCGGGTCGCTTAGTCCCTTTAGCACACATAAGGGTGATGCATGTGCAAGAAAGGGATGGAAATACAAATGCAACTACCAGCTGCAAAGAATCAGAATCAGCATAACCAAACAGTATACTCTATCAAAACAGTACGCTGTAGTATTTCAGTAACTGATTAATATTATGTAGATAGTGAATACAGTCACACTCACAACTGATATCACAGTATTGTCAAGCCAGCAAGACAGTTCGTCCTAAATTAACTTCTCACTAGCCCAACCCTATAGTACAAGTTTAGTGTCAGTCAAGACGGAAACAGACTTGTAACACGCGACGCGACTGTGTAGCCGCGTGTTACTTGGTACATACCATTAGTATACTTCATAGCGGACATAGCCTGAAGAACCAAAGTTAAGTGGCAGTTGGCAGGGCACTTTGCTCGCGGAGTAGATTGTTGATGGGGACGATAGGTTCTGGCGACCACGTACCAGAAGACGCAGCGTTGGAGGGCCTCCCATAAGATGGACCAAGGACCTGCTGAAGGTTACGGTCACCTTATATTTTTGACTAGCTTTTGCCTGCGGCTTCGCCCGCGTACTTATAGCCTATGTCACCAAAAATAAAGCAGCTTTCTATCGGCGAAAAAATTTAAGAAATCGGACCAGTACTTTCAGAGATTTTGACCTATAAACAATGAAACGAAAAAACAAACTTCACCTCTTTATGATATTAGTGTAGATGTGACTGAGCGGTAATTAAAAACATTTTATAGGAGTATGTATGTTACATATTTATGTTGTAATTAATTTTAAAATCTATGTTCCGGTTTCTGAATTGAGAATAATAATAATTGACTCATTATTTTTTACCTTAATGTAATGTCAAAATATGCCAAGTTTACAGGCTGAAGTACAGTTTCACAAATACTAAAGTTAAAATTCTAAATTCAGAAATGGGGGTTGTGTTAGCTTATGTTTGAGTTAAGTTTAAAGCTAAAGAAGATGAAGAAGTAATTGCTGGCACATTCGAGATTTAGTAAGTTAAAGTACTAAATGTTTTTAGTCGTTTGGTACTATTTCATACTAAGCCCCGCGTGTGCTCATTCGTCCATCAAGAAAAAGAAGATGTGAAGAGATTCTTCGTTTTACTGAGTAAGTTGGAATAGTTAAGAGTATTGCGTTTATCGAAGAGCTTTTTTTTAAGTGTGGAAATCATCCAATGACATCTCCCGCCCTTGGACGGAGTGGGAAGGCGTGTCAGACTTTTACTGACTAAAACCTGTGTCCTTCAGTTGTCTTTTGCGTTCTAGGACTACGTTTCCCCTTCAGAATTTCTCCGCGGTCCTAGCCAGCGGGCATCGGCCCTGCTGAGCCCTTACGGTTTGCTTGTATCTCTTTGAGGAGCGTGTGGATAACTACAAGCTGTGGATGACTGGTTTTGGTCCGGTTAGTTACCAGACGGCCGGACGGCGAGCTACCTATTGCTCGACGTGCCCAAGACTGCGTTATCAAAGAGACTCTTTGACGGCTATTGCTGGAGGTTTTTGGCAAAACAGACCGTCAAACCATTCATTCATTCATTCAACACATTATTGTTTGTCACAGGTGGTTAAGTTCTTACAATTGCATTAGGGGTGCAACATACTCATAAGGTGTACAATATTTAAAATCAATTTTTATCATTAACTAGCTGTACCCGCGCGGCTTCGCTCCCGCTCTTCCCTACTTCAGCCTACTATACCCTACTCTACCCTACTATACCCTACTCTACCCTACTCTACCCTACTCTACCCTACCCTACTCTACTCTACTCTACCCTACTCTACCCTACTCTACCCTACTCTACCCTACCCTACTCTACTCAACCCTACTCTACCCTACTCTACCCTACTCTATCCTACTCTACCCTACTCTACCCTACCCTACTCTACTCTACCCTACTCTACCCTCTTCTACCTTACTCTACCCTACACTACCCTACACTACCCTACTCTACCCTACTCTACCCTACTCTACCCTACTCTACCCTACACTACCCTAATTTTCATTTTTTTTCGAACGAATAACGAACACAACAAAAAAAAATTAGCGAAATCGGTCCAGGCGTTGTTGAGTTATGCGCTTACCAACACATTTTGCGATTCATTTTTATATTATAGATTATTAAAAAAGAAGCCGAAAGCTCGCTATAACCTGCCATGACTGATGAGTGTGACCGTTTTGGTCACAAGTTGGCCATTTTTGGGAATAAATTTAACAAGGTCTAAAAATTATTGAAATCGTTTCAGTTACTGTTTCCAAACAAACTATATTCATCCCCCTTTCTCGCTCGTACGACTGACATTTTATCACGTCATGGTAAGGCGATGTTCCGTTGTTACAATTTTGGCCAACACCTACGCTCATTTGCTACACTCCTATTAGGTAAGAGGCAGGGTCACCGCTGTCCGTCTAATTTTACCTGCAAAGTTATTTTGGTCTGGTTTACCTGTATTAATGTTGCGATAGCTCTGTAGCCAAAAATAAAGACGCAGGTTTTTTTCTGCTGTGACGTAAGTCGATATTATAAGTAGATATGAAAACAGCCAGGTTAGGTAGCTTTTTTTTTCTACATCTAATATTATAAAGAAGGAAAATTTGTATTTTTGTGTGTATGTTTAAAAACAAATTAAGAGTGTATCTCATAAATAAAGCTTATTATTTAATTAAAGATTATTTGAATGAAAATGTAATAATGTTTGTGTGTGTGTGTGTGTTTGTTTTAAGTACCATGCGAGGACATGCGCTTGAATACACAAGGCACATCTGAGGACCTTTTCAATGCGAGGACCTTTTCGTACGTCCTCGGATGGCCCGACCCAGTTCATCGTATTCTACGTTCGATTTTGAACCTTTCTATATACTTAATAAGGAAAAGTTGATATCAACCTTGGTGGACCTCGGTTTGGTTGCGAAATTTCATGTTCACACACGATCGTGTGTAACCGCTAGGCGGCGCCACTTAAAATTTTTACACACGACTTTTAACACTTCAGTCATGTTTTTAGTACCTTGTGGAGACTTATGTGTAAATCTTCACACAAATGTCCTCGGATTGGTAGCTTTTCCAGACAGTGTGTATGTAAGTCCCCACATGGGTAGCTTTTCCAGACAAGTGTATTTAGGTCCCCATTTGGATAGGTTTTCCGTGTGTATTGATTATTGAAATTTCAAAAGTATCGAAACTTCTGTTCTGAGAGAGTAAAACTACGGATGGTTTTTACGTAAAAGTATGTCATAATGTACTGTACGAGACTTGAGAATGCATAATATATATGTTTTTGAGAGCTAAAATATGTCATGCACTGAAAAACAATACACTAAGTTCTAGAATTTCAGTTTATTTAACCAAAGAGTTCTTATACATTGCTAGATGTCCTGAAACATTATTCTGAGTGCAATTAATCTATAATATAAAAATGAATCGCAAAATGTGTTGGTAAGCGCATAACTCAACAACGCCTGGACCGATTTCGCTAATTTTTTTTTTGTTGTGTTTGTTATTATGAGGAGAAGGTTCTTATGGAAAATTAGGGTAGTGTAGGGTAGAGTAGGGTAGTGTAGGGTAGAGTAAGGTAGAGGAGGGTAGAGTAGGGTAGAGTAGAGTAGGGTAGGTTAGAGTAGGGTAGAGTAGGGTAGAGTAGGGTAGAGTAGAGTAGAGTAGGGTAGGTTAGAGTAGGGTAGAGTAGGGTAGAGTAGGGTAGAGTAGGGTAGAGTAGGGTAGAGTAGGGTAGAGTAGGGTAGAGTAGGGTAGAGTAGGGTAGAGTAGGGTAGAGTAGGGTAGAGTAGGGTATAGTAGGCTGAAGTAGGGAAGAGCGGGAGCGAAGCCGCGCGGGCAAAAGCTAGTTATCTATAAAAAAGTCTATTTAATTCAATCGGTTTTAAAATTAACCTTGCCTTTGGCATGAAGAATTGACTACTACGTCTTTGATATTTTTTTTTTATGGTGGGAAAAAAATCATGCATTGACATCCCCCGCTCATGGGCGGAGCGGGAGATAGTGTCAGACTCTTACTGACTAAAAGACCCACCCCGTTCCTTCTAGCCTTCATACCGGGGCTCGAGCGCCCTTTCGGATAACCCTGGCCCCAGTAGGCTTCGACCCGGCTGGGTCCCTGCTGTTGCTGACAACTCCTTGAGGCGCGCGGGAACAGTGCGCGCCGTCGACGACTTGGGCTTGGTCCGGACAGTTACCGGACGGCCGGACAGTGAGCTACCCATTGCTCACTGTCCGCAAGCCCGCGCCTACGGTGGCCGGAAATCGGGATCAGAATCCCGGCGGCGGCGGCGATAACGCCGTTGCCTGATGCGTTCGGCCTCCTCCTTTGCGAGCATTACTGCTTCGCAGAAGTCGGCGACCGCCTGCCACTCCTCCTCGCTCCGGACCATGACCTCAACCAAGGCCCGGACGTCCTTGATATTTGGCCGATCTTAAGTAGAAAGCATAAATTGATCCGCATTTTATGCCCTTTTATTAATTGCCATACTCAATTTTATTACATAAAAATAGTAAACATATCAATGGTTAACATAACTCTTTTTTTTTATTGAATACAAGTCTAAACGATACTAAGAAGGCCAAAACTCTCTCAATTGCTTGAGGTAAATAAGAGTGCCTTGTGCAGAATAAACATTACTTTTTCTTAGACAACAAACACATGGCGAGCATAATTTTGAAAATAATCAAGCTTGTTAATTTAAACTTATTAAATTAAAGACATAAAATACTCGAAAATTACAATTTAAAAACTTTTAAACTATAAATAAATAGCGTTTTTTTTTGCCGGGTAAAAATCATTTAGATGACATCCCCTGCTTTTGGGCGGAGCGGGAGATAGTGTCAGACTCTTACTGACTAAAAAACCCACCCCGTTCCTTCAACAGTGCGCGCCGTTGACGACTTGGGTTTGGTCCGGACGGTTACCGGACAGTCGGACAGCGAGCTACCCATAGCTCGCCGTGCGCAAGCCCGCGCCTTCGGTGGCCGCAATCGGGATCGAAATCCCGGCAGCGGCTGGGGCGTGAGCGCCTCATGCAGTCGACCTCCTCCTTTACTAGCATTACTGCTTCGCAGAAGGAGGCGACCGCCTGCCACTCATTCTCTATCTGGACCATGGCCTGTACCAAAGCCCGGCACGAGAGATCGCCACCGTCGATTGCCACATGGACACGGCGATGCTTCGACCAAGCGGGGCACACTTCTACCGTGTGCTCCGTACAAATCCGGTACAGGTATGTACCTCCCGAACTTACCATGTCCGGTGAGGACCTGCGTCATGCGGAAGGTGAGGACGCCGTGAGGTCTTTCCAGCCACGCCTCAAAGA
Source organism: Mythimna ferrago (assembly GCA_910589285.2). Lineage (NCBI taxonomy): Eukaryota > Metazoa > Arthropoda > Insecta > Lepidoptera > Noctuidae > Mythimna > Mythimna ferrago. The sequence goes on along the minus strand of OU342688.1, from coordinate 21,677,917 downwards.
GGGGACTTACCGCCATAATTGTGGCGTGCCGAGTACTGGGTTGCAATAGTCGCTGTGATCATGAGATCCCGCCGGAGCTCTGTTCACCATGCCACGACCTGTCGGGGCAGCGGACTTTTGCCCCGGCGCCGGCGTTGCATCTCTAAGCGCAAATTGTTCATGCGTGCAAGGACTGTTGGCTCCAGATCCCAGGTCAGCAAGAAGGCTCGCCACTTTGCGGGAAACCATGCTGTATCTCCGTACCATCTGTATTGCCATTACCCTCAGGCATGCGTTCAGCTGAGCTCTCGGTTGCTGACGCAGCGACGGTGCCCACACTGGCGACCCATAAAGGGCCATGGACCGAACGATTCCTGCGTAAAGCCTCCGGCAGTAGGCGTCTAAACTCCCCAGGCCCCGGTTGGGCAAGAGCCGCTTGAGCCAGTCCGGTTCAGTTAAAGTGCCAGATCTCAGAAATGCTGCACAAAATTCCACTAGCTGTCGAGGACGAGTCTCAGGTGCTTTATCGTTGACCTGACCCCGATGTGAACTCCTCCTACCGTTAATTGGGAACCCGATGGTGGCGCGTTCCAAAGGCCGTGGAAACACATAGCCTCGGACTTGTGCAGTACCACCTCGAGTCCCAACTGCTGGATCCTATTAACGACTATCGCAACCCCGCATGCTGCTAGATCGTCCGCCGCCTGGTACAACTCTCCCTGCGCTAGAACTAGCGAGTCGTATTTTGGTGGGGGCGATCGGTAGCGGCGATCCCTCGCGCTAGGTCTTGGTACAGGCCATGGTCCGGAGCGAGGAGGTGTGGCAGGCGGTCGCCTCCTTCTGCAAAGCAGTAATGCTAGCAAAGGAGGAGGCCGAGTTCCCGCGCGCCTCAAGGAGTGGTCAGCAACAGCAAGGGCCCAGAGGGCCAAGGGTCTGCTTCTGAAAGGAAGGCTCGGCCCCTGTATGAAAGGCAAGAACGAACGGGGTGGATTTTTTAATTAATAAGAGTCTGACACTATCTCCAGCTCCGCCCAAGAGCGGGCGATGCCATTTGGATAATTTATACCCACTGATTAGTAACTGTTGAAGAGCAGTCTTACATGGAGACGATTCAAGCTGCAACTTCATTTCACTTACTCAACTGTAATGCTATGCAATGTTAACAAACAGCATGCTTAGTTTGAAGACAATACACTTGACCGTTAAAGAGTTGTGTCACTTGTAGATGATTTCAGTTGCAGCTTTGTGACATTAATACAACTGTGTATTGATATAATTATAATGTCAGCAATCCACATACAGCGCGTATCGGATAGATTAATGAATAATAGTTGAATATGAATGTCAACTTGTTTTCTTACCTGTTACTTTAGATTATTATTGTGGATCCAAAGTTGCGACTATAAAATCTTTCAATTGCTGTCAAATTGTAATTGTCCACGTGTTTCTAACACAACTAAAAGTCTAAATCAATTTGATTAGTCGAGACGTAGTGCTTAGAATAATACCTTCCCTTTCATTTTAAACATTATCAGTTAAATCATGCTAAGTCCTCTGATAGTACTTAAATCGAGAAATTGGTGTGTGTAACTGGTTAAATATCTAATAATATGGCTCAAATATTATTATGGCAAAATTATAAGTGTGTAAGAAACGGCTATTGGAAATTCAGAAAAGGTCCTCGTTTAGTACAAGCCCTACCTGGAAAAACGTCCTCGTATTGTTCGTGAATATTCTAGTACTAGGTCCTCGCATCATGCAAGTAATAAGAAAAAGTGTGAAAAATTAAGTCCTCGTATAGGCGTCTCTGGTCACATGGTTAAGGTCCTCGTTTGGCTCACACACAGGTCCTCGGATGGTACTACCCAGGCGGGTTTGCGAGTGTATTTAGGTCCCCGCATCGTTTACAGAAAGTCATACTAAAAAATGTTGAGATAGCGCTATACGAAAAGTCTCGTCACCCCAAATATTGTTTTCTCTTTCTTTCTGTCTTGTTAATAAGGTCGTAAGTCGTCTCTAACCTAGTTTTCTAGGAGGTCCTCGGATTGTGACTTATGACTATAGTCCTCGTATGGGTGTCTGTACAAGTAATGGTGTGTGTGTGTGTGTGTGTATGTATGTATGTAATTCAATAATGGTTTAATCAAAATGTATTTTTTTTTAAATGTAGTAATATTTGTACACCTCTAATGGTAGGGTATGGTCCAAAGAACAACTCTTTAATTTTATACCACCTCATGTTTTACCCATACTCAAACAAATAAATGATTTGTATTTGTATTTGTATGTTTGTAATGAATAAACTCAAAAACTACTGTGTCGATTTCAAAAATTCTTTCACCATTGGAAAGCTACATTCATCCTGAGTAACATAGGCTATATTTATTACCTGTGCGAAGCCAGGACGGGCCGCTAGTACATAATAAATAATTAATTTACTTTTAGTGTCATAAAAAGTAGCCAGATTTTCTAACTTAAAAAAAAAATGTGTGTGTATTAATTGGACTGATACTTTATGTTACGCGCCAATAATTTCAATGAAAACAAAATAAATAATTATTATTATGATATTAGCTTCTGCCAGTGACTTTGTTCGCATGAAAGTAAATTTCTCCGTACAAACTTTACACCTAAGCGTTTTTTTTTTCGGTGGGTAAAATCATCTAATGACATCCCTCGCTCTTGGGCGGAGCGGAAGATGGTGTCAGACTCTTATTGACTAAAACCTCACCCCGTTCCTTCGTGCCTTCATACTGAGCTAATCTTTCGAAACTAACCCTGGCCCCAGTAGGCTTCGACCCGGCTGGGCCCCTGCTGTTGCTGACAACTCCTTGAGGGGCGCGGGAACAGTGCCCGCCGTCGATGACTTGGGCTCGGGCCGGACAGTTACCGGACGGTCGGACAGCGAGCTACTCATTACCCACACCTCCTAAGGGGTGAATTTCGGAAAAACCTTTCTTAATGCTCGTCATAAATTGAACCTTGTGCAAAATTTCTCACTCCCTGTCCCAGTAGTGTCGGCTGTTGGCAGTTTCTCCTTTTATACAGGCATATAGATTTATACCTAATAATAATTATGAATCAATGACTATTATGGAAAGAGCTATGCTCGGAGTTTTTTTGTGTAATAACATCGGAAGTAAAGATATCCGCAGAAGAACCAAGGCTACCGACAAAGCTCCAATAAGAATCGCCAAAATTAAGTGGCAGAGGATAGGGCATAATGCTCGCGGAACAGATGGTCGATGGTGACGAAAGGTTCTGGAGTGGTGGCCACGTACCTGAAGACTCAGCGTCGTAAGGTCTCCCATAAGGTGGACCGATGACCCGGTGAGGGTTTCGGGAATCTTTTGAATGCGAGACATATAGAGCCGGTCGTTATGGTGACACTTGGGGGAAGCTTATGGACCAACAGTGAACGTCTTTCGACTGAAATGATAATGATGATGATGATAATATTAATCAATGACTGTTCTGGTTCACACGTGGATGGATGGAGAGGGAGAGGGAGGCCAAAGAAAAGATGGGTGGATTGTGTGAGAAGTGATATGAAAGAAAAGGGAGTTAGTGACAGCGTGACGAGTGACAGGACAGAATGGAAGGAAAAAACGTGTTGCGCCGACCCCAAATGAAACGGGTCTAGGGCAGGAAGATGATGATGATGATTAATTTGAAAACTCAATAGATCATCCTACCAAGATATTCCTTTTTCCTAATTAACCTATAAATCATTTTAATTGATAAAACTAACCGTCGTCAAGCTTCCCTAAATAACCCGTAAGTACACATAATTAATGAATACCTAAGGATAATTTACACCTTCGATAAATATTTACCATTCATTTCAAAGGTCATAAAGGTAGGTGTTCACTTTAAGTAAAGTTCCGGACCCGTAGTGTGCTCAGCCGCCCTTAGGGTGAGTTTCAACTGGCGGAGCTGAGCGGAATGGAGCGGAGAAGATTCTCCTCCATAGACATCTACGCTTTAGGGAATGTGCAATTAAGCTTTACTTTTCTTTGACTAACCGACATTTTGACAATTCACAAGTGCCTGTAAATGGTCCATCTATCTATCCTTATATATAAAAATGAATAGCTGTTCTTAGACTCGCTAAAACTCGACAACGGCTGGACCAATTTTGCTAATCTTGGTTCTGAAATATTTGTGATAGCTAAGGTATCACAATGTTCGGGTATTATGTCTCCTGTCCAACATCCTATTCAATCCTGCTTATCCTGGCTACTTGCGTGATCGTTTTTCGTTCACTCGCCCTGCCGATGCCCCATGCAGATCCCACCTTAAATACCATCTCAATTTCCCACCCCATAAAACCCATTTTTATTCCAACTGCCTTCTCTTTTCATGCAGTACGACTATGGAACTCACTTCCAGCTAAGATCCGAGACGCTAAAAATATATCTGTCTTTAAAAAGCTAGTCAAGGAACACTTCCTCTTTGCCATCTCGTAAAGATATTTATTCTAAATATTATCATAAATATATGTATTTTTATAATTTATGTATTGTATCTATTCTTGTGTACATTTATTTACTGTTATTGTTATATATGTATGTATTATGAGATTTAATTTAAATAATATAGTCTATTTAATTATATATTTTGTTTGTTTTTTTTTTTAATTTATACACACTGTGTCTACATATCTTATCTAACTGTCCTGTCGCAGGTCTGCTGGAAGAAATTTCGTTAGAAATAAGTAGGTCCTTTGTACTCTGTTATCCTTATTTGTTCGTTTCGATTTTAAGTGTTTGTGTGTACATAAATAAATAAATGTTCATTGACTAGTAGGCGGTGCAAAGATTGCAGAATTAGCTAGTTTGAAATACATGTTTCTGATTTCTGAAGAGCAGTGAAAATTGGCAAATGTTTCCATTAACCTTTCGAATACCGTAATTAGAGACACAATAGACAATGAGAGAGCGAACTCCGGCGTTCGCTTGGGGTTTAATGAATTAAAGCGGAGTGGCTTGGCCGTCCGGTAACCGCCCGAACTGAGCCCAAGTCATCGACGGCGCTTAGTGTTCCACGCGAACTTTAAAGAGTCACAAAACCGTATGGGCTCAACAAGATCGAAGCCTACTGGGTCCATGGGATCGCTTCTGAAAAGAAAACTCTTTATATAGCAAAAGTTTGACATCCCGCCAAACCCGAGGAACATATGATAGGAGTGGGTTTTATTCAGCAAAAGTCAGAAAAACTCCCGCCCCGTCCTAGAGAACGAGCAGCCATTGGACGATTTACCACCTAAAAATAACCCTGGAAGCTTTGCCCTGGATTATCCACTGTCAAAAATGATGAACTTCCTTACAAGTTGTCATTCGATATTTAGCCTATTAACGAGGTACAATTTTGACTAGTCGTCGACTACCTGTCGTACTTAATGTGGCCGGAAAGTCGTATAATACCGAGTTACCGGTCAATCTAATTTGTATGTTAGTACATAAAAGCCTAAACGTGCGTTTCCGTACTGGAACCTGGTTATTTCCTGCTGCAGCATACAATAGACGGGTACAAATTGCGACACTAACATCTAACACTTACCCCTAGGCTGATTTCACTGTTAATATTTTTATTGAGGTCGTAGAAAAAAGCATAGCATAATCGGCCTTATAATGTTCAAACTGTTGAAACTCAGGCCTCCTCTCTTGGGCACGCCACAATCATGGCGGTAAGTCCCCTTTTTGAGGCGTGGCTGGAAAGACCTCACGGCGTCCTTACGTTCCGCGTGGCAGGCGGTCGCCGACTTCTGCGAAGCAGTAATGCTCGCAAAGGAGGAGGCCGAACGCATCAGGCAACGGCGTTATCGCCGCCGCCACCGCCGCCGGGATTCTGATCCCGATTTCCGGCCACCGTAGGTGCGGGCTTGCGGACAGTGAGCAATGGGTAGCTCGCTGTCCGGTCGTCCGGTAACTGTCCGGACCAAGCCCAAGTCGTCGACGGCGCGCACTGTTCCCGCGACCCTCAAGGAGTTGTCAGCAACAACGGCTCGGGTTATCCGAAAGGGAGCTCGAGCCCCGGTATGAAGGCTAGAAGGATCGGGGTGGGTCTTTTAGTCAGTAAGAGTCTGACACTATCTCCCGCTCCGCCCAAGAGCGGGGGTTGTCATTGGATGATTTTTTCCCAACATAAAAAGAAAAAAAAAGGCGTCCTCTCTAGGAGAGGGAATGGGCCGTAATCCACCAAGCGGGCCTAATGCGGGTTGGTGAATGTCCCATGTCTTCGAACTTTTGGTTCTAGGACATGCCAGTTTCTCACGAAGCTTACTTTCACCGTTTTGTGAGCAGTGGTGATGAAATAAATTACACAAAGTTATGCGCTTGGCTGGGTTTGAACCCGCGGCCTATAACTCGTAAGTCGGGGTTGTTACCACTCGGCCACCACTGCTCCCATCTGAAATGAAATGCTGAAAAATATTACGCTACCAAACAACGAACGCATTCATTATGCGTACAGCTAAGGTGTGAAATTCCCTGCCGGTGTCTGTGTTTTCTGATAGTTACAATCTAGGGGTCTTTAAGTCAAGAGTGAATAGGTTACTTTTAGGCATGTGTGTGTGTGTGGCATCGTCGGTCACATCATCGCTTACCATCAGATGAGATAACACATAGCCCATCATTATCTAATAAATAAACAAGTTTTCAAGGAAAATATTTTTTTCATAGCAAGCTTTTATAGCGTGGTCTGTACCTATATAATTAATACTCATCAAGTCGAATCATACGAGCCCAAACTCGATGGGGTTGTGTCATTTAACTACCGAGTTCTTATGACCACCTTTCGCTTCCATCATCAGATCAGCGTGATGTCATAATAATTTTACATTGTCATCTGATTTACACATGCATGCAAAATGTCAGCTCAATCGGTAACCGGGAAGTGGGTCAAATTTAATTTGCAAGATTTGATTACCTACAGATAAACATCGGGACAGGTGAAACTAAATAAAAGCTTGTAAAATAAGATTTATTTTTCGTTTTTTAGGGTTCCGTACCATAAAAGGAAAAAACGGAATCTTTATAGGATCACTTTGTTGTCCGTCCGTCTGTCTGTCTGTCTGTCAAGACCCTTTATACTTTACCCTTTTTACTATTTTTACGTGGAGGTATCGAGTTGAAATTAAAACCATATACTCAGGGCTGCAGTCCCTTCAGGCGGTGAAAAAAATAAAACTTCTAAGTTAACAAATAAAAAAGATACGGCCGTTTATGTCGCAAAAAAACGTATACTTTAATACTTTCAAAGATCAAAATACATAGGATACTTCCCGTTGACTCAGAATCCTGAAATTTGGCAAAAAGCAAGGTCTTGTAGCACAAATATAGGAATAAATCTGAAAACAGTAAATTTGTCGTCACCTACGTCACAAAAAAAAAAACATTTTTGCAATTCGGAAAAATCTTTGAGACTTCATTCGGGTATTGTAGTTTGCACGGAACCCTCAGTGCGCGAGTCCGACTCGCACTTGTCCAGTTTTTTTTTTAGATCAATGCTCTAAACTAGGAATTACTCCTGTAAATAGGTGCGCTCACAAACATGTAAACTCACATATACAAGACACCCAGACCCGAAACACTTATCTGTAGGCTATAAAAACATTTGTTCAGTGCGGGTATCGAATCGGCAGTCCTCAGCGTAGCAGCCAATCGCTCCACCAACCGTGCCGTCCTCCCACAAGGTGAACCGATGACCTGGTGAGGGTCGCGGGAATCCGATGGATGAGATATGCACAGGACCAGTCACTATGGCAACACTTGGTCTGTCCATAACAGATCCTTAAAGAGATATCAGCAAACTGTAGGGCCAATGCTCTCTAGGGCCAAGGAAACCCGTGGTTTCAGCACGTAAGAGCAACTGAAAGATACGTCATGGTTTTAGTCAGTAAAGATTTGACATGCATGACATGATTTCCCACTCCACCCAGATCGAGAAAGTCATTGGATGGTTTCCTCACCTTAAAAAAAAACATCCATCGCTGTATGTAATATTTTTTCATTCGCCTTCTTTATTTCATCACCACTGCTCTCAAAACGGTGACGGAAAACATTGTGAGGAAACCAGCATGTCTTATAACCAAAAATTCGAAGACATGTGACTTTCACCAACTCGCACTGGGCCAGCGCGGTGGATTACAGTCCATTCCCTCTCATAGAGAAGAGGCCTGAGTCTCAGCAGTGGGAATATTGAAAGGCTGATTATGCTAAGCTATTATGCTTCTTCACAGTCCAACGTTCTGATTTAGCATTACTAAAAAGAAAAGACATAAAGAACAAATTAATAGACCGCGGGACGGCACCCACTTTGTTAACCGATAAATGCATACTTGACACTTTGTGAGTAACTTCCCTTTGGTGAGTCTGTCAGTCTGTTTTTGTCAACGGCTGCTGTAAAGTGCTGCTTTCTACGGTTAACGGTTTGAATTCATTTATTTTCTAAAGATGAACACTTGTATACAAAAACCGGCCAAGTGTGAGTTGGACTAGCTCACATAGGGTCGCGTTTGTTGTATGGGAGCCCCCATTAAATATTTATGTTTTTTTTTGGTATTTGTTTGTTATAGCGGCAACGCATTCGCGCGGTTCTTGAGATACAGCCTGGTGACAGACAGACGGACGAACAGACAGCGAAGTCTTAGTAATAGGATTCCGTTTTTACCCTTTGGGTACGGAACCCTAAAAACGAAACATTTACCTGTTGTTACGTTTAATATAGGTAGATATAGTACAGCTGCCACCACGGATATTGAATGCTCGGCGTCAGAGTAGGGATCGCTTTGCGCATTCCATACATTGGCGAGCCAATCGTCGTCGTTGTTAGATACATGCAGCAAGCACAGGGAACGAATCACGAGTGTCGTCTATGACGCGATGCGCAGCGAGCCAATCACTGACGCTCCCCGCCCCCGCGTCTCACGTCGCACCACCTAAAGAGACCCGATTTTTGACTTCTGCGCAACTTGAAGCCAGCGTTCAATATTCGTGGTGGCAGCTGTAAGTTGTGACAGTCGCGGGAATGCGATGGATGCGAGAAACACAGGATCGTTCGTTGTGGCGACACTTAGAGGAGACCTATGCCCTACAGTGGACGTTCGTCGATTGAAATGATGATGATGATGACTTATTTGTAGTCCAGGAGTAGCAGGAGTTTACATTGTTAACATTAGGTACGAAGAAGGTATTTACTAAACATCTACCGCCGTGCATTGTTGACGCAGTCGACGTGCGGTGACTTGTTATCTTAGTTTTATATTAGGGTTTCGTACACGAGGGGTGCCAACGGGACCCTGTAAATGAGCCTCTGCTATCCGTCCGTCTGTCATCGGGCTGTCTCTCATAAAGCGTATGAAGTAGAGAGTTGAAATTTTCACAGAACGTGTTTTTCTATTGCCACTACAACAAGAGATCGCGGAATGCGATAAAGCCGCCCATTGTACGTGTTTTAGATATAAGTTTTACTTTGTTATTTTTGCATGTACGATAAAGTATATAATAAATAATAATAAAAACAACAACAAATAACAACATTAAAGGGAGACCCCCTTTAATTTTGTACAAGATACATACAAGAGACGTGATTTTGCGTTATTTACTCGAATTTTAATATTATAGTACCCTTTATTTTAGACCCTTTGTATGCGAGTCCGACTCGCACTTGGCCAGTTTTTTATACTTGAATTGTCTGGGCTCCACAAATGAAATACTCTAGAACATTCCATTCTATATCTACTAAACTCAAAACGCATGTCCGCTACCACCAATGCAAAATGTTACCTCAAATAATTTAAGCAATATGGTCCTTATTATACAACGAGTATCGAAACAGAAATAGACCCCGAAAATGGTTGGTACACGTGGATAGGGATGTCCGGATATAGCGGAAGGTTTTTTAAGCTATTGCATAGCTTCTATCGCGGGTCTTGAGCGTGGAGACCGAATCCAGAAATTCCGTAACGAAAATAACCTAACACCCCCACTCTTTGTTTTTTGAGCGTGGTGACCGATAAGAAAACAAATGAGTGAACAATCAATCAAAATTCAATTCAATGTGTGAAAATGTAACTTCAATTAATATCAAAGAAAAAAAAACAAAGGAAAAAAAATACTGCATAAATAAAATAAATAAATAATTATAATTGCATAAGTTGATAAAAATGCTATGCAATAGCTTTACCGCGACAGTCCCCGAGTGCCACACGTCTTTTTTTTAATATTTGCCGAACTATAAAACATAAAATTCCCGTTTTGGCATTTGAGAAAGACCCTAGAATGTAACTTGGAATGAAACTGAAAGAAACGATAAAATAATAATTAATTGTATAAAGGGTTTTAACGTAGACGGTTACATAATAGTACCTACATTATGATATAAGTGTGTAATGTTTTTGTTGATTACCGACGAGGCGGTATTTAGACCCGAGCCGTCGCGAGGGTCTTAAGAGAGCCGAGAATGGTAATCATTAATTACTCTCGTGTATCATACGACGTTTTTCAATACACTTGTGAAGAAAGTATCTATAAAACTAGTAAACTTTTGTGGCGGTAAAAATCTGTTTTAATAAAGTTTTAACTACATTACAGCACTAGTGTGTAATGGTAATCAAAATGTCACAGTTTGGTAACAAGGGCCATTATGTACCTAAGTGCAGTGCAATAAGAGTCACTTTTAGGGCAACAAAAACTTAACACTTTGCCAGCGACTTCGTTCGCGACAATATTTCATAAAAAACCGGCCAAGAGCGTGTCGGGCCACGCTCAGTGTAGGGTTCCGTAGTTTCCTGTCCGTCACAATAAGTGTTCCCACTTATGAGTTTAAAAAAGGCTATTTCTTACGTTGACATACTAAGTACGGAACTCTAACAAATACGGAACCCTAAAAACGGGCCCACAAAGGACGGTGATAACTAAAACAGTATGCAAGTAGTAGAAATTTTATGCGATTGTGCACTCGTAAAATTACTAATATATTTAAGAAGCAACGATTTTTTATCACGGTAGGTCATGAAAGGACGGAAAATCTTAACATCGACTTTTAAAAAGATTACGTCATTACGCAACGCCATCTATCGAACCATTTATGAAATGGTTTTTACTTTAACATTTTGATAGATGGTGTTAAAAAAATGAATTTTAGTTTTGTTCTAAATAGCCTTAGCATGTTCCTGATAGAAGTTTTATGTAGTTATAAGATAATACCGGCAATGGCAAGGATAGACCAACCGACCGATTCGATAATATCCGACCCCATCAACTCAGGAAAAATCCTAACAGCGCGAACGCGAAGTAGCCCAAAGTAGAGCGCCATCTCTCGGGGAATTGGGTTACTAATTAATACATGGGTACCACAAGACGTTTTCGGTGGGAATTTTGGATTGTGAGAACCGAATTTAGTAATTATTTTTTTTGTTGGAAAGAAGATACGTTCAGGATAATAAAATATGTAAACGAAGTTAAAAAATATAAGTATAAGTAGTGTAGTAGTTTAAGTTTGTTTGTTTATGTAGAGTAACGAATTAAAAATGTTAGTGTTAAAAAAATGCTTGCATATACGATTATACTACAAACTTAGTCCAGAAATTATTTTGTAAAACCTTTTTGTCTTTTTTGTACAAAAACTGTTCTTTCGATCAAGTTCAAAATGATTTTCCTAGAAAGTCCTTATAAAGTTCTACTTTTCAGATTTTTTTCATATTTTCTAAACTTATGGTTCAAAAGTTAGGGGGGGCACACATTGTTTTTTACTTTTGTAGCGATTATTTCCGAAATTATTGACATTATCAAAAAATAATTTAGGTAAACCCCTATTCATTTTTAAATATCTATCCAACAATATATCACACGTTAGGGTTAAAATAAAAAAAAAAACACTTCGCACTTTACATATAGGGGGGCTACCCTAATAAAACATTTTTTTCCAATTTTTATTTTACCACTTTGTCGGTGTAATTGATATACATATTGGTACCAAATTTCAGCTTTCTCGTGCTAACGGTCACAGAGATTAAGCGAGGACGGACAGACAGACGGACAGACAGACACGGCGAAACTATAAGGGTTCCTAATTGACTACAGAACCCTAAAAACTTAAAGCTTGAGGGTAGTTTTTAAAAAAGTATAACGAAAACTTTTTGTATAATTTACTCGGGTTACTGTTATGCTAAGTTTCAGAAATTTTACGTATAAACGAATTTCCCCCTCTTCACCCCCTTAAAAGTTAACTTTTCAAAAATATGTTAAGTGTATATGTTTTGTGCAAAATGTCATGTTTCTAGTCCTAGCAGTTTCGATTGTGCGTTGATTATGTCAGTTAGTCAGTCAGTTTGCTTTATTAAATCTATCATCATTTCAGCCGATATACGTCCTTCCCGCTATTTTATTATTATTATATTATACTGTTGGACCTAAGGATCCCCCAAGTGTCGCCACAATGAACGATCCTGTGCGTCTCGCATCCATTGATTTCGCACAACCTTCACCAGGTCATCGGTCCACCTTGTAGGAGGCCTTCCAACGCTGTGTTTTCCGGTACGCCGTCGCCACTAAATTCGTAAAGTCGTACTAAATCTATAAGTACCTAAACGAGTAACAAATCTGTAAAAGTTTTTAGTTGTGCGCGCATCTAGTAAAATGTACAAAATCGATGCAGATAACTTTAATACATTAAAATTGTGTATAACTTGATATTTTACTTAGGCTTTTTTTCATCGCAATCGGTTGACTATATCGAAAGATATACTACATTCATTGACTCTTAGTCGGTACGAAGTTCACCGTCAGCTAGTAAATAAATAAACGTTAGGTTCACAGGACTAGATTGTAGTTACCTAAGGTATTTGCCAGATAATCGTGGAATCGCGGGCTTGCGGACAGTGAGCAATGGGTAGCTCGCTGTCCGGCCGTCCGGTAACTGTCCGGACCAAGCCCAAGTCGTCGACGGCGGGCACTGTTCCCGCGCGCCTCAAGGATTTGTTAGCAACAGCAGGGACCTAGCCGGGTCGAAGCCTACTGGGGCTAGGGTTATCCGAAAGGGAGCTCGAGCCCCGGTATGAAGGCTAGAACGAACGGGGTGGGTCTTTTAGTCAGTAAGAGTCTGACGCTATCTCCCGCTCCGCCCAAGAGCGGGGGTTGTCATTGGATGATTTTTTCCCACCATAAAAAAAAAGATAACCGTGAATAACCGTCATTGACGGTACATTTGTTGATATTTTTAATTTAAAAAACGGAAATAAAGATGTAAAGCTGTCTCGAATCAACATGTATCGTGATCCTTTACATGACCTAGTAATGAAAAGCAGTTTATTGTATGTTTTTCGGGTACTTACGCAGAGATATTAGGAAAAGGTCAATGTACTTTAAATCTTCTACGGATTTATTCCGTTCTAATACCAAAAACTAATACCAATTGTATTTTTTTGATATCATATTTATTTTCCATTCCGATCGAATACCATCAATTTGGCTTGAGTTAGCTCAGTCAAACCTAATAAAAAAAAAATTAAACATGAGTCCAAACACTTACCAGTGGTATTAGATGCTGGTATTAAATTGGAATACATCATTCTACGGTTATCTGGCGTCTTCTATACTGTACAAAATACGAAACACACTACATGTCAGACTGATGCCACTGTAGTTGTATTTTTTTCAGTTTGTACTGAAAAAATAAACTATACGTAACTACACTCCCGGGTAAACGCCTCACCTCATCCATTATTTATTTATCGCGAGATGAAGCCTGTGTAAGGCTCCAGTTGCGATCTTAAATTGCAGAGGCATCCCGTAGACATGGTCTGCCGAATTTCATGCCAGCCTTGCAGCTTTGAACTACGTCGACATTTAGTGAAGTTTTTATATTTAAAGTCACTCTTATTTTCACTGAGAACTGCACTGCCTATAAATAAAGCTAAATTATTCAATTTTGTTGCACGTAATATCATAAGAGATTTTAATTGCTAATTCTTTATTTTACACAAAACTTAACATTCAGTGATTTTTAACCGTGGTCCTAGAACACAAAGGGTAACCGAAGGACACAGGTGTAGTCTTAGTCAATAAAAGTCACGGCACGGAAGAGCAGTCATTAGATGAGTTCACGACCTCAAAAAAAAAATTTTTTCAAAGACGAGTGATTTCTCCCGCCTTTGAGTGACAGAGAGAGATCACTTTCGAAGGTAGAGTCCAGATACAATATAAACCTACTTAGATAAGTGTAATATTATACAATAATAAATTAATATATAATAAACCTATATACACTAATATTATGTGACTGTTGTTGAAAGGAAGTGCTCTTTAATTTTATGATAAGCACCAAAAATAATTATTCATTTACATAATATTCTACTCTTTCAAACGTTTCATCCTTTTGACTGAATGACTCTTTGGCAATTCAAAAGTGCTTACAAATTGTTTAATTACCATAAATGCTTTCAGTTTGAGTTTGGTACTCGACAGCCCTACAAGGCGTTGTTGACCCCACCTTGACCGAAAAGGCGCTAAGGTATCGATTCGACTGTTTTCGTAAGGCACACAAACACTCGGGTGTTGGTAACACTTTGCTCGAGCTTGGGTCATTCTACAACTCGGTGTTATTGTTGTGATGTGATTTTGTTTAACCTGTAAACCTCTTTACGCTAACGGCAATTATTTAATTTCTTTTTAAGTTAATTGCTAATGGCATCCAGTTTTTCCCACGTGTCATTTCGTATTATTTTTTTTTACATACGGATTTTTTTTTAATTTGATAAATGTAGCAAGCAAAATTTGTGCTATTGGTCGGGTTTCGAAAGGGAACCTAGGGTCCTGGACCGCAAAGTAAAGAAGAAACATAATGCGGGTTTAGTCAGTAAAAGTCTGATACACCTTCCTGCTCCGCCTTAAAACGGGAAAAGGCATTAGATGATTTGCCACCTTAAAAAAGGGGTAATTTTTTGCTTTTTTGCAATAAGCGACTATGGCAAGCCTTGAAATTAGACTTTGGATGAACCTGTAACGAACCAAAATTCATGGCCAGCCGCGTTAAAACAATTGCATTAACCAGGGTTATGTCTATCTTGACCAAGTTGTCTCCTTTCAGACACGACTGCATGCAAAGGTTGCTCGACGTATTGAAAGCATCAGGATGAGCTTTTGGTCTACTCAAAGATCTCCTGCTTTATCTAAAATGACCAATTATATGAATATAATATGAATTCCTCCTATTTTACCCCCGAACGAAAAAATACGAACCCCCAGAATACTATGCTCCAGGATTTAACGGCAAATTTCAAACTTGGTCATCATACTCCGCTAGAGACCCAACCTCAAGGTTTTGCCAGTGAGCTACGGATCTCTATATCCTGAGGGTAATTAAGGGTTAAAATTGTATTGCAACTGACATGTCTGGCGCATGTTATATGAGCTATGGGCTAAATAGCTATTTTTTGGGTCCCATTAAACGCAAGCAGAGATTGAGCCGTGGTGGCTGAGTGGTAATGGCCCCGACTTACGAGTGGTAGGTCGCGGGTTCAAACCCAGCCAGAACAGTGCTCCCAAAACAGTGAAGGAAAACCTCGTGAGAAAATCTACCTAGAACTAAAAATTCGAAGACACATGTCTTCGAATTTTTGGTTCTAGGACATCTACCAATCCGCACTGGGCCCGCGTGGTGGATTACGGCCCATTCCCTCTCCTAGAGGGGAGGTCTGAGTCCCAGAAGTGGGAACATTAAAAATGCTGATGATGATGATGATTAAACGCAAGGAGACATTTCGGTAGACCAACACGAAGGTAGAGAAAGAAAATTTAATTTTACCGGAGAGACTGGTTTGCTGTGGCTGAAGACAGAAGATGGAGTCTTTTGCCCAACAGTGGGCTGTAATATTAGATTAAAGAACTACTAACACGAAAAGAAAAACAACAATGTTCTTTAAATTCAGAACAAACAAAATGATCAACTTCATTGCAGAATTGCCCTTGTTATATTCCAATATGTTTACCTACAGCCACTAAAACGTATATATTATTGTTCCCTGCACAACATTTTCTTATTAAATTGATGGTAGAGAAATAAAAGCGATGCTTTGCTGAAAGTAATATCGGTATATTATACCTTCCATAGAACACGGTATTGCATCACCAGCCATTTATTTATTTATTTATACTTTATGCACACAAGAGTACAGAGGCGGACTTAATTAAATTAAATTAAATTAAATTAAATTAAATTAAATTAAATTAAATTAAATTAAATTAAATTAAATTAAATTAAATTAAATTAAATTAAATTAAATTAAATTAAATTAAATTAAATTAAATTAAATTAAATTAAATTAAATTAAATTAAATTAAATTAAATTAAATTAAATTAAATTAAATTAAATTAAATTAAATTAAATTAAATTAAATTAAATTAAATTAAATTAAATTAAATTAAATTAAATTAAATTAAATTAAATTAAATTAAATTAAATTAAATTAAATTAAATTAAATTAAATTAAATTAAATTAAATTAAATTAAATTAAATTAAATTAAATTAAATTAAATTAAATTAAATTAAATTAAATTAAATTAAATTAAATTAAATTAAAATTAATTAAATTTACAGCTACACTAATATTATAAACAGGTAAAGTTTGTTTTTATGTTTGTAGGAGGTAATCTCTGAAAGTACAGGTCCGATTGCTAAAATTATTTCACTGATAGAAATCTGCTTTATTCCTGAGTGACACAGGCTATATTTTATGTACCATCAAAGACACTTCCGCCTGACCATCGCTAAGTACATTATTGCTTTTCGAAACGAAAACTTCAAAGGGTTTGGTTTGGCGCCGCGCCGCAGGGTACAAGTCAAATTTTTTTTAAGTGATCAGGCTAAAATGATCGCGGGCAAACGCTAGTTATCCATATGAAACTAGTGGCTGCCTGCGGTTTAACCCGCGTGCCAGTAAAAAATTGTCCCAAGGGTACATACTCCCAGGATAAAATGTACCCTTTGTACCCAGGACATGGTCTGCCCGAGCTCCAAGTTTCATCCGAAGCCATTCATGAAACTTCTTCATAACAGACATACACAACACACCAAGACAACTTATAGACATTTATTTTTATTACATTAGTACTACTAGTTACTGCCAGCAACTTAAATTCACCCTCGTGAAAGGAGAACTCACTCGCTCTGAGTGGACCGAGAGAAGCGCCAGACTTTTGCTGACTAAAGAGAGCTAAAACCCATAAGTTCTGGAGCAACGGTAACTCTTTCCAGAAATCCCACCCTAGCAGGCATCTTCACTTAAGCTTAAATCTTTTTGAGTTGCTAGACGAATCAGCCTGATTCTTATCGGACGATGAGCTACAAACTGTTCACCGTCCATGAGTCTGTCAGCTCTCGTCTCTATCAAGAGCTCCTAACATGATCCATTTGACGATCTAAACTGAACTGTTAAATGAATGGAGGTATACTGCATTATTTATAGACATAATATCCGACACTAAGCACAACACACACAGTTATGAAATTTTGTACATAGATTCTCTACATAAAAATACTAGACACGTATTTCGGATTTCGCAAATACTAAAATTAATAATGTTGTATATAGAGCTGCATCCTTCTTTCTCGCTTGCACGCGTGACTTTTTAACCCGTCATAGGCTTCTGGTCTCTATAATTCTATATCTATGGTCATAGCCATATGGTCATGGTCAGAGAGCAGTGGTGGCCGAGTGGTAACGGCCCCGACTTACGAGTTGTTGGTCGCGGGTTCGAACCCAGCTAGGCGTATTACTTTGTGTAATTTATTTCATCACCACTGCTCTCAAAACGGTGAAGGAAAACGTCGTGAGGAAACCGGCATGTCCTAGAACCAAAAATTCAAAGACATGTGACATTCACCAACCCGCAGTGGGCCCGCGTGGTGGATTACGGCCCATTTCCTCTTCTATAGAGGAGGCCTGAGTCCCAGCAGTGGGAACATTGAAAAGGCTGATGATGATGATGGTCATAGCCATAGAAAATTTCTCTGAGAAAACGGTGACATTAGTTGAACTCTTGGTTTGTAAGAAAATTTTTGTCAATGCCAATTCTAGCAGTGCCCGATGTGTTATCTCATTGCTCTATGGTATCTTCTGAAATAATATCGTGAGAATAGAATTGTTCTTTTTATTTTATGTTACTTTATATTTTAATTAAGTTAGTAATGCGGTTTGCACTTTGTTCTGTGAAATAAACTATATCATGTGTTTAATAGAGACCTCCGGGGTCTTTAAATCAAGAATGAATAGTTTGCTTCGAGACAAACGTGGTCCAGCATCGACCACATTAGATGAGATAGTGGTCAAACATGAGCCATCCTATCTATTTTTTTTAATATTTAGTCTATACTTTCCCACTCCTTACTTCTCCGCGAGTCCGCGGTACTTCCTTCCAGTTCTTGTAAAATCGGTCTAGTTCATCCCATCATCTTCTTCACGGTCTAACGTGGCCACGTCGCTTAATCATCATCATCATTTCAGCCGATATACGTCCACTGTTGGACATAGGCCTCCCCCAAGCGTCGCCACATCGAACGTTCATGTTTAATAGTCGGCGTTGCGTACTAACTACCTATAGGTCATTGTACTCGCTCAGCTGACGTTTTCTTAAAGAAATTAATTTCGTACATGCGTAAATTAATACGAGTTTTGAAAAAAAGGTACTTTATTTTTTAATTTTATTTTCACAAATCGATAGTGTTTCATGTACCGGAACAACCCGATCAAAATTTAACGGTGTATATTATTATATCAACAATCGTGATTTTTTCCCGTCTTTTACTACGAACGGTACAAAACCCTTCGTGCGCGAGCCCGACTCACATTTGGCCGGTATTTTTTTAATACCTCCAGCATACATGGCTAATCTGATCCCGATTCGGTGGGGAAAATTATAAATCTCCCACAGCTATCCCCAGTTAGGCCCAGTTACGCGTAATTCCCAACTCAGGTCATATCCAATAGTCCTAAGATTACAGCGTGGGTCCATCCGCAGCTGTGGTCCTAAGCGATAAGCTAACGACCTATAAATACTAAGTGCACTATTGGTGGTCATTTGTGGTCTCAGGCCTATAAATAATAGTTGGACATTTGGAACGGAATTGGGAATATAAACTGGAACATTAATTGGTTTATAGTACATTTTGATACAAAACGAGAAAGTTCGTCATTGTGACCGAGGCGGAATCCGCCCGAGTCGCGCAAGGGTATTATGGAGCTGTGTGCTGCAGATAGATTAATAGATAGATATATTCTTTATTGTACACCAAAATCAAAAAATACTTAAGGAACTTAAGATTAATAGGGGCAAGCGACATTTTTAAGTACACTTATGAAGATATAAATAAATAAGGGGGCTGATGCGCGACTCGTGGAGGTCGACGGGTAGCCTGATACGATAAAATGAGTAATGAAATCTTGGTGGGGCGAGCATGCGCACTTTTCTGCACTAGTGTGAAAAACATTAAATGCCTAAAAGCGGTAAGGATAAGACCAGGTTTTCGATTGAGTGTATTGAAAATACTTTTATCTCTTTGAGACAGGCGTCAAATATTACGCGCTGTCGACTCGGGTTTGGTCCTTACCAGCTGGACGGTAAGCTATCCATTACTGGTCATTCGCAAACCCGCTCAGTACTGTAGCCGGGAATCGTCTAGCGACTCCCTACGCCCAAGGCACCTCCTGTGGTAGCGGCAGGAATGTGAGGATATCATTTCCTCATGGTTGCAGCCATCTCCTTCGCTTATATTTCTGCTACGAAGACGGTATAGGCCACTTTCCTTTCGAGAGAAAGGAAAGTGGCCTATACCGTTACAATTCTGGTTCAGGCCATGGTTCAGAGCGAGAGCTCTGAACCATGGCCTGAACCAGAATTGGGTGTGAAAGGTCACCAAGGCTGATCTAGCAATACAAACCTAAGAACTAAATAAACTTCCTGAAGCCTATAAACCTCCTAGTACGTAAAAATTCCCCTGTCGAAGTGCAGATAAGTCAACCAAAGAAGTGTATTTCCCATTTTGACAGGGGATAACGTAGGTTAAAAAATATACGCATAAGTAAGCAGGTTCGGTAAAATTAACTTAGGGTGCGGTAAAAAGTCGTGTTGCATGACATATAAATTGTGCTGGGTACGCCTGGTTACCAAAACTTTGTGACAGATTTGGTACATCATCACCAGCCTTTTTTATGTTCCCACTGTTGGGACTCAAGCCTCCTCTCTAGGAGAGGGAATGGGCCGTAATCCACCACGCGGGCCCAGTGCGTGTTGGTGAATGTCACATGTCTTTGAATTTTTGGTTTTAGTACATGCCTGTTACCACACGATGTTTTCCTTCACCGTTTTGAGAGCAGTAGTGGTGGGATTACACAAAGTAATGCGCCTGGCTGGTATCGAAACCGCGCCTACAACTCGTAACCACTCGGCTACTGTATTTGGTACATACGTACATATTATAGACTAGCTTCTGCTAGCGGCTTTGCCTGCGTGAAAATAGCTTTCTCCATACAACTTTGGACCCCTGTTTCATCCCCTAATGAGTTGAATTTTGAAGAATCGTCTCATAGGGCTCACCTACGTCATTAAAGGAAGCCTTGTGCAAAATTTCACGCTCCTAGTCTCAGTACTTTCGGTTGTGTGTTAATATGTCAGTCAGTTCTACGTTTATATAAATATAGATAAAATACACTCAGACGCAGAAAAAATGATCGTGCTCATCACACAAACATTTGTACGGGGTGGGAATCAAACTCACGACTTGCATAGCAGTTAGGGTCACTAATCACTAGACCAACAGACCAATCAAAATCAAGATTTTTTCATCTATTTTAGATAAATAATCAGCCTCTGTATGTTCCAGTTGTTAGGACAGCATTGGCTAAAGTCCGTGTACCTAGATTCTGACTTATCATATAAACCGTTTTCTTTCTTGATTTTTTCCGGTATCTTTTGTCACGAGCTCCTCCTTCTGGCAAGAGGTTGTAAGAAGGTCGCGGAGCCCCTGCTTTTTTAAAGTTATTTGCTTTTGCAAAAATAATACTTTTACATGTCAAGTTTATCGTCATTCTAAACTAGATGGGGCCGGTGTTTCCTAGCTAACTAACCTAAGAAGAAACATCGAAACAAATTAAGAGGTCAGTCTCTTAAGTCCATACAGCAAACATGTAATGGTCAAATCATAATGAGAACCATGCAGATTAGTGTCTGTAATGGTCCTTTGAGGAAAAACTACACAGATTTGAGTGGACCTATCCAGTCAGTGCAAGCATTTATCAGTATTTGAGTAACTCAACTCAGGACTACTAAGGAGCTCAACGACTTGACGAACAATACAAACGATCAACACAGCATCTACGTGATTTCTACTCATCGCTTACGCGCTGTCTCGTCGAAATAAAAACTTTTATTCACAAATCCAGCAATATTTAAGTATAAAAACCCACATTTCACTTAAATACGAAACCGCCTACTTCTCTTAATATCAAAATGCAGCATTTAAACTCTAGAAGCACTCAAACTAGGTTGAAATGGAACTGCAACATACATTGTACTTGTTGATGAAAATAGGTCAAAGAAGTATATTATGAACTAGTTCTGGTCTGGAGCCTAGTTAGGACATGAAGCAGATACAATGAGATTATTCCGTGAACTGGTTGGAACTTTATTTAACTCTGACTCGGGTACAAATGTTTTGTAAGGAGATGCGACCCGGCCTTTTGTTGGGCGTCTGAGATGTGGAATAGTTTCTGCGTCTGACTGTGTTAGCGGTATTGAACTTGTCCTTGGTATAATTTGTAAGCTCAGTTGGGTGTGCCGTACCATCGTATGGTTTTAGGGACAGATTATGCTTGGACCTTATGACCAAAGAAAATGGATGATTGGTTTATAATTTGTTAGCTTGAAGGCTTCAATATGATGAATCATATTAGAGCCATTTAGGGTTAGAAAACAGAGAAAACAACCCGTAAGTGGAAGGGATTGCACTAACCTTTTGAACTTGAGGGGTCCACGTGTCAGCCGGTCCAGTTTACCATCAAGTTTGCAGCGCGCTTGAAGCGGTGTCCGATAATCTTGATCATGTGTGGTTGTCGAGCAAGAAGTAGACTTGTCATGCATAGCATCAATGGTAATGATGAATTATTGTTAAATGATAAAACTTAGGTTACCCTACCTTTGAGGTAAATATCTATAAAAGTATCAGAGGGCCGAGCACACTGCTGGTGATGGGATAATGGGGTTGGGTGGTCGGATGATCGCACCGTGTATCAAAAAGTGTAATGATAGAAAGTAACCCATAAAGCAGACCGATAACCTGGTGATGAAGGCCGTGGAAATCCACTGGATGCAAGAACCAAAGTTGTTGATGTCGCTAACGAGAGACCTCTGGTCAGCAGCGAACGTATTTTGCCGGAAATGATATTGATGATCATAAGATAAGAAGACTATCACTACTTACTTCCCGGAAGACGCAGCGTTGGAAGGCCTCCCAGAAGGTGGACCGATGACCTTATAAGGGTTGCGGGAATCCGATAGATGCGAGACGCACAGGACCGGTTATTGTAGCGACACTTGGGGAGGCCTGTGTTTAACTTTAGACGTCTTTCGATTAAAATAATGATGATTCTCTTGGTATTTCAGTGTTTTAAAAAAAATTTGATCACCACAATTTAACCAATTTTTCTCTTGTCCTCAGGCAAAGTAGACGAGAAAGCGACGCAGTTACACGCGATAGCTTCTCTCAAAGTCCTGCTGGAGGCGACGCGGCCGGCAGCTGGGGGAGCCGGCGCTGCTGCTGCGAGGCACTCGGCTGCAGCGGCGCAGGCCAAGGAGACTCCCCTCGACCTGCCCAACGGTGGGATCGGGGATGTCCAGTTAGATGCTATAGAAGAGGTGAGACAATGTTTTCTTTGATTTCTTGATGTAGACGAAATCGTCTTTGAGTCATGAAGATGCGACGTGACAAATAAACGTTGCCCACAAGTTGCTGCACTTCAAAATCGCAGACCTTAAAGCGGATCTCACGTCGCTTTGCCGCACTTTATAGTCTACACTTATATATTAATATTAGTTTGTTTTCATATTTTTTTGTTTGTAGGAGTTATCTCTGGAAATACTGGTCCGATTGCTAAAATTTTTTCACTGACAGAAAGCTGTTTTATTTCTGAGTGACATAAGCTATATTTTATGTACACGCTCGAAGCTGCAGGCAAAAGCTAGTAGGTTATATTTTAATCCGTTGATGCGTGACATACGTACTCTTCTTTATCACAACCAGATTGTTATCTTGTTTTTCCCCCCTCCACTCCTTCCATCTTTTGCGAGCCCGTTCTTCCTCTTTCCAGTTCTGGCGAAATCTATGTACATAGTTCGTCCCGCCATGTCCTTCCCGATTTGCTGCGTCACCATCACTGTTAAGGGTACCAAATCTATGCTACTCTTTGGTGATATTATTATTTTTCCAAATAATGACAAC
Organism: Mythimna ferrago; assembly: GCA_910589285.2. Taxonomy (NCBI): domain Eukaryota; kingdom Metazoa; phylum Arthropoda; class Insecta; order Lepidoptera; family Noctuidae; genus Mythimna; species Mythimna ferrago. The sequence goes on along the minus strand of OU342688.1, from coordinate 21,654,443 downwards.
TCGTTCCTAAGTCCCACACCAAAAAACTAGCAGAATCATGACCAAAATACTGTCATATCAAGATAAACGTAACCATTGTTCGATCCAAAAGATTTATAGACTAGGCAAGTACGTCTCTCATTGTGTGGAACGCTCCAAATGATTAATTGACTGCACGACCTGAATCATGGTCCTCGTCTGTGTTCCCAGTCCCCCAGTAACCTGCTTCGTTGGCTCCGCAGTTTTTGTGGCTACTAATCTAATTTTTTTGGCCACCTAACAGATTTCTGCTGTTGACCTTGAAAATGTAATGTGCGAGTGTGATGGATGGTGGGTCGGGGTGCTTTTTTAGATACATAGACATATAAACAAATTACTCTTTAATGTCCATTGTGACACCCTATTAATTTTAAGCTTCTTATGTTTTTTTTTTATGACGTACATTAGTGAGTATATCAATCAATCAATTAATGTATACTCAAACAATTTAATTTTATTGTTTATTTTGTGTTTTTATATATTCATACAATTACCGGCACAGATCTTGAGCGCTGGCTTCAAGTGGCGCAGAAGTCAAATATTCGGTCTCTTTAGTGGTGCGAAGTGAGACGCGGGGGCGGAGAGTGTCAGTGATTGGCTCGCCGCGCCATCTTGTCATGGACGTCACTCCTGATTCGTTCCCTGCGTTGCTGCATGTATCTAACAACGACGACGATTGGCTCGCCAATGTATGGAATGCGCAAAGCGATCCCCACTCTAACGCCGAGCGCTCAAGATCCGTTCCGGTAATTGTAAGAGCTGTAAAATTGTAAATGCTACGTACGCCCTCATTGTCACGTACACCAGACCATAGTAATGCAATTCTTTTTCAATTGATGTGGCAGTACTTTAAATAAATAAACACAGTTGCTTGGTATGTATACCTAAATACATACAAGTAGCTGGGTTAATTTAAAATTATAGCATAAAAATAGTAAACTAAGTAAATTTTTTTTTTTTTTTCGATGGGAAAAATCATCCAATGACCAACCCCGTTCTTGGGCGGAGCGGGAGATAGTGTTAGTCTCTTACTGACTAAAAAACCCATCCCGTTCCTTCAAGCCTTCATACGGGGGCTCGAGCGCCCTTTCGGATAACCCTGGCCCCAGTAGGCTTCGATCCGACTGGGCCCCTGCTGTTGCTGACAACTCTTTGAGGCGCGCGGGAACAGCACGCGCTGTCGACGACTTGGGCTTGGTCCGGACAGTTACCGGACGGCCGGACAGCGAGCTACCCATTGCTCACTGTCCATAAGCCCGCGCCTGCAGTGGCTGGAAATCGGGATCGGAATCCCGGCGGCGGCGAGAGCGCCGTTGCCTGATGCGGTCGGCCTCCTCCTTAGCGAGTATTACTACTTCGCAGAAGTCGGCGACCGCCTGCCACTCCTCCTCGCTCCGAGTTTTACAAAGCTGCCCTCAAAAAACGGTTTATAGGGTGTTAAAGTTTTCACGAAAGCGTCCTCACAAACGAAGTTGCTGGCAAATGCTAGTAATATTCGAGTATATTTCCCTTGGCAGCTTTATGTCTGACAGTTCGGATTTAAATCAAAATAAAACACATGGACACAACATAATATTCCCAATCCCCAAATATCAAATCGACAATGATGGAACGCGGGAATTGTGTATCCAGGATTATAATATATTATGGCAGCTAATCACTTTGAAGTCCACCAAGTTACAATATGAATATTATATCTGTGACTAGCCTGTTGGTCTAGTGGTTAGTGGCCCTGACTGCTATGCCGGAGGTCGTGGGTTCGATTCCCACCCAGGACAAAATATGTTTATGTGATGAGTATGATCATTTGTTCTGTGTCTGGGTGTAATTTATCTATAATATGTATGTATTTAGAAATATATAAGTATGTTTATCAGTTGTCTAGGACCCATAACACAAGCTTTGCTTAGCTTGGGACTAGACGGCGTTGTGTGGTAATTGTGAAACATTATTATTATTATTTATATTTCGTTTATTCAAATATATATACATATGAATTATATTTTTAAATATTCAATAAAAAATAAAAAAACATTTAAAAATATAAAAAATAGTAGCCCACCGGTATCGGGAACAGGGTCCAAGCTACCGGCGGTCAGGGCTCCAGAGAAAGGAACCTCCTGACTATACGAGCCGTGTCCAGCAATACTGCTTTCTGAATCAAGCCCTTGATCCAGTCGCCTAACGAGAGCCTCCTAAGGTGTTGGTCGAGGCTCTTGGCTATTAAGCCATTGGCTGAAACAAGTATCGATACAATGACCGCTGAATCCACTTCCCACATGTCGACAACCTCGCGAGCCAAGTCAATATACTTGATTTGTTTATCTTTCTCGGCTTTCACGAGGTTCTCGTCATGCGGAACGAATATGTCAACAATCATTGTACGCCTCTCGCTTCGGTCCACCACCACAATATCAGGCTTATTGGCCACAATAGTCCTGTCAGTGATGATGGGCCGATCCCAGTACAAAGTGATATGACCGTTATCAAGAACTGGGTCGGGCTCATACCTATAGTATGGCACTTCCGATTCCACAAGAGAGTATTTCAGAGCAAGTTTCTGATAATTATTTAATTATCTTTATAATATTAGAAATACGTCATGTCTAGCTACAACCTGGTGACAGACAGATAGCAGAGTCTTAGTAATAGGGTTTTTTTTCGGTGGGTAGAAATCATACAAATGACATCCCCCGGCCTTGGGCGGAGCGGGAGATAGTGTCAGACTCTTACTGACTAAAAAACCCACCCCGTTCCTTCTTGCCTTTCATACCGGGGCCGAGCCTCCCTTTCGGAAACTGACCCTAGCCCTAATAGGCTTCAACCCAGCTGGGCCCCTACGGTAGCTGACAAATCCTTGAGGCGCGCGGGAACAGAGCGCACCGTCGACGTTTTGGGCTCGATCCGAACGGTTACCGGACGGTTGGACAGCGAGCTACCCGTTGCTCACCGTCCGCAAGTCCGCCTTAGTAATATGGTCCCGTTTTACCTTTGAATACTTTTTTTTGGTGGGAAAATCATCCAATAACATCTCCCGCTCTTGGGTGGAGCGGAGCTCGTATCAGACTTTTATTGACTAAAAACCCACTCCTATTCCTTCGTTGCTTTTCATACCAGGGCCTAATTCCTTGCCGGAGTCTGTATTTCCTGATAGCTACAACCCGGGAATCTTTAAGTCAAGAGTGAATAATTTTCTTCTAGTTAAGCGCGTTCCATCGTCGACTGCATCGTCGCTTTCCATCAGGTGAGATAGCGGTCAAGCGCGAACCTATTAACAATTAAAAAAAAATCCTTTCAGAAGCAAACCCTTGGCTCCATCCTGTGGGTACAGAAGCCTAAAAAAACAGTAAGGATGCGTTCATTCATCGACTTTTTACTGTAACAATAGATTGATAGATCGGTCAATTTTCGTGAACACTAGGTGGTAATCTATTATCAGCCGCCCAGGACACCCTCAGCCCATTTTATTCACCAAACTGTCTCTCAATACGATGTAAAACTTGTCCTTTTAACCGTCCCCTCAACTATCTAAAGGTTTATGAGTGGGTCTCCATAATAGAATGCCAAAATTGGGTCCTCGTGATGGTTCCAACCCTTTGTAGTTGAATTTATTGTGTTCTAACCTTGGGCTGTTTCACGCCTCCTAACTTTGGAATAGTTATCTTTCATTAAGCTACAATTATGAGGAACTTTGGTCGTTTTTATCTCATCTATGTCAACCTCTGCTTTCTTATTGTTAGTAAATGATGTAGTATAATCATTTTCAATACTTTTAGTGTCTTGTTTATTTGTGGCTTTGATTCTCAAACTTCTTTTGACCAGGGACCACTTTGAATTTTTGATTGTAAACTGGGGACGAGAAGTCTAGAAGTAAATTTAACTATGTTTACCTAAGAAAACTCTTATTGTATATTCACACCTTAAAAGGCATGCAGACGACGAGCAAAGAGTAGTTTGCCGTCCAGCCGTCGGGTAACCGCCCGGACCGAACCTAAGACGTTGGCGGCGTTTTGTGTTCTACGCGTGCCTCAAAGAGATATAATTATCCGTAGGGGCCTAGCAAGGGCAAACCCCACTGGGGCCATGGGTTTACTTTCGAAATGGAAACACATAACGCAAAAGGATAAGAAGGAACATAGATGTGGTTTTAGTCAGTAAAAATCTGAGAAGCCCCCGTTCCGCTCTAGAGCGGGAAGAGTCATTGGATGATTTTCTCACCTTAAAAAAAGACCTATATATTCATTACAGTTCTACTAAAAGTTTGAAATTCGCGAAACCATATTTTAGATCTTACTAACCAACTGTGGTCCGCAGATCACAAGTTTGGAAACCACTGATTTAATAGGTAGATAGTCTACTAGAACCTTAGGTAATATTTCGAACGAAGTATCATTAATTAATTGTTTCTGACTTGTATAGTGATTAATTACAATCATATTGTACGATTTTGACTATTATTTTTGACATGTGTGCGACATTTAGGGTCACCGTATACGAGCCACCGGCCACAACCACATTTTGGACTGACCACACATGTATGACGCTGATGGCCGCCACACGCTACAAATCATAACTGTTCGCTTTTTGTAGCCCGCGCCAACTGCTTAACGCCGCCACGCTCCATACATGTGATTCTATTAAATTATATCCTTATTATATATCAATACGAATATATTAATATATAGAATAACTACAGTTTTGCCTTCTACGACGCTCTTTTTACTTATCAGAAGCAAAACAAAATTAACCTTCTTCGTCAGAGTCCATTACGATACTGAGCGCATGGGTGAAAAGAGTAGCTAAGACCGACAAAGCCGAAGTATCGACCACCATTCAAAATTGTCTGTCACACGAAACGTGTGGCCACTTTTAGCTACTCGTGGCGATGTTTGTGACTATCACATCGTCGCCCTCCCCGCTAACTGTCGTATCTCACAAATTGGCGTATCTGCACTGATATTACCAACGTGTTCATAACATTATTTCGAATAAGTTCTCTCTAATCGTCATATCTGTATCATTTACCGTTTAGAAGATATTCAAATATTTCGTTTTGCGGAAGTGTAAAAGAACCAAAAAAAAAATATCTTCACTACCTTCGTAACTTAGGGCTCTAGGGCCACTACTAACTAAAAGAATATGCCAAGATTAATATAAAAAAAACTTATTAATTCATTAATAAAGCTACAGCCAACGCAACTACAGGAATATGATTTTAACGCCCGACCGAAAAACGGTTGCCCTGGAAAAATATCAATTGCTAGTTACGACAGTTAGCATGGAGGGTGACGACATATGTTCCGTGTGCGTCGACCCCAAGAATTAATTTTCTGTGTGTGAACTGTGATACATTCCTCAGCAAGTACTCATAAGTCATGTGGTTAATTCATTAAACCCCAAACGAATGATCGCTCTCTCATTTTCTTTCTATTGTGTCTCTAATTACGGTATTTGAGAGGTTAAATTACGAGAATACAATTTTTACTGCAGTTGCTCGTCTTGATACTAAAATAAAACTTTATAATAGTAACCAATTTGATTCAGGAGAAATATACTCATTGTTATTTTTATGTAAGAATATTACGATGCCAATAACACAATGAAATAGGGCAAAATAAAACCCAACCAAATATATTAAAATCAAAATTAGTAAATCAAAGCCAATAAATTAAAATAAATAATATGCTAAATGCTCATAAACTTCTGCTTTGTTCCAGATTGGAGACCTGGACGAGGACACGACTCCGCTGGACATGTCGTGGCCGTCAGGTTTCCGCAAGCGAATAACGTACTTGTTAGTCGCGCCCATTGTCTTCCCGCTCTGGATGACCCTGCCAGACACTAGAACGCCGAAGGGTGAATATTTTACTGTTGATTTCTACATCATCTTCATCGTTCTTTTTTAATTCAGTTAGGTACGAAATAGCTTAACTTCATTCTGCATACAGTTTTGATTACCGATCGCTATCACCATCTTCATATACTAATATAATTTCGGTGTATATACTAATATACTTTCATATACTTATATTAATTTCGGTGTTAGTGCACAATACCTTCCTATTCACGAAATCACAAACTCGGCTGTTTTTGTTATTTTAAGAAACAGCTCTTTCAACCATTATCACAGTATTTGTTTCAAATAAATCTAGGATTTTTCTCCATTTTCAAATCGAAACTTATTTGCAATCAGCATAGCTTGTCCAATGTTTATGTTGTTATTAGAAAAAATAAACCTTCAAGGCGAGATCCGATTGTGAATGGGTAACCATCTTAGCATACCTAGATTTCTCTGGTACCTCGGAAAACACGTAAACCATTGGTTTCGGTTGTCAATCGTCTATCTTTGATAGTCATCATGGATAATCAGAAGCCAAAATATCGGACAGTGGTCTTAACAAGTGGTAGTGGTAACAACTACTGGGTTATGGAGCTCGGATAGGCAGTCACTATAAGTAAAATAATAATATACAGTATCCAATTAGACTAGAAGCCGATCCCGAGATAGTTGAGAAAAGGTTAGGTAGATTGATTGACAGCTTGTCTAATATTTTAATCCATCTCTAGCGGCCCTCTACTATTCACCTTTATAATCATTATGATCTATCTCAGAAGTTCTCTTCTGTTCTAACACTCATTCTTACACCTAAAATTCTCACGTCCTTTAGCACAATCATTTGAAATCATTTTCATGTAATTGAAGCACGTAGTCTTGCCATCATTCTTCTAGCGCGAAAAACAGATGTTACCATTTCGACCTGTATAACTTGATTTATCTCATGTTATTTATTTATTCAATCTTTTTATTTCCCAAAAAGTACACACTTTTACATAAAATATTTTTTTCATAATATTATGCATATAAAAGAAATAATTTTCTGTATATAATATTAATATAGTTAGTAATAAATAGTTCACCATCACAATTAAGAAAATTTAAATTCAATTAAAAACATGCATTTCAAAAAAAAAAAATATTATTATAGGGTGAAGGGAGGTATTACTAGTAACGTATTATGCATAGGAAACTGTATGATATTATGTTTAAAAAATATGTTCAAATTACTAATATCACCAATATACTTCCTCTTACTATACATCGATAAATTTGCTCATTGTTTATTAATATAGATTGTAGAATCTATAATTATCTCATACACTACAGTACTATCAGCTGCTGAAGAAAACATTACTATTTTACTAAAATCTCCATTTTCTTTTTCAGGAAAAAGATTTTTCCCAGTCACATTTATAGGGTCTATAGTTTGGATAGCTTTCTTCTCGTACCTGATGGTGTGGTGGGCCAATGTGGCGGGGGCGACGGCGCACGTGCCTCCCGAGGTGATGGGGCTCACACTGCTGGCTGCGGGGACCTCGGTGCCTGACCTCATCACATCGGTGATCGTCGCCAGGAAAGGATTCGGAGACATGGCGGTCTCCAGTTCAGTTGGCAGCAATATTTTTGATGTTACTGTTGGGTGAGTGATTATATAATATTATTTATTCTCTAACGTGGTACTGGGGTGTATATGAATACATATGCAATCGAAGGAAAAAATTGGTTGGAGGTGCTGGGTTTTGAGAACATGCACGTACTATTTAGAAAATGGTGTAAAATATTGCACTGACTAGGTGACAATCTCGGGAAAATCAAAATTATGGTTAAAGTAGCTGCGCTTGGATGTCTTTTGGCAACAATAATGATGCTTTAATAAATTGAAACATTACTTATTGCTCCCTAAGTAAATATGTATCTTCCACTATTTGAAAATTATGTGCAGTTTTAGACCTTTTTAAATTCTTAATACTGAGACTACTTTAGTCTCTAGGATAGTATCCAACTTGTGGTCTGAAAAATACAAATATCACAACTGAAAAATAACAGATTTTAAGCTTCTATTAAAAATGTAGTGTATGTATGGCGACACCCGTTACTGTTGACTTTAAAGAAAAGGTGTGTTAAATTTTTTGAATTTATTGTGTTTTTAACTATCTATTACTGTCCCACTGCTGGGAAAAGCCCTCCCCAAGTCCTTCTAAACTTTCTTCTCTTTTATCATATAACTTATTTTTTATATCGACATTGTGAAGTTCCTGACCCCTGCCAGCAAAAGAGAATCCAAAAAGGGGGACAGTAAAAAAATATTGAGAACCAGTGCTCTCAGAAATTTAAACCGTTCCTTTAAAATTAGGTCAAAATAACACTGCAAGAAGAACAATAAGACATTAAATTAAACTTAATTTTGCGAAACATTGCACATTGCACCAGAATGCTTCGGACTCCCTAGTTTTCAGCACTGCAGATCTTGCCTCTAGAGTAATAGAAACTATGTCATAAATGTTATTTCAACTGCATCTAAAAGCCTGGAACTGATATTTTAGCAGCCAACATTCCTCCCCTGTCGAATACTTTACTAGAGGCATTCCAAAATGAAACTCTAGCATAGTTCGTTCCGAATTTTGGTAAAGCTGAGAGTTACGACCTTTTGAAAGCGGACACAGTTCTTGTTTTATTTATTATTATCAGCATTCCGCTTTTATAGTCTTTTATAGTTGTGTGCTGCATTTTGTGAAGTGACTGCAGTTCCTTGATAGTCTTTTTGAATATTAAAAATTTATTTGTTTATGTGTATGCTCGTATACTTAATTGTACACCAAGATTACTAATTATTTGTTTATTACTGTTAGGATCGCCAACATTACAAGCACAATGAATTTACAGGTTCACTCCATTATTACAAACATTTGATTTTAAAACACATATTAAGATTAGTTAAGAAGGAGATGGCGTGATGATCCTTAAGGATTGGCCAGAAGTGGCTAAGGACAGAAAAGAGTGGAATAACGGAAGAGAGGCCTTTGCCCTGCAGTAGGACACAACGGGCTCATGAAAAAAAAAAGATTAGTTAATTTTTATTGTAGGTATAAGCTGATGTCATGGAAAAATAATATGTTAACACAAAAACGCAGAACAAAAAATAAAAATGTTACCTAATTGATAATTACATTAGGTACATTATAGAAATACATTAATGTCTAATTGAATTAAACTACAATTAACAAAATACAAACATCCGAATTGAAAACCTCCATTTTTAGAAGTCAGTTAAAAAGGAAACTTAACAAGAAAATACATAATTGACGGCCATTCAGCAGCTTCTCCCGTTCTATGCAGAAGGACGTGTCAGACTTTTACTGACTAAAACCCACTCCCATGTTCCTTCTCTGCCTTGCGTTCAACAACTGAATCGATTCCAATAAATAATTTTTCCCAAAAATATTTAAAAAAGATCACAAGTTCGACCACCGACACTAAGTACAAAACAGGTCACGGCAGGTCATAGCGGGCATTAGGTGCCAGTGCACAGCTGAGTGCGAAAGCAAAACCATCCCTCAGTCACCCGGCTGACCCGGTGACCATGTATTTATGTCGCCAACCAGGGCCCCAAGTCTCCTATTTTTATAAATTCGTCATTCCAACACGATCCCATTGTCATTTTGCTAAAAGTTTGTAATCTGCTAATTCATAATGATCGATCATTGATCGGTCACTGGTCTTGTAATAGAATTGTGGTAGAATGATAATTTCGAGCATATTAAAACCAATAACTGCACAATAACGTTCTAATGGTAAAACACTGATCAAATAAACTGTCAAAGTTTTAGCAGATTACCGCAAACGTCAAATATTCATTTGTCAATATGTACGAGATTACCATTCTATGTCACTTCTTTCAATGGAGTGTCAGTGGTTGACCATTGGAAAGTCTTAATGACACCATTATATTAGTAGATTACCAAACTTGTCAAAATCGACAATTATGACATCAATGATAGACCATTCTGACATTATTGTAATAGCAGACTTGAGGCCCAGGTACCATAACTGGCTTATAACTTTGTGATTTTTCATAATACAGTTTTGAAATTTTGTACATAGATTCTTTACATAAAAATACTACATAGGTGTTTGAGGTTTCGCATAGGTTTACTAAAAATGAGGTTGTATATATAAGGTACAGACAATCTAGCCTTAATAAATTGTTTCATTCCTACCCTCTGGGTAAAAACCCTATAAAAGAAAGGGGTTGATTAGAACAGCCCTTCTGAACAAAAGCGGATAAGCTCATAATTGAGGAAAATAGTTCCTTAATTAGATTTCAATTCCCGACGGCTTGGCGTGATTATATTCCTTGATTGGCAACGGGAATATTCAGGATGATATAACTTAATCTTATCAACATTGTGATATTTAGAAGCATGCATTGTTAGTGTAATAAAATCCATCACTTCAATATAAAATAGGTAACACATTTATTACTCAATCGATCAATCAAATCATTTATTTCGAATAAACCATTAACAGGCACTTTTGAATTGTCAAGAAGTCAGTCTTGCACTAGTAGTAGTAGTAGTCTCTAGTACTAGTTTATAACGGATAAAAAAAAAAAACATTCTTCTCCATAATGATCTATGGAAAAGAATGTGCAAAAAACTCCATTGACACTCTTTTTACACTTTAACCGATGATGTCGGATTGGTCCTACGAGTGCTTTCGCGTCCTATTCGCCGGGGTTATGTGTCTGCGACTGGGTACTCCATTTCCATATCATTTGGGTGATAGAAGAGCTAACGAGATGGAGTATTTGGTCGAGAATGTGCAACTCTGCAGGGCTGTAGCTACAGCTGAATTTGAAGTAGGGCAGCATTGGTTACAGGTAGGGCGGAAGTAAAAAAAATATTATGCCTCGAATCACGGGCTCCAAAATCAATCACCATTATTTATTAGATTAATTGAATTTATAAACTGAATTTAATTAAAAATAACGTATGGTTTATTTAATAGATACGCTTGAATCATGGTACAGAGCTATTATAGAATCAGCTGCAACCAGAAAGCTGCTAAAAATTATTTTAATGGAACATATTTCCAAGTTAGAAATTATCACATGTACCATCAAAGACACTTCCGCCTGACCACCGCTAAGCCGCCGGATTCAACCGATTTTTTTTTAAGGGATCAAGCAGAAATGACTGCGATATTCCAGGACATGGTCTACTTGTATACCAAAACCAATCTTTTGGTTTCGCCGTAATCGTAGAAAAAATGAACCAAAACTCTAATCAAGTTCACCAACATCTGCCCACAATAAAACATAAATAACGTTATCAAATGAACTTCCCCAAACTGTGCTCTAAGATAAGAAAATTCTTAACTATGTAGGACCTTAAATAACGGAGACGCCATCTTAGGTGCTTACCTACCCAGCTTGGAGCGCCGCCAAAACTGACGGAGGATGTGAAATTGCGCGCTTTTTTCTGCATACATATACCAGATGGAGGAAATTACGGATGTATATTTTAAAGGAAGTGTTGCAAAATATTCTTTGTCGGGTATTTCGATGTTTAAGAAGGTCATCTACCTACACTAATATAAAAAAAAGAGGTAAAGTTTGTTTTTTTGTTTGTAGGAGGTAATCTTTGAAAGTACTGGTACGATTGCTATAATTTTTTCACCGAAAGAAAGCTGTTTTAATTATGAGTGGCATAGGCTATATTTTATGTAAGCGGGCAAAACCGAAGCCGCATCGTGAGAAAACCGGCATATCCTAGAACCAAAAATTCAAAGACTGTGACATTCACCAACCCGCACTGGGCCCGCGTGGTGTAGTACGGCCCATCCCTTCTCCTAGAAAGGAGGCCTGAGTCCCAGTAGTGGGAACATTAAAACAAAAAGGCTGATGATGATGGGCGAAGCCGCTGGCAAAAGCTAGTCTATAATATAAAAGGAGAAACTGTCTGACTGACATATCAAAACACAACCAAAACTACTGGGACTAAGATTGTGAAAGGAAACCGTGTGCAAACTGCACATGGTTTCCTTTTATGACGTAGGTGAGCACAGAGAGGATGTTCCAAAATTCAACAGTAAGTAAATGGAACGTGGTTCTAAAGTTAGTATGGAGAAACCTACTGTTACCCGAGCAAAGTCGCTGGCAGAAATTAGTTATTAATAAAATACAAAGGTTAAGTAGAAATAATGCAAAATGAGCGTTTAAAAATAACAAGCTGAAAGCTGGTACTAATTATGCTAAAATTAATAATGATCAAATAGTTAAGTCTGCTACTCCGACTCCGTGCTCGACTAATAGAACAATCAAACTTCTAAGTTAACGCAATCCAAAGATCTGGCCCTTTATGTACCTTTTATAGCGCATATATTTTGACACAAAATCAAAACTTATACCTTCCATATGAGTGATTTCAGAGATCAGTCATAATTTAATTTCTGAGTTCTCGCGTAGAATCCTGAAATTTTGGCAAAAAACCAAGGTATCCTAGAATAAGCAAAGAAAAAAAACCGAAAATGTGTTTGTACAAAATAATTACTTTTTGCGATTCAGAAAAATCTTCGAGATTCAATTCGGGAATCGAACAATACAGGATACAGGGTACAAAACTTGACGAACTTTTTTTATTAAATGCTGACTTCTGCCAGCATCTTCTTTAATTCTTTATTGTACACAAAACTTAACATTAATACATTGATTATATAATTTATGTACAAAGATGAACTTAACAATGAGTTTCCTCCCAACAAACCTTTGAGTGACAGGGAGAGATCACATTCAAGGGTAGAATCCAGTGTACAACATAAACTTACATAAATACTTCTAAAAATATATATATATGACAAATATACTAATATTATGTCAACTGAGAAAGGAAGTGCTCTTTAAATTTTCTTCTTAAAGACATCCAGAGAAGGATCGAAGATCTTCGCAATCGTTAAAGTAAAAAAATATCCCAAGGGAAGTCCCGAGATAAAATTGTTCTAACTTTTATTCCAGAACGCGATCTACTCATGAGCCAAATATCATTCAAATCCTTTCAGCCCTTTGAGTGTGAAGGAGTAACAAATAAATATGCAAACTTTAGCATTTATTCTTATACAAGGTGTAAGGGACAGCCCTCCACAAACTTTAAGGGCTTGCTCAGTAGACGAAACTGAACAACCTTCCACAAAATTTTTTTTCAGGTAACGAAAAAAAAAAATCGGCCTCGCCATACAAATTGTCCAATCAAGTTTATCATTTTGTATGGTGAGGCTGATTTTTTTTTTCGTTTCCTGAAAAAAGTGAGGAGGGCTGTCCCTTACACCTTTTATAGTGTGATATTAACATTTATAAAAAATTTAAATGTTTTTCATAAAAAATGCCATAAGAAATGTGCTTTATTATTATTGCAAAAAAAAAATGTAACAAGGCTTTTATAGTACGTATAAAAAGGCACTTCTTGAACAATACCAGCTGCCCTTTCGACCTTGATGAAACACCGCCACTTGAACTTTGTACCCTCCCTTCTATCTGACACCATCGGCCTTGTACTACTAATGTTATATCAATACTCTTTACTAACACCTTTTGTTTTTGAGGAGATGCCTTCAAAAGGCGACATACGACGTATGTCGAGTATCCACCCTTACGTTGTTGAAACCTCTACAGACCTGACTAAGCGTTTAGCCTCGTCATTTACCGCGTACATTGAAGAACTGGAACTATTTGCCTGCTGCGGTTTTCCCGTCCGATTATAATTTGGGTGTCTTCAAGGCTAGAGTAATTCGCCTTACCATCAACGATCACTGCATCACTGCTATATATACCATCAGATGGAATCGCAGTCAAGACTAGTTTATATCAATTAGAAAAAAAAGGCGCCTGGTTTTTTGAGAATAAGATCAGGGAGTGTAGGATTATTGTTTCTTACCTCACAAAGACCACTGCGGTGAACACCATCAGCATATGAAAGAGGTTCCGTGCCCTCTTCAAAGTCCACCCTGGAACTCCCTCTGTACAACGCCAGTTAGGACACATCTTTAGGAGACTGTAAGTGGTAACGGACCCGACTTACGAGTGGTACGTCGCGGCATCAAACCCAGCCTGACGCATTACTTTGTGTTATTAATTTATCTCGACACCATTGCTCTCGAAACGGTGAAGGAAAACATCTTGATGAGGCAGACATATCTTAGAACCAAAAATTCTAAGTCAGGTGACATCTACCAAACAGCACTGGGCCCGCATGGTGGATTACTGCTAATTTCCTCTCCTAGAGATGAAACCTGAGTCCCAGGAGTCGGAACACTATTTCTTTTTATTATTATTATTGATAAATTAATGTTCCCACTGCTGGGACTCAGGCCTCCTCTCTAGGAGAGGGAATGGGCCGTAATCCACCACGCGGGCCCAGTGCGGGTTGGTGGATGTCACATGTCTTCGAATTTTTGGTTCTAGGACATGCCGGTTTGCTCACGATGTTTTCCTTCACCGTTTTGAGAGCAGTGGTCATGAAATAAATTACACAAAGTAATGCGCCTGGCTGGGTTTGAACCCGCGACCTACAACTCGTAAGTCGGGGCCGTTACCACTCGGCCACCACTGCTCACACTGGGCCCGCTAGATATTTGATAGAGTAACAAAAAAATAATCTACGTTACCATAATATCGGAGCCCTACTCGCTTACGAAACACCATCGTATCGAGGTCAAAGGATAGGATCTCTGACCCACTTTAGTATAACCGCTTGAACAGCGGATCACCCTTGAGATTCGGGACGATACAATCGCTTTAAACAACCCTTATTTGAGTACAGATGGCAATAACCAGCTGATTTTTCTTCCATCGTCTTTATGTCTTCGCCTTAGAGATAACAAAGAGGCACAGAAATGGCTTTTCTGTTATGATCAAAAGTTAATATGTTGTACAGTTACCGACAAAAATATATTCACACATTAAAAAAATATATGTGTTATGTGCTGGCAGGGATCTTGACTTTCATCACCACTGCTTCGAAAACGGTGAAAGACAAAATCGTGAGGAAACCGGCATGTCCTAGAACTAAAAATTCGAAGACATGTGACATCCACCAACCCGCACGGGACCGCGTGGTGGATTACGGCCCATTTCCTCTCCTAGAGAGGTATGCTATGCTAGGGATCTTGACCGTGGTATATAATTATATCTCTCCACTCCTCGAGCACCTCAGGAAAGGTTGCACTCTAGCCCTTCGTGCTTGCGACCGCTTTTGGGGCTTATTTATTGAGTGTGCAAGTCACCCTCTGCCTTTTATCGATGAATGTTAATAACATTGTTCATGTAGAGGATAGCAGTCTGAACATAGTTCCAGTTGATCGGCGTTGCGTACAAACTATCTACAGGTCATTGAACTCGCTCAGCTGACGTTTTCTTAAAGAAATTAATTTCGTACATGCGTAAATTAATACGAGTTTTGAAAAAAAGGTACTTTTTTTTTTTTTACAAATCGTTAGTGTTTCATGTACCGGATCGACCCTCCACGGGATTAAAACGATTAAAATTTAGCGGTGTATAAAGAAGAATGAATTAGAATGAATTTTCTACTCATAACATTCACTCTACACCAATTACACACACGCTACATTGACTTGACTTGGCCCGTTAATGCGGCTCAAAACTAGTCAAAGAGCTAAGAAACAAGCCACGCTTTTCCGAAATCCTAATAATTATGCAATTAACATTTAAATGGCCCACCATTGATTTGAAACTAAGAAGCGGTTTTCTGCGGTCGGATACAGGCCATTATGCAATGTATTATTTTGAAAAGAGTACACTTCTTTTTGTTCGACACTGTACCTACGTCGTGTAGGTCGATTCTACGAGAAATAAAAATGAATGGGGTGGAGTGTTATATCGTGTCACGCACAGGGGAATACATGAAACGTTTCGAATTCAATATTGTTTATGGCGACATTCTATAGACTTGTACAGATGTTTTAGTAACTTTAGCTAATATTATAGTTTCTTACTAGTTCTTGTCAATGGTTTCATTTGCGTAAAATCATGCTACGAAAACTGACGGATATAAATATGAATTTTATGTCCTAATTTAAAGACGGTACCTACGTCTGGTAGAGTGGTTGCTGTGCTGCATGACGCGGTTTCCATTTTCGTAATTTGTAAGAAATATAGGCAAAATATCATCTAAATCTATTCAGCCGTTGAAGCCTGAATGATTAACAAACATACACCGCTAAATTTTGATCGTTTTAATCCCGTGGAGGATCGATCCGGTACATGAAATACTATTGATTTGTAACGATACAATTAAAAATAAAGTACTTTTTCTAAAACTTGTATTAATTTACGCATGTAAGAAATTAATTTCTTTAAGAAAACGTCAGCTGAGGGAGTTCAATGACCTATAGGTAGTTAGTACGCAACGCCGACTACTCGATCCTCCATGGGATTAAAACGATCAAAATTTAGCGGTGTATAGTCAAAATCGACGGCGAAAAATCAGTACTAAATACTGCCTATAGGTATTCTGTTATAGTTATACGGCGGGTTTCTGAATTGAGTATTTTGAGTTAAGAACGTCTCAAACCTTACTTCAATGCCAAATTTTGACAGGTTTTAAGGCTACAGTAGAGTTTGAGAAATAGTCAACTTCGAATACTTAAATCAGAAATCGGGGGATAGTCATGTTGGTTTAGTTATGAGATATTTTCACATGTTATACAATTGGAAGCGGCAGTGAGCTGGGTACTTACCTACTTTTAGATTAATAATACACAAATTTTGCTCTGATAACAATAGAAACCTAGCCTAGATAATAATCCATAGGATATCTGTTTCAAAATATCTAGAGAAAATGCGTAATAATGTCATAGTCATGTAAGAGCAATTGTATGGAAATGTATCTTCGGTTGGACGCTCTTGGTAAGGTATTTCCTACTAAATTATAACAGTACTCTTATTACACATATAGTTAAAATAATTACAACAGGATCTCTATGAGTCTAACCGCATCACAAACCGCGAACACGATGAATAATAATTACACCACAAATCTATCTTTCTCTGTTTGGCTTTTGGTGAAACATGTCATAATGCATTTGGCACTAGGCTATGCATTTTGCTTTTGAAGTTGCCAAGCGGTAACATAACTAAATTGATATAGGTATGCGGGTGGGATGGGAAGTGGTGATGACCTAGTGGTAAAATCTCCGACTAACGAGCTTTATGTCACGGGTTTAAACTCACCGTGCCTTGGTACAGGCCATGGTACGGAGCGAGGAGTGGCAGGCGGTCGCCTCCTTCTGCGAAGCAGTAATGCTAGCGAAGGAGGCCGACCGCATCAGGCAACGGCACTCACAGCGCCCCAGCCACCGCCGGTTTTCCGATTCCAATTTCCGGCCGCCGTAGGCGCGGGCTTGCGAACGGCAAGCAATGGGTAGCTCGCTATCCGACCGTCCAGTAACTGTCCGGACCGAGCCCAAATCATCGACGGCGCGCACTGTTCCCGCGCGCCTCAAGGAGTAGTCAGCAACAGCAGGGGACCAGCCGGGTCGAAGCCTACTGGGGCCAGGGTTATAAGGGCAGTTCGGCCCCGGTACGAAAGGCAAGAAAGAACGGGTGGGTTTTTTAGTCAGTAAGACACTATCTCCCGCTTCACCCAAGGGCGGGGGATGTCATTTGGATGATTTTTACCCACCAAAAAAAAAACGGGTTTAAACTCAGGTAGGCGCTTTATACAACAAATAACGTACTAAACGTAAATCCAGAAATTATTATCTTTAGGGTCGGCTACTGAGTCGCTGAACTATTTTTAAAGTAGGTAATTTTTTATCTAAACATAATTTTAGATCATTTTAAGATAAAGAATTTAACTATGTTGATAATTTCTTGATTGCATCACTAGAGTGTTTGTATTGTTTGTGTGCAGATATCAATACCTATGCGCTACCAGTGCGCAACTAGTGTAGCGATTCTCTATTTGCCAACAATAGAATTTCAAATTTCTTTAAAAAAATACACTTTACCCAAGTGCATTTAAGAAAAATTTCAGTGCTTGAATTTGATTGATTGTAACTTTTTTTTCTAATTGGGGTGCATAATGGTGTTTGTAAAATTCCAGTAACATGTTGTTTATAATTTACTTCATCATCACTGCTTTCGACACGGTGAAGGAAAACATCGAGAGAAAACCGATCCTAGAACCAACCAGATTCGAAGACATATGGTATTTTCTATACTTCGAAACCAAAACTTACGATTTATCAAAACAAACACCATTTAAGCCCCAATAGTTACAGTTATATACAAATAATCTGCCTCACTATATCCGCAGGCTTCAGCAATCGTAGATCAAGAACCGCAACATAAATCCTTGGAGCAAACGTGTTTCGGATACCAAACCGTCTCATATAACAATAAAGCTTACGTCTATAGACACAGAGTCGTAATTTCAACAGCGTTTTAGGCTATATATTACGAAAATAAAACTTATGTCGTAAACAGAGAGGACGCTGAGGACTCCTTTAGTATTGAAGGAGAACGGGGATATCGCAATGCAGTTCAGAACAATTTGCCATTTCTCTTCATACCGTATTTTGTATTTAGGTCATGCTTGAGAATCCTTGAGTTTAAAATTTATTTTTCTCCTTTGTTTGTGTGTGACCCTGTTTTAGTGTTTTATGGTGTAATACATTTGTTATATTTATTGAGTCTTCAGGATTAATAGTAGATACCTACTATCGTTTTAGAAGCTTTCTTAAAAATAATCATCGTTTCATTTTTCCGTTCGTCTTAAAACCACTCGCAAAGAGAGAAGAAGAATATTATATTATATTATATTATATTATATTATATTATATTATATTATATTATATTATATTATATTATATTATATTATATTATATTATATTATATTATATTATATTATATTATATTATATTATATTATATTATATTATATTATATTATATTATATTTCAGCATATTATGTCATTAGGCCAAATGACAGTTAAAATGTCTTAATACCATGTTTTTAGGGTTCCGTACCTCAAAGGAAAAAAATGGAACAACTAATAGGATCACTTTGTTCTCCGTCCGTCTGTCTGTCTGTCAAGACCCTTTATCTCGGGAACGCATGAAGGGATCGAGTTGAAACTAAAACTATATATTCAGGTCTACGGTCACTTGAAGCTGTAAAAAAATCAAACTTCAACGTTAACGAATAAAAACTAAAAAATGTATTCTATAAATCATGCAATTATGTAATGTAAATTCTGTAATATGAAAGTTTTTTTTTTAAGTTTTACGTCACAATAAACACGAATTCACCATAAAATAAAGTCGGCCATTTTAAATCCGATTTAAAACACAACCGTTCGTGTCGCTCTCCATTTGATTAAAAGATTTGTATGAAACGCGAACAGAATTTGTTTACCTAATAGTGACATTGCCTCCAATCAGATTTCTTTGATTATTATATTTTCACATGCCTGTATTTCTCTACCTATGTGTTTATTTTTTATATGGGTAGTTTTTAATTAACCCTCTCACTCTGAGTGGAGCAAGAGGCAGAACCAGATTTTTACTTTTAAAACCCCTAAGTATAATGTTCCTTCAGTTGCTTTTTCAGTACCAGTAGCCCGAATCACGTAATGAAAACCGTAACGATATCGTAGCGATTTAGTCGTTTAGACCATTTCCGTATTCACATCCATCAATCGAGTTTGAATGACACCGATTTTATAGTCGTTTGAAATTCGTCGATTTAAAAAAACATCTGTATTACATATTATCCTGGTAAAATACTTATTAATGTAACTGGAAATAAGTCGATAGATCGTGAATACCGCTTTTGGATAGGACTTCGATCGAACGACTATAAAACTTCAACGATATTTGGCTTGTTTGATTTTACGTGAATCAGGCTACTGGACTGCGTTAACTCTGAACATTTCGCATCCTTGGCAGATCTCTATATGTTCCTGAGTTATAATTATAAAAGCTCTTGTATAAGTACTAAGCCATATGCTTCGCCCGCGTGATAGTACGTTTCTCCATACGAACTTTGGACCCTTTTTTTATGGTGGGAATAAATCGTCCAATGACAACCCCCTCTCAAGCGGAGCGGGAGATAGTGTCAGACTCTTACTGACTAAAAGACCCACCCCGTTCGTTCTAGCCTTCATATCGGAGCTCGAGTTCCCTTTCGGATAACCCTGGCTCCAGTAGGCTTCGACCCAGCTGGGTACCTTCTGTTGCTGACAACTCCTTGAGGCGCGCGGGAACAGTGCGCGCCGTCGTCGACTTGGGCTTGGTCCGGGCAGTGACCTACCCATTGCTCACTGTCCGCAAGCCCACACAAAAATTCACATTTCTAGTCTCAGTAGTATCGGCTGTACGTTTGTATGTCATTCAGTCAGTACGTATAGATTATGTAGAAAAATCAAGAGTGAATAGGTTACTTCTTGGTAAGCGCGCTCCATCGTCGACCGCATCATCGCTTTCCATCAGGTGAGATAGCGGTCAAGCGCGAATATATCAGCAATAAAAAAATAACTTCTCCTATTCTGGGTGCAGTGTATAACGGGTATAAAAAACCACTGCAAGTAAGAAATGCCTTCTCCAACAATTTTGACGAATTAGAATTGAACTTTTAACTGGAACTACTATTATTGTGAATTAAACACAATAAATATAATCGAGCCCAATTTCATGAACGCTGTTACTTTGTTTAGAAATGCTGTTATTCAGCCGTATCGGGTTACACGCAGACCACAACATAGTTTGTAAAATGATTTGTAATAAACTAATAACTTTGCAGTTTACATTATACAAATAGGCGTTGAATTTGTGCTTACCATTAGTACAAAAGTGACATCGAAGCTAATGTACTCACCAAAAAAATATGATGTGTTACACAGTTCCGGTGAACAATAGGCTACTTGCTGTAAAAAACTGTAATTAGTCCGTCTTTTAGATTATTCAAAAATAAGGGAATCTTTTTTATTTGTAAATTTAACCAAAAATGACAAAGATAAAGCCCATTAAAGTTACGTGTAACGTCACGCCGTGCTACATTTTTTCGCACGGGGTGACGTCACACGTAACTTTAATAGGCTATATCTTTGTTATTTTTTGTTTAATCGAAAAAAGAAAAAAGACGTGTCCAATATTTTTTTATAATCTAAAATACGGACTAAATAAAACATAATTATTTTGACCCTGGAAACTACCCTATTGCGAACTCTTTGAAAGGCTGGTTGCTGTGCTGTCAAGAAGGCCTGAAAAGTCTATAATTATCCACACCAAAAGAATTGTCCGCGCCGAAGAAATTGTTTATTTCTATTTCCTTTACCTACACCTGTCGCACTGAAGTTGCTAACAAATTGCGATGAATCTTGACGAGGTTAATATGGTCAGTATTTTATTATGGCAGAGCCCGACTTACACTTGCCCAGTTTTTTTTAAGTAAACTGGTTCAACAGGAACAATAATCATTTTCAAGTACATAACTAGTCTATAATAAAAATTATAATATTAATAAAAATTATTTAATGAAAAAGCTATGAACTTCATTGGTTAATAGAAAACACTAAATTGAACTACTATTATAAAAGCGAAAGTTTGTATTTATGTGTGTATGTTTCTTACTCTTTCACCCAATGATTCAATGAATCCAAATGATTACCTAAACGGCTTGAATGGATTGGTCCATGCCCTGGAATAGGACATAGGGTTCCTTTTATTCCAGAAGAATGTTTTCAAAGGACATTTTTAAACATCATAGTGGTAAATCATCCAATAACTTACCACGCTCTGGGGCGGAGCGGGAGGCCGTGTTAGATTTTTACTGACTTAAACCCGGAGTGGGTTTTAGTCACCCCTTTAAAAGCGGAGTCTGGTCGCCCCACTTTTTCGCACCAGTGCGAAATACACAACATTGCGAGACTAAAACTGGTAAATTATCATCCGATAGCTTATCCCACTCTGGGGCGAAGCGGGAGGGCGTGTCAAACTTTTACTGACTAATACCCACTCATATGTTCCTTCTTTGCCTTGTTTCTCAGAACACAAAATAGATAGGTAGAGAAGACAATCTCATGTATGTACTTCACTTTTTATACCTACGCTCGGTGGACGCACACTAATGAGCGCTTTAGCCGGAATTGTTCGACGACTGAGCCGAGACGCGACCGAGATATCGTGTCCGTGAGCGGTGTCTATTGTGTGCGTTGCTCGAGCGCGCTTTGTATGTAGATTGACTTCTTTACCTATCTATTTTGTGCTCCGGATCCCGGGGTTCTCTTTCAGACGACCCATGGATGTTCTCAAAGAACGATTTTCTACTTTCATGCACGAGAAGCTGCTAGTAACAGCTAGCTAGACATAAATGACACAAACAGTCTAAAACTTACGTAAAAGCTATGTTACGAACGAGCAAGCAACCTTTTGGCCTCACCGTAACAACCCCTGCGCCTGAAATTACGATAAAAAATAACACTATGATATTTATCAATGTAATTCGGGCCGACCTTGCTCCAAATATCGGCGAAACAAATGCCAACTATAGTTACAAGTCACTACTAATGGTGTGTTTCCACTGACACGAAGCATGGCAGAGTAGAAAGCAGCGGACTGTGAAGCTAAAATTACTACATTTTGCTACTTTTTTTTTGCAAAAAGTTTTTTTATTAATTATTTTAATACTATTATTTTTATTAGTTAAGAACGAACTAGGATTGGGTTTTAGGAACGTATGGACCACGCCTGATTTGTACGTAGAACGACGTCGCGTGGCGTGGATCTAGTGTAGCTCTACAAGTCTAGTTTCCGTATAAAATGTATGGAGACCGACGCGCCTAGATCGACGTACGTATCACACGTGTGCACTGTGTAGTTCTACCTTTTATTGGCCAGTCACCGTACTTAAAATCTCTACTCCGGAACAATTGAAACAGTCTAGGTAAGTGGAGCGGAGCGGACATTGAAATAAAAGAAATTAACACGCGGCCTCGAGCAGGACAGAACGGAGTAAAGCTTAGGTACAGCTCGCGGGTTTGCGGAAGGCAAGCAATGGGTAGCTCGCCGTCCGACCGTCCGGTAACGGTCCGGATCATCCGGTAACTGTCCAAACTAAGCCCAAGTCGTCGACAGCGCGTAGTGTTCTATGCATCTCCTTAAGGATATGTGAGCAAACCGTAGGAGCCCAGCAGAGTCGAAGCCTGGCCAGCAGGTTCGCTTCTGAAAGGAAAACCTGGCCCTGGAATGAAAGGCAACGAAGGAACTAGGAGTGGGTTTCAGTCAGAAAAAATCTGACACGCCCTCTCGCTTTGTCCAAGGGTGGAGATGTCATTGGATTAATTCCCTCCTGGAGTCTATATTTCCTAATAGCTACAACCTGAGGTCTTTAAGTCAAAAGTAAATAGGTTACTTCTGGCAAGCGTGCTTCTGGTGAGATAGTGGTCAAACGCGAGCCTATCAATAAAAAAAAGCAAGCTGTGATGCCGAGCGGAGAGCACAAAGAAAGAAAAAAGAAAAGATAGAAAAACATTTTATTCTGGAAATGACGCAATCTGAGGACTAACTCACAAATTATAAACTGCATAGGAAAAATTGGGCGGGTCACGTTAGCCGCATGAGCAGTGACCGCTGGGCAAGTGTCGCCACCCAGTGGGTTCCTGCAAACGGTAAGCGCCATCGAGGTCGCCCTAGAAAGAGGTGGCGAGATGATCTAGACGCGTATCACGAGAACTGGTTAGAGACGGCGCGAGAGAAGAATGTCTGAAAGGACTTGGGGGAGGCCTTTGCCCAGCAGTGGGACAGTAGAGGCTAAAAAAAAAAACAAAAAAAGGAAAAATACGTCACGATCGCGCAAAATGGCCGAATGCTCAGCATAATGCATAGTGCCACGAGTCCACAGGGTCCACTCCGCTCCGCTCCGCTTTCAATGAAAATATGTCCTACTTTTCACTGCTCTTCTGCAGGGAAATAAAGAAAGAAAACACATGTCTTTGACACACAGATCCACACAATAAAGTAACAATTCTATAGAAACTTAAATCATCATCATCATCTTCCTGCCCTAGTCCCGTTTTATTTGGGGTCGGCGCAACACGTTTTTTTCTTCCATTCTGTCCTGTCACTCGTCACGCTATCACTAACTCCCTTTTCTTTCATATCGCTTCTCACACAGTCCATCCATCTTTTCTTTGGCCTCCCTCTTCCCCTCCATCCATCCACATGTAAACTCATAACTTTTTTAGCAACATGCGTTTCATCCCTCCTTTTCACATGACCATACCAAGATTAAGTATTTAAGTTTCTATAGAAACTTAAATACTTAATCTTAATTAAATCAACATTGTGTGTCTCACGGCTGCGCGAAAATAAGTCCAGTTCAGAATAATGCTAGGCCATTATGTAGCAGTTGCCTAACACACGAGCACAAAATAGATAGGTACAGAAGTCAATCTCATGTATGTACTTCTCGTTTTATACCTACGCTAAGTGATCGCACACACGTAAGCGCGTTGCGCCGAACTGTATGAGCGCGACCGGGCGATTGAGCCGAGATATCGTGTCCGTGAGCGGTGTCTATGTGTGCGTTACTCGAGTGCGCTTTGTATGTAGATTGTCTTCTGTTTTACCATGACGTGTTAGTCAGGGGAGAGAGAAAAAAACAGGGATGGATACACCATTGGTTTTAGTATATCGATACCAGAAGTATGAATTAACGTAAGGGACATGTTTACGATTTGCGTGAAATACCCTTACATCAATCACCTTAAGGTACATTTTTACGTTTTAGGTAAAAGTCCCGTACGTTATTTTTTATTTCCAGTATCAATATGCGAAACACATGTCTAATATTTTTATGTAAAGAATCTCAAAGTTATAAGCTTGTTATGTTACTTGGTTGTCCTCACAAATACACGGTCACCGGGCCATCCGGGTGACCGAGGGGTAGTTTCGCTCCCGCACCCAACTGTACCTGTGCTGTACTTAGTGTCGATGTTGTCCAACTTGTGACTGTTTTTTAAGTTTTTGGGAAAAAATATTACATAGTGTAAAAAATATTCTGAACAAACTATATTCAGGTTTCGCATTGTACTAAAAATAATCTACACTAATATAATAAAGGGGTAATGTTTTTTTTTTTTATTTTATTTTTGTTTGTTTGAGGTAATCTCTGAAAGTACTGGTACGATTGCAAAAAAATTGCAGCGATAGAAAGCTCCTTTATTCCTGAGTGACATAGGCTATATTTTATGTACAAAGCAGCAATGGCAAAATTTAGCTTTGTATACACCCTTAAATTTTGATCGTTTTAATCCCGTGGAGGGTCGATCCGGTAAATGAAACACTATCGATTTGTAAAGAAAAAATTTAAATATAAAGTCTTTTATTTACAAAACTCGTATTAATTTACGCATGTACGAAATTAATTTCTTTAAGAATACGTCAGCTGAGTGAGTCCAATGACCCGTAGGTAGTAGTCGGCGCTGCGTACAAACTAGTAATACGTGTTTTAAAAAAAAGGTACTTTATTTTTTAAATCGATAGTGTTTCATGTACCGGATCGAACCTCCACGGGATTAAAACGATCAAAATTTAGCGGTGTATAGCTCCATCCTTTTAACTGTTTAGTTAAGTCAACAAGTATTGTTAAGAGCTCGTTATAGAACCTCTATCTTGCTTTAGTGAAAACGCACCCTAAAAATGGAACAAAGCCTTGTTTGTTACAACATTGATTTTTATTGGTATCAGGTATATTGTACATTGTAGTACTTTTAAGTACCTACCTCTTGATTTAAAGGAAAATTGGTTACCTACATTGTAAAATATTTTACAACATGTTACTTAATATTTAAATAGTGGTTTACTAACAAACAAACACGGCATGGTTGCCGCAGGGGCTGCACCACTGAGTGATGCGGGTTCGATTCTGACTAGTGACAAATATTTGGCCTATAGATTCTTGTTCCGTGTTCCAAGTACACAAGGCACCCAGCATTTTGTATGTGTTACATCATTGCTTGGCACCAGAGCTTTTTAGCTAGGCAAACTATTCGGAATGTCTTAATAAACGCATTATCTCATCATCATTTCAGCCGATAGACGTCCACTGTTGGACATAGGCCTCCCCCAAGCGTCGCCACAACGAACGATCATGTGCGTCCCGCATCCATCGGATTCCCGCTACCTTCACCAGGTCGTCAGTCCACCTTGTAGGAGGCCTTCCAACGCTGCGTTTTCCGGTACGCGGTCGCCACTCCAGAACCTTTCGTCCCCACCAGCCATCTATTCTGCGAGCAATGTGCCCTGCCTATTGCCACTTAAGTTTGGCGATTCTTTGTGCTATGTCGGCAACTTTGGTTCTCCTGCGGATATCTTCATTTCTGATTCGATCACGCAAAGAAACTCCGAGCATAGCCCCTTCCTTTGCTCTTTGGGTGACTTTAAGCCTTTTGATGAGGCCCATTGTGAGCGACCACGTTTCGGATCCATATGTCATCACTGGCACAACACACTGGTCATAGACTTTCGTCTTGAGACACTGTGGTATGTTGGATAACACACATAATATTTATCATAATCTAATAACAAATGAGGGAAGAGATTTCTTTGACGGTTCTCGTACTATTAGATTCTGTGGTATATTGGACAAGAAGATACCGCGAAAGATTATGTAACTAGGGAATAACGTAGGGTCTTTAAATCGCCGATGGCATTTTGAATTCCAAAAGAAACGTAGATTGCTAAGTTTTAATCACGAACGCGGTGAGGGATTTATATAATTAACTCCCGAACACTGCGAGGGAGTTAATATTTAATTACAAGTAACAAACTTTACACATCAGTGAGCACTGTTGGCCCGCTAGTGGTAACAGCCCGCGACCTACAACTTACAAGTTGTAGGTCGCGGGTTCAAACCCAGCCAGGCGCATTACTTTGTGTAATTTATTTCATCACCACTGCTATCAAAACGGTGAAAGAAAACATCGTGAGGAAACCGGCATGTCCTAGAACCAAAAATTCAAAGACGTGTGACATTCACCAACCCGCACTGGGCCTGCGTGGTGGATTACGGCCCATTCCCTCTCCTAGAGAGGAGGCCTGAGTCCCAGCAGTGGGGACATTGAAAGACTGATTATGCTATGCTATTTCAACAAACACACCATCACATACAAACAAATTTCAACCTTAATAATACTGTGATTCATTCAAGGACAATGTCAATGATGTAACTATATACGTCAATATCAATAAATGCGTATAATTAATAGTTTGACCTCATTATGGCAAGTATAATGAATGAGTCTGCATGTTTGTGCCGATAAAATCAATTTTTCGTGAAGCTTTGCTTAGTAAAAATATTACTTAACACGATAGCAGTGGTAGTTAGCTTAGTCAGCCGTTTAATGCTCCCATTGCTGGGACTTATGCCTCCTTTCTAAGAAAGGGAATGGGCCATAATCCACCATGAGGACCTGGTGCAGATTAGTAATAAATGATATTTATTTATTCCGAAACGTGGTCGCTTACAATGGGCCTCATCAGAAGACTTAAAGTCACCCAAAGGGCAATGGAAAGGGCTATGCTTGGAGTTTCCTTGCGTGATCGAATCAAGAATGAGGATATCCGCAGAAAAACCAAGGTTACCGACATAGCACGAAGAATCGCCAAACTTAAGTGGCAATGGGCAGGGCACATTGCTCGCAGAACGGATGGCCGTTGGGACCGAAAGGTTATGGAATGGAGACCACGTACCGGAATGCCTCAACAACAAGGTGGACCGATGACCTGGTAAGGGTCGCGGGAATGCGATGGATGCGAGACGCACAGGAGCGTTCATTGTGACGACACTTGGGGGAGGCCTATGTCTAACAGTGGACGTCTTTCGACTGAAATGATGATGATGATGATATTTATTTTGCATACAGGTTTTTTAAAAACACTTTTATTTTTTCTTCATTTTAAACTAGATGAGGTCGGTGTTTCCTAGCTGAGAAGAAAAACCGAAACACTTAGAGTTCTAAGTCTCTTTTAAAGTCCGTCCAGAAAACATGTAATGGCCAAATCATACGAGAACCATGCAGATTAGTGTCTGAAATGGTCTTTTGAGGAAAGAACCACATATTATTATGTCAGATCACAGAGGATGTCACAGTTTTTATACATATTTTTATTTAATACTAGCTGTGCCCGCGACTTCGTTTGCGTGGACTACAGGATATTGAATTTATTTTTTCTAATATGAAAGTAACCTATGTTACTCCTTATTAAATCAGCTACCTGCCAAAAAAGTCCCGTCAAAATCGGTCCAGCCATTTCAGAGATTAGCCCGGACAAACAGACAGACAGACAGACAGACAAAAATTGTAAAAAATGTTATTTTGGTGTAAGTACCGTGTATGCATGTAGTAAAAAGCAGTTATTTCAATATTAAAAACAGACACTCCAATTTTATTTATTTATGTATGTATAGAGTATAGATGTATAGATACCAAATGTTTGAAACCTTTTGCTCCGTCACTTGTCACTAAAGGTTCATTGGAAGACCAGCGTCAGACAGTATTTTTCTGTCTGGCAACATTGCTGAATTGAACCTTTTTGGCGCGGCCGTGAGGCACACGCAATGATATTGTTTTTATTTTCTTTTTTATTTTTTTATTTTAAGGTATTGCATAGCTTCTATCGCGGGCCTTGAGCGTGGAGACCGAATCCAGAAATTCCGTAACGAAAATAACCTAACACCCCCCACTCATTTGTTTTTTGAGCGTGGTGACCGATAAGAAAACAAATGAGTGAACAATCAATCAAAATTCAATTCAATGTGTGAAAGTGTAACTTCAATAATAATATCAAAGAAAAAAAAACAAAGGAAAAGAAATACTGCATAAATAAAATAAATAAATAATTATAATTGCCTAAGTTGATAAAAATGCTATGCAATAGCTTTACCGCGGCAGTCCCCGAGTGCCACACGTCTTTTTTTTTGTTTTCTTTAACTTGTGTGATCCTGGTGACGGTCGCCAAATAAATATTTTTTCTTTCTTTCTTTCACTTATCTTTATACATTTGGTTTTAGAATGTGCTGGTTTTCTCATGATGTTTTTTTTTCCTGCACCGTTTTAAAAGCAGTAATGATGAAATAAATTGTTCAAAGTATATTAATTTCGGACGCGATTTTCGATTACAGCATGGTCAAAATATGTAGGCCACTATTTTTTTTTTAAGATGGGAATTCGTCTAATGCCATATCCCGCCTTTGGGTGATGGATTTCATTAGACGATTCATTTGGTGGCGGTCTAGATATTTCAGACATACTGCTGAAAGCTTTATGTTTAATACCATCGTGCAACCAAGTAGTATTACTACCCAAAAATTCACTTCTATATAAAAATTACGATCGCTAAACCATAAAAAAATTAAATGATTGCAAATCCGTTTTTACGGTTTCACAACCCTAACCTGCACTAACCTACTTTTACAAGTTGTAAAACTTTCAACTAATATTTTTACTACTGACATGACCTACTTTAGAACTGTACTTCTACCTAACAAGGTCGACACTACCTAAAAGTTACCAGTATTGTCCGCTGCGGCCGCCCGCATCAAAGTTTTTAATTCTCCGGAATGTTATTGTCCATTTCGAAGTACATAGCGGTTAATAGCAGTAAAAGATGCCAAGTAGACAGAAAAATAGACTGGCTCTGTCTGTACTTAGTTTTATATTCTATTATCACAATTCCTTTTGATCACAATTTAATTGCCGAGCTTCGGCTGCGAGTACTGCCGCAACTTGCAGCCGCATCCGATCGCAGACCAGTAATGCTGCGGCCGCAAGTCGATGGGCACGTAGTTACGTCACTCCAACCTGTTTAGACAAGTCCCGAAATAATCGCTACTCGGAGACGATTGCGTTCATATTAAATAGATTGAATCGTAGATCTGCGACTGGCAGCACACGCAGCCAGCCTCGGAATCACTCCCAGCTGCGGATGCAGGTAACGCCTGCAGCCGAGGTTCGAATGGCACCTTTAGGCGCGGCAACATGGCTACCAACTTATCGTTTTCTACAATTGCTGACACAGAAGCGTTACCGGTTGGAGGACGCAGTTCGACACAAAACGGTTGTAACTTGGCTAGAGGTGCTAATCAGAGATCGCTCTAAGAAGTTTGCGAGGAGAACGAGGAGGCCTTTGCCTAGCACTGAGACACAGAATAGGCTATAAAAATACATTAGAGAGTCCTTTTAAATCTTATGTCAGAATCCTTCTAGAACAAACTATTTTTACGACATAATTAAAATAAACACATTTGACTGTTCCAGGCTCCCGCTCCCATGGCTCCTGTACGGGCTGATCTACGGCGAGCCAGTCCAAGTGAACTCCAAGGGCATGGTGTGCAGCATAGTGCTACTCTTCGCCATGCTAATCTTCGTCATCATCAGCATCGCCTGCTTCAGGTGGAAGATGAACAGAGGACTTGGGTTCACCATGTTTCTCCTCTACTTCGTTTTCGTTGGAGTCAGTTTGGCACTCGAATACGGGTACCTCCACTGTCCTGAGCACTGAGCGAATAGACTGGTCTTTTCGTCTTTTGGTCTTCTGAATTATTGATTAAGGAATTTTCAATGTTGAGCGTTCGATAGTGACTATTCGTTTTGGGTATGATCGGAATCTGTGTATCCTAATGGTTACAACCTGAGGATCTTTAAGTCAAAAGTGGACAGGTTACTTCTAGATAAGCGCGCTCCATCGTCGACCGCATCGTCGATTTCTATTGGGTGAGATAGTGGTCAAGAGTGAATTTATCAACAATAAAAAAGAGAGTAATCAAAATTCTGGTGACGTTTTTATTGTACATTCCTTTAGAGGAAAGAGGAATGAAGAGTTTAAAATAGTTTATGGTAAATAGTGAAGAGCGCTAGATTGCAGAACTGTTTATCTAAAACAAATAGTCGACAGTCGAACAGTAGCAGTTGGTACTTCCAGCAATATTGCATCTCGATTGCAGCAAACTATGCAACGGAAAACCTTGTAGAGGTTTTAATGTAGATTCGACGTCAATTTGTATAAATGCATTTACATTTTGACGTCGCAAGACGTCAAAGAGTATAAAAATTTTAATATTACATTTTATACAAAGTGATGTTGTGAAAAGATTATTTATTTATTTATTTATTTTTTAAGAATAATTCAATTTAATAGTCTATTTCTACATGAAAAATTTAACATAGCTTTGCTGCAATTGGGAATTAAATATAAAATATTTAACAATGTAAGTATTATAAGAAAGTTACTTTAGCGTTGTGAATTATTTTTTTTTTTTATTTGACTAGATGCCATAGCACAAGCAATAAGATATTGCTCAAAGATAAACCTTTATTTTGTTATTGCTTTGCTATGTAGTTTCGTTTAGATGTTTTTAAATGGAAGCTTGTAATATATGTATTGATCGAAATGACGAGAGATAACGTGCACCAAATATAAATAATATAAGAGAAAACTTATGACAGTAGAACGTTTAACGAAAATACAATTCCTATGAAATGCAATAATGAAGCAAGTTTCTGTGGTTCTGATCATAATAATAAGAATTTTGCATTGTGTAAATTATTATGAGGTACAAGATTTTTGTATCCAAAGTAAATATTTAGCCATGATAGAGACTGTAGTTATTTATATGAATGTTAGTTGTTTAACTCAATGGCGCTTTTACTAAGTTTTAAGGCTAAGATCTTAATCTATTGGTAAACGTACGTGTTGGTTGTTTTTGTAAATATTCAATGCGTTGTGTTTGACTTCTGTTTCTACTTTAGTTTATCTGTTCGGTCCCAGACCGTCGGTCCATGTCGTTGATTTAAATTTTAATGTATCGTTATAATGGAACGATTTGATGTAAGTGTGTGGCGCGCACAAACTGCTAGATTGTACATACACACATAGAGGGTGAAAGAGCGGGGCAAATGTGAAAATTTTAATTAAAAATCTCATTCCATAAAATGTGCCTAAGAGTTTTACGAACTCAGTAACATTTAGCTTCGATTTTTATAAATTAACAGTAAAAAGAAAATGTTTAAAATGTCATTTTGTCATCTGTTAGCGGACTATGCTTACATATAGTGTTATAGACTATCTGAGGGCGCATCTGTCCCGCTCTACGATATGATACTGTAGTTAAAGTTTACACTATCTCTATAAAGTCTATAATTCTAATGAACCTCCATACTCTTCGTTTCATCTATTGACTTTCGGCAGAAATGTTTGGATAGTGATGTCTGGCAAGTCAATTCTTAATATTACGGCTATGTCTTCAAAAATTTCTTCTTCATTAATATGTAAAAGGCACGGTACAGTAAATTTATTAAAAATTAAAACATCTTGTCAACCGTCCATAGATTCTGTTTCATATTTACTTTCCGCTTCTGCACGTGATATCACTCTGTTATCTATGTCTCATGAGAAACTTTAATAAAAATGATGGTAAGTTCAATTGTTGATACCCAAAAGTTTTATATTAATAACCCGCCTATTTGACATAGCAATAAATAGTCTAGAATAGATAGTTAAATATTTATATTGTTAAGCTTTAACACTTCAGATCACAGTGTCGCTCAAATGTTGGAGAAAGCATTATTGAACTTCAGAGAAATTAGCGTGGAGGAGTGACAATTAAGGACTACTTAAAGATTCTTGGAGATAGTACTATACAAGTCTACGGTCACTTCTCTAGCCGCGATCTAATACTCTACTTAATATACGCACAAGTAACCGACAATCCTTAAAGGTCGCTTTATACATCATCAAGAAATTTTTCGTTGAACTAGATTTCTTCATATAAATAGACTTTATACTATAATCTAAAGTTTATGAACTTATAACTAAAAAAAAACGCGTGAATTAATTTGGAACATTTGTAAGAATATTTGTTTTGATATTCTATAAAGAAGCCATGTTGTAGAATGTCATGAGTATAAAAGTCAATTATTTTCTACAATCTGACTTCGACTTTGTCAAGTAATTTCATTGTCTGCTTCATACTGAGACGCGTATTTGACGCAACGCTGTGTGAAGAGCGACTCAAAATACAAGGTGTAAGTAGCAAAAAAAAAATCGGTCTCTTCATACAAAGTTAAGAACTTGATAGGACAGTTTATATGGACAGGCCGATTTTTGTTTTTCGTTTTCTGAAGAAAAATCTTGTGGAAGGTTGTTCAGTTTCGTCTACTGAGCAAGCCCTTAAAACTTAAGCCTTAGTTTGCTGAGACCTGTATAACTTTGTTTACTAAAAGAAGAACGTGAGAATCTAGAATAAGTTGCACTACGCAGCGCTGAGCAGCGAAATTTGAAATGTTTATCGTATATTTTCGTGTAGTAAATAAAGTTACATTGTGGAGTCGCTCTTTTAAAATATGCACGGAGCATCGCGTCCAATCGCGTCGCGTCGCGTCTCAGTGTGAACTGACCCTAACACGAAAGGCAAGATTGACCGGCCGTTTCGTAAACGAGGGTAGTTAGAAATATGTTTTAACCAGTTTTACAAATATTCCAAAGTTTATTAGCGCGTTTCCAACTTTTAAAATGAAATTTTATAGCAGTACTATGTGCGCTGTTACGAATTGAAAAATATAATCAGATAGATGTGATACATTCACGGGTACCTATTCCGCTTTGAATCCTAGGCTCTAGCTCTTTCTGAGGCCCTACCACGAGTCTTTGACGCGGTCCATTTTACAACCAAAAGTGACTGTGTAAAGCCCGCTAATAGCATAGAAGATTTTTTTTATGATGAATAAATTATAAAATAGTACATTTGATACAAGTGGAGAACGTTTGTCACGGCGGCCGAGATGGCTTGAGCCGTAGGCGAGGGTTGTGAGTCGAGGGCTGCAGTGACAAATTTCCACGAGTATCAAACGACTTTTTATAAAATACGATTGTGGAGTTGTACCTCGTGGGGTCGCTAAGCGCCCAGTCTGATACGATAAAAGTAATAAAATTGTAGTGAAGCGAGCACGCGCACTTTTCCGCACTAGTGCGGAAAATACTACGATAAGAGCGGGTTTTTGAGTAACTGTAATGAAAAATATGTTTAATTCTAGACAGCGCATCCAGTACAAAATCAAATATCATTGCTATACTCAAATATAAAAATGTTAATGCAAAATGATGTTGCGATAAGTAACGACATATCGGTAGTAACCGGACATCGTTTAGGTCATAATCTGTGATAAGGGCATGCTTACGACGTATATACTACATTTATATAGACATCATGTCTCTTCAAATTCTCACATAGTATATTATGTATGAATAAGCTTGGATTTGATAGCCTTCTGTAGTTCGCTTAGCGACGCCACTACTAGACAGTACCTGATTACAAAAACATACTTAAATTGACATGAGCATATATGTTCCTATTGCTATATATCACGCTCGGCGCGGCGAGCGGTGCGGTATCGGTAAGCGCGCGTTTTCGCTATAAGCGGCGGCGTCTCGTGGTGTGCTTCAAAAATTAACATACTTTCGTTATTACCGCTCGCCGCCCCGCGCTTAGCACCGCTCACAGCGGCAAGGTCGTGAATGGGCCGTAAGTGAGACCGATTTTGGCTATGAACAGCAATACCGGCCCAATGGAATCCTTAAAAATCAATATTAATTCTGAGCAGTGATACTAAAAGAAGTATTCTATTAATTGTTAATTACCAATGAGTAAATTTTTTCTTCTT
Organism: Mythimna ferrago; assembly: GCA_910589285.2. Taxonomy (NCBI): domain Eukaryota; kingdom Metazoa; phylum Arthropoda; class Insecta; order Lepidoptera; family Noctuidae; genus Mythimna; species Mythimna ferrago. The sequence goes on along the minus strand of OU342688.1, from coordinate 21,619,853 downwards.
TTCGTGTCTATTATATTTACATTTAATTTTGTCTGACCAGTAAAATATACCCAACTCCGCACTTCATCACCTCGCTAAAACATCTCCCTGGACTCGTTTTGCAGTAGCTAATCTTGCTTTTGAGAAGGGCAATCGTCCAATGACTTCTCCTATATAGGTTGGAACGAGAGAGCGTGTCAGAGTTTTACTGGTTAAAATCCACCTGTATCCTTTAGTTGCCCTTTACATTTTAGGGCCATAGTCACTCTTTTAATCGTTTCCTTAGCCCTAGTAGATCTTTGCTTTGCAGAGTCCAGTCTCAGTTACCCTTTCAAATGTTTTCGCAGCCCTAGCAGTCTTTTGCCCTGCAGGGCCCAGTCCAATCTGGAAATTTCTTAACCGATTGCAGATCTAAGTGGGCTACTGCCAAATAATCTGGTCAAATGGGCTTCCTAGATTTACCTCATATATGGTACCATAGTAGAGATTCTTCAAGCTTAGAGTTCACCGCGTCGGAATCGGAGCCTACGCAGTGTACGAGCCATCGGTATTTACAAAATGGCGTCAGGTACGGCTACTGTAATCGGATTTTGCATCGACAATTTCCGATCCAGTGCACGCTGTACCATACAAATCAATACAAAACAACAAATCCGTCCGCTCCGTCCCGATCGTCGATCCTGAAACACCACCTGCTATACTACCCATCCTGCATAACTACCTGCACCCTCCAGGATTTACACGAGGCTAATGATAGAGCTGTACTGATTGCTAAATACCTACTAGTCGGACAAAATTTAATAAGTTGTTGATTCTTCCTAAATATCTCAGAAATAAATGAAAAGATTAGAGTTGGGTACGAAAATATTATATGTCCTGTGAATTGTGATACGAAGCTTCAAGCAATCATTAATTCACATCGCCATTAATGATTCTGTTTGCATTACTTCCTGCAACCATCCTCACGTCTTTTTCAAAATTAACAGCAGATTTGAATTAAGCAAATGTAACATAAAGTATTTAAACTTTGCTTAAATACAACTGCTTGGAACTATAAAATTATTCACAGCCTCTGTTTTTTATCCATAAAGTTCAATTCTAAACTCAACGTTTCTAAAACTATAAATTTTTCCAAAACCTACAAAAACTGTACGAAGTAGTGGCCACTCTATAAAAGTATAAGAATTTGACTCTATAAAGTATCTTAATTCGATTTGAATAAAATTTTCTTTACAATGAATGATACAAGCTAGTTTGTAGTTATCAAAAATATCTTTAAAATATTATCTGACGCACCAAGTACCAAAAGTACGTTATGCCTATGATGAAGGGTCTCAAAAATGAACCGCTCTGCGCTGTAGGAAATTTATACTTGCAGTGAAATACGACGAACGTCAGTACAACAATTAGTTTTGTAGAAGTGCCCTAGTAATAACAGATATTTAAAAACACAAAGCAGTAAATTTTTGAGACCCTCACAAATATTCTATATGCTATTAAATTATATAACTATATACACTAGATTTCCATATATCTATCTCTTGTATATTGTACTTAATTAGGCTTTGTAAATTAACCATCCTTCCATTTGTTTAAAGCGGTTAATTATTGAACTGATAAAGAATATTTATAATCATATCACGAGGTTCTATTTTTTGACGTCAAATTGTGAAAGAAGTTTCTCTGTGCGACGTCAGACTGTATATTTGACGTCGCGTCTTGTACAATTTGACGTCAAGATATCATAGTTAAAACTCGCCTTTATGCATGTCAAGTCACGTAGTTACATTAAAATTGCATTTGTTCAGTACCAAATAGCACGAGCCGAGCTAGAACTCATTAAATTCCAAAATTCGTTATAACTACTAGTGTCTGTAAGAGTTACAATTTATCAATATAAATCGGTGTCGACTACAGATACCGATTGAACACGTAAAATATCCTTTATAACTTCTTCGTAGTCTAAGAACTAGGCTTAAACGCTATCATTAATATTAAAAACAAAATGTTTATTAATAAAAAAATTGAAATATGATATCCAGGTAGAGATTGTTACTAGAAATGATGGTTTTTATATAAAATTATAAAGTAAATTATTGCAGATAATAAAAAATATTTTTCATTCCACTTTTTTGTTACGACAATAATTATTATAAGACATGAACACCATAATTATTATTTAGTGAAAATAAGTGATTATTTTTTCTCTTACTGTTTCAGCTTTAAAATTGATCGTAAAGGAAAAAGTGGAGTGACTTTGAATAGTCATCGATTTTGTTTATAGCTGAAAAGTCTCGATTTCGAATGACAATTGTGTAAAGTATAATGATTAATATTAGTTTGCACTCGTTATGTCAATTTATTTCACAGCTTTAAAATTTACAAAAAGCTATTGTAAAACCTAATTGGCTTTAAATTGAGTTACAATGTAAAATTGACGTCAAATGTCTTTTCACATAAAAAATGACGTCAAAAGTCGTCAGTATAAATACTGATATCAAAAGTCTTCAAAAGAAAAACTAACGTCAAATGACGTTGTTATGATATTGTAACTGGAAAACTGATAAAATTTTAATAAAAATATTTAAAAAAATAAATAAATAAAAAAAGATATGGTAAAATCAAATGGAGTCGTCGAAATCGAGATGACAGTGTAGGTTGTTAATAGTGATATTACAAATTAGGTAAAAGTAAAAAAAAAAATGTTATTAATTTTAAAAACTGTAGATAAGTTTTAGGAATTTTCATCATGTTGTAACGAGTAAAATGGGAGGAGTGAAGCTCTTGTTGGATTTATTATTTCCATTCAAATGATATGTGATTGTGGTTTTTACAAAATTTTAAGCAGTATTATGACTTCCGTAGTTTATTTGAGCTAGTTAATTTCTTCGACTTTTGTGAATTTTTGCTGTGAATCTCGGTCGGATAATTATAAAAGAAAATAAATAGATATTACTAGAATGTTTTTAATATATACCATAGATCACGTATTTACATATATTTTTCGATAGATCTGAATATTTTACGCTGCGTTCAAAAAAATGGTGATTTAAATAATGACGTTTGAACGTAGGACTCCTCATTTTCAAGATAATAGTGACTTAGTATATAAATAAGTGAAGCACTCAGTTATATGTTGATAATATATAAATATTAAGTAGATACTGAATAATAAATATTTATTCCGATCGAGTCGTTGTTGTTCTATTAAAGCTTTTAATAATTGTTGACGATTAAAAGATTGTGATAGTTTTAATGATTCACTAGTTTATTGCGTATATTGTGAGATGATTTGGTATGTATCAATGTTTTTGATTTGACGTAATAAGAGCATGGCGTACCCAAGCGTCGTCAGTCGACGGTATTATGAAAAATTACAATAAAAATAATAAAATAGTGAGTGAAAAAATTATTTGGCTTTTATTGTCTTTATATCCTCTTTTTCTCATTATTCATGCCGTGAATAGACTACTGCTTCAACATCGCTGATTATCTGCGTATATTTTCTACTTCTCTATCGAATTAATTAAAGGCTGTCTGTAAAAAAAAAACACTTTTAGCGATAGCGAGTGACTTCGGACGATCCGCACAATGGTGACAACCTAGCGTTTCTTCTACTGATACTGAACTGATATTCCCATTTGTATTTCGGGCTGGTGGCCCCAGCTCCACGACTAAAGCGACTATTTTGCGTACAAATGAAATTACCATAACCAGACTCAGTGGACCTGCGTCTGACAGAAGGTCTCTCTTCAAAGATGGGTCTTACCAATGCTCTAATGGCGTGTCGCAGCGGTAAGCGGTTTGATTTTTATATATTTTTATTCAGAAATTGTCAAACAACTTCTCACACTCTGGGTTGAGCGAGAGTGTCACTTTTAATAGCTAAAATTCAATCAAGTTCCTTCACTTGCTCTTTTAGTTCCAGGGTGAAGATAAGTCTTAAGGTACTACGCACAAGCACTTATTCCCGTTCTCACAAACATTAACTATGAATGCCGGATATTACTGCACTGTTAAATTTCCAATCCCCAGTGGGTCGAGCGCTTTAAGTTACGCATTATTGCAATCAAGCAAGCAAAAACCAAATCAAAAACTTTTAAATTGTCAAAATTCTAAATAACGACTGGCCACAGTCTGGCCACAGTCAAAAAAATAAAGCTAAATTGCAAGTTAAAAAGAGTAGTATTTATTGAAAAAAACGTGCAAGAAACTCCTTTGGCATTCTTTTAAATCATGTCATGAGTTCTTGTTGCTACCATTATTTAAGCACAATGTTAATAAATAATGAAAAAAAAAAATATTTATAAAAAAATATAATTTAAATAAGTTAAGATTCAAAAATATTGGCGGTATGGTCCACTGTTCGACATGGCCTCGACACACAAAATGCGTGGCTAACAAGGAAAGTAAGATACTGACGTGCAAACGTTGATTCGTTTTTACTTTAATTCGTTTTAAAAGGCTTTGTTTTAGCAACAATAAGGGATAAAATTGACTGACTGACATATTATCAACGCGCAGCCGAAACTACTGGGACTAGGAGCGTGAAATTTTGCACAAGGCTTCCTTTTATGACGTAGGGGAGCACTAAGGGAGGACTTTCCAAAGCTCACCCCCTAAGAGGATGAAATGGGGGTCCAAAATTTGAATGGAGGAACTTACTTTCATGCGGGCGAAGCCGCTGGCAGAAACCAGTACTCAATAAAAACACATTTCCAATCAAAATATTTTAATAATAATCTAAAAGTAATGTTCGAAAAATAAAACAAAATACAATTTCGGAACTAGACTTCACGTTTAACATGGCTTTAAGCTAATTTGTGGCACACATTATATTCCAAATATTAAAAAAAACATACCTAATACATTGCTATTATAAATAAGAATTACGTTCACGTTTGAGTAATTTAGACATCGATAAGTATAAATAATTTCTAAATCAACTAAGAATACAAATATTTTGTACAAACATCACGCTTTTGCTCATAAGGTATAATGGGCCTACCAAACGCTCAAGCTTTGGGGCCATGGGTTGACTTGCGAAAGGGAAACTTGTAGTCCTGAAACGCAAGGGCAAATAAGGCATAGGTTTTGTTTTAATCAATAAAAACCTGATACACCCTAAGGCGGAAGAAGTCATTGGATAATTTCTCCTTTAAAAAAACACGCACAAGCTTCACCAAAGTTTTGTATATGCACACCGTGCGTATGGTTGGCAAAACTCATACAGTTTTACAATGTGTTGCATGTACAAACCGGCCTGTGCAAGTAAAACTGTAGTGAAGTTTGTGCGTGTGGTAGGCCGCCCACTACAGATAAACAACCACTTTACAGCCACTAGACGCGTCCGGCTTGAACTAGCGCACCAAAACCATTCTGTCAACTAGCCGAGGTACGGGGGAGCGGGATACTGCGTTCTGATTGGTCGAGACTATTTTGAAATTATTCTGTGGCAATCTACATCAGAACTATAAGTCATATGTGTTGACAGACATGCGTCGCCTATTATTTTTAGTGGATGTAAGGTTGTTGTAGACAAACATTGATTACGTTTTTAATGTTCTTGGACTTTGTCCACCCGCAACATTAATGAATTGCGAACTCTGTGAGTGTACCCGCACTGCATGCTGGTCAAATTAACTGAGCCTATCATTAGATGGCGTAAAATTCCTCTACATGAAGAGGTGGTACCAGTAGATATAAATTCTGATCACGTGCCGTCATCTTGCGTTTTTAATATCAACGACGATTCCGCAAAATATTGCACACATGCGCACTGGTGCTCTTGGTACACATCACTGTTTATAAAAAATAAGAAGCTCTCAAAAAATATTAATTATTTTGGTAGGTAAGTATAGGATCGGAATACATTCTGGACAAGCGCAAAAAAGGATGAGTCTAACTACACCATCTTAAAAAATCTAACCCTCAAAAGTGTTTACAAAATTAATAATAAAATTGTGCCGAAAACTCCTAAACATCACATTTAGACTTAATATTAATTATATTTATAATATAGGTACTAGGTACTTTATATTACTATCAAACACAGACATTCTGAGAGAAATCTTATAATAGACACCTTCTTCATACCTTGGCCTTTATACGGAGAGTTATTAGGGTACGTATCTGAACAACCATCAAACCAACCGCCATGTTGGATTGGTTTCCAGTGTAACCAGATCCAGCAGAATACTGATATTCCAGCGAATACACAGTCATGTAAAGTTGGTGTTAATCCAGGCGCTTAAAGCGATTAAACTGATCCCGCCAAATGTGCGGGTAGTTTTACAAAAGCGCAGAGCGCAGGCGCATGCGGCAGAATATCAGGAACGCCAGTAGTGCCGCGAACGCCGCGCCGGCTAGTAGTGTGGTCTCGTCGCGACGAGCACCGCCTGCGCGCTCTACTACCGTACTCTGAAAAGAATGATAAAAAAAAAACATTAAAATAAATGCTATCTGAATTTAATACGTACCTATAAACATCTTACTTACTTCTTGAACTTACTTTTTGAATATAAAATAATAAAACTATAAAAAAATTTAGGAAAGAGAAATAATTTTTATCTTTTTACCCTAGTCTGATGACAAACAGTTTCTGGATATTTATAGAATTGGTTTTGCGAACGCATGATAAAATAAAACGCTGAATTGACTCTCTTGAGTTGTAGTGTATGAAAATGCTCGGAAGCTACTGGACGGAACACTTGACCGACAACTCTATAATAGTCGAGTTGTTCTCATTGCCAGAGGTGATAAACCTAAAAAAATTACTGCTGACAGCAAAAGTAGCTGGGAAAAAACCCAGAGGCAGAAGTCCGATACGTTGGTCAGATTAAATCCGTGTTACACTGGAGACCACAATCGCCGGGCCTTGGTTGAGGCCATGGTCCGGAGCGAGGAGGAGTGGCAGGCGGTCGCCGACTTCTGCGAAGCAGTAATGCTCGCAAAGGAGGAGGCCGAACGCATCAGGCAACGGCGTTATCGCCGCCGCCGTCGCCGGGATTCTGATCCCGATTTCCGGCCAACGTAGACGCGGGCTTGCGGACAGTGAGCAATGGTAGCTCACTGTCCGGCCGTCCGGTAACTGTCCGGACCAAGCCCAAGTCGTCGACGGCGCGCACTGTTCCCGCGCGCCTCAAGGAGTTGTCAGCAACAGCAGGGACCCAGCCGGGTCGAAGCCTACTGGGGCCAGGGTTATCCGAAAGGGCGCTCGAGCCCCGGTATGAAGGCTAGAAGGAACGGGGTGGGTCTTTTAGTCAGTAAGAGTCTGACACTATCTCCCGCTCCGCCCAAAGGCGGGGGATGTCAATGCATGATTTTTTCCCACCATAAAAAAAAAAAAAAAGAAAAAAAAAGGAGACCACAATCTGTGACGCCATCCACATCACCGAAGATAGGACAACATGGAGAAATATCCATAAGAAAGTTGTTCTTCAAGGCCACGACCTTCAGCATTGAGGAGGAGGAGGGAGTAACCATGGTAGGCCCTCAGTTTTTTCTCATTCAACACATTTGAATAAACTTCCTTACCCATCCACCATGCCTGATGGCCCACGGCGTGGCGCACTGGGCCACGTGCTTGGCGGCCCAATCCACTGCTCGACACCAGCCCCCCACCCTGACGGCGCGGGTGCAGACTTCGCAGAGAAACGCCAGCACTACCAGCGCTCTTTGTTCTGTGTGGACACATGCCTGGAAAGAATGAAAGGTTTGTAAAGAGTGATTTGAAGACAGAAGCTTAGCTTAGCTATTGCTTGTTTTTGAAAAACGTTGCGGGAATCCGATGGATGCGAGACGCATCGAACCGTTCATTGTGGTGACACTTATGGGAGGCCTATGTCCAACAGTGAACGACTTTCGGCTGAAATAAATGTTAAGGCTAGTGCCCATAAAAATTCACTTTTCACCACACATCCAGTACCTATGTTTTTGACTGTATTTGTTAATTAAATAATCAAAAAGACTATTCACGAGAGCACTGCCGACAAACTGTACTGCAGTTTGGCAGAACATTTATGTGAACATATTAATGTAAACTTTCTTGAATAAACCATTAAAAAAAAATTAATGAATGAATTTAAAAAAGAGACCTAGCACTGTTATAGTGGCAAGAGTTTTCCTACTCAATCAATTTTTCTTTCACAAAGACTTATAGCGACATCTATGATGCCACATAGAAACTAAAATACAAAATCTTGCATCTCGGTATTAGAATTTCCGGGTAATTAGAACATATAGGTACTACAGTCCAAAATCAACCCTCGGGCAGTTGCCCTAACCAGACAAAACATCTGTCTGATCAAAAAGTCCTCACTTTTGACTCAAAGTGACCAATGGCAAAATGTAAGTGTTAGATTTTTTCATTTTGGCTGATATATAAACCACGATAAAACCTCACAAAACATCACCACAAAAAATCATACAAGTAATGAGTGAAAATGATAAAGCCTTTCCACTCAAAACTTCACAAAAAAACCTTTTCGACACACTTGCTCAGAAAGTGACTATAATTGCACTACACTTAGGTATATAATGTAGCTTGTAACCAAACTGTGACTTTTTGATTACCATTATGCATAAGTGTGATAATGTAGTGATAACCTTTTTTGTTAAACCTCTGTTCTCAAATCAAACATTGAATTCGAAAAAAAAAAATACATTAGGTATTGCGTTCAATAGTACAAATTAGTGTCTAGCTTACTTATTTTATGCTGATTTGTGTTTAAATAAACTATTTTAACTTTTACATGTTTAACAAATAAAACCTTTCATGAAATAAAAATATTTTTTCTGTTATACATAAGCAACCTCATTCTTATTTTTATTCAAACAGCCTAGCTAGAGTAGCTTGTCTATGGCCGCCATTTTGGATGCGCGCGCATAAGAAGAAAGAACAATTTTTTGCCGCCGTACTACAAAAAAGAAACAGTTTTGCTGTTATAGCAATAATTAGTTAATTTGTAAAATTTTTCTTCTCAAGTGTGTCGAAAAACGTCGTATGATACACGTGAATATTGGCGATTACCGTCTTCGGCTCTCTTAAGATCCTCGCCTTCGGCTCGGATCTAAATACCGCCTTAGCGGTAATCACCAACATTATACACTTTTATCATAATGTACGCACATCTTACTCGTATCTTTACCTGACATAACTCCTGCATAATATCCTCAAACTCCACCTCATCGAGACACAGCAGGGAAATATGTTCGGCCTCGGCTGCCAGCCGAGCTTGTGCCTTCGTCTCCCTGAACCTTCGGGCGGCTCGCTCCAGGGACCGCCAGTCTCGCCAGTACATCCACCATCCCCTGGAATTAATAAGATAATTAAGTGGGAGTGTTTATTATCTAAAATAAATTGCTTTAGAGACTGTAAATATACATTCGGTCAGCGACAACAACATTATTGCATGACAATAATAAAATCAGAATCAGTTTTGTAATGTTCCTTTACCGACTTTTGGCTCAGGCCTCTTCTCTAGGAAAGGGGATGAGCCGTAATTCATCACGCAAACCTAGTGCGGGTTGATAGAAGTTACTGGTCTTCGTAATTTTTTTCTAAGACTTGCCATTTTCGTCGCGATTTTTGCCTTCAGTTTTGAGAGCAGTGGTGATAAAATAAATAGTTCAAAATAAAAGTCTGATACTCTCTCTGCACTTTGAGTGAGAGGAGTTATTTGACGATTTCCACCCCAAACAAAAAAGATTACTTTTTCATAAATATTTCGACAATCACTATCACCCACAGAGGTCATATAATATCACTAAGTCTAGAGTTAGAGTTGTACGAACAGTGGCTCCTATAATGAATAAAGAAAGACAGTTTATGTTTACAATCCCGCAATTTGGATTGGCAACCGCAAAATTTTCCAATTCAAAATCTGCCGATCTTATTGAAATAAATTTCAAGTATCTACTGTCGTCAAGGTTCCAATTACTTCCAACTTAGCAGGCAAAGGAAATAAAATTCTGATAAGAAACTGCGAAACAAAACAGGGAGAAAAAACTGGCTGGATATTTGGCTCGGATTCGCACATGAAGGGCTCCGTGATACAATATTAAAATCGAACACAGACGCAGAAATAATAACGTTGCTTGTAAGCACCACTTTAATTTTGAAATATATTTATGTAGCAGCAATAGAAACACATTCTATGAAAATTTTAACTCTCTACCTTTTACTGTTTATGAAATATGCCCCGGTTTTTTTTTTACGGTGGGGAAATCATCTAATGACAACCCCCGCTCTTGGGCGGAGCGGGAGATAGTGTCAGACTCTTACTGACTAAAAACCCACCCCGTTCCTTCGAACCTTCATGCCAGGGCTGAGCTACTCTTTTGAAACTAACCCTGGCCCAGTAGGCTTCGACCCAGCTGGGCCCCTGGTGTTGCTGACAACTTCCTGCGGCGCGCGGGAACAGTGCGCGCCGTCGACGACTTGGGCTCGGTCCGGACAGTTACCGGACGGTCGGACAGCGAGCTACCCATTTTTTTTTTTTTTTTTTTTTATAATGGGTAGGCTCGCGTTTGACCACAATCTCACCTGATGGTAAGCGATGATGTGGCCGACGATGGAGCACGCTTGCCTAGAAGCAATCTATTCACTCTTGACTTAAAGACCCCTAGGTTATAGCTATCAGGAAACACAGACTCCGGCAGGGAATTCCATTGCTCGCCGTTCGCAAGCCCGCGTCTACGATGGCTGGAAATCGGGATCAGAATCCCGGGGGCGGCGAGAACGCCGTTGCCTGATGCGGTCGGCCTCCTCCTCATTACTGCTTCGCAGAAGGAGGCGCCAGCCTACCACTCCTCCTCGACCGGGCCATGACCTGAACCAAGGCCCGGAAATACACCCCGGTGACTTGGCTATAGGGTCCTGTAGTGTGTAATTGATATAATGTACCTACGTACTACCTATATATGTGTGTGTACTCATCAAACCTATATTATCATGGGTTGTCTTGAAATATGGGAGCTTTCGTCTTTAATAAGAACCACCTTCTGAATTTGGTTAAAACCGTTTCAATGCTTTTTACATTTCAAAATAAGTACTTAATTTGAAGAGTGATTCTCAGTTTACCTTTGATCCGGTTTCGCCGGCGCCACAAAACACGGTGGCGGCCTCAACTGCTCCATCCTCAGATGCTGCAGCAGTAAGGCCCGAAAGAGCCGCACCCCCCTCTCTTCCTCCTCCCCTTGTAGATCAGGCCCTCTCCAGTGACCTTGGCACTCGTCTCGTCTCTCCTCGTCTAGAGAGACTTGCCGTAAAAGTGGCGCGCGGGGCGTGTTGTAGTCTTCCAAGCCTTGGACGCTGCATGCTGTGGAAAGGTTTTTTGGATTAGACCACGGAACAGTAAAAACAGTGGAAGAAGTAAGTAGGCGTGGCACTGTCGCCGCTAGTAAGAATCGCGTTGCGCACTTGCTGTTCAAGCGCTCTCATTCTCTAACTAGACTGCGCAACATAATAATTAACGAAAAATAATATTAAAATGCCTTATTGTCCCATACTGTACTTTAAAAACCATAGTCTGACTAAAAATCTAACTCATGGAGGTGTATCATACCACCGAAAAGTATTATTTTCGGATTTATTTTAATAAAATGAAAAAATAAAATTACGTGAAACATTGCGCAGGATACACAAACAAAACTAGTCCTTAGTTACATCATTACAAAGTTGATTTTCTTTTCTCGGTTATTAGCTTTTCTGGAATATTCGTTAGTCTACCGATACTTTTGACGCTATCCAAATAGTGCGTGACTTTATCGATAAAATCAATCGATATGTATAATATGTATTACATTGCCTTTTTTAAATATATATTATAGTTTAATAGTTTTTGTAAGTAATATAATACAGATAATTATTAAATTAATAAATATAATAAAATAAAAATTGTGGTATGATATTTGTGATGTATTTTAAATAAATTTAGTTAAAGAGTTAGGAACAACATAGGGCGTTTGAATTATACTTAATATTCTTATGTTTAGCAGTGGGCGATGACGATGATTTCAGCTGAGATGATGATAATTGATGTACTATGCAAATAAATACCCTTTTTACTACGTTTAAAAATTGCCTTTAATCATATTAATTTCATAATTTTAATACTATCACACTATCGCATACAATTTTTTTTTTTGCATGATATATTTTAAATACGTTTTCATACAATCGATACATATTTCGATCGAATAAGGTCACTTCCCTATCTGAGTAGCAGCGAGCGCATTCGCGTCAGTGATACGCCATTCAAATACCAATCTTATTTTTACGTGATTACAGTTCATACTGAATATTATATACTGAACAATGCCATCTAGCGACGAGTTGTTTTTGTCAATTTGATTTATAGTCGTTTGAAATTAAAGTTGCATTTCGTATAAATTTTTTTTTACACCACCTGCTCGATAATGTCGTTTTACACGTCATACAAACCTCACTTAAAGCAAGTCATTATATGCCTAGGGAGATAATGCAGTATGGCCGATCCCTAGGGAATAATGAGATTTGAATTTGGAGCATCAAGAATCATCAACATTGTGAATTAAAATGTAGGCGCATCGAACAAGTTGACTCGAAATTCAAACCAAAGAGTATGTAATCACTATGATTCAAACTAGCCACTCACAAAAAAAAAATAGAATAAAACGTGCGTACTGACGACACGGGAGCATTATAGAAAATTGAAAATATAGAATCTTGGAGTAGTGAATTTTGTTTGTTTGATGAACTTGTAAATATAATACTTATATTTCTCTAATATATGATTTGGTCGACCAAATTGTCTTTTAATTATCCCACAGATGGTGTAAAAAATAGAGTATGCAACACGGGGATAAAGCTGTCTTTGTCTTGGGCGGCTTAAATTCCTCACTTCACTCAGGTTTCTTTGTTAACTCCCTCGCAATGCTCGGGAGTTAATTTTATAAATCCCTCACTATCGTTCGGGATTAAAATCAGCAACCTTCGTTTCGTTCGGAATTCAACATGCCGCCCGCGACTTAAAGACACTGCTTTATCCCCTAGTCACATAAACTACTATTTTGCATTTCGTCTACGCCCTGTTTTTGTTTTCAGCCAATCATATTTTTAGGTTTGCAGTAAGAGTAAATTGTAAATTTATGAGTTTGGCGACACCGGTTCTGGAACAAACATTTTCTCAAGCTACTTCCACTGTTTTTACTGTTCCGTGGATTAGACCATGGATTTGCATGTATCCGGAGTCACTGCCTAATGCTTGTAGTGGCAACTGTCGGGTTTTAGTTTGCTTGGAGCTAGACGTAACCATCCGTTTGGGGATAACGAAGTTCATCTGTGTACCATCAAAGACACTTCCGCCTGACTACCGCTAAGTTCACTTTTGCTCGCAATCGAAACGAATACTTCAAAAGGTTTCGTTAGGCGCCGCACCGCCTGCAGGATTCAAGCGAAAATATTATTAAGGGATCTGGCAGAATTGACCGCGATGGTACATCAGCTTTTTTTTTTGTAAAAGTTGTGTAAAAATAAAGAATTTTAAGATAAAGAAGGGTATCCATGAGGGTTCTACATAAAAAAGTGAATATCTAATAAATCGTAGGGGCCCAGCAGAGCCGTAGGGGCCCAGCAGGGTCGAAACCTACTGGGGCCAAGGGTCTGCTTCTGAATGGAAGGCTCGGCTCCGGTATGAAAGGCAACGAAAGAGCGGGGTAGGGTTTTTAGTCAGTAAAAGTCTGACACTATCTCCCGCCCCGCCCAAGGGCGGGGGATGTCATTTGGATGATTTTTGCCCACCGAAAAAAAAGGATCTACCAAATCAGAGAACATTTATTGTGATTTGTTGGTATACTGTTATTTAAGATACAGGATTATTTCCTAGTTTGAAAGACAGTGATATTGTTTGTGTGAAATAGCCACTCTCATTTTTGGAGTTTCATCTCTGATGTTATTTGTAGGTATTTTTTCTGCGCAATAATTTGCCTTCTGGCTTCGACTTCCATATATCATATTGTCGAAGCAAAGAAGCAAAATTATTACTTATACGCTTTAGTAAAGGTTCATATTGGCTCGAACAACAATTTATTGATTTTTTCTCGAGAAGATTCAAATTATATAAATGTATTTCTAGCTTAGAGTTATAGTAAGATAAGTTTAATAGGTTCGCCGTGTACCTATTAATCGAAATTTAAATATTTAGTGGGAGTACCCGAATGCATCTGTCATCTACACTTTAATATAATAAAGAGGTAAAGTTTGTTTTTTTTTGTAGGAAGTAATCTCTGGAAGTACTGGTTCGATTGCTAAAATTTTTTCACCCATAGAAAGCTGGTGTGTTTCTGAGTGGCATAGATTTATGTAGGTACGCGAACGAAGTCGCGGGGAAAAGCTATTCTTAGATAATTAGGCTTCTCACGAAAAACATCCACAGTGCCTCTACCTTTTTTCAGGTTGGAAATCTTCAAATAACTTTTCTCGCTCCAGGAGCGAGAAGGAGTATCAGACTATTACTGACTAAAACCCACCTGTGTTCCTTCAATTACCCTTTATATTCCAGGGCCGCGGTAACTCTTTCGAACCCCTCAGTGCCTACCTACCAAAACTTCCAGTATATATAAAAGTAGGCCACAGCACTAATGGACTGAAAGGCGTAAAAGCCACATTGAAAGCCCCACGCAGTAATAAAACGGATAGGTAATGTTACCTTGACATGGTGTCACCATACAACAGCTTTAAATACCTACCTGGTCTACATACATAAAACACGAGTTAATTAGACCGCTTTATAAAGTAATCAAGATAACAATTGTTCATTGTTTTACACGCACACTTGACGCCATGCAAGTTAAACGCTAGGTTGGTAAATATTTGTAAGGAAAATATTAAAACGTCTATGTACAGCGAATTAGAGTAGTTATAGAGAATCTAAATGAATTAAAATTCATTTTCAGTTTAACTCTTATTTATTTATTATATTCTTAAAGGCCCATTTAGACGGAGAGAGTTTCTCGACTCGAAGATACGATTATCGAAAGAACATAAAAAAGTTTCTCCGTGTAAACACTCACGATTGTCGCCTGTCCTCTAGGGCGACAATTGCCTTGCAATAGATTATATATCTGTCTCCGTCTAAACAGAACTTCAAAGCGTGAATCGTATTTCGAGGTTTTGTGCCAGTTGTTACCATGACTACAGTGCGCGAGGGTGTTTTAATTGTATCTGCTCTTCTAAGACAAGAGTTATTAAAACGAAAACGGAAAAAAAGATATTGGGTTAAAAAATGGATTGCGAGAAGAAACACGCTTGGAGCATACGAAAGTTCAATTTTCATATTTACTTCAAGAAATTGGACCGTCTATTCAAAAAAAAGATACAAACATGCGTCATTTCTATAAATTTCAATGAACTTAACATTTTCAGCAGTACCAAATTTAAATGAATTTTGTGTCATTTTGAGATCAATACTGTAGCAATCACTGAACTCGAATGGCAATTCTCGCACTCAAAACGGTTCAAACCGATTTGTACGATACTCGTATGAACTTGAAAAAATGTCATACGAGATCGTGTTTATACAAGTCGAGAACTCGTAAGCAAGAATCTTCTTGATATTTTATTCGCTGTGTAAACAGTCGCAGTAATTTATCGCATGCGATAAAGTACTCGCGAATCTCGTATGACATAATCGTAAGCAAGAATTTAGTTCTTGCCTGTATGTAAACATTATGATTCGATAATCTTATGGCGATTATTGCTTGCGATAGTAGCGTACGATTTCTCGCCAAGAAACGGTCGAGAAACTCTCTCCATCTAAATGGGCCTTTATTCTACACCACATAAACAAAAAATACAGGACAAACATTATTAAAAATAAGTGTACAATAAGCGGTCTCATCGCACAGGGCAATTTCTTATAGACAACCTTTGGATGGACTGAAAGAAAAAAAAAAAGATTTAGGGTTCTTACTTAGTTTTCCATTGTGCGGACCAAGTCCATGTCGACGGCGCGCAATATTCCCGCGGGCCTCAAGGAGTTGTCGGCAACAGCAGGGGCCAAGCCGGGTCGAAGCCTACTGGGACCAGGGTTATCCGAAAGGGAACTCGAGCCCCGGTATGAAGGCTTGAAGGAACGGGGTGGGTTTTTAATCAGTAAGAGTCTGACACTATCTCCCGCTCCGCCCAAGACCTCCGCGGGTTGTCATTGGATGATTTTCCCCACAAAAAAAAAACTTAGTTTTCCATCATTTTTTAATCTCGACTCTTGCACGGTAACTCTGTAATAGTTAAGCTGTGGAAGGCCTTGTGACTTGTAACACAGGTTTTTTTCCGAAAACCTAGGCACCATGTCTCTCACAAACGTGGAATATAGCCGTGACATTGTTTTGGCAAAATTAACTTTAAGTCAGCTTTGTGAAGAGAGAATAAATGACAAGTAACTATTATTATATTTTCGTTCATACGAAACGGAAACGAATGAAATCGTGGTAGGAAACATGCGAAATTACGATCGGAACCTTCGTTTTTCATTGATCGAAACCAACATTTCTCTAAGCAAATATTCTCAAGTCTACTTCTACACTCTTATGAAATACGCATGTAGGTACGATTTGCGCTTGGAGCAACATCGGGGCGAAGCTCACCTGCATGCATTGCATGCATGGCGATGGCACGTAGCGCCCGCGTAGCGCTACGTCATGCTACGACATGTCGTAGCAGCGGAGTTTCGCCCCGGCAAAGAGGCTGAAGAAGAGACAGAGAGAAGACTTCAAAGTCTTGAGCATCGACACGGAGTTGCTAGTCTGTCGGTTTTCTATCGTTTACATTTCGGGAAATGTAAACCCGCCAAGTCCGTTCCATCATAGGACCACTACACGTACGGCGTTACGCCATCGGTACATGGTGAACATCCCACCCATACATACAAAGCCTTTTGAGAACACATTCATTATGCGTACAGCTAAGGAGTGGAATTCCTTGCCGAGGTCTGTTTCCTGAAAGTTAGAACCAAGGGGTCTTTAAGTCAAGAGTGAATAGGTCACATCATCACTTGCCTTCACGAGAGATAGTTTTTTTTTTATTAATATAAACATTATAAACTATTGCTTGACTGCGATCCCACCTGATGGTAAGCAGTAATCCAATCTCTGATGGTGAGGCGCCCTAGTTTATGAGCCTATTTACTGATGCCTTGAAGACACTCAAATTATTATCGAATGTGAAGACCGCAGCAGGCAGATTGTTCCAGTCCTTCGACGTACGCGGTATAAACGACGAGGCTAAACTTAGTCCGGACCGTAGAGGTTTCAACAACTTACGGGTGGATACTCGTCGTAAGTCGGGTTGTCCGATACGGTATAGTGATCAACGCGAGCATATCAATATAAAAAAAAACTTTTTACAAAAAAAAAAATATAACCTTCCTATAATTTTATCTCTTCGTTATTTAACACCGACTTCCGAAATTAAAGTTATTTTGTACTTTTCAGTGTTTTTTTAACATTGAAGTCGGTTATATATTTTTTTTGTAAAAAGTTTTTTATTTTACAGTTTTTAGTTATGGTACCACCACTAAAAAGCACCCCTCAGCCAAACTTAAATGCCTTATAGCCAGATTGCATCTCAACGATTCTTATAATCCCAAACACGGTTAGATTATATTAATGTACGGCTCCATCATCAGATCTGTTCGATACATCCCTTCCCTCTTTTCTTTCAGTCAGTCATCGACTACACGTATAAACAAAGCAATTTTACTTATTACGACAGTTCTGCTGTAATCCTATGAGGAGTTCTGTTCCATATCTTCGAAGTGGAACCAATGTGGAAGCATGATCTATCAATCATAAAAATTTTTTTCAAAATCGGTCCACAATTGACCGAGATATCGGTGAACATACATAAAAAAAACATACATTCAGCCGAACATAGAACCTCCTCCTTTTCGAAGTCGGTTAAAAAGGAGATACTAGCAAAACCGTAAGAGCCTTGCCGGGCCGAAGTCTACTGGGGCCATGGGGTGACTTCTTAAATAGAAACCCGACTTCTCAAAAGGCAAGTAAAGGATCATAGGTGTAGTTACAGTCAGTAAACGTCTGATACGCCCTCCCGCTCCAACCTAGGTCAGGAGAAGTCATTAGATGACATCCCATCATAAATAGCCTGTCAAATTCATAAACCTCCTTTGGTGTAGTCGCAGTTGAGTAAAAATAACAGTTCACTGAAGTTTAATTTACTTGAGTCTAGAAACTTCTTCGAATCATACAAATAATAATGGCTCAAACTCCGGCATTTCAATTTCTAAAATAAACCCCAACTCGTTAGAGCCAATCAAAAAGTTGTAAATTAATTTGTTCCAATAGAAACAAATTGAAAATCATCACGCTAATATTATAACGGCGAAAGTTTGTGTGTGTGGGCGAATATATTTAGTTTTTAGTTTAGTTGAAGAAGATCTTCATCATCATCATTTCAGCCGACAGATGTCCACAGTTAGACATAGTCCTCCCCAAGTGTCGCCACAACGATTGGTCCTGTGCGCCTTGCATCCATCAAATTGGCGACCGTCTCCAGATCATCGATCTATTTTGTGGGAGGCCTTCCACCGCTGCTTCTTCTGGTGCGCAATAAGATACTAAAAAAGACGACTTGAAACCTTCCTCCTTGTTGACAGAAAGTTATTAGGTAAGGTACTCATTTTTTATTGGGCTGCGGGATTATACGAAAGACTCACTGCGGTCCTGGACCCTAAAGGACAACTGAAGAATCACGGATGGGTTTTCGTCAGTAAAAGTCTGACACTTCCTCTCACTCCAACCAGAGCAGGAGGAGCGATTTGAGAAAAAGAGGTCTTTCTATGGACTACTAGACAATGGTCCTCCCACATTGTACTATAAACGTTCCATAGAAACAAACAAATCAAAAAGCAAAACTAGATGAGATAGACAATAGCAATGAATGGACAAAGCAACCGATTGTAGTCCTACATTGGGACAGTATCGTACTACTTAGTGCCATACCTAAATAGCATAGCACTCAGGCCTCCTCTCTAGGAGAGGGAATGGGCCTTAATCCACCACGCGGGCCCACTGCGGGTTGGTCGATGTCACATGTCTTCGAACTTTTGGTTCTAGGACATGCCGGTTTCCTCACGATGTTTTCCTTCACCATTTTGAGAGCAGTGGTGATGAAATAAATTACACAAAGTAATGCGCCTGGCTGGGTTCGAACCCGCGACGTGCAACTCGTAATTCGGGGTCGTAACCACTCGGCCACCGCTGCTCTCATACTTAAACAGGTCAAACATAAACATTGTTACCACCGGCTTCTAAACTAAGGGTGAGTTGCACCATTTAACTATAACGATAACCAAACCATAACCAGCTGTAAAACGGCCGCCTATTGGTCAATTCGACGATTTGACAACTGTTAACGGCTTTGTTATCGTTAAAGTTAAATGGTGCAACTCACCCTAAGAATTTGAATTTAATTAATTAACTCTCATTGTCTTTCTATTGTGTCTTTAATTACGATATTCGAAAGGTTAAGTGTTTGTTAAGCTTTATTTTTGTATAAAACCCGTAAAACATTGGCATTCAAGTAGGGATTTATCATGTTCTTATGTAAGAGGACTCTTTCCGAGCCTTTTATTGCTATCCTGAGCATTATAAAAAAGTTTGTTATTTCATCTAACGCAATGTTTGTTAAGAAGGCGACGTGAAAACAAAGAGATAACGTCTGAACGCTCTGTTGGCATTCAGTAATTCCATTCGCTCGAATATTTCACAAAAAATAACCGAGGGAATACGTGTTTTTTAAACTTTAAGTTTTCGGTATAATTTTTCGTCATTCAGAATCTCGATTAAATGTGCAAGGTTTCTACACTTATATTTTCTTTATTTTATACTTAATTTTTAATTCAGAAATGGGGTGTTACAAAAAAAACTGTACTTACTTAAGTCTTAAAATAAGTCTACTTACCCCTCAAAAACGAGGACTGTGACCGACCGTTCATGTTTAATGTAACACTGAAACAAATAACAAACTATAATTATATATAATCATCATTATTACCATTATAATCGAAAGATTTCCTCTCCTGGACATAGGCCTCTCCCAAGCATCGCCAAAACGACCAATCCTGTGCATCTCACATCCATCGGATTCCCTCGACCCTCATCATGTCAGGGATTATTTTTTTAAATCAATAGCAGTACCTGTCATGAAGGAAACCCAGGGTCCTGAATCGCAAGATAAATAAAACACATAGGTGTAGTTTTACTCAGGGAAAGTAGATGACAATTTTGACAGGCCTGTTGGTCTAGTGGTTAGTGACCCTGACTGCTATGCCGGAGGTCGTGGGTTCGATTCCCATTCCCACCCAGGACAAATGTTTGTGTGATGAGCACGATCATTTGTTCTGTGTCTGGGTGTAATTTATCTACGAGTATAATACCTATGTATGTACATATTTAGAAATATATAAGTATGTTTATCAGTTGTCTGGTACCCATAACACAAGCTCTGCTTAACTTGGGACTAGACGTCGCTGTGTGATAGTTGTGGAATATTATTATTATTATATTATTAATACCTCCCGCTCCACCCTAGAACGAGATAAATCATTTGATGATATCCCAAATGAAACAAAAGAGCCAGACATGAAGATCCACACCGTTTACAATCCCAGTCTAGACAACTATCAATTTATTACTCTTGGAGACTATCGCGCTCAATCTCTAGATCCTATTTTACATTTGTACCTACATATACTTTAGCAGTGAAAAGCAAGGTCCAAAATAATAAAATTACAATCTGTAATCACAAAAGTTCACGTTGTGGATTTAATCACAAAATATAATTACAATATACTAAATAAAAACACATAAACATTATTAAAAATAGCTAACTACCTATATTGCCCAAATGTATAAGTCACCGAAAAATTGCAGACTCCATATGATTGTATCTAATAAATCTTTATTAGATTATAATTTCTCGATATATTATAAAAAAAGTCGTTGTGTATACGATGAATCACATCCCAATTCATTGGCTTACAACATAACCGTGTCATATTAAAAAAAAAAAATAGTTTATAATTTCTTCGATCTGCCTCTACCTAATGGTAAAAACATCGGCTCAAGAGGTAACTATATCAATATATTGGGTTTAAATATAACGCCAATGACAGCATAAATATCTTATAGGTACTTATGTAGCTAGTTACATAAGTGATTTAATCATCTACTTCACACATAATTAAATTCCGAGTAATAGGATTAACTCGCATAATTTTACACGGAACTACGGTTTGCTACTTTGTTTTACAATAAAACGTAGAGTTTTTATGTATTTATTAACACAGAACGTTACTTTTGAGTTCTAAATAGTATTTTAAATAAGCTTTATACTAAATATTCAGTTAGGAACATGAAAGCATAACCTAATTTTAAAAACGTATATAATAATAATAATTCATTTATTTCAAGCACTATCAACTCATATAAAATAATAAATTAAATTTAAAAAATACAGTCACAATTAAAACACAAGTAAAATAATATTAAATAACAAACATAATAAAGCATAGCAAAGTAACTTAAGTTCTGGAACTCAATTAAAATTAAAAAACTATTGTAATTTCCTGATTTGTAGACCTCTTTATACATCGGAAGAGCGTAAACACAAACAAAATAGCAATAAAATATCCCATATCTATGTATCTTATATTTATCAGCGTAGTGATTTTATTGCTATGCAAATAAAGGGGCAAACTTTTACTGCAGGAAAATCCAAAATCGCATAAACATTTAATAACCTATTAACTTCTAAAACGTTCAAAAGAAAAAAAAACTTTTCAAAAAAGAATGCCATTGCCCCCAAAAAAACAAAACCTCACACCCTAACTAACCTCTTTGGACAAAGCACGAGCGCTTAGCAACAGCCCTATTTGAAAAAAGAACAACACAACCAAATTCAAAATACGGCAGTGGCCATATTGGAAAACTGAATTTTTAGGAACAACATACCTGGTATCAGTTTAGAAGTCTGGTAATCCATTCTGAGGACCTGATTCCACCAGCGTGTCTTTCGAGGAATGTCTGCGGACTGACAGTGAGTTAAACAGTAGCGACCTTGCAGTTCAGGTCATGACCCTGACACATATTTGTACGCATGCGCGGGTAACTGGGGAGTTCGGAGGAACTTCGAAGGGGCTGGCGTGTATTTCCAAGTATTCCGCCCGTCTACCTATCGTACGACGGCTGATTTCAGTGTCATGTTATTATGATTGATGTTATTGTATGAGAAATGTTTTGTAAACAGTTACTTAATTGCTTTGAGTTAGCAAAACAGGGAATATGCGTGCAATATATTTATTTGCTAAAATTGAAACAGGAACATTTTGCTGCTGCGGTCTTAATTTTGGCAGTGTGTATATTCCAACAAAAGAGTCTTGTGCATCATTGGCCTACCTTGCGGTCGCTACTCTAGAACCCTTAAAACTTTAACAAAATTAGGGTGATGTAAAACAAAGCCCGGATTAAGCGGATTATGTTCCATTTTCTATAATTGGATATTTTGTCACTTAGCGCTGATAGATGGATATACTATATCGATTATCCATTACCGTGACCCAGCTATACTACCTTGTCTCCTCATATTTAATGAATCTACCAAAAATATAAACACCCTTTATAAGATCGAGAGGGAGGCCAAAGAAAAGATGGATAGATTGCGTAAGGAATGTTACGAAAGAAAAGGCAGTCAGTGATAAAATGACATGACGTATATTGAAATTCATTTGTCAGAATATGGTACGTTATGATAGTCTTCAATTAAATCAATGGATATGTGTTGTTTCAATAAATCAATGGTCTCATAAGTCGTGCAATTATTAAGTGTATTAAATCATTACTTAGACTTAGACAAAGTTTTAGGTTAGTAGGTACTAGATTTATACGATTATAGTCTGCATGGTTGTCCAAAATTGGGACATTGTTGTCCTGCCTTCGACAGTGTAGATGGCGTTGCTCACTGTGGTCTCTAATGTGAAACCGATTTGATCTGACTGATTATGCAAATGTATGTGTATGTTGTGTTTCACGCGCGACTCAAAGATATTTTATCAAAACCGGTCTCGGATCCAGGGCCCGATCTAAGGGGAGCTGGGCATTTGCCCAGAGCGGCAAAAAATGAAGGGCAGCAAAATTGACTTATTCCTAGCTTCCAACCTGCCAGCCATCCACACCCAAGTTGGCAGGTTGAGAATGTGCCACCTTCCAACCTACTGCAGGTTCGATAGTGGAAATATTTAAGACTCATGACTTATATGGTTTTGTGTGTGTAAAGGGCAGCGAAAATTATTTTTGTCCGGAGCGGCTATATAGGTAGATCAGGGCCCTGCTGCTTTGCTTGGAAAGGCCTGGGTCCTTGCCTGGAAAGGCCTGGGTCCTGGCCATGGAGGCTCTCGGGCCTCGACTGAGAGGGCTCTTCAGTGCATGCATGGAGAGGGGCCAGTTCCCACTTTGCTGGAAGACGGGGAAACTGGTCCTCATAGCGAAGCCAGGGCGCCCTGCGGACTCTCCATCCGCGTACCGGCCCATTGTGCTGCTCGACGAGGTGGGCAAGCTCTTTGAGAGAGTCATTGCAAACCGGCGCCTAACACGGGTGGAGCCGGACCTTTCGGACGGACAGTTCGGCTTTCGCAGGATGCGCTCTACGGTGGACGCCATCATGCGCGTGCGAGCCCTCACGACGGGGGCTGCGGTGTCCCGGGGCAGGTGTGTCGTGGCAGTGTCCTTGGACATTGCCAACGCCTTCAACTCCCTGCCCTGGAGTACGATCCGGAGGGCACTCCGGTACCACCGGGTGCCCGAATACCTCTGTCGAGTGGTCGAGGCCTATCTGTCGGATAGGTTTATAGTCTACCCCGGTCACCAGGGAGACTGGAAACGTCGAGAGATGTCGTGCGGTGTTCCGCAGGGGTCGGTACTAGGGCCACCCTTGTGGAACATCGGGTACGATTACGTGCTGCGCGGCGACTTCCCTGACGGGGTCAGCGTGGTTTGCTACGCAGACGACACGCTGGTTCTAGCGCAGGGAGAGTCGTACCAGGCGGCGGTCGCTCTAGCGACACGCGGGGTTGCGATGGTCGTCGACAGGATCCAGGAGTTGGGACTCGAGGTGGCGCTTCACAAATCCGAGGCGATGTGTTTCCACGGTCGCCGGTCTCGGAACGCGCCGCCATTGAGTTCCCAACTAACGGTAGGAGGAGTTCACATCGGTGTCGGGTCGACGATGAAGTACCTGGGACTCGTCCTCGACAGCCGGTGGAATTTCGTGGAGCACTTCCGACGTCTGGCTCCCAAACTCAACCGGGCTGGGGCTGCGCTCAAGCGGCTCCTGCCCAACCTTGGGGGTCCAGACGCCTCCTGCCGGAGGCTCTACGCGGGGATCGTTCGGTCCATGGCCCTCTACGGGGCGCCGGTGTGGGCGCCGTCGCTGAAAAAGCAACCGGCGGCCATACTGAACGCCTGTCAGAGGGTCATGGCGATAAGGATGGTGCGGGGATACTGCACGGTCTCCCGCGAAGCGGCGAGCCTTCTGGCTGGCCTACCACCGTGGGATCTGGAGGCAACAGTCCTTGCACACATGCACGATATGCGCGTGGAGATGCAACGCCGGGGTGAAAGTCCGCTGCCGCGACAGGTCACGGCATGGCGGACAGAGCTCCGGTGGGATCTCATGGTGAAATGGCGTCAACGACTATCGCAACCCAGTGCTGGGCACGCCACAATCATGGCGGTAAGTCCCCTCTTTGAGCCGTGGCTGGAAAGACCTCACGGCGTCCTTACCTTCCGCATGACGCAGGTACTCACCGGACATGGTTCGTTCGGGAGTTTCCTGCACTCGATTCATGCGGAAGTGACGCCCGGGTGTCGCCACTGTGCGGAACGCCCGGAGGACACGGTGGAGCACACAGTCGAGGTGTGCCCTGCTTGGGCGGAGCATCGCCGTGCCCTCGTGGGGGCGATCGGCGGCGGAGACCTCTCGCGCCGGGCCTTGGTTGAGGCCATGGTCCGGAGCGAGGAGGAGTGGCAGGCGGCGCCGACTTCTGTGAAGCAGTAATGCTCGCAAAGGAGGAGGCCGAACGCATCAGGCAACGGCGGCGGCGTTATCGCCGTCCGGTAACTGTCCGGACCAAGCCCAAGTCGTCGACGGCGCGCACTGTTCCCGCGCGCCTCAAGGAGTTGTCAGCAACAGCAGGGACCCAGCCGGGTCGAAGCCTACTGGGGCCAGGGTTATCCGAAAGGGCGCTTGAGCCCCGGTATGAAGGCTAGAAGGAACGGGGTGGGTCTTTTAGTCAGTAAGAGTCTGACACTATCTCCCGCTCCGCCCAAGGGCGGGGGATGTCAATGCATGATTTTTTCCCACCATAAAAAAAAAAAAAAAAAAGGGCCCTGCTGCTGGATACCCACTATGGCCACGGGTAATTTCTGAAAGGGATGCCGTGGTCCTGAAACGCACAAGCTAACTGAAGACATACGTGAGTTTAGTATCAGTAAAAGTCTGAACCGCCCTGTCACTCTAGAGTGAGAAACCTGGGGCCCAAGTCTGCTATTTTTATAAATTCGTCATTCCAACACGATCCCATTGTCATTTTGCTAAAAGTTCCTAATCTGCTAATTCATAATGATCGATCATTGATCGGCCAATGGTCTCGTAATAGAGTTGTGGTAAAATGACAATATCGAGCTTATTAAAAGCAATGACTGCACAATGACGTTCTAATGGTAGTCACTGATCAAAGGAACTGTCAAAATTTTTGCAGATTACCGTATACGTAAGACATTCATTTGTAAATGTGTAGGAGTTTACCATTCTATCCCATTTCTTTCAATGGAGTGTCCGTGGTTGATCAATGGAAAGTCATTATGACGCCATTATATTAGTAAATTACCAAACTTACTCAAAATCAACAATTATGAAATCAATGATAAACCATTCTGACACTATTGTAATAGCAGACTTAGGGCCCAGATTGGTTGAATTCCCGTCTCAAAAAAAAAACAATTTGGACCATAAGAACTCTTCAGTGTCTCTTAAATTCAGGACGGCAAAATATTTGAATTAGAAAGGTTCATATTACATCGCTACGTTAACTTTACTTCACCAAGGTTAATAAAATAAATTCGCGTGTAAGAACTAATTAAGAATAAACTTTGTTCAGAAGGTTCTGCTGAAGAAATAAACCGCTGACATTTAAATGATCTTGAATTTATTGTTATGATGTTGTTTGAGTAAAGAAAACGCAAAGCTTCTCGATAATAGAACTGTATTTCAGTTTATTTTAGGTCAATTACAAATTGTTTTTGAGGATAAGTCAAATAATTCTACATTTTCTTTTTATATAAAGAGAAGACTTTTGTTTTGAACCGACTTTTTTTATTCCTTTTGTTGCGGAGGAAACTTTAGTTTATTCTAAAAACAAAAATCTAAATTATTGAGCCCTTTGGATTTAAATCCTGTCGTGAAACCAGCTAAGCTATGAGCAACATTGTAATCTAGAACATTCGATATTATCTGAAATCTGAACGAGAACTTATATACCTTTATTTTCAACACGGAAACAAATCAGACTGCATTTGACAGGGTTAAATCCTGAATTTCAAACTGTATTTAAATAACACCGACTTCCAAAATTAAAGTTATTTTGTACTCTTCAGTGTTTTTTTAACATTGAAGTCGGTTGTATTTTTTTTTT
Organism: Mythimna ferrago; assembly: GCA_910589285.2. Taxonomy (NCBI): domain Eukaryota; kingdom Metazoa; phylum Arthropoda; class Insecta; order Lepidoptera; family Noctuidae; genus Mythimna; species Mythimna ferrago. The sequence goes on along the minus strand of OU342688.1, from coordinate 21,593,124 downwards.
ATTTTACACTTTTTAGCTATGGTACCGCCACTAAAAAGTATTCTCAGCCAAACTTAAATACCTTATAGCCAGAGAGCATCTCATAATGATTCTAATAATCCCAAACACGGTTAGATTACATTAATTTACGTTCTGGCTTCATCATCAGATCAGTCCGATACATCCCCTCCCCCTTTTCCTTCAACCAGTCATCGACTACACGTATAAACTATTTTTTTTTATATCAATTTTACTTGTTACGACAGTTCTGTTGTGATTCTATGAGGAGTTCTGTGCCATATCTTCGAAGTTCATGATCAGATGATAACGACATTTCAATGGGACCAACTTGAAAGCATAACCTTTCAATCAAAAAAAGAATTTTCAAAATCAGTCCACAATTGATCGAGATATCGGTGAACATACAAAAAAAAACATACATTCAGCCGAACATACTCGTAGAACCTCCTCCTTTTCGAAGTCGTTTAAAGATCGCTTTTAGCAATTACACTGTTGTGAACATTTTTCAAAAGGTTCAGGAGTAGCAACCGCGCACTGGAAAAAGCAGTATTGGAAAGCCTTCCACGAGGTGAACCGATGACCTGGTGAGGGTCAAGGGAATGCGGTGGCTGCAAGACGCACAGGACCGTTCGTAATGGTGAGACAGGAAATAGGAGGAGACTTATATACAACAGTGGACGATCTTTGGCTGAAATGATGATTATGATGATGATTACGACCATTTTCTACTACAATTATTGTGTCAACCTATAAAATATTTCCTTGTTTGTGACTTGAAAGGTGGATCTACATTTTAAAAGTATTCTTAATATCTCTCTGAATTTAATTTAAGACCTTTGTAGATTTTATTTAAAATCAGTCACGTTCAAACCAAACACAGCTCCTACGCCTGTCGATGTCTGATTGAGTTAGTTCATCGCTTTAATAGTCCGGGACTCAATTGGTTATCGGCGGGCGTTGTGCAACTACTCATATCGTGCCGGAAGAACCACATTGGTCAGGATTACGTCCAGATAACTCGCATAGGGAACACGTATGTCACAAGCCCAAAATTCGTCCCGATAAAAAGGACTTTGCTGAACAAAAATGGTTGCGAATTGAACAAAAATAGTCCAAGAAGTTTAAGAAGTGTGTCTATTTGTCAAAAACATGTGTAAAAATAAAACAAAATGAAAAATAGTTCAAAGAGAAAAGTGTCAACGGACTCGGAACCGTTTTGCTGTAAAAAACTCTCAGTATTAGCTTGTGTTTTCGCTTTAGTGTCATTATTAGTACAAACGTACAATTATGTGGAAAGTGGTGAAGTGAACTTTGATTTAGAAGCTAGAAAGTTAATGAAGAATGTTCTAGAAGAAAGAATAGAGGAGAAAATAGATGCGTATCTGATGGAGATTAGTGGGAGCTCGTCTCATAGGCTAAAAAGGGAAGCGATGTTGGTAAGTGGTAATTTTCTGATGAGTTTCGAAAAGCAGAAGAGAATATAGAATAAAAAATTCGTAAACCCATCAAAGGTTAAAGAAATTTTAAAGTGATTGAAGAGGAGGACCATCCTCCAGTTATAAATATTTTATGAAAAATCTAAGCCATTTGTTTTCATTAAAAGTGACAGAGAATTGATTCATAAAATTCGATAAGATTGTTAGTAGATACAATGTCTAAATATAGTCTCAATCACGGCTGTAGTACGCAAAAACCCACGTCTACGAACCCACGAGTTTCATTTCCTACTTCAATTTAACGACATAGTAAATATTTCTTAATCGTACTCTTTGGTCCTACGGTGTTAGGTCTATTTTTTTATTATAGTTGAAGTAAGGCTAGTTATAGTTTTGTTGTGAGATTGCTTGAAAGACTAACGTTGGCCCTTAAAAGCAACTGAAGGGTCACAGGTGGTAATAAAATTCTGATACTCCTTCTCGCCCCATCCAGAGTGGGAGAAGTTATTTGATCATTTCCCACATCAAAAAAAAACATATAGGTAACGAATGGTGGGATCGTACTGCGCTCCGAAACAAACTATATATTACAACAGCTGTTAGAAAACGTAGCCACTGGTAAGTATAATTTCACTCCTTAGCTATAGGCACAATTAAAGTACTTCCACTAAATTTAGAGCTTATATTTGAGAGATTCACCATACAGGTAACAACAGTAGAGGCCCAGCAGGGTCCTAGCCTATTGCACAAAATAGATGGGTACAGAAGACATGTATGTACTTCACTTCTTATACCTACGCTCGGTGGACGCACACTAATGAGCGTTTGAGCCGGAACTGATCGACGAGCGGGCCGAGGCGCTCCGAGATATTGTGTCCGTGAGCGGTGCCTATGTGTGCGTTGCTCGAGCGCGCTTTGTATGTAGAGTGACTTCTGTACCTATCTATTTTGTGCCTATTGGGGCCATGGGTTGTGCAAAAGAGAATCCCGCGGCCCTGGAACGAAGGCAAAGAAGAAACATAATAGGTTTTAGTCAGTAAAAGTCTGACACGAAAAGAGCAGTGAAGTCATTGTATGACTTCCCACTTAAGAAAACCATAAAGGTAACAAACGGTGTGGTCGTGTTTCACCGTACGTTTTGCTGTGTGATGATGTACGGGCTTGATGGTATATTTCCTGATTTATTCCATTCTATACAATAATCATGATTTTGGTTTCATCCATGTTCATTTTAAGACCCACTCTTAAAGAAGCTCTACTGAGGTCATTGAGCGTTGTGCTGAGCTCCTCCATAGTCTCAGCCATGACTACTATGTCGTCGGCAAACCGAAGGTGAGTGATGTACTCGCCGATGTTACCATGAATAAAAACCATGTAGCGCCCACTCCTATCAAGGTCGGAGACTCTACACTCGAAGTTGTGGACGATTACGCCTACCTCGGACAGACAGTCCAGTTGGGTAGGTCTTACTTCGAGAAAGAGGTCAACCGTCGAATCCAACTCGGTTGGGCAGCGTTTGGGAAGCTACGCGGTATCTTCTCGTCCAACATACCACAGTGTCTCAAGACGAAAGTCTTTGACCAGTGCGTGTTGCCAGTGATGACATATGGCTCCGAAACGTGGTCGCTCACAATGGGCCTCATCAGAAGGCTTAAAGTCACCCAAAGAGCAATGGAAACGGCTATGCTCGGGGTTTCCTTGCGTGATCGAATAAAAAATGAAGATATCCTCAGGAAAACTAAGGTTGCCGACATAGCACGAAGAATTGCCAGACTTAAGTAGCAATGGGCAGGGCACATTGCTCGCAGAACAGATGACGGTTGGGGCCGAAAGCTTCTGAAGTGGCGACCGCGTACCGGAAGACGCAGCGTTGGAAGGCCTCCTACAAGGTGGACCGATGACCTGGTGAAGGTTGCGAGAAACCGATGGATGCAGGACGCACAGGAACGTTCGATTTGGCGACGCTTGGGGGAGGCCTATGTCCAAAGTGGACGTGTATCGGCTGAAATGATGGTACAATAATAATTCTCATTTTCAGAAACAATCAGTTAATCAAGAAGACAACACTGTAACTCCTCATGTGGAGTTCTTCAACCCTAAAATGCGGTCAGAACTGGAAGAGAAGGATGCTGCAGAGATGAGGAGGACTGGTGCTAAGGGTCCGGCGCCTGGTGGAGACACGTGGGTCTGGCTGACCAGCTATTCGAGAGTACCAGTAAGTGCCAGTACAAAAAAAGCCTGTTGGTTTAGTAGTCAGTAACCTTGACTGCCATGCCGGAGGTCGAGGGTCCGAATCCCACCCAGGACAAATGATTGTGTTATGAGCATGATCATTTTTTCTGTGTCTGGGTGTTATTTATCTATAATATGTACGTATTTAGAATAAGTAGTTATACTATAAGTATGTTTATCAGTTGTCTAGTACTCATACCACAAACTCTGCTTAGTTTGAGACTAGATAGAGTTGTGTGAATGTTGTGAAATATTATTATTATGGTTTATGATATCTCAGAACCCTGGGGTCCTAGTCCTTTGGAAGGCGAACGAGGAGTAGAAACCAGCTCGCAGAGGCCCTTTTGACGCTTTTAATGGAACGTGTTTTTTTTTTTATATTATTACTAAGTTTTTCTAAGGAACATATGCATATCCATACTAAAGTTTATAATGTAAGCCCGGAAATATTGGCATTAATAAATAATTTTATAAAGAGAGCTATTTTCAGCTGTTCCAATATTTGTTTAATTAGTTGCGTCGTTTCTCCAATGACAGATTTATTGAAATTGCTTTATTGAGGACGCGAATGGTAATGGAATAATTTTCGCAAAAAAATATTGTCTAAAGAAACTCTTTAGTAATTCTCTCAATTTATAGGAAGGCAACAACAATCTATACTAATATTTTTGTTTCTTTTTGTTTGTAATAAACCTCAAAAACTACTGGACCAATTTTAAAATGTTTTTCACCAGTGCTGCTTTTTCACTGAGTGGCATCTGATTTTCTCCACTTTTCTTCTCCATGTATGAAATTAATTTCTTTAAGAATACTTCAGCTGAGCGAGTTCAGTGACCTGCAACTAATAGTCGGCGTTGCGTACAAACTACCTACAGGTATATATAGAACATAGAACCATCCCTTTTTCCCCGCTCGCTCACTTGACACTTCAACACATGGTAAGGCACTTGAAATAAAAAACTGCTTGCGTCTATTACAGTTGTCAGCAGCATTTATTTCGTTCCTGATTTATGATCAACCAACAATGTTAAAGTACCTAGATACTATATAGGTAGACATATAAAAGTGATTGTGAGTGAGAGGATGGATGAAATGGCGACAGGTCACTGGAACAACTTGTGACCCACGAATGCCCCCCGAGTTGAAGGACAAAATCTACAAGTTCGTGATAAGAACTGTCATACTGTATGGATCAGAATGTTGGGCTGTGAAAAAGTCTAAAATGTAGTGGAGATGAGAATGTTGAGATGGATGTGTGGTGGGACAAGATTAGATAAAGTGAGTATATTAGAGGAAGTTTGAAAGTGGCGTCAATTATGTCAATGATGACGTAATAAGTATAGTCATGTAAAGAGGTGGGATGAAATACATGTTACTATAAAAGTTACGAGTGTAGATGTCAATGGGTGGAGAGGGAGAGGGAGACCAAAGAAAAGATAGATGGATTGTGTGAGCAATATGAAGGAAAAGGAAGTTAGTGATAGCGCGACCAGTGTCAGAGCAGAATGGAAGAAAAAAACGTGTTGTGCAGACCCCAAATAAGACAGGACAAAGGCAGGAAAATGATGATAATATTCAAGTACATAAATCTACTTCTGAAATAACTTTTTTATACATTTTCAGTACAAAGTAGTACAAGGATTCTGCAAAGCAACCCAAGATTACTGTCCGCCCGGAGTACAAGGTCCCAAAGGACCCACTGGCGCACCAGGACCTAAAGGAGAAAGAGGAGATTCCGGGGCACCTGGCACACCTGGGCATTCTGGAGGCAGAGGCCCTGTAGGCCCACCAGGTCCAAAAGGTAAACATTGTAATATTTTGGACCTTTGGAACACTTTTATATTTCTGTACTGGGCTTTAGTGCTTTTGCACGAAATATTCAGCATAATATTTCGTCCAAATGACCTATTTTTTTAACTGACTGGTACAGAATTTGATATTTATGTAGCTAATATTCTGATGCAATAAGTGGCGTCAAATCTATGATTGAATTCAAATGAATTCCACCGCAGTGACTTATTTAGAGCAGGCGGGTATTTCTGATATAATTCAATTTATCTTTGATCTTTATAATTTTAACTTGTCCAGTATTTTACAGTCGAAGACAAAATTATGAACTGCCGCTGACAGTAGAAGTCTCAAAAATAGATTTGTGCCTCATAAATCTCAATAGATCTGACGCAAGACACCGAATACCTAGAATCATCAACAAAACTAATATGAGTGCAAAACAGTGACAGCATTAATTTGTTAAATGTATTTTATGACCACATCAGATGCACATAGTAGGTACCCGACGTAAGATGATCTACACTGCGTTCCAAATGAGAATAGAATTGATCGTCATGTTGTGACGTCACGATTTACTGTCAAATAGAGGAAAAAAAATTTTAAACATTACTTAATTTACGAAATCTTTAATTTATTTATGAACTGTGAACGAAAAAAGTTTAATCAGAATCCGGTTCTTCAATTTTACTCATCTCTGATATCTTCAATTTTGCCAAAATTTCTTTGATTTGACAGTACGACGAGACGTCAAAACAAAGAAATCGGTCCTATTCTCATTTGGAACGCGTAGTACACTAATATTATAAAGAGGTAAAGTTTGTTAGTGTCCGATAGCGAAAATTTTTTCACCGATAGAAAGCTGTTTTATTCCTGATTGACATATCCAATATGTTTTATGTGCAGGCGAAGCTGCAGGCAAAAGCTAGTTACTAATAAAGATACCCAAAAGTAACACTGTGGTAACACCGTGAACATCGTTTGTACCTACTTATAATGACTGACGTAACGTCTTCTTCGTATGCTAAGGTTACTATCGATGCGGAATTCTGACAGGGGTTACCATGACGTTCAAAGAAAGATTACTATAATCTTGTTTCAGTGTGGGTAAGAGATAGCACTAGACAACCTGTATAGCTCTATCTCTTACCCACACCGAAACATGATTAATACAATCTTACTTTAAACGTCATGGTCTAGGTCATGTTTAGTTTAGTTTAGATTCGAATTCCTCGAAAGAACAAGACGGTTACACTGTGTGCGTTTTCTGATATTCTGATAGTAAGTGTCTGTAAGACACGGGTATTCAGACGCATCGGTTTAAATAGGAAGCTAACCCCAAGCTAGCAAGGACAAAGGCTATAGCAGATTTATTTTATTTATTTATTTGTTTAGCCAACAACTGACTACACAATACATTTACATTATATCAAACGATGAATGATTACTACGAGTATACATACTTACGCATTACTTTGTGTAATTTATTTTATCACCACTGCTCTCAAAACGGTGAAAGAAAACATGGTGAGGAAACCATAAACATATCCTAGAACTGAAAATTCGAAGACATGTGACATCCACCAACCCGCACTGGGCCCGCGTGGTGGATTACGGCCCATTCCCTGTCCTAGAGAAGAGGCCTGAGTCCCAGCAGTGGGAACATTATAAGGCCGACTATGCTATGCTATGATGAATGATGATGATTTATTGTTTATCACGAGAAAATTTAGTTATGATTCTTACTATAATCTCCTTTTGTTATAATCACCAGGTGAAAGAGGCTTTCCTGGTAACCCAGGCTTAGATGGACGGGATGGGGTGCCAGGAGAACCAGGTCTTGATGGCATGTCAGGAAGAAATGGAGCTGATGGTGCGCCGGGTAAAGATGGACGGGATGGTGTACCTGGCAGGGATGGTAGTCCCGGTAAAAATGGGAAGGATGGGAAAGATGGTATGTTACAAATTAATATTGATAGAATTAACATAAGAATTAGTGTAAATTCAAATAATTAATAAATATGTGTGTTTCCACTTTGCAGTACTATAATACTTGTGAACCTATTTTATGAGAGCCGTGATGGCCGAGTGGTAACGGACCTGACTTACGATTTGTAGGTCACGTGTTCAAACCTAGCCAAGCGCATTGCTTTGTGTAATTTATTTCATCACCACTGTTGTCAAACGGGCATGTCCTTGAACCAAAATTTCGAAGACATGTGACATTCACCACCCGCGCAGATTTCGGCTCATTCCCTCTCCCAGAAAGGTGACTTAGTCCCAGCAGTGGGAACAATAAAAGATTGATTATGCTATGCTGTGCTAATGCTTATTTATCCTACATAGTCGTATTTTGGCTTTTGGAGGATTAGTTCATAGGTGGATCCATAGATGTCGCTACATCACTCCCCTCCGGAGATCGGAGATCACGAAGGCTGCGCTGACGTTCTTTGTCGATGGTCACCAGTAAGGAGGAATGCGGAACAGAGAATAAAGTCCCGCAAAACTCTGTTGAAAAGCGAGGATCCTCCGACCAGACAACTGATAGTCTGGTGGGCAACTGCCCGGTAGATGATTTCGGGCTGTTCTATATGTTCTAATCACGTGGAGAACTTTAATTGCGCGATGCAGGATTAGTTCTTATGTGGGTCCATAGATATCGCTACAGGCTTATTCAAATCGTCATGAGATACTATTAAATCTTCCTTCCTCTACCCAGGAAGAGCAGGAGCACCAGGACCTCCCGGGATGCGAGGTCTAAAGGGCGACAAGGGACCCATGGGAATGAAGGGCCAACGAGGTAACGATGGTCGCGACGGGGCCCCAGGAAGGCCAGGCCTCTCTATCTACAACTATACCTTGGAAAAGGAGCTGTTTATACCACCTACCTTTGCACGTAAGTAGTTATTTTAGTAACTAATATTATAAAGGTGATAATTTGCTAACTTAAGTGGCAGTGGGCAGGGAACAGATGGTCGATGGAGACGAAAGGTTCTGGAATAGCGACCACGTACGAAAGACGCAGCGTTGGAACCCCTCCCACTAGGTGGACCGATGACCTGGTGAGGGTAGCGGGGATCTGATGGATGCAAGACGCAAAGGACTGGTTATTACAATGATACTTACGGGGAGGCCTATAACCAACAGTGGACGTCTTTCGACTGAATGATGATGATGTTACCAATAATAAAATTATACACCAGTATTTTTTAATTAGTACAAATATTTAAAGGGCTTATTAGAATAGGTCTTGTTATTATTTATGTAAAGTTTCAATAAATAATATTCACAAACAGCAAAGTTATTAGCGTTTGTTTATATCCCAAATTGTCACTCAATTTATGGAAACATTGTATAGGCTATTGATTATGAATGAATAAATGGCGATCAAATATAAAAACAACTTAGCGTAATATTTTCTAGTAGCTAATGTTATGAATGATTGATTCAATTATGAATTTACCAATTATGGCAAATTTTCGTGGACAATTTTGGGAATTAGTTTTTTTTTAGTTTTGAGTACACAAATATGATCAGTAACGGGTACGGATAGATCCCCATTATTTTTTTGTACTAATTAAGAAATGTGGTGTATATGCATGTATGTATAGGTATATGTGTGGGTGTGTGTTTGTTGCTCCTTCGCCCTCATATGGCGGAATTTGGCACACGGGCAGACAATGTTATGTTCCCTTGACAATACTTGACATAATTTCCTACTTTCAAGAGGCATAAGCTAGTATAGTAATTAAGTAATTCAAAGAATTGCGTACCTAAAAGCAGTAGGGATAAGAGTGGGTTTTAGAATAAGTAAATTGAAATATAATAGAGATAAAAAATCCTCCTGGAATAGATTTCAATGAAATTTGGTACGCGGGTAGATCATGAGGATATGAAGTTTGTGAAAATATGTCCAGCCGTTCGAGCAAAAAGGGAGCATACAATCACAAATTTTCGCCTTTATAATATTAAGACTATGATAATCTATGTATATGTATAGTGTGATAGTAGTAGCCCCCGGTACCGTATAATCCTAATCCTCTGTTTTCCTGCAGAGGACCAAACTCGTGTGATAGTTCGGGAGGGAGACACCATGCGCATCAGCTGCAACCCCATGGGACGTCCTGAACCTACCGTGGAGTGGAGGAGGTACGACGGAACTGCTGTTATACAGGTGAGAAATATTATAATACTTCTTTCTGTGTTTTCTTCCATTATGGTGCATTGGACCAGTAATCAAGTAACCCGTGTAAATTAGAATCTTAGATCTGTGCACGAATTAGGAATATTATGTCTGGGTTAATGTGATTAGTGGGCTTGCCGACAGCAAAAAAAAAAAACAATTTTAAATTTAGGCCTTTTGATATCGCATTTTGAATTTAACTCGTCGGCATTAAAATTATTTTTCGTCTGCAGGGTTCCTGGCGAGACGCGTCCGTCAGTGGTCATGTTCTGAACATCCCCAACGTGTCTCGCTGGCATACCGGCAAGTACGTGTGTCTGGCCAATAACGGGATGCTGCCCTCTGCCAACCAGACCACTGACGTTGAGGTGCATTGTAAGTACATTACACACACGTAGAAATTACTGATGAAGAAGATTTGGTGCTTGCTTTGGTGTAAACCATGTCTCATATGACTTTTTATCCTGAGAGTATATTCCATTAAGATAATGTTACTATATACACCGCTAAATTTTGATTGTTTTAATCCCATGGAGGGTCGATCCGGTACACGAAACACTATCGATTTGTAAAGATAAAATTAAAAAATAAAGTACCTTTTTTTTCAAAACTCGTATTAATTTACGCATGTGCGAAATTAATTTCTTTAAGAAAACGTCAACTGAGCGAGTCCAATGACTTGTAGGTAGTTTGTACCCAACGCCGACTACTATCTACGTGTCATTGAACTCGCTTAGCTGACGTTTTCTTAAAGAAATTAATTTCGTACATGCGTAAATTAATACGAGTTTTGAAAAAAAAAGTACTTTATTTTTTAATTTTATTTACAAATCGATAGTGTTTCATGTACCCGATCCACGCTCCACGTGATTAAAACCATCAAAATTTAACGGGGTATAATATGAAACCGCTGGGGCTCTTATAGCCTGATGGCACGGCAATTCGATACGACCGGAGAGATATCTGATGCTGGATACACGGCTAAACGTGGTTTCCGAAACACCGATGCATATGCATACCTCAAACTCGGTTTCCGAAACACTGATGCGCACCTCAAACTACCACATTCTGAATTATCACGGAGAGATTCGTAATGGAAAAATTAAATGTAATTTTATCAGACCCTTATAGCTTAGCAGTTCCATGGGTAGTCCGAAAGGAAACCACGGAGTTCTGGAAAGTAACACATAGAAGGAAAATAGGTGTGTTTTTAGTCAGTGAAAGTCTGACACACCCCAGCTCTATCCTAGAGCAGGAAATGATTAGATGATTTACCTTAAAAAAAATGCTCAGCAGTTACACTTGCGATGAATAATAAATAATGTATCGTATACTTGTTACAGTCAGTCCTTACATACGGGTGCCCAGCAATGTCATCTATGTTACCAATGCCAAGACCGTCAAGATTGAATGCGAGGTAAACACTTTCTTATTGTTTTTATTAAACTTTTACTCTTCCACTACAAGGCAAAGACTTCCCTAATTTTTTTCTAGGTATTCTTTTGTCAAGCCACCTCGAACCAGTCCTTGCGGTAGGTCTCTAAGTCGGCTCTTACCATTTATTCCCAGGTCGGCCGTCGCGGCGTCGTCCATCCTCAGACACTCACTACTTTGTTAATAAGCTTCAATGTACAACATGTACTGTACGTACTACGCGTTCCAAATGAGAATAGGACCGATTCCTATGTTTTGACGTCTCGTCGTACTGTCAAATCGAAGAAATTTTGGCCAAATTGAAGAACTTAGAGATGAGTAAAATTGAAGAACTAGATTCTGATTAAACTTTTTTCGTTCACAGTTAATAAATAAATTAAATTTTTCGTAAATTAATTCATGTTTAATAATTTCTTTCCTCAATTTGACAGTAAATCGTGACGTCACAAAATGGCGGGCGATCCTATTCTCATTTGGAACGCATTGTACAATGTACATGCGTGATCCGCCCAATCCCACATATACCTATATAATATTATATTACATCCACAAAATGAGTGCCTGAGGATGGATGACGATGGACGATGCACTAGCTTCTGACGTTTTATAAGTGCCCATGTAGGCCTATGTGAAATAAAAAACTTTTGACTTTGACTTTGATGCCGCTACGGCCGACTTTACGCAAACAATGAACCAAAAGTGTGTTCAAATTATTTTCAATTGTTTTTTGAAGTCTTTATTTTTATTAATATACTAGCTTTTGCCTAAATCGGTTCAGCTGTTCTCGAGATGTCCGCTTAGCAACACATTTAGCGATTCATTTTTATATTATACGAGTAGATAAGTACAGTTATTTTGTTTACAATTTGAGTGTGTAAACTCTAATGTTTTTTGTAGTATTTGGCAACAAAGGAAACAATTCAGCCTTCTTTGGCAAGCTTGGCAAGCAACGTTCCAAATAAATCTCTGCTCAATTTTACTGAGATCGCCTGTTTCAATGATTCGACATATTTGCATATACGATTTTGTTCTTGGGACCCGTCGAAATATTTTTGTACAACTACAACGCCAATAACACACAAAACCTTCTCCAGATCCAAGCCTGGCCAGAACCAGTACTAGCTTGGGAGATCGACGGCCTCACTCTCGAAAGTCTGCGGTACAGGACCGAGGTGGCGCCCACTAAGGACCCCTGGCGCTGGATCATGAGGCTCGAGATACCTGGAGTCAGTCATCACGACCTGAAGAATTATAGCTGTGTAGCCAAGAATGAGCTCAATAATCAAACTGTTAAAGGAAAAATTGTTTTGAAAAGTAAGTAACGAATCCGCAATTATTTTCAAGCTTTTAGCAAGCTTTTAGCTTTTCAGGCCGTCACACTGCTCACTAAACAAATATTTCTACGCATTAGGTACCTATCACGAACATTCCCCTTTGCAGAGTGAGCATAAAAACGGAGGAAACAGTCTCATATGTGCTCTATGAGTGTATGAGTGCCCAAAGAGCCCAGGTGTGACCAAAATACCCAAACGTACTCTAAGCTCACCGAATTCAGTAAAAAATCTGAATAAAAAATGAATCTAAAAAATATGCAACTGCAAATCATTATTGTTTTCATATATCGCTGACATAGTCCGAAGAATGATCATCATCAGGTGAGATAGTGGTCAAACGCGAGCCTATTCATTATAAAAAAAAGAAACGCTAAACTTAAGTGGAAGTGGCCAGAGCACATTGCTCGTAGAACAGATGGTCACTGGAGCCGATAGGTTCTGGAGTGTCGACCACGTACCAGAAGAAGCGTTGGAAGGCCTCCTACAAGATAATAAGATAAGAAAGATCGATGACCTGGTGAGGGTCGCGGGAAACCAATGGATGCGAGACCGTTTGTTGTGGCGACACTTAGCGAGGCCTATATCCAGCACTGGATGTTTTTCAGCTTAAGAGAGGAGAGATGAAAAGCATGTTGCTAAAAGAGTTATGAATTTATATGTGGATGGATGGAGAGGGAGAGGGAGGCCAAAAAAATGATGGATGGATTGTGTGAGAAGTGATATGAAAGAAAAGGGAGTTAGTGATAGCGTGACGAGTGACAGGACAGAATGGAAGAAAAAAACGTGTTGCGCCGACCCCAAATAAAATGGGACACGGGCAAGAAGAAGAAGATATCTTTCGGCTTAAATGATTATGGTGATGATGATTGCCGAATCGTCGTCTCTATATTTAATACTAGCTGTGCCCGCGACTTCCTTTGCGTGGACTACAGGATTTTGAATTTTTTTTTTCTAAAATAAAAGTAGCCTATGTTACTCCTTATTACATCAGCTACCTGCCAAAAAAAGTCCCGTCAAAATCGGTCCAGCCATTTCAGAGATTAGCCCGGACAAGCAGACATATAGACAGACAAAAATTGTTAAAAATATTATTTTGGTGTATGTACCGTATATATTCATTTGCATGTAGTAAAAAGCAGTTATTTCAATATTACAAACAGACACTCCAATTGTATTTATATGTATAGATAATTTGTGTAAATTGCTTTAGATTCGCCCACCGGCAAGGTGGAGTTACCGACGCCCGTGGAGTACGGCTCTCGTCCACCGACGCTGACTTCCTACGAGGAGCTCTGTGAGGTGCAGCGCTGTCCCACCTGCCCGAGATGCGACCGCGCTCAGCTGCTCATCACTCCGATGAATGGAACTGCTGGCCTGAAGCCTAGGAGGAATACCAGTAAGTTTTAGAGCTTTTCAATCGAATTACTGTAGCCCTGAAATTCAAATGGCAACTGAAAGAACCTAAGAGGGTTTTAGTCAGTAAAAGCACGATACACACAAACAAGGATTACAGAAAGAATAAAAAAGGGGACCGAGGGTAAATATTTTTTTCTTTTATAAGTCCAATGTAACAGCTCTCTCCATCAAGCTAGCAAAACTCTCCAACTTAAGTTCTACTGAGAAATCAGAAATCAGAAACGTTTATTTCAAATAGACCGATTACAGGCACTTTTGAATTGTCAAAATGTCGGTCAGTCAAACAAGTGAAGCTAAATTGCAGAAATTCACAGGCCATACCACAGTGGCCGACCTAGGCACCGAACCTAGGACCACACCAGGATTTGTCCTTTTTGGACTGGGATATCCCCAAATATCTTCTCCTGCTCTGGGAGGCGAGAGGGAATGTTTTTTTACTGACTAAAACCCTATTTGCGTCTATTTGGCGCAGCCGTGAGTCACACTATGTTAGAATTTTTTTTTTTGGTGTAATTATAATCCTAAGTGTCTACATGTTGTTTCTACATTATGTGTGATGAGCACTGATCGGAATAGGTAGGGCTATTTAGGTTCATTGATCGCAAACATTGATGTTAATATGGATATTCCACGGGATTATTAATATGTTTTTGTACAACTTCAGAATAAAAATGTTTAAATGATTGTTGATTCTTGAATAAGAAGTTGTTATGTAAAAAAATATATCTATGTGGTTTAATGAATCAAGTTTATGTATTTATTATACTATCCTTAATCCCGTCCTTCTTATATTTACCCGTCAGAAAGGAAGTGTAATCTTTCATTAGTCCCGAAGGCAAGAATAGTTTTTTTATATTTTTACCACTTATAATCCAACCAAATCCCGGGACTCGGGGAGTATCCATATTATTCTAACCTATGGCAAATACGTAAAATAGCCATACCTATTCCGATCTATAGTGATGAGTGAGGTGTGCCAAATAAAATAGTTTTTCTTTCTTTCTTTCAAAACCCTGTGCTCCTTTAGTTGCCCTTTCCGTTCCAGGACTGCAGTGACTTTTTTGAACAATCCTGCAGCTCTGGAAGTAGAATTGGTCCTTCAGAGATAGAAACACGTACAATTTTTGAGTGGAACTTATTAATACTTATTGTATTATCCACAGATTGCCAGCTATATGCGATTGGTAAGCCAGTTTACCACCGCTACAAAGAAGAATTATTTGGAGCCTGGCTTCGAGACTCAAACGGTTCTGAAGCTCAGGTAATGAAGAGACCCTATGAAAGTTTGGTAACGACACCATAGCGAGACACAGAAAAATGAGCTCATCTAACAACGCCATCTAGTGACGGAAATGAATATTACTTTTATAAGGTTTCATGAATAAATAATTAAAATAATACAGTAAATTTCAATATTTTAGAGGGAGAAGTTGTGGACTACTCAAGAGACTGACGTGGAGAGGCTGAGGGAGTACAGAACTAAGGCCAGTTTCAAGGCAGACCACGTGGATGAGTACCACAAACTGCAGAAACCGTTCTTTGTAAGTGTTGTATTTTTGTTTAACACGTTTTAAACTGGGAATAACCTGATGCAAGGCCAGTAATTCGATATAAGTGTGGCCTCATATGGGCTACATGCCAGAGCCACAAACGCCGAAACGAGAAGGTAGAAACCTCCACAAGCCACTTGTGGCTAGCAGCTGCTACTTTTTAACCCATGTGTCTGCGCACATGGATAGTATGATGGACTCTGTCGAAGAAGGTTTAAATGCGCAAATAGCGTGTGACAGTGTTTTGTATCGGCGTTTAGTAGCCAGTGCGGGCCACAAGAAGCGAGTAGCAGCATTTTGTAGCGTGTGGCCATGTAGCGGCTTCCGACGTCAACTGTGTGTGGCGAGTCCGTATAAAATGTATGAAACCTATAGGAAATATGCTGGTGGTGGAGTTTTGTGGTTGTGACCGGTGGCTCGTGTGCGGCGGCCCTAAAAGTAATGGGTACTTATCCAGTTACAAGTACCTTACTAATTCATTTATTAGCCTAACCTATAGTATTATCCTATAGGCCTTTAATAATGTAATGAAAAAAGACCGAGATTGGCAGAAAATATCATTGTTCTCAGTGCGAGTGGTTTTTACGTTAACACGATCGCAACTTTGATCGCGTTTGGCTCTCTGATTGATTAAGAGCTTGCTGTGGGCCAATCAAAGCGCCAAACATCATAAACGTGTCGATCGAGTTGCACTCCAAACTCTTAACCAATCAGAGCCAAAAACGGTAAAAGTTTTGATCGCGTTATCGTAAAAACCACTCGCATTCGGCTCACAAAGCCGCTATCGATGTATCGATCACATTAGTGTAAAACAAATTCGCACTAGGTACTCAGAATTCCTAACTGCTGCTTTTACTGTACCTCCATATAAATTTCAATTGTACGGCCCCTAATCACATTACATACAATCAAGTATCTTAAACTCTGTTTTTCTTCTCATCCAGGGCAACGGCCACATCGTATACAGCGGTTCCTTCTTCTACCAGGCCAATGAATCAGGCAACCCTGGAGACATCATCCGCTATGACCTGACGCAGAGTCGCATCAAGACTGTCAAACTGCCCAATGCTGACGGCAGACTGTATGCTTCACAACATAATCAGGTAACGAATAACACCATGAAGTAGTACTGATCGTGGGCTTCCCCTTAATGTCGCCAAAAAAGAAGGAAGGCGCACGCGTGAGGCAACGGTCCTCAAGCCGCCGCCAGGACTCCGATCCTGATTTCCGGCCACCGTAGGCGCGGGCTTGCGACCCATTGCTGCTACCCATTGCTCGACCGTCAAGTAATCGTCCGGCCTTAGCCCAAGGCGTTGACAGCGCGTATCTTTCCATGTGCGCCTCAAGGATTTGTCAGCAAACCGTAGGAGCCCAGCAGGAGGAACCGGAGTGGGGTTTTAGTCAGTAAAAGTCTGACGCTATCTCCCGCTCCGCCTAAGAGCGGGGGTTGTCATTGGATGATTTTCCCACCAAAAAAAAGAGTGGAAAATCGATCGGTCTTATGCAACTCGCCTCCAGTGGATGCCCACTACCTTCACCAGGACATCGATGACAGCGTCCCGAAAACGTTGCGGTAAGGAATATGATTGGCATAAAGATGGAAAGACCAGCAGGCTTAGGCAATCGACTTTTCAGTTAGCGTTCCCGCCAAATGCGCATGTCAATGACACTACCTGCCACGTCACTTGACACGGGACTTTTTTTTATCTGTTATAAACTAGTGCTTGACTGCGATTCCACCTAATAAGCAGTGATGCAATAAATTGATGGTGAGGCGCACTAGTTTATTAAGAGCCTATTCACTCTAGCCTTGAAGAGACCCAAATTATAATCGGATGGGAAGACCGCAGCAGGCAAATTGTTCCAATCCTTCGATGTACGCTTTATAAATGACGAGGCGAAATGCTTAGTCCAGACTGTAGAGGTTTCAACAACAACAAGGGTGGATACTCGCCGTACGTCAGGTTGTCCGATGGTAGAAATGAGATGGTGGGATCAAGTCATGTAATTCCCGCGCGCACCAAAATGCAACCTGTAAAAACACCGAAAGGCTGGCTACCCTACGCTTATACATGTTATTCAAACCTAAAATGATCAGTTGAACAATTGTTTATTATAAAATGTTAAAAACATGTTTATTTAAGTAAAAAGATTCATAACCCCTTATATTTACGGACTAAAAATTGTTATTTGTGTTTTTATGAGACTTCATATTAATATTGAAACAAGTCCCTAAGTCCATTGGTGGGTTGGGACAGCGCCCATACAATCTTTTGCATGGTCTTTTCCTAAAACTTTTGAGTATAATGTTGCTGTAAAAATATTTCAGGTAGACTTCAGTGCTGACGACAACGGTCTCTGGGTGATTTACTCCATTGAGTCTTCCAATAACACTGCTGTTGCTAAGGTAGGAGTTTAGAAGAATTTCTTGTGACATGTAAACATGTGTGAACTTGGTCCCGGCAGACAAAAATGGCAGGACGATTTAGATGTCTTCCTTAGGAATTGTCAAGAAGTGGCTTAGAGGAAACAATTGAAAGAATGGAGGGTAGGCCTTTTCCCACCCGTGGGACAGTAAAATAGCACATGGAGCACAGCATTCTGGGTGTAAAAAAATCAGACCGAGTTTGGAATAACACGCTGCGCTCCAAAACGGGCGTAATAGACGTGGGCAAAAAGGCTGCCAGGCTCAAATGGGATTAGGCGGGTCACGTCAGCCACATAAACAGTAACCGCTGGGCAAGTGTCACTACGCAGTGGGTTCCTGCAAAGGGAAAGCGCCATCGAGGTTGCCCTAGAAAGAGGTGGCGAGATGATTTGGACGCGTATCACGAGCACTGGTTCGAGACGGCGCGAGAGAAGAATGTCTGGAAGGACTTGGGGGAGGCCTTTGCCCATCAGAGGAACAGTAATGGCCAGAGAAAAAAAATTACCATAATAATGTGACACTTTTGAAAAATTCCTTCATTTCAGCTAAGCTTCGATCCCACCAAAGAAGGCTTGAACATCGACTACATTTGGAATATATCTTTAAATCACAAACAAGTAAGTAATGATCATCCTTTTTCACTCTACCAGAGTCTGTGTTTCCTAGGCAAGCGTGCTCCATTATCGCTACATTATAGCTTACCATAGCTTGCCATCAGGTGAAATAGTTATCAAAAGCTATCCTAACAATAAAAAACTATTGCTACAAAGAATTCAGAATATTCATGGTATTGATTTGAACACTTTGTCATTAATTAGGTAATTTTTTAAACATAACAGTCCGTTTTTAAAGTATACCTCGCTTATTTTAACTCATAGTGATGTAGTTAAGATATTTAAAAAGGTTGTTACTAGCAGACGCGTGATATTCAATAAGATACAAATATATTTGAAACTATGAAATGTTCACATCTAGAATGTGTTTTATCTGATGTCTTCACTATATAGGTTTATTTGTAAAACACAAACAACCTTCCAGAACTGTATTATTAACATCGTTAACAACAAGTTTTGTTCCATGACTTTTTACAAAACATAATACATTTACCAAAAAAAAACCTTCAAGATTTTGTTGTTCTAATCTAACACATTACAACTGTGTCTTACTATACCTATCTACGTCTTTATAATGCGACGCAAGAGCATCAAGCACCCCGCTACCCGATCTCCAGTCCTTTCCGCATTGTACTATCACTTACTTCGCATAACCTTCATAATATTTAGAATGTTCAATTTAAATATTTTTACTTTTGTGTGAAAATCTGATGAACTAAAATTATGATAAGTTTTTGAACAAAAGTAAATGTTGTTTTATAGGTTAGTACAATTACCGTCACGGATCTTGAGCGCTCGGCGTCAGAGTGGGGATCGCTTTGCGCATTCCATACATTGGCGAGCCAATCGTCGTCGTTGTTAGATACATGCTGCAAGCGCAGGGAACGAATCATGAGTGACATCTATGACGCGATGGCGCGGCGAGCCAATCACTGACACTCCCCGCCCTCGCGTCTCACTTCGCACTACTAAAGAGACCGAATATTTGACTTCAGCGCAACATGAAGCCAGCGCTCAAGATCCGTTTCGGCAATTGTACCATAGTCCTCAGAGGTCGCCAGTGTTGCAAATAACCCTGTATATCGAGTTTCTGTTTTTTCAGAATTTCTTAAAAACTTACGATGTTTTTAATAGGCACTCTGGTAAACAGATTACAGACAATGATATAAGTTTACGTCACACACGAGTAGTATCAATTTTAATTGACCTATTTATAATAATTCCCAGGTAGGAGAAATGTTCATAGTATGCGGGGTGCTATACGCCCTAGACTCAGCAACTGAACGGGAAAGCAAGGTGTCGGTAGCAATAGACCTGTACCTGAATAAGCAGGTCGAAGTGGCTTTGCAGTTCACCAACCCATTTCGAAAGACCACGCAGCTTGGATATGATCATATGCATAAGGTAATCTTGTTATTTTGATATACCTAATCTATGTCGTAGCCAGATCTTAGAAATTGGCCATTTCATGATATGGCCGAATAAAACTGGCCAGATCATTTTAAACGTTATAGTCCAAACGATGGCAGATATGTCATCAAGACATGTCAGACCTTTTATTATCATAAAAATCCTACATCAATGATATGGCCAAACGAGGATTGCCATATCATCAAATTTTATTGTTTATATTTATAAACTGGCCAATTTTAGTTGGCCATATCATGAAGTGATCCATTCTAAAATCTGGCCATGGCATATGTATATGTTGTTATTCTGGTCCTTCGAGCCGGATAGCAATTTTTGATCCATTAACTTTAAAAATGCATCCAACGATTGACAGTGATTTTTTTTTGTTCTCATTTTTGCGAAAATAGAAAATAGCCGTTATTCCAAGCAAAGTTTAGACAAAATCTAGGCCTAACTCACAGAACAGCTTTTTAGAAAAATTAACGACCCGAATTTATTCGGCCTAGTCAGATCATGTAGAAGTACGTAAAATGTGGAGGTGGGGGTGTGGTGTGTGTACACACACACACCACACCCCCGCCTCCACATTTGGAGGGGGAGTAGTTGACTAAATAAACAGACGGTATAATAATAATAAGACTAATTGCTTTTCAATTATTAATTTTAGGAGCTGTACTCTTGGGACCGAGGGAATCAACTCACTTACCCCGTGAGATACAACGAACTGCCCTGATTTTAGTGCCAATAAGATAATATTAAAAACAATGTAAAAATATTTTTATACGAACATTTTTGCAAATACATAATCTATTAATGCTTACTTTGTTTATTTTATTTTTTTTATTGAAATTCATCAAACTTTTACTTTTTAACCCCGAGGAGTCGCCCAATGACTTCTCACGGTCTGAGGCGGAGCGGAAGGGCGTGTCAGACTTTTACTAAGTAAACCTCTGTTCTTTCCTCTCCTCTGTTCTAGTCTTCCAGGACCCCGGGATTTCCTTTCAGAAGTCAACCCATGGCCCTAGTAGCCTTCAGTCCTGCTGTTTTTAGCCCACTTAAAAAAAACCGTAGATCCCCTACGGTTTTTTTTAGGAGTGAAATCATCTAACGAAATCTCCCTCCCTTGTGCGGAGCGAAAGGATGTGTCAGACTTTTACTAACTAAAACCCACTCGTTCATAATACCAGTTACTCTAGGAAATATCGAAACCCTCTGGCGGCAAATAGTCGAACTACTTCGCCTTCATAAACACTCACATTGGTCCATAATTACGAGTAACAGTACTACTTCACTTCTACACTAGATGGCGCTGTTATCAAACTGTACAACTTGAACGACAGATGTCGCCACGAGTTATTGTCAATATTGCCCCTTCATAATTATTATTTATTCAAAGAACTTTATTGGAACTAAATTATCGGAACTTCTTCAACTTAATAATTGATGGCTTGGCTACCCTTATTGCGTATGTATACGAATAAGTAGTGTTGGAAAAGGTCACGAGTCTTACTGTAGGTATGTATCTCTTTCAACTTTTCAGAAGAACCCATTGCTCGTTCAAGCATTATTTGATTATATGGGTAAACAGAGATATCAGTTACACATACTACATACCATGGAAATGGTAAAAATATACCAACTTTGATCGTGAGAAAAACAAGTTTATGATCGTTGAATGTTCTGCGAGCAATATGCCTCTGCCCATTGCCACTTAGGCCTTCTTTCCACGGACGCTTAGGTTCATAGAGTCGTATTCGTCATCATTGTCACGCTGCAGCATTGTGTCGTTACTGCAAGCGTCAGGCAGGCGTACACCAAGCGTATAATGACGTAAAGCGTATATGAAGCTACGCCTCCGTGGACAGTAGGCTGTAGCACAACCTACGAGCTACGGAGTAGTGATGTGCCGAGTACGGCTTGACTCGAGTCTGACTCGATTCCTGCTTTGTACTCGCTTACTCGAGTACCAAATTATTTTGACTCGAGTCCACCAGACTCGATTCCGTACTCGAGTCAAAAAGAATTCGAGTACGCAAGACTCGATTCCAGGATTCGAGTACACAAGACTCGATTCCAAGACTCGAGTACGTAAGACTCGATTCTAGGACTCGAGTACGCGTGACTCGATTCCAGGACTCAAGCCAGGAAGACTCAGTTCTAAACTCGCTGACTCAATTATAAAACGCGAGTCCAGCTGACTCGAATCTAGCATTCGAGTTCGAGTTAAGTTGACTCGCTCGTACTCGATCTATGTTTATTTATGTTATGAATTAATGAAGTAACGCCTGGTCGAGTCAGACTCGCGCACTATGGGTTCCGTCCAAAATTACCTATGAAAAAAGTTCAATTCCCGAATTGTATTACGAAGATTTTTCCAAATCGCAAAAAAAAAAGTTTTTCTTTTGACATAACTATAAAACAGTTTTCAGATTTATTCCTTTAACTGTGCTATAAGATCTTGCTTTATTTTGCTATAAGACCTTGCTTTATTTTATAACTTTCAGGACGCAAAATCCTGAAATAGAATTTTGATTCCTTTACAAAATCTACGCTTTTTTCGACTAAAACGGCCATATCTATGTTTTTCGTAAACTTAGAAGTTTGATTTATTCCAGCTTCAAGAGACTGCCGACTTGAGTACCTATATGTTTTTAATTTCAATTCCACAAAGTATTTAAAAAGTGGAGCAAATTATACGGTAGCAGAATCTATTTACCCAGATTTCGGCAAAAACTTGACACTTACATTACCCACATTGTTTTAAATATCTCGTGGCTGTATACATGCTGCTTTTTTTCCTCTTTTCGAGTACTGGGTTTGAATTTCCAGACTCGAGTCATGGATTCGAGTCCAGGACTCGAATCCTGGACTCGAATCCTAGACTCGGGTCCTGGACTCGAGTCAATATTCGAATTCAACACATAGAACTCGAGTACTGGGCTCGAATGGTGGAATCGAGTCATGACTCAAATACCGCATAAACTGACTCGAGTTGACTCGAGTCACCAAATCAGCGACTCGGCACATCACTACTACGGAGCTACACCGAAACTGGCCGGATAGTGAAACAAAATAAATTTTTAACGTCATTAAAAAATTTACTGATTACAGTTCTACAAAATGTCAATTAGTTTTTTCATTTTAAATATTACTACCAAAATACTACCACTATATCTGTAGCAAACCACAATTATTTTTTTTCGTTTATCTATCCATTCATATAATTAACTCTTATCTACTTACGAGTAAGTAGTAAATTTTTACTGTAAAAAGCAGTATCCGCAGCATGTATAGCTAATACAACACAAATATTGTAAATAAATCATTAATTTACAAAAATAAAAATTAAGATCAAACTTAGATTTAAGTTTGCACATTTAACACATAGATAAGAACTTAGTAATACCATTTCGAGATTATTCCTTGTTGCCAATGGTTATGCAGATTCAATTGTTCTCTTCGACATCAGTAGGGTCGCAGTCGGCATAATGCCACGAGTATCCGCGCTTCTTGGGGTTCTTGTTCAATGGCGGCTCTAGACACGTGAAGTGGTACCTTTTCGAGCATTCATCGCACCGTACGAGGTTGCTGGGGTCTCCGGGCTGCACGCACACGTCGCAGTGCGTGAGGGCGAGGGCGTCGTCGTCGTACCGCTGTTGTTTACTCCAGAGCTACTACGACGGGACCGCTCCGCTCGACTTCGATTCGCAGCTTCAGGCGTTTCTACCGGAGGAACGACTTTTGTTTCTAAGGCGGTGGCGGTGGCTGCTTAGCTGCCTCTTGATCGACGTGCTTGGCCAATTTCTTCATGACTGCGGGTGGCGGGCCATCATTGCTGTCTGTCGGTACGTAGAACATTTGCGTGTCTAGCGAACCATCTGGCTTTGGAATAGGCTTGATCTTGATAGTAATTCTAGGATGTGGAGGATCAGGATTTTCTAGATCCTGCGTCTTCTTCTTCCTTTTATGCTTGTACGATTTAGACGGCGATTGCAGCAGCTCTGGCGAATATCGAGATCTGTGCTTCTCCTTCCTCCGCTTCCGATTAGCCTTGTACGTCGCTATATCCGACGAAAAATTCGCTAATGTACTTTCTATAGAACTCTCGATGGCTTTACTGTCTCTTTCTTTCCCTTCAACAAGAAGAGATGAGAATGATAAATTCTGGGGTACAAAGCTGTTCTCATGTTTGCTGGAAGCTACGTTAGTTGAAGCGTTCGAGTTTTCATTGTGAGAGTCGTTTGGGCTGTCGGCGACGATCGGTGTTATTGACATCAACGGGGTGTTCGTCAAGGTAGGTGACGTGAAGCTGCGCTTGTGAATCTTCTTACACGGAGAATCGCCTTCTCCTGCAGATGCCGGAGCATGATCTCTCTGTTTCGACTTCTTTATTTTCTTCTCCTTTCTCAGCTTCAGCTCTGTGCCCTCATTCTCACTACTCAAACGGCTTGATGGTCACTTTGATCGGCGATATACTTTCTGGAGTTGTCAACTTAGATGATTTTTCCACTTTGAGATATTTTTCCGAGCCTGGCTTCGATGGTGACGATAGGCTGTGTGGCTCGGTGATAATTGCGCCGTCTTTGTTGTAGCGGATTCGAGATCGTCGGGGTACTTTCTTCTCGAGCAACTCGGGTTCGGAATCTGATGTCTTGTCGCATTCCGAGCATTGCCATCCATAGAGCTTGCTCTTGTTAGGCGGGCGCTGCAGCGGCGGCTTGAGGCAGTGCGGGTGGTAGTGCTGGCGGCACGTATCGCATGCCGCCATCAGGTGCCACTCCGAGCTGCGCCTACACGCCGCGCACTCGCGCCCCGCCAGCGACCTTGATGTGGCTTCCAAAGAGGTTGATAAGACTTTTCCTTGGCGAGCGTCCGGGTTGTCGCTAAGAGGAAAACCAACGCCCATCTTAAGTGCAGCCGCGGTTGGCACAGACATTGACCGTTTCTGCAGCTGTTGCGGCGTCACTTTAGGCGTGGAGCGCGGCAGTTCGGGCGCGAATAGCGGCTTGTGGGCGCTAATATCTTAACTTGGGTAAGTTTATTCTTCGGGCTATGTCGTTAACTTTGGTTCTTGTGTTTGTATAGTTGATCAGACCAAATCTAGTCAGGTGCCCACCTACTGTTACTCTTTCACCTCTGTCTAATGTAGGACAAATTTAAAAATTATCCATGTACGTATTCTGTACCTGATTTTCGATGTTGATAATTTTATAATATCACTTTTTTAAGGTGAGTAATCATCCAATAACTTCTTCGACCGCTCATTCCTAGAGCATTTCAGATTTATACTGACTAAAACCACACTTTTTTTGCCTAGCGTTCCAGCACATCTGGTTTCCCTTTCGGAAGCCAACCCCTGGCCTCAGTAGGCTAGGGACCTGCAGGCCCCGCTGGGCTCCTACCAAAGGTTTTGCGTACATCTCTTTGGAATACTACGCGCCGTCGATGACTGGGGCTCGGCGGACGGCTCGTGCTACCCATTGCTCATTGTCCGATAAAAATACTAGTATCAATGATGAATTCATCGTTCAGAAATCCCCTAAACATTGTTTTTACGTCTAAATAATTATTAGCAGTTGTTTTGTTTTGTTCAATGTTTGCGGTCAAAATAAAGCTAACTATGATGCTAAAATCGAATTAACTTCCTTGTAGTTATTATTTCTTCTACGTTATTGGAAGATAGCTTTACCTACTACGAGTGAAATCATTTATTTTTAGCGCTACTTTATTTAGGGGCATTACCACAACCGCAAAAAGTGTCAGTTCAGTTATTATGGAGACTTATTGAGTTCAGTTTGAACGGTTTTCCAATTTATTTATTTTTAACAATGAGAACCTTATTTCAATACATTAAAACAATTACATATTTTTGTATTTATTTTTATGGTTGAGAAATCTACTTTGGTGGAGTCTGAGGGCCTGCGCACACTTGAGACAAGACTGTGTAAACAGACTGCACCTCTCCAACCACTCAGAAGTAACTTACCGCCATGATTATGGCATGCCTAATCATTCAACGTTTTCCGGGTTAGCTGGCATTTTTATAATACTAATGTAATATGCCTAGATAGACAAAACGTTGTTTTTTGGCATATCGAACAATAGAAATACAACGTGTTCCAAATGAGAATAGGATCGCCCGCCATGTTGTGACGTCACGATTTACTGTCAAATCGAGGAAAGAAATTTTTAAATATTAATTAATTTACGAAAAATTTAATTTATTTATGAACTGTGACCGAAAAAAGTTTAATCAGAATCCAGTTCTTCAATTTTACTCTTCTCTAAGTTCTTTAATTTTGCCAAAATTTCTTCGATTTGACAGTACGACGAGACGTCAAAACTCAAAACATAGGAATCGGTCCTATTCTCATTTGGAACGCGTAGTAATTGACTCGAAGTTGTAGACCACTACGTTTACTTGGGACAGACAGTCCAGTTGGGTAGGTCTAACTTCGAGAAAGAGAGATCAATCGTCGAATCCGACTCGGCTGGGCAGCGTTCGGGAAGCTGCGCGGTATCTTGTCCAACATACCACAGTGTCTCAAGACGAAAGTCTATGACCAGTGCGTGTTGCCAGTGATGACATATGGCTGCGAAACGTAGTCGCTTACAATGGGCCTCATCAGAAGACTTAAAGTCACCCAAAGGGCAATGGAAAGGGCTATGCTCGGAGTTTCCTTGCGTGATCGAATCAAGAATGAGGATATCCGCAGAAGAACCAAGGTTACCGACATAGCACGAAGAATCGCCAAACTTAAGTGGCAATGGGCAGGGCACATTGCTCGCAGAACAGATGGCCGTTGAGGCCGAAAGGTTCTGGAATGGCGACCACGTACCGGAAGACATAGCGTTGGAAGGCCTCCTACAAGGTGGACCGACGACCTGGTAAGGGTTGCGGGAATCCGGTGGATGCGAGACGCACAGGACCGCTCATTGTGGCGACACTTGGGGGAGACCTATGTCCAAGTGGACGTCTTTTGGCTGAAATGATGATGATGATGAAATTGAATTTGAATTTAGAAGCCCCCTATTTTTTTTTTAACTTACTTCAATCAGTCTTTAGTACTCATTATTTTTTCTAGCCAGCCAGTATTTTTACTTATCTATAAACAAACCTACATCACAAAACATTTAAGTACAGAAGACAGTCTCATGTATGTACTTCACTTTTTATACCTACGCTCCGTGGACGCACACTAATGAGTGTACGAGCCGGAATTGTTCGACGAGTGATCCGAGACGCGACCAAGACATCGTGTCTGTGAGCGGTGTCTATGTGTGCGTTGCTCGAGCGCGCTATGAATGTAGATTGACTTCTTCTTCATATTTTGTGCCTACATGAAATGTCATTAGGCGTTATTGGCGGTATTTCTTCGAGTGAAGCTCAGTGGCTGTAAAGTCATTCGTAAATTGATTTCTGATAGTGGTTATTGTGATGTAAAATTAATTATGTTTTGTATCTCAAGTGTCTACACCAGGGATGTTAGGGAGCTCCATAACCGTAACCGAAACTATCGGATATCCGATATAAAATAATATCCATAACCGTAACCGAATCCGAAATAAAATTTTCAGATAATATCGGATAGGGGCGGAGCCTAATTGCGACACGTTATGACAGCCTGTCATAACGTGTCGCGTCGTAAAATATAAATAGTATTTATATTTTACTTCTGAAATTACTTAAAAATCTAATATCCGTAACCGAAATTATCCGAAACTAACGGATAATCCGAAATAATTTCATATCCACATCCGTATCCGTATCCGGTATAATAATCATTTCTATATCCGTATCCAATCCGTATCCGAAATTTCATATCCATAATATCCCTGGTCTACACTACACAGTTGAACAATATGTGCAATCATGTGTAAAATAGAGCTGAGAATTATTGTAGTATTGACTACCACAGCGAATCTTGCCGAGAAGTCTGACTGACAGAACAGAACAAAAAGAAAAGCCGCAGCCACACGTTAGTACCCACCGAAACACTTTATTAACGTGTGATTACCCGACTGCAAGAAGGGTTATGTTTTTCGCGCGTATCTTGTATGTTTGTATGTATGTAATATTCTTTATTACCTCATATCTTCCAAACCGCTGAACAGATTTTTATAATTAACATATCGTTAGATTCGTCTTGATAACCTAAGTGTTCTTAAATAGGTGACGTTAAAAAAAAACAACATATCGACTGTGAGATGCTATACGTTAGAGTAAAAAAAAAAAAAAAAATTCTGCAATATGGGTATCAAATTAAAGAGCTTTTCATGAGGATTTCAAAATGGTATGTCATGACCATATTAAAAAAAAGTACAACAGGAAATCTATGTTATTTATTTTGTGATGAGGCGAATGCCTAGGTCGGTTTTTGAACTTTATAGTGATTTTACGTCTAAAATATAGTGAATAAATAGTGATATTATAATAGTAACTAAAAAGTGTAAAATAAAAATTTTAAAATAATCTAGACTAAAATCATTCTATCTAATGTGGGTCCCGACTGTTGCTGAACTGTGGACTGAACTTGTTTATTTTTCTTTTGTTTTTATTTGAAGTAATTTTTTACGCAGTCGGGTTTTTTTATTTTTTAAATTATTTTTTTTTGTTCTGTTCTTGTTTTTCCAGTTACCTTGTTTATTTCAGCGTCCTGAAAATCTTGTTTGATAATTTTTCAACGTCGTTTTTTTGTCTTAGACGGGTTTAAGTTCCATTGTTCGATAAGTATGTTAAAAAAAATAACTAACTACAGTTGCCATTACGGATCTTGAACGCTCGGCGTCAGAGTGGGGATCGCTTTGCGCATTCCATACATTGGAGTGCCAATCGTCTTCGTTGTTAGATACATGCTGCAACGCAGTGAACGAATCAGGAGTGACGTTTATGAGGCGATGGCGCGGCCAGCCAATCACTGACACTCCCCGCCCCTGCGTCGCACTTCGCACCACTAAAGAGACCGAATATTTGACTTCTGCGTATGTACGTGTTCAAGATCCGTGATGGCAACTGTACTGCTATTATTTTAAAATATGTTTTTATAATTGTCTTTAAGTATTTATTATTTGCTAATTCTGGACTTCTGCTCAACCTGCCAGCATATTTTCAGTCTCTATGCATTATTTTTTTTTAGCCAGCCAGCCTTGTCATGCACTTACAAACCTACATGAATTTATCATTACGTTAAGGCAATACACATACATACATACATAGCCCACAACTTCTACCATAGTTTATTTATTAAACAATTCCAAGACAAGTTCTCGTTCGATATCCCATGTGTAAAATATTCACAGGCTGTACCTAATTACGGTGGCGTAGCTCCATTTCGGAAAAACCATGCCGTATCCATATTTCATTGTTTCAGTAATTATGCATTAGAAAGTGGCGTGTAAGGAAACTACCCTCACTTCATGAAAATACTATCATTTTATGTGTTTGGGTTTATGATAGCGTTTATATGATTTATTTTTATTGCTGTGTGATAAAAATGGATGGGTGCGATCGGTTTTGGTTCTTTTTAGGTTAAGTTGGTACCTATAGGTACAAATAAGTAAATATAAACTTCAGTTACCTACCAACTATACTTTTTTTAGTGTTTTGTACCCATAGGGTAAAACGGGATCCTATTACTAAGACTCCGCTGTCTGTTTGTCTGTCTGTATGTCATAAACCGTAATAGCCTAGACAGTTGAAATTTTCACAGATGATGTATTTTTATTCGGGTAAAAACAGAATAAAAAAAAATAAGTGGGGCTCCCATACAACAAACGTTTTTCTGCCGACAATAACGGAACCATTCGTCCCCGAGTCAGTCTCGCACTTGGCCGATATATTTTTTTTCAATATTCTACTTGTACATATAAGTACCATTCAAATAATCTGTGTTTATTCAGTTATTGTACATACAAGACTATCCAAACCATAAAGCATCTTCATAAACACCTGAACACTCATCAAAACCATAGAGTACCATAGAGGAAGCAAACAAAAAGAATAGCTCACGCATAGTTGATGGCGGCTCATATAAATCGTCGCCACTAGTGAGTAGGTGCGCTTCAACGCGGGC
Organism: Mythimna ferrago; assembly: GCA_910589285.2. Lineage (NCBI taxonomy): Eukaryota > Metazoa > Arthropoda > Insecta > Lepidoptera > Noctuidae > Mythimna > Mythimna ferrago. Next base: position 21,563,226 of record OU342688.1, on the reverse strand, counting down.
AGGCATTCCACGCTCATCTCAACCCCCCCATTTTTCGCCACAATAGCTAGCAATACATTCCGTGACTTGGCAGAACTCGATGTCGAGATATTTGGCCCCCATCGCGCGATCAATACATGCGCACAGCGCCATCTAACAACCATCGCGCATCCAAATTGCAGTTTAATAGTTCATTAGATCCGGCAAAAATGGCGGGGACACGACATTTTAAATTCGGAACGCCGTATCGATTCGCGGGAGCGCCATTATAGAATACAGGTTATAAAATTTAAAGTAAAATACTTTTTTGAGCTGACGGTCTCTGAAAGCCGGTTCGATTCCGGGTCAGGACCGGATACTGAGAGTTGAAAGATTTTAGTCCAGTCAAGACAAGGTTTCTTGATCGAAACGAATTCCTGCCTTGGTTAATGTCGGTAGATCGGTACTGGGTAATTTTCTTAATGATAATTTAGTGGTTCGTAAAGTTGGTAAAATTGAACTTAATTAAGTCAAATTCTGTAGGTGGGTACTACAGTTTTTTTTTTTTTTATTAATACAAGCCAGTGCCTGACTGCGATCGCATCTGATGGAAAGCAGTGATACAATCGTGGATGGTGGGGCGCACTATTTTACTGTACCTATTAGGTATACCAAAATCGATTCTTATAAATAAAAAGAAATTACTTAAAACAAAAAAGAAACATTTTTAAGCTCATCTCTACCTTCTTGTAATGAAAATGATGAATGAAAACTACTCGTATTTCCTAAAAATAACATTTGCTCGTGACACAGAAAATAATGTTTTAATTTTCTTCTAAGAACGTATACAGCCTACATGCAGAACTACGGTATTTTGCAGTCTCCATTTATAATCTGTGGTGTTTTCGCGCCACCCGCCTCCCTGCCCGACCAAGTAATGAATGAATCATTCGGATTCAATTGATCACTGCTGTTAATTCGTAATTCTAATGGAACAGATTAACGTTTATTTGTTTACTCGAACACATGAAGATTTTAAATGGTTTCATTGTGTTAATTTAATCATGTAATTTGTGGAAGGCTGATTGATCAGTACTGAAAGTGCCATTACCATTATACAGCTGCAGTTTTCCCGCGCAATTTAAAAATCGAATGCTGTAAATGAATTATTGTCAATTGCCGCGGGTTAAGGGGGAGTTTTATTAAAGTTTTATGTTGGTGCATGCTATTTTATATGCAGGCTGCATGCTAGGAACAAAATACATAAAAAGATGATTTATTGAAGTATTCGTTCTGTTGAAATCAATGCAAGTATAAGTAACAGGTTTGGGGCGTCAACTGTGCGTCTTGAAGAACTAAAAAAGTGTTAGTTTTTGTTGGCTTTTAGAACCTGATTTGCATTTGTAAATCAAAATCTCCACAGCTACAATTTAGACAGTTTTTTCTACGAAAGCTGGACAGTTTACGTTACATAAATATTAATATTAATTAATAATTTTATTTTTTAACAAAATTTTAATTTTATACAAAAATAAAACTTGGTTTTATTTTGTTGAACTCATTAATCTCAGGAACAACTGGTTCGAATTGAAAAATTCTAATAGTGTTGGATAATCCATATTTCGAGGAAGGCTATAAGCTATAACATCACGCTACAACCCACGGAAGCGGAGCAGTAACCAAAGACGCAGATGAAACCGAGACACATTTATTATATATTATATACATTTATTTTTAATTCATTAAACCCGAAGCGAACGCGTTCGCTCTCTCATTTTTTACTGTGTCTCTAATTACGATATTCGAAAGAAAATATCTACTTATGTATAGACTAGCACTTTGCCAGTGACTTTGTCAACTCGATACCTCAGCGTGTTCCCGAGGATAAAGGATCTTGACAGATAAACAGATGGACAACAAAGTGATCCTATAAATAAGGATTCCGATTTTTCCGTTTGAGGTACGAAATCCTAAAAAAACGAAAACCCAAAATTGACCACGAAAATTTGACATAATTGGTAAATTCATAATTGAATCAATCATACCTACATAACAATAATTGATGCTAGAAAATACTACGCGCAATGTTTTTCTATTTTGATCGTCATTTATTCATTCATAAAAACCAACGCTAATAACTTTGCTGTTTATGAATATTATTATATTACTAGCTTTTGCCCGCGCGGCTTCGCTCCCGCTCTTCCCTACTTCAGCCTACTATACCCTACTCTACCCAACTCTACCCTACCCTACTCTACTCTACTCTACCCTACTCTACCCTACTCTACCCTACTCTACCCTACTCTACCCTACTCTACCCTACTCTACCCTACTCTACCCTACTCTACCCTACTCTACCCTACTCTACCCTACTCTACCCTACTCTACTCTACTCTACCCTACTCTACCCTACTCTACCCTACTCTACCCTACTCTACCCTACTCTACCCTACTCTACCCTACTCTACCCTACTCTACCCTACTCTACCCTACCCTACCCTGTCTACTCTACCCTACTCTACCCTCCTCTACCTTACTCTACCCTACACTACCCTACACTACCCTACTCTACCCTACACTACCCTAATTTTCATTTTTTTTTTCCCAAAAGAACCTTCTCCTCATAATAACGAACACAACAAAAAAAAATTAGCGAAATCGGTCCAGAGTCCAGGCGTTGTTGAGTTATGCGCTTACCAACACATTTTGCGATTCATTTTTATATTATAGATTGAATGAGACTTTATTTAAATAATAACAAGAGCTTGTCTAATAAGCCCTTTAAGTATTCGTAGGCAGTAGCGTAACTAGCATTTTTTGCGTCCGGTGCGAGCTTCTCTAACTGCGCCCCTAGAAAAAGTACAATAGGAAAAACCGGCCAAGAGCGTGTCGGGCCACGCTCAGTGTAGGGTTCCGTAGTTTTCCGTCCGTCACAATAAGTGTACCCACTTATGAGATTAAAAAAATGCTTACATATACGATTATACTACAAACTTAGTCCAGAAATTATTTTGTAGAACCCTTTTGTCTTTTTTGTACAAAAACTGTTCTTTCCATCAAGTTTAAAATAATTTTCCTAGAAAGTCCTTATAAAGTTCTACTTTTCAGATTTTTTTCATATTTTCTAAACTTATGGTTCAAAAGTTAGAGGGGGGGGGACACATTGTTTTTTACTTTTGGAGCGATTATTTCCGAAATTATTGACATTATCAAAAAATGATTTTAGTAAACCCCTATTCATTTTTAAATACCTATCCAACAATATATCACACGTTAAGGTTGAAATTAAAAAAAAAATCACTTCCCACTTTACATATCCAATTTTTATTTTACCACTTTGTCGGCGTGATAGATATACATATTGGTACCAAATTTCAGCATTCTAGTGTTAACGGTCACAGAGATTAAGCGAGGACGGACAGACAGACAGACAGACAGACAGACGGACAGACAGACATGGCGAAACTATAAGGGTTCCTAGTTGACTACGGAACCCTAACAAAAAGGACTATTCGATATTTTCCTCCAAGGACTGCGCCCTGTGCCTGGGCACCGCTGGCACCGCCCTAGTTACGGCACTGTTCGTAGCTAAAACCTTCGCTGCGAAACCTGAACAGTTTGTTCAGAATCAGTAAGTAACCATTGACTTATATTCTAGTTTTTACACCACGTTATACTTTTTTTTCAAAAATATTTAAAAATGGTCACAAGTTGGATACCACCAACAATAAGCACAAAACAGTAGTGCTATTCTCTAACAAAACAGCCTTGAATGCAGCGCTGGCCGCAGCGACGAAATCTAAATACGTACACAGAATTAACAATACAAAAAGAAAGAAAGAAAGAAAACTATTTTATTTGGCATACACACTCGTAGATACACACAATGTAGTAACAACATGTAGACACTAATAGATTATTATCTATATATTAAAAAAAAAAACAACTAACAATGTGTGTCTCATGGCGGCGCCAAATAAGTCTAGTTCAGCAAAAATGTCAGACAACTACATGGTAGTTGCCTGACGCTGGTTTTCAACTGAACCTTATTTCAAAAGACCTATTCATTGGATTGTTAATCTAATGTAGACCATTTGGATTTCGTCGCTGCGTCCAGCGCTGCGCTCGAGGCTGTTTTCTTAAAGAATGGCACGCCAGGTCTCGGCAGGTCGTAGCAGGCATTAAGTGCCAGCAAACAGCTGGGTGCAAGTGCAAAATAACCCCTCAGTCACCAGAAAGGCAATGGATGGATGGTTATAGTTTTTATACCATAATTATTATATTTTTTCCCAAAAATATTTATAAAAGGTCACAAGTTGGTTAGCAATTAGTGTCGGTGGTGCGACACAAAGTACAAAACAGGTCACGGCAGGTCATAGCGGGCATTAAGTTCTAGCGCACAGCAGGTTGCGAAAGCAAAACAGCTTCTCAATCACCTGGATGATCCGGTGACCATGTATTTTTGCGGACAACCTGGTAACATAACACGCTTATTTTTATGATTTCTCATGATACAGTTTGAATTTTTGTATAAGGGTTCCTTACATAAACACGTGTTTAGGCAAGGCGCTTGTTTGGGGTTTCACATATGTACCTATACTAAAAGTAACGTGTTGACCGAGCCCTACCTATTTTTATACGGAGTCGAGGTTTTAAGTCAGACAGAGTGAAAAGACAAAAAAAAACTAAGATCTTCAGTAGGGCAAGACCCAGATTACTTAAATATGTTGGTATTGTTTTTCTCTCGTCTTCGCTGGAGCTATAAATAAGAATTCAGCGAGCTGGTAACACGACTGATGGCTGCTTGTGTTACGCGACCCTTTGTATAGCATAGCATAGTCGGCCTTATAATGTTCCCACTGTTGGGACTTAGATCTCCTCTCTGTCTCAGGGGAGGGAATGGGCCACCACGCGGGCCCAGTGCGGGTTGGTGGATGTCACATGTCTTCGAATTTTTGGGTCTAGGACACGCCGGTTTCCTCACGATATTTTTCTTGACCGTTTTGAGAGCAGTGGTGATGAAATAAACTACATAAAGCAATGCGTCTGGCTAGGTTTGAACCCGCGACCTATAACTCGTAAGTCGGGGCAGTTACCACTCGACCACCACTGCTCTCACCCTTATTCTTGCGTATACCCTTTGTATACTTATTTATTTTTGTGGTGGAGAATCATCAGATGGCTTACAGTCACCCAAAGGGCAATGAAAAGGGCTCTGCTTGGAGTTTCCTTGCGTGACCGCATCAGGAATGAAGATATCCACAAGAGTACCAAGGTCGCTGACTTACCCCGAAGAATCGCCAAAGCAAAGTGGCAGTGGGTAGGGTACACATTGCTCGTTGAACGGAAGGTCAATGGGGCCGAATGGTTCTTGAGTGGCGAACGCGCACCGGCACACAGCGTTGGAAGCCCGCCCACAAGTTGGACCGACGACCTGGTGAGAGTCGCGGGAATGCGGTGGATGCGAGACGCACAGGATTGGTTGTTATGGCGACGCTTGGAGGAGGCCTATGTCCAACAGTGGACGTCTTTCGGCTGAAATGATAATGTTATGATGATGATTTATTTATTTTTTATTTTATTATTAAGGCACACCAACAATTTGTTTACAATATTTTCCTGTTGAACATGCAGAAGATTGTACAGTGCAAACAAACCAATTACAGGCGTGCACAACATTCACAAATGCGTACCTAAATTCTTAGTATTTTTTAATTTAAAAATTAGATGTAATTAAAATTTAGGTACAGAACAATAATAAAGAAATAATATCAATTTAAAAATGAGATTACCATTCACAATAAAAATAATAAATAGAATTAAAATTTGTAAATACAGACAATTTACATTAATACTGAACAATACAACTAAGAATTAAAAACAAATAAATTAATAATGTTACAATAAAAAAGCAATTGGATTACAATTAGAATATAATAATCAACTACAAATTGAATTAAACAATAACTATTTAAGTAATTGTAAATTAACAATAAATTTAATTATAAAATGTCAAAAGTTAAACGTGAGCAAGCAATTTAGGTAGACTATGGATCAACTTGGATCATTCTCGATTTAAACCGAGCCAAGGAGTCAAAAAATATATCCATATCCTCGTTGTCACAACAGATCCTATTGTACGTGGTCACCAACCTATTTAATGGAGCAGATCGCCCGAGATTAGTACGGGAACTTCTGACCACGAAAGTACTACATGCTCTCACCGATCTTACAAGACCTCGACGAGGAACGTCAAGATTTATTTGTTGAAGCAGTTCAGGAGTACATGTAAAGCTGTTGGCGATTTTGTACAAGAAAATCATGTCTGCCAAGGTTCTACGGTCCTGTAAGGAGGACAACCCAAAGTGACGCATACGTTGCTCGTAATCAGCTCTATAGGGACAGCTGTGGTCCATAAAACGCAGGTACCGTGAAAAATTCCGTTGGATTTTTTCAATACGATTTTTATGAACATTGTAGGTTGGGTTCCAAACTGGGGAAGCATATTCTAGCGTACTACGTACGAGGGTGTTATAGAGAATCTTCAAGCAAGCAGTGTTTTTGAATTCCCTACAAGTTCTTTTAATAAAACCTGTCATCCATCCATCATGATGAATTATCAAATGACTTATCAAGTAGTTGGTGAAACGAGATCCGAGTATCAGACTGTTACTGACTAAAAGCCACCCATGCTCCATCAGTTGCCATTTTTATTCCAAGGCCATGGTAACGGTAAAGAGCCCTTTCAGTTTTGCTGACATTCTCTTTGAGGTGCGCATATAACTGAAGGCGATAGCCCGGCGACTAAGGCTTGGAGCTTACCGGACAGTCGCACGGCAAGCTACCCATTGCTTGCCATCTGCAAGCCCTGGCCCCTCCGCATTCCACTACTGTCCTCTTCTGGATTACCCAGAATTTTGCCAAGAGAAGTTCAGTGGCTGTTTCAATTCTTCGCAACTGATTCTTAGTTGACACTGGTGTAATTTTTTTTTATAATGGATGGCTCGCATTTGACCACTATCTCACCTGATGGTAAGCGATAATGTGGCCGACGATGGAACACGCTTGCCTAGAAGCAATCTATTCACTTTTGACTTAAAGACCCCAAGTTATAGCTATCAGGAAATACAGAAGAGTTGATATAGTTTAGTACCTCAAGACAATGCTTACGCAACTGGACAAAATATGACGCTGCATCATAAAAACAGGCGTGATCTCCGTAAAATTAAGGACAGGACTAAGCGATTTGCCTCGGCATTTATACGGCGTACATCGAAGGACTGGAAAAAATTGCCTGCTGCTGTCTTTCCGTCCGATTATAATTTAGGTGTCTTCAAGGCTAGAGTGAATAGGCTCTTAATAAACTAGTGCGCCTCACCATCAACGATTATCACTGCTTACCATCAGATGGGATAACAGTCAAGCACTAGTTTATATAAGATTTTTAAAAAATCGAGCTGAGAATCTTATAATAAGTAGGTACTATTGACTAACAGAGCAAAGTTTGCTGAGAAAGTTGTTTCGATAATATTTGCTGCCAAAAACTACAAAAAACATTATAATGGGTTTCATCCATATTTTAATGGAAAATTAAGTGATTGCATTCAGTATTATAAAGTAATTTATACTTACGTTCTAAATCTGGCACTGGTTTAATGCATAAACCGTGCGAAGTCAAAATGCTTCACCTCACTTTTGCTCTTATTTTTTTTTTTTGAGAAATTTAGGAAATTTTTCTTCGGTGGAAATTGAACAAAAATGCGTTGTGATTTTCAGAGAAAGTATTTCTTCCTTCTTCAAGTATTTCAGGACCGCTCATTATGGCGACACTTGGGGGAGGCCTATGTCCAACAGAGGACGTGTTTCGGCTGAAATGATGATGATGATGATTTCTTCACAAGTGTATTGAAAAACGCCGTCCGCGGCTCGAGCGAATTTCGCCTCAAAGTTTCTTCACTTACAGTTTTCACTTCAGTTTCTGTGTTTAAATATTTTAATCTAGTGTATAAAAATCACCGACGCCGAGACGCCGTAACCGGGACAAATAGAGACGCATCGCCAGAGCCTCACTCGCCAAATGAAAATGCAATATCATCAACCACGACCACTCTGTCAAGAGTGAACGACTAAGGAGGAGGAGGGAAAAAAATCAGACATCACACAGTATTTGTTATTGAACTCCTCAAAAACTTTCATAAAAAAATATATTTATTAATTTTTTTTTCTTTGATAGTTTATATGGGTATTTTAAGGTGAGAAATTATCCAATTACTTCCACTCTAGGGTGGAGTGGGAATATCAGACGTTTTCTAACTAAAACCAAACCTGTGTTCCTCTGACGTCTCTTTGAGGCATGCCTGGAACACTACTGTTCCACGCGTGCCTCAAAGCGATGTCTAAGACTTGTCGACAGTACCTAGGTGCTGTCGATGACCACCGAACACCACCGTTCGCTTGGGGTTTAATGAATTAAGGGGATATTTTATTTTGGTACATGCTATTCGTATTAGTGGTTATTATAGAGCTGTTTACAGACTCTAAAATATTTATTTATATAAAGCACAAAAAACTGTACAAAGGCGGACTTAATGCCTTAAAATAACCACTGTCTCACACAGCAGAATCATCAGTTTTATCGAGTCTATTGGTCCTTGAAACTGAGGTTTTAGTCAGTGAAAGGCGTAATTTGATTATATGTCACTGAGTAAACAACCTATAATAATGGCCAACGATGTCATTGGACCAGGAATTGTGGAAAGGCGGAAGGAAAGCTGATCTGTTAAAGGTCAAAACTACCTGTCGAATACCGTAATTAGAGACACAATAAAAAGACTATGAGAGAGCGAACGCTGGCGTTTGCTTGGGGTGGATCAGTATTTGGAAGATTTTCCTTTGCAAAATTATGAGTTTTAAATTTCTTGAGTGACCTAATTTTGATTTAAAGACTAATAGCGGTCCCAGCAGGTGTTGCCCTGTCCGAAAACTGGCTTGTTTTAAGAAAAATAATGAGAACAACAACGTTACCCACCGGCTCATTTTCAAAATTTCGTTCAAATCAGTCGAGCCGTTTAGAAAGAGGTAGATGTCTATCACACGTACAGAAGTTCATGTGCGTGGGAGCCCTCATATAGGGGATGGGGTGTCCCGGAGCAAGGTCGTCTTGGCAGTGTCTTTGGACATCGTCAACGCCTTCAATACCCTGCCTTGGAGTAGTACCGATATCACCGGGGCCGACCCACTTCCGTCGTGTGATTGAGGCCTACCTGTATAAATGAAGATTTTTTTGGAAAGAAAAGAAAGAAAAAAAAATCTTCATTTATCTATAATTTATTATAATGTAATTTAATATAATATAATATACAGTATAATATAATATAATATAATATAATATAATATAATATAATATAATATAATATAATATAATATAATATAATATAATATAATATAATATAATATAATATAATATAATATAATATAATATAATATAATATAATATAATATAATATAATATAATATAATAAGTATATAATAAAGAGGTACCTAAAGTTTCTTTTTTTGTGTTTTTGTTTCTATGAGGTAATCTCTAGAAGTAGGTAGGTACAGGTCCGATTGCCAAAATTCTTTCACCTATAGAAAGCTGCTTTAATCCTGAGTGATATAAGCTATATTTTTTGTACGTGGGCGAAGCTACGGTAAAAAGCTAGTACAGGATAAATGAAGATTTGTTTTGTACCCAAAATAAAGACAGTCCAGCGGTGTCTACCCGCTGCACCGTTCTGCCTATGCAAGCTTTGCATACTATAGGCTCATTAGCTTCATATACCAACCCACCATAACAAAAAAAAAACATTAATTCACTTTCAATGTCGATCAGCTGACTGCTTACACATAAATCGACATAATAGCATTATGTATAAACAGTAGGTATGTATTGTATATAGGTATGTTCTCGTTCAGTCGGGATTTCCTCGACGTCCGAGAGTCGAGACATGATAGCGAACGCTCTCAGCGGCTGAAGCGCTTTACATTGTAATTATATTGTATTTGCAAGCGTTTTTTTTTTTGTTTGCGATGTATTTAAATGTGAGTGATGGCGTTTTTGAGTGACAAATTTTTCTGTTGGTTTGGTATGTCGTTTTATTTGTGAAATTACAAGGAAATTTAAAGTTAAAGAAAAAAAAATTTAAAAAAAATTTACGACAATAGTTCCTCATTCACAATTCCTAAACCAAATTCACTCAAAGAAATAAAATGACACCACTAAAAATCATAAAGGCCGTACCTTTGTCTCCTGACTCTAGATTTTCAAAACGGTTTTACGACGGGCCATCCTACCACCGCAGTTGCTAAGACAATACATTCTAAAACGATACTTTGTGCCTCCGAGCGCGCCCGAGGTGAGTAATGTTTACAAAAAAATGATAAACAAAAAGGTCAATGTACATGCGTTGCAAGTAAGCGGCTGCAGCGCTGAGAGCCGCTCAATCACAGCTGAGCCAGCAGGTCGGACACCTGACGTCGGCGCCCCCCCTCCGTCCCTTCCCGGCCCCCCCTGCCATCAGCTGTTAATGTACACCCCCGCCCCCGCCGCACACCGCACCAGCCTTTCCCCTTCGTTTGTGTAATGCGAGGAGCGTCGGCTATCAACGACACGCACCAACATTATATTTTTATGACTATTGTTCTTATTTATTTCTGTACCAAGTTTTTGATGTTCAGTGTTATGTTTCGAATTTCGTAATGGTTAAACATACCTAAAGCTTTATTATCCACGCCACCATTTTGAACCAAAATACGTTTCTAAACTCGTTATAAATCACATCACACACAACAAATGCTTAGCACTTTCCGTGCAATTAATAATTAACAAATGCTAACCACAGCGATTCCAATAGTTATGGATTCTATTTGAGGCCACAGAGAACAACAAAAATGCCAACTTTTAATAATGTATCGCACATTATGCCTGCCAAATGAATAATTTATCGCAGTGTGTCGATTCGGGGCTCGCATCCCCGGGGTTCGCGGGGTGCCCCCTTCGGGGCGCCGCGGCGGGTGGGAGGGGCGCGCCAGCCGTCAGTCCGCGCCGAGCGGCCGAGCGAGCGCCATGTCCGCGTGTGCGCCGCGCGCCTGCTGCCGGCCGCGCGCCCCGCCGACCCTACTTGACATAACAGCGAAAATAGTCGCCGCCGCGATCCCGTTCCAACGCATCGAGGAGCGCTATGAACGCATCCCGGAGCCCGTGCAGCGCCGCGTCGTGTACTGGTCGTTCCCGCGGGACGAGCGGGACATCTGCATGTACTCGTCACTGGCGCGGGCGCCGCCCGACGACCACCGCAACATCGCCTTCTGCCGTGGCCTGAAGCTGCTGGAAGCAGGCTGCGTGGAGAACGTGCTACAAGTCGGTGAGTGTGCCGACGCGCCTGCGCCTGTTTACTAATATGCGCCTCGCCCACCCGCGCCGTATAAATAAAAACCTCGACGTGTGCGATCGATAGCTGCTCCTCTCGGGAATTATTCATGCGTCGGCTCGTAAAAGTTTCAGGAGATTAGGGCCTGCCGGGGACGGTGATGGTGACTCCACAACCTCCGCTGATCACAGAGGTCGGCCGGTCGTGCCGCTCACTATCCTTGTGACGCAACTAATAGGCTTATCTCGCTACGATATCGATAACCCGGTAGTTGCATTGACGTTTAATCGATCCAAAGTTAAATATATTCACGATTTTCCAGCGGACACTGGTACAGGCCCGATAATGTCTCCCTGAGGCACGCCGCGCCGACCAACCGATAGGAAATCAGAGCGCCCGTAATTAATTGGGACTCATTACTATGCATCGATTCCGTTCCGCATCCATAATCCATAAGCCACTTCAATAGCTTTATTTTCCTCGTCACAATATCGATATGAAGTTGTGTGGTACAATTAATCGAACGCCTAATTAAGATCTACTTTCGAAACTATGCAGATGCATCGTGAAATTCGGCTGAGATTTACATAACTGGAAGTCCCGTTACATAGGGAATTACTCAACCGGCTCGGCGCGGTGTCCGCGGCATCGGTCGCGCTCGCGGTGTCGCTGAGAGACGCGCTCGGCTCCAATGGCATTAATCCATGCAGACGTCGTTTGTTACTGTCGCCGCTCTGAATAACGGACGCGAATAAACAATATTAATTGCCTGTTTTTATTTTTATAGGGTCAGACCCGGTTTTATTGTGCTCGGTCGTGGGAGGACGGGCGTTACATATTCATTTGTGCTTATCTGCCATCAGACCGGCGATTACTGGTCATTTTGGGCCGTTTCGGGTCACACTGCGGTCGCATACGCCACATTTGGAGCAGCCCCGTAGTTCATAATGCTGTCACGTCTGGAGAGAACTTCAGACGCATTAATGTAATAAAAGATATGGAGCATAAACACGAATTCATAGTTGAATCATGTCCGCAGTACGATTTTAGGCACTGGCTTACGTCCAACTTTAGGGCGGTGGAAGAGCCGCTTCGGCGAGATAGCGTTTCCGATATGAATCGTGTACTTATGTTACAGATAAACGCGTTAGTGGTCGGCATGCTTCTCGTGTCCAAAGTAATATAAGTTCCCACACCCATATCATCTGAGTCACACAATCTACGATCAGGAGGAACCGCCCACTTGAAGTAAAAACAGACTGAAATATGTTCCGAGAATTTAGTCGTAGCTAACAAAGGTTGGAGCAAAGGAAGGATTAAATTGTCTGCTATGTAAATTTGTAGGTCAGACGAGGTCTGGGCGAAAGAAAAGGAGCTCTGTAAAAATTCCTATTGAAAGAAACTCGATTTCTATTTAGTCTCTTGCTCGTGCAATCTGCATCGGAACTTTTAATGGAGTATGAATAACTTATGGGAGCTTTTAAATTTTTAATGCATGCATATCGAGTTCCATTGGTGACAGCGTACAAACAGCACGAAATGTCATGTGAAGGAAAAAATATCTGGTTGGCACCATTCGAACAAGTCACCAAACGAGAATAGCCAGATTCGTGTGTATGAATAAAAGAACGCAGCGCCCTCAAGGTACATGCAAATGATCGAAAATGAACCCCACGTTTTAAATGTATTGGAGTCGCATGTACATATTTAATTGTCATGCAAAAATAAACGAGCGCACCCGGCACAGCTCTGTAAATATTTTAATTCAATGTTAATAACTTCATATCAATTCAGTTCGGACGAATCTCTGTGCGCACCAACCGGTTCCTGACCTGGCTGATCGAGAATTGAGAGCGCCGCTGTAGGGGTGTGTTTGATTAAACCATCGATACCATTCTTTGTTTGGATTTCATTTCATATAAATCAAACAGCAGCACGTTTCTAACACTGCAGTTCAATTATAATTTGTAATTTCAAGGAAAAAGCATTTTTCCGTGCTGTGCCGACAGCGTTCGTAGATTATTCAATAGAATCGATTTTCATTGGCTAGCATAATAGATGCATTAAATTTTTAAGTGCTACATCAACGTTCTTCCTATTAAATATTATATTGCTTTTCTGTTCTACTATTCACAAGGCATTCATGTTGGTCGATACTGGAAAATGAGTTTCAACTTTAGAAATATGATGGTATATCAGTCGCAGCCACAGTTATGAAGATTCATCTTCGACAGCCTACATATTTCTACTAAAATTGCCACATACATCACAAACAAAATATGAAATATTGCAAACAAATATTTTTACAGTCAGATATGCAATCACTCTTGCGCGTTCGACTGACAAACGCGAGGTGTCCGTCATGCCAAAAAAGATACATGATACCCATGCATATTAAAATTGCGAATTTGAATAGAATGCAGATGAACATATATATATAATAATTAAAATAATTTTCCCGCGAATTCTAAATAACTAAATACATACAAAGTAAAGATGATACGAGTATTTCCGTCCTGATGTCGGTCTCACGATGTTTTATCACCAATTTCAAGTTGAGTTCACGGCATGACTGCAGTTCTCAGAAGGTCTGTAACGCCGCCATTATTCATAAGATGTTCGTATGATATCCATTCTTGTACATAACAAGTTTCGAGCTTAACGTCTACGGTTTTTGTCGGGTCCTTTTAGATTTTTGGGGCATCGTTTCTTATAATATGACCAGTTTTATTAATAACCTTTTAGTAAGTACTTTGTATTTGCAGTTTTTGTTAAAAATTAGTTGGTAAAGGAAAAAGAGAGGTTTCTAAGTTACAGGATATGTGGGAGCAATTTATCGGTCACTACTCACTAGTTTTGAACTTAGTCATTGATTTAACTAACTATCATCATGAAATTTATCGAAAACAGGAAAATACCATAAATGTTTTATCACGGTTTTTGTAAAAGATTGGAAATTACTTACTTATTACTACTAGTTGGCCTCGAAAAGTGCTTCTTTCCTTAACGATAATAATATAGTTGATAAGTTCTTTTAGCTCTTTGCTACAGCTAAAGTCATCATTAAATACTATCCAACTTAAATCCCAAGCAACAGCATGGTTGTTCATATAGTGACTCCAATAAGACAATTGGGAATTTGAATTGCTTCTAAATGATTGTTTGCTAACAATTTTTTTAATACATTCCCATATACAAGAAGAAAATGTTCGATTCTTGCTCATAATAAGAAAACTCGAAATGCTTTAAAAACGGTCAAGTAGTAAATTTTGCTGCTTAGAACTCATCGAAGCTCAAACTTAGATAATAGAGTCTTAGCTTATCCAGTACCTATGTCAATTCAATCCTAACGATGATATACTCAAATGACATTACTAAGTATGTCTTCTTTTACTGACCCCGACTTTTTATCTTCAACATTTTCAATACTTAAACAGAAATCAACCTAATCACACAGCCACGCAAGAATTTATGCACACTTCCTCTACTGTTTAAATATATTACAAACATTGTTTGTACGACAATGGTTTTTACAAAACCATAAAAATGGAATATGTCATTGTAATTACTTCTTATCGTAGTTTAAATAACCATAATCGTGATGTGTGTAATTGTAAAACAATCTGTGTGCTATTATGTCTGGTGGTAATCTCGTGGTTTTGTCCACAACCGTAATTGCTTTGGCATGAGAATAGAAATATTTTTGGTGGCACACCGTTGCCATAGTTCTATTAAGAACTAACGCAACTGGAGACAGATAAAGCAAGTGGTTTATGTTCTTTAATGGTCCCAAATTCGTCGCAAATTTTATTTCTGATTATCTATCTAACGAATAAATCCTTAACAGTAGAAATAAATTTTAATAATGAGAGAAGATTGATAGGCTCTGTGCTGTAATTTTTCCATAAATATGACAAGACGCTAACAATTCTAAAGCATTTTGCCTATAAACTTAGCACTCAGATTTAAGAGACAACAAGGCTATTGATGTTTGGCTAACCTCGGTTTCCCTTCGTATTATTTGCAATACTACAATGACTCACTCTACTAAACCATATCCGTTAGTATTTTAACAACTAAAAGTCTATTCACGAGCACACCATCATATCCGTAAAAAACCACCAACCACATGTCAATACAATCGCGATTCATAGCAACAAAGAAATTACAGAGCAAACTGACAAACAGACAGACTCAATGCTCCACTGTCCAATAACAGTGTTTCATAGTATCCACACAAGAACAGTTCTGTCGCGCGACCTCGCACCAAAAACTAAAATAACCCGCCTCCCCATATGCTCCACTTCACCCCCTCTAACACCTATATCAATAAGCAATGGGAAAGACGAGGTAGTTCTCAAAATACTGGTCTTGCTCACAAAGACCTGCTTGTGAGTACCAAAAGCACCTCCGCATTTTAGAATCCAATTGCAAGTTTACGTGTGCAATTCGGGAGGTCCTTAACGTTTAGAGTATAGAGGATATTTTGCAATGAATAGAGGCATTGATGGTGAACGCATACAGTGAATCTTTGAAGGCAAACAAGCTTGTGAAGAGTATTGAATGCTTGATTTGATGGTGTAAAGATAAACTTGCGAGTACCTGAGAAATTTGGTACTGTTGGGAAGTTTTGTCTGAAACGTTAAAGAAATTCCTTTCGAACTTGTTTCAAATTGAATTCCATACGACAATGTGTTTTGTAAATATGTCTATTATTACTTTTCCAGTTTATTTGCTTCGGTTATTACCAAGTATGTGTTAATGCGTCGATATAATCTAGGACAAAAATGGCTTTGTGATACGGCAACGTTCAAGCAAATACTGGTTTGGATTGTTCCTTCGATATCCGATTTGAATGTGAACATAATCAATTAGATGTTAACGAGTAATGGATTTATGACGTTAGTAATGATGGAGCACTCAATAGCTATTTGCGCTTTAGAACATGTCGATTCTGTACAGGTAGTAATATTGCTGCTTGTTAAATTATAGCTCATTTATTGAACACATGTAGAAGTTAAACAAGAAAAAAATTGCTGTGCGAAAAAATGGAATGTAACCGAAATATTTGATGATGTCTTGACAACAATTCAGACTATACTTCTATTTTAAGTAGGTACATGTAATATCTACAAAATCAAATCACACAATCTCCCAATAAGAATCTAAATCTAAGATCCAATCTAAATTTTAATACTATAGATTACTCCGAATGCAAATCCGAGGTCTAACCAGATCCATACTAATGTAGGACCAATTACATGATGACTAAACTAAATAAGTACATAATGATTCAATTTAACGTGGGAAATAATGGTACTTTATTTTAGGTGTTAATTGATACCGAGTTCAGGGTCAGATATAGTCAATTGCAAAGCTTTTGACCTTCGCGATCAATCGGGTTCAAATGGCTTCTTTGTATATAGCCATAGTTTCTGAATTGTGATCGATGATCTCGCCTAAGACAAGTAATGGGTAGGCAAGCAAGTGTTAGACTTTATTTTGATGCTTGCGACTTGCCGTGCGATATTTCTTTCGATATCGATTCATCGAGTCTATTATCTAATATGTGCTAGTTTCTAAATTGTAAACAAGACCAACCAGTTTCAAATGATCAAGAGGCGAAAACG
The DNA here is from genome assembly GCA_910589285.2 of Mythimna ferrago. Classification (NCBI taxonomy): domain Eukaryota; kingdom Metazoa; phylum Arthropoda; class Insecta; order Lepidoptera; family Noctuidae; genus Mythimna; species Mythimna ferrago. The sequence continues at coordinate 21,546,227 of OU342688.1, read as the reverse complement.
TAGTCAGAAGAAGGAGGACGCATTGATGAGCCCTGAAGAACATACCTGCTTCTGATATTCTACTATATATTCATATTCGCACCTGCTTGATCAGTTTTCCAAACAAGTTTCGATATTGTGCGTGTTTTAAAACTTATTTAGGCCGTTTTGAAGTCAGGTCTTTGCGCAACATTCACATAAATGTTGAGAGTCAGCTGCATATAAAAATTGAGTGTCTTCAATAATCGTAAAGCAGCTAAATCGATGGGTAATCAACGACCTAGTTCTAACACATCGTCGCTTAAACTGATTTCGACAGCCATCCGATTTGTGATGAGTGTTCCAATCCAATGACACACCTACTGTAGCGACTACTACTACCAGTGACTCACTTCCATGTATATTTTGTATTAATGTAATAAACAGTTTAAATACAATGATTTTATATGAGCTCATTGTTTGCAATAAAGATTATGCATCTTCCTGGTACATTATATTACTTGTTGCAGCTGCTTGGTTAGCAGGAATCTTCTTTATAACGTGTAGGAAGGAAAATGATAGCCATTGTATCATTTTTTTAAGTCATATAATTTGTTTATAAATTGTTTGAAATTGTTGGTATAAAATCGAATCGATCCACGTAAAAGTCTCAGATTATTGTTTAAGATTTATAATAAAAAACACATGTACACAATCTAACTAATTCCCCCGATTCAGAGTAGACTTGCGCGTAGTTCATCATTTTTCTTTATCATTTTGGACTTTGGAGTCTCCCATGGTTTACATCCGAACCTAAAGAGTAAATATTACCGTCACTATATTCTCTGAAGCAGTTACGTTATTGGCGGACTAACAATGAGCATTTTATTATTTTGTAAATAAAACCGGGACGGACTTGAGGACATGACGCTACCAAGAACACTGACAAAGAAAATGTTGCAACACATAATTATATTCTTAAGAAACTATATGTTTGTTTTGCAGTTACGAAATCATGCTTTTCTTGTGTGGAGAAGAAAATTGTAAAGCGGAGATTATTTTATAATTATGCAGATAAGGGACAAAGAGGTAAAATCAGAGACTCAGAGTGACTTAGGTAGCATTAATTAACAAAACCTAAGAAATGATAGCTTGCTTCAAATATGAACCTATGAAACTAATGATTCACCGTTAGGAACTAAAACGAGGAAAACCGACATAACATTGCAGTACATAAAACGAAACGAACGCAAAATAGTCTAATCCAAAAATAGGATCACATTAAATACTTTTATAACCACGCCTGGGTCAAATACAGTCAGGTCAGATCCAATTACTGGGACAAAGGGGCGAAAGGTGGGAGGTCGTGCAATTAGCTTCAATCAGACGCCAGGAAGACGGAATTAAGTTATTAGGGGCCAGGCTTTGGCACTGACCCCGGTGTGCGTATTGCTTGACATTTTACAGAGGGTTCGATAATTGTGAGTTATTTGGTGTCGTGTGACGAAATTATTAAAAACTTGCTATTGAATTACTGAGGATGCGAGAAGCAGGACCGATAGTTGTGACGACGCTTGGAGGTAGCCGCAGTGCAGCGCTGGACTTCTATAGGCTAAAATGATGATGACAATGATCGAATTGGAACATCTAAAGATAGATAATAGATTTTTTCATTTCATAAGAATAGTTTTCTCACTCGCCCTGGAGGAAGGTCTTTCACAAGGTAGACCGTTGACCTGGTAAGGATTGCGAGAATCTGATGGATGCGAGACGGTTGACACAGGACCAGTTATTGTGGCGACACTTGTGAGATGCCTATATCTAACAGTGTACGTATTTCGGCTGAAATGATGATGAATTTTCAATAATCATTGATTTTTTATTCGCTTTAACTGTGTCGTTTCTCAGAACATTTTCTTTGTGAATAGCCACTAGCGAGGGTATTGCCTCGAAGCAGTCACTTGCCGCGTGATATAGTTTGACATTTTAGACACAGCTATTATAAGCGTATGCAGTATTCATGATGGATTGTCAATATTTAAAATGGGAACTTGTATTAATGGATTTTACATTAAGATCGATCAAGTCATCTAATTAATCAAATGTAGATCTAAATAATTGATATCCACAAACTTATTATTCTGACTTTAACAACTTTGGAATCTAAATGGCTATTCAAATTAATACTACAATTATTTTTTATTAATGGACCAAACCTATTGATTTTTACATTAAAAATCTGCCTACACTGGTGTATTCTTATAATTATCGTCACTCTAACGAGAACTTTGGATTCCAATATTTTGAATTGACTGATAGCGGACCATAAATTTGAAAGACAAACACAAAATCTGAAAAATTTTCAGGTACTGTGTTTGTCAGGCTTTAGGAATTAAAGATTCTATGCATGCCTTCAAAAGATAATTTACCATAGAAAACATAAGACTTACAAAAGCCAATGTAGGTAACATTTGAAAAACCACCAACCTCAAAGTTTTGAATCAGCCGAAGCACATTAACTTTTAAATACTCGTAACATCACAATAGACTCCAATATCCATCAAACTGTAGACAAGAAGGTTTTGTAATGTAGATGTATATCATTTGTTATTGTCAATTATAATGATACGAGCCTGCTTGAAGGCTGGTCTGGCCTGTACATTTATATCGGCAAACATAAACGGCTTGTGACAACGATTTACTTCGTGGGTCGTTGCCTGATCGTTTTTTGTTTGCCCTGAATTAAGATCTTGTTTCAATTGTATATTTGAGATATAAATTATGTTTCTTTTGGACTTCATATTTACATAATGACTAACAACTTATTTGCTTGATTAGTTGATACTGTCTGCATAAAGCTCTTTTATGGATAGTGGGTTAGTAACTTTAATATTAATTTTATCTACGGGGTCAAAAAGATGACTGAAAAGATCTTTTTTGATGTTTTTATGGAAGCCTCATTTAATATCATCATTATTATTACATACCTACACTAGCTTTACCGTCCAGTCGTAGACGTAAGTATTTCTGCAATTTGGATTCATCAGTTTTTGGAGAATTTCTACAACATGATAGTCCGTTTTTCCAGTTCCAAGAAACTTATGAAACGTCAACAGCACCTCATTTGTTGATAAACCTTTCACCCACATTTCACACACTCTAAAGACCAAAATAAGGTCGGTACACTTGAAAAACTAACAACTTTATCTAGTTTCGCAATTCCAGTCACTATCGACCGATAGGCTCGCATGGTTGACCCAATATTCAATCTCTGATACCGTAAGCGTGTCAAAACATTTTGACAAGCACTACTAATAATGTTACTTGTACTATTTAATTTCATTTTACGCTGATAGGCTGTAAGTCTTGTACTGCTGTATGTCTATTGCAAAATATATCCGAGCTCTGTTGTTGTAATGTTCTAGGAGCTGGAGTGGCTTTCGTAGTTATTTACTTGTGATTAGTAAGGTTGTCTTCATTGTAGACTTCTCTGTTTTAGTTACGGTCTTTCTGCACTATATGATCTAAATGATCTTCTTTAGATTGTATTTCTTCAATTAAAAGCTCATTTATCTTATAAATATCCAGTTGTTAATTAATAAAGTTAATACTACACAAAGAAATTGCCACCTAAAAATGGTTACGAATTTGAGAATCATTTGACGACTACCACCCACAAAATTCATGGAACCTAATTCATTCTCTTAATACTAAACTAGACTCAAAGTCCTTCAGCCATGCAAACCGGAACCAAGAACTCCATCAGTCCGCCTCTTTTGTCTAAACATGAAAAACCTTGTTCTGTGAAACAATAAACAATTACTCCAACATTACTAACAGTTCGCAGTAGTTCTATCATCCTTAGGTCAGTGGTATCATTAACACTATTCAGAGGTCCGTTCCCACTTGAACACTATTGTGATTAAACCAGATAGTATAGTATTTTGTTTCTGTAACCAATTCATTAGAATTCATGTAGTCGGAAGTACCAAATTTTGTTTCAACAGAATATTTTTATTCACAAAACTGCTATTTTTTTTTATGCTTTTGTATGTTCATATTACTTATTGCATTGAGAGAAAAGTGTTGCTTAAAACAATCATGAATAGTTGCTTATGTTACTTTTTTGCAACGTAAAGTCTGGGGAAATGACGAAGTAATCAAGCCCGATATGCAGATTAGACAACAGATATACTCTTAAAAATACGAAAGGATGCAAGGTATCCTAAGACGCCTTTTGATGGGTTAAATCACCTAAGTTTTTATATCAAAAGATCAAGTACTTACCAACATCATAAGCGAAAACCAGCATTTGCATCATCTACGTTTTTTTACTGCTATCTTGCTGAATAAAGAGACCTGTGAGTCCTATTTCGGTGAGGTTTAATTTAGCAGTGGTCCTGTGATGATGATCGTTCACTGTTACGCATCAGTATACCAACACCTTTACCGTGGACTTGCTCCGAACGCACCGGAAGCGAGTGGTTGAGAATAGCACTTTATTTAACTTTACATTGTGCGATAGAGTACACACCTACCCTGTGATTACTTATTCAACAAGTTCTTTAGCTATGCTTAATTATCATTTGGATAAAATCTTCAAAAAGGTTCTCTTTTTAGAAAATATGAGTCTATGTTTTGGTTATATGCTTTGGACTTAAGTAGAAGGGGTTACTTTGAATGTTTAGAATCACTAAACGTTTAAAGTAACCTCTACTACTGAATAAAAAGTCCAATCAGGACTTTTGTAGATTTTCAAGAGCTGGGTTTGAGATTTGGATATGGATAGGGATCTATAGAAGTTGTAGTATCACTTGTGTTAAGTGTTTCCAATGTTTTAGCTATTAATACTATGCTTTTAGATACATCTCTAAATCATGAAGGAACCAGACATTTTGTGAAATCTTTTTGGTTCCTCCAAACTGCCATTATTTTTTTTATTCTTGATCTCTGATGAGGACGGCGTAAACTCTTCACTACAAATCATTATTCTTCATTTTCGAAAAATCAGAAAACAAGGGAAGGATGATCAATTTAGTAAATTCGACACAAAACCAATCGAACCTATAAATAAGCCGGAGGCGACCAGGCTAATCGTAGCAAAGCTCACGTACCAACCAATCATGAGTAATTTGGTTCCACTTTGTACCAATAATAAAACAAATTACTATTGTAACGGCCCTTTGGACCTACGGTATGCCACTCAGGTTATTATAGCTAATTTTTTTGATGGTTTTGTGGGTACACAGATTAGGGGACTAAAAACATGGGGAAGCATGAATTCAGAAATTAAATTCAACAATCTTCTGAATCTAAAATATCAAAGCTTGTTTGAGCTAAAATTACGCGTGGTAAAAAATAGAACCAAAAAGTTTGATTTGACCCTAAGTTCACACTTCAGAAATTCGATGAGACCAGACACAGTAGGTAAATTTTTACTTATTTAAAAAGCCTATACAAAATAATTTTCTGACTACGGTAAAAGAGACAAATGCTCACATAACTCGTAAAGCCTCATACAGACCACGCAGCTCCAGTTAAAATTTATTATCCAACTTTTGGCCGTTCCGCCATCAGCTTAATATGCAAAAACAGAAAAATATCCGTAAATCAATCAAGCGTAACATCGCTGGCGCTCGTAACAGCCATCGGTTTAGTGTTACCATAAACAACAAAGTATGAATGCACTAATTTAACAATAACCCTATAACGCGGCTCGGGATTGGAAGGACCGAGCTGCCTGCGGGGCTACACCCAGCACAACTTGCACCAGTGTGCTTTAAAACTTAATGCCCCCAAGTGGGGGGGCTGTAACTCTTTCGAGTTCAACTGATATTTAATAGATGCGACGTTTTAGGGTTCTTCTACTGTTATTACTGTCGTTGTGCATCGCTGATACTGTTTTGTTTTTGTGCATTATCTTTTATGTGTTACAGTTTGGGATGTAGCATTAAAATTTTACGGGAACAAAATTTCTAATCTCAAAAATTACGTGCCGTCTGAATGGAGCGATATAACTATAAATCTTATCCAGACACATCGTCATTTCTATCTATAGAGTCGAAAGGTAACTAACAACTTTGCTGCGGCCCTCAGGTAAATGTGGATGAGTAATGGTTATCATGACACATCCATGCACAAAGAAATAACACAGGTATCCGTAGAGCATATATTATCATGACCAAAGGGGAAGAATCACAAAGGGAAACCATAAATAATTAATAAGGTGAAAGTCCCGGCTGCCTATTCGCATTAATAATCTTCTTTTAATAATGATAGGTACAGAATCTTATTTGGCGAAATTGGCTCCCTGCCCGCACCGAGAGCGCCTAGAACGAGAACTTTACATAATTTACTTTTGGCAAAAAACCTACAAAATTATTCATTCTCCGTTCGAAAACCAATATCGGGTCCGCCATGTTGGCTGAATCCAAAATAGGCTTCGCAAATTTGTGTTGTGAAAAAAAGCAGAGAGATTTGGCAGTTGGCAGGGTACCTGGCACGGCGGCCGGTCGTCGGCACTTGGCAGCGCCCTTAATGCGCCTGCCAATGTGCACTGGCCGGCCCAGAGATTTGGCAAGCTAACATATTTCGACACCTTGTAGGAAAGGATTTAGCGTTGTTTCCTTTGGCATGGCGGAGGCAGCATCAAAGTGAAGCGTCGGCCGCAGACTTACGAACTCATTCCTCACGCTTTTGTGGTTAATTTTGTTGGTCGTAATGCACAGCGGTAAATCATTGTTGCGAATCTGATGTTGGGTTGGGTTCAAAGTACGTAATAGGCAGGTATTTTCATCAAAGTTCTACCAAAACTGTAAGATGAAAGAAAAATTTATACATGCGAGAAAATTACAGTCTTAAGCCCGTCCTTGGGTCGTTGAGACCGCAAGAGGGAGCCGGTTATAACTCCAGGCGCCGCACAAAACGATCTCCACTACAACCAATTAAAATAGAATTAGTGAAAACACAAAAAAGCCAAGAATTTTAACTCTAATTAACTGAAACTTTACAAAAAAATATCATATAAAAACGTCTCGCGTGTCATTAGACCCCTGCGTCCCTGTGGTGTTATATTACGATCCCAAGTTTCCATTATTCCACCCTAAAGTGGTGTCATAAGGTTTAATTTCGCCTGGTGTGTTCGCCGAAGTAAATATGCTTTTACCCCCTCGGAGAGTGGTTCTTTTTTTCCATAATTTTTTCGTCGTTTCGTACCTGTGGGCTCAACAAAAAGTGTTCCCGGGTGATGCCAGATGCCTGCACTTGTATCAACACATGCATGGATGTTCCATTGTGCAAAAGGCTCAGAAAATGAGTTGAGAATCTTGTGCAGCTACATTTTGTACAATAAGTTTCATATTACAGAGAGCTGGTATTGAAATGTCAGTATTTTTATAAATAATGCTTACATGTGTTTGAAATTTTGGCGACTGCACGCCTATAAATTTTGGTAAGAATGTACGAACTGTGAGAAATGATTTTGTTTCGGCGCGCCATCGCCACGCCATGCGCCAGTACACAAATAAGTTTTGTTATTTTACATGTTTGATCAAAGAGGCTATTTATCTACAAGATTTATTCAACAGAAAGTTATTTTTTTACGTTTCTCGCAGGCCATTTATTCAACCAATTCTTTTAACACGGTAGCTTGTTTAAAGTCTGCTTTTTTTATTCCGGATATTGTTCCGAGAACGATAAAACTTCGCGAAATGGTAAAACAGAGCGTAAAGTCCGTATCGAAACCCTTTCTGATTCTTTCCTCAATACTTTTTACCTTAAACATTAATCAAAAAATTGTACCTTCAAACGATTCTTTCAATCGCAAGCTGAATCCGACATTCTGACCACAATACAACCTCGCAAACTTATCCCGACACTAGCGCAAAGAAAATTGACGCTTATGTCTGCCTATTACAGTTTATAGGACCTGTACGTGTAAGTTAGTTCTCTGAACCCGTTGAACGAGTTCGGGCTATTGTTTTGAACGTATTTTTTACTTCGTTTTACTTCCCAGCCCACCCGGATGCCTGCAATCAATAGATTAGATTTAATCTTAGATTATCGCATGGCAGGATGCGTAGTGAACCACCTCGTAATAGCAGCCTTAGACGCCAGTAACATGGAAATGGTTTTAGAGTAAGAGTAAAGTCTGAATTGAATTGAGGTGTGCCATGGAAAGATGGAGATAGATGCTTTTATCATATGTTAAGAAGAAATAGTTTTATCTCATCTTATGATAGTAAAACTGATATAAAAACAAGTTATCCTTAGAGACATGGAATAGAGCTTAGAACAAGAAACATAGCTATTTCACTTACAAGAAACTAGCATGCAATATTCGACCATCCATGTATATATTACCTGCACAAAACCTGAGGACCAGGTCATGTAAAACATTTTATTTCCCTAAAATAATAAGCAACCACCCATTTCACCAACTTTACAAGTTCTTGTCAAACACTGCACCAAAAAAATAACACCAATGTAAATATGTAGATATAACTGGTAACTGCATAAAGACAGGTTCTTTTAAACCTGTGCAAACTAATATCAACAGCTTTAAGCTAAAGGCGAACCATTGAAAATTTTTAGATGTATACGGTATGTATTTATAAAGATATTTTTAGGTACAATTTTGTTTGAGCATAATCAGAAAATAAACAAAAGACTACCTTAGATGGATCGTCTAAACAAAGCAAGGACAGGACTGATGGATCGAGCGAACGATTGTGATAATAGGAAATAAGTAAATAAAGAAGGAGGAAAAGGCGGTGAAAAGATACGGAAGAAGATGAAATATATGATTTTGAAAGAAAGAATAAAATGAAATGTGTATTCTTCTCAAGCAAAGATAGGAGGTTCCATACTTGAAGATGATATCTTTTGCGTGCATGTTTAACTTCTGACCCTAAATTATTTATATCAATAATCAAGTTCCTATGCGGAGCCATAAACAAAGATAAGTGTGTTATTATAAGGAGATTCGTCTCTTTCTTAATACTCGGAGTGAAAGCTAAGAGTGGATAAATCAAGGCCCATAATCGAACCCTGCAGTACCCCATTTTTATATTCAATCCCGGAGAATTCGCACCATTTTATTTACACTAACTGCTTTCTATGATTTAAGTACGATTTAACACTGTTTTACCTAGTCTAACTGATCTTTCAGGAGTAGTAAAATAAATTTTGTGACCTATGTAATCAAATGCCTCAGACGGGTCCTAGAACCTATGACGTCGGAAAGAACCTCTTCTGCAAACGTATTAAAAATATTTTTTAAATAAAGGACACTAGCGTGTTCTTTATAAAATCGGTATTCTTTGTTTCCAAAACTGAACTGTTGATTGAGAAGATTGTACAAAGTATCTAGTACAAATTAGGAAAACTTCCTTTTTTTTTTTACTTCATACAGTCCATCCTAAGATTGTCTGATGGATATCGCTATCAGCGATAAGACTGCCATTGTACCCACAGATTTTAAGTTAGTGTAAAAGTTTTGTTAATATTACGATCTACAATAAAGTTTATTCTATTCTAAAAACCAGCGAAAACTAAAAACGTGCCTGTTGGCAAGTTTTCCGATCAAGCATCAAGCCAATATTTAACCTGACGAGAGTGACGTGAGTTTAAGTAACAATCTCAAATGACTAACTAGATTACAAAGATCTATGCTAAATTCACATTTTTTATTTATGGTACCCACACCAGAAAATACTAAATTAATAAATCCGCATGAGTATTATTTAAATTGTCCATTAGCAGAGCAATAACCTCTATTTTGAGTCATTGTTGCAAGAATTGTGTAACTAGTGTTAATAACTTTTTGCAGTTCAATCCTTGAGTTTTATACAGATATTTTTCACATAACTACTACGTCTTAGCGAAATTGGGTGTGTTAGTGGACTAATAACATAGATGACACATTGGTTAAAGTAGACTTTACCAAAATAACTAACTGGAATTGATTTTATGTATTTTACTTTAATTTTATCAATTTCTATCGTGTTCCTCATCAGTTGACAACCGACATAGCTCGAAAAATCGTGAAACTTAAGTAGCAGTAGTCTGGGCATATTGCTCGAGAACAAATGGTCCTAGTTCTCCCAATGGTCGATAATGCAGTGGTGACTGCGTTCCGGAAGACACAGAGTTGGAAGGTATTGAGGGTCACAAGGTGGACCTGGTGAGGGTGGTGGGAATCCGACAGATGCGAAACACATAGGACTAGTCATTATGGCATCACTTATGTAGACGTCTTTCGACTCTGAAATGATGATGATAATGACTCGTCAATCGTATTAACTTACTCATGGCTATTAAAACCCTTTGTATAAAGTTACCTTGCAAATGATTTAAATCATTATAATGTATGTGTATTGGAACGTTGTGTGTTCATTGCATTTATACCAATAAGAATCTCAGTAGGATAACTTGCGAGATTACGTAGGCGGAAATGCGAACTGAATTATATTTCAAGTAAATTATTTTGCTTATAAAGTATCCGTTAGCACGATACCATTATGGGAAACAACCAGTTTATTTTAATGTAATAACATTGTGCGTGATTACTGATTCATGGTCTTTTTATAAAGACCTGTTTAATTGGAGTAGTTTTTAAAGGAAATACCACCCATATTTGTACCATAATTTAATTATACAAAGATTTTATTCAATCCCTGGTAATTTAATTCCATTTAAAAATGGAATCTTCTAGATATTTGAATACAAACATTCTCAAATATGGCAGATACCAGTTAAAAAGTATTGGAAGATTTAATCAGGAAGACGAAAGAGCAAGTCCCATGCCTTCGATTTTTGAATTTGACAGCGAATGTCACAGCAGCCAATCTACCGCAATGTATCCCCAACTCGTATGTTTTGCATTTGAAAGCGCTTGCGAACCCTTGCACTGTCGCTGACACGCTAATCTAACGTTAGTGGTCTAACTTGACATTTCTACTGAACTATGACGTCAGAACTCCGACTATTTTAAGAATTTATCCTCTGATATTTTAGGAGGCAGACAACCTCGAGACTAGGTGCATATTTTATGCATTTCTCTCGATAATGCAGCTTTTAACCTTTTGAATACCGTAATAGTTACCGTAGTTGTGTGTTTCCTGATATCTACAACTTAGGGGTCTTTAAGTCAAGAGTGAATAGGTTACTTTTAGGCAAGCGTGGTCCATCGTCGACCACATCATCGCTTACCATCAGGTAAGATGGTGGTCAAACGCAAGCCTAACAATAAAAAAAATAGAGACACAATAGAAAGACGAGAGAGCGAATGCGTGAGTTCGCTTGGGGTTTAATGAATTAAGTCACTACTCACTATTAAAGTAATACAAGGCTGCCGTAAAAATATGATCATTAAAAAAACCGTTAGCCACTCATATTTTAATGTGTAATCCCTCGCTTTCACATCCGACAATTATAACCCTTTATACATTTCATCCTAAATCCAAAGCCCACAGTTTTTATCAAATTGAACTGAAATTTGTCATGCTGACATGACAATTAAATCATAAAAATGACAATAAAACGAAACAATTACTGTTAACAATCGACGGAACCGTTATACGAATTAAGAAATCAATTTTGACGTTTGAAACATCGATTAGTTGTCATCATGACAAGTTAGTGTCAATCAGAGATGTCACTGGCTAAACTTTGGTTAAATAAATATTTAATGGAGTAAGCATTTACTAAACTTGACAGACAGCATCTTTCAGATAAAATTCTAAACCACCATTGTCAAGACCTAATGATGAAAATATTTATAATATATTAAATTTGACAGACTTTTGGCATATAAATTGACGATTTACATACATATATTTCTAAAAAGAAGCGTTCAAACTGCGCCTAAGTATTTATGTACGACGAGTATCTTAAAACGGTGATGGAAAACATCGTGAGGAAACCGGCATGTCCTAGAACCAAAAATTCGAAGACATGTGACATCCACCAACCCGCACTGGGCCCGCGTGGTGGATTACGGCCCATTCCCTCTCCTAGAGAGGAGGCCTGAGTCCCAACAGTGGAAGCAATATAAGGCCGACTATGCTATACTATCTCAAACTTGAGATTACCGAACTTTCCCATCATCCGCAACTATTAAGTACTTTGCACAGAAGAAGATTATACTAAATTGTGCCACTCAAATAATATCCATAGGGAACTAACTACATTGAAGTTACATACCTACAATAGTGCGAGTAGGCAACCAATAACAGAAAACGGAGTAGAAATTAAATTAGACTAAGTTTGGGCCCTCAGAGCCAGAGATTAAGGTAGATTAGTAAGGCGTGCCCTTTCCATAGGCTTATGGGAGACGTATGGGGAATTGGCTTACTCTATGGCTTCAGGATATTTGATTAGGCGGGACGAGATCTAAGATTAATGCAAAGATACGAGTACGTACTGTTAGATTGTGTAGTTTACGATTATATTACGACTAGCTGTCCCCCACAGTGTCACCCGCGTCTTTTATTCGGTTCCTGCTGCTCTCCTATTGGTTGCAGTGTGATCTTATATTGTCTATAGTCTTCCTCGATAAATGGGCTATACAACACTAAAAGAATTTCTCACTTCAAACCAATAGTTCATAAGGTTAGCCCGTGCAACCAACCATGCAAAAAATTCTTTAGCTTTATAATATTAATATATAGACTATGATATTAGTATAGATATACAGCCAGTATTTGACAGATTTTCGAATGTTGCCAGTTGGAAAATAATAATTTTATTTCTGGAGTTTCTTTTGATTTTTCTTGACCAATCGAATCAATGTTCGCATAAAACTACGTATAATGATTCGATCTCAGCAGCAGCAGCCTTGTTTCAAAGCGGTCCTAAAACAAAAACTGCAGCTTTATGCAACGGAGAACCGAACCGGCTGCAGTCCGGAAATGCCAGGGACATGCCGCCATCGCTACGGGTCGATGACAGAGTGATGCATTGTACCTGACGTAAGTACAATCGGGATCCAAAAGTGCAGTCACACTCTACAATATCTTACACAGATATTGTAGAGTTCAGGCGTTTTAGCATAGCATAGCATAGTTGACCTTATAATGTTCACACTGCTGGGACTCAGGCCTCCTCTCTAGGAGAGGGAATGGGCCGTAATCCACCACGCGGGCCTAGTGCGGGTTGGTGAATGTCACATGCCTTCGATTTTTTTTTTGTTCTAGTAGTAGAGGATACGGTTAAGAACGACCTTCACCGGTTTGTTTAATGGATGAAACGTATTTTATGATAAATTTAGTATATTAAATAATATAACGCGGGTGGGTTGCCTGAGAAATTCCTGGCCAAACAATATTTTTTTTTTTTTGAAAAATGCACTGGTGTGTTTAACGAATAAATTTAATACTAACCGAAAGTGTGAAGCCTTTAGAACATAAAAATGTTGGGTTGCCTATTTGTTTCCTGGCATAACTATGGGTTGCCAGGTATAAACAGGTATATATAAACAGGCGTGTTTAGTTTGATATACAACAAATTCTATATCAAAGTAAACGCTGTTTCATTACGAATACGATGTTATAGTGTTGTCTGTTAACAAATCTGGTATGAATAACGGTTGTGCATTTTTCTAAGAAAAAAGTAAATTTTCAATTTTTAACTAATAATAGTCTGGCCAGGAATTTCTTAGGCAACCCACCCGCGTTATATTATTTAATACACAAAATGTATCATAAAATACGTTTCATCCATTAAACAGACCGGTGAAGGTCGTTCTTAATCGGATCTTAGACTATAGGACATGCCGGTTTTCTCACGATTTTTAAGGTAAATGTTTAGGCGTTTTACTTAGTGTAATTTACTCCACTATCACTGCTCTCAAAACAACTAAAGTCCTCGAACCAAAAAATTCAAAGATATGTGACATCCAGAAATTCGCACTGGGCCCATGTGGTGGCCATAGAAGGTCCAATTCCCTTTATAAGGCTGATTATGCTATGCTTAAGGTTGGCTGACCTTGTGGTAACAGCCATGATTTACGAATTGTACATCTCGGATAAAAACTAAGGTAGGTACATTACTTTGTGTAGCATATTTCAATACCACTGCCCTCAAAACGGTAAAGGAATACATCTTGAGAAAACTGGCATGTCCTAGAAGCAAACATTCGAAGAATTGTGACATCTACCCATCCGCACTTGTCCCGCATGGTGGACATGTCAGTCAAGTTCAAGGAGAGGCCCTTAAGAAGAGGCCTAAATCCTACCTATGGGAACATTAGAAGGCATAATATTGATAAGAGTAAAGGAATTACTAAGACCAATGCTTTTATGACGTTGATAGTTGCTGTAATTTTTCGACGAAATTAGATATTTGTATTATTTTTACGTGATTTTTTCCAGTATTTCAATAGTTATCCTGTTATTTGGGGCGAAGTAGAATCCAACAAAGCATAGAGAAGCATTTTGCAAATAATAAAAAAAAAAACACTTTAAAACATACATTTTTTCATCCGTTTAATTTAGACAAGCCCAATGTTTTCTAGCTGACTACTCTGCGAAGAAATCGCAAAATGAACTCAGAGGTTTTGGAGTGAGTATTGAATTTTTCTCGCTTTTTATTTGCACTAACGCCGTGTTGGCCCGTGCATAAGTAGGACGGGGGTGCAGTACACCCCAGGCATGTCACTGCAACCCGTTACCCTCAATTAATGACAGCTTGCACCGAATGATTAGCAGTTGATAACACCTAGGGTTCCGTGGCCAATCACGGTCCCTTCAGAAGTTACAATACTCTGATTTTGTAATTGTTTTCACGACTCGCCTTGTTCCATCCTGAATTTTTGAGATTTAGAATTTGTAAAAGAACCATTAAAAAGAGACTTGGATGATTAACTATGGATTGAATAGTTTTTTGGCCAGCATTTCGAATAATCCTGTGTTACCAAGAATGTTGATATGATATAGTTGATAGAATGTGATAGTCAGTGGCAGGTTACTTCTAAGCAAGCGTGCTCCGTCGTCGGCCACATCATCAGGTAAGATAATGGTTAAACGCAAGCCTATACATAATAAAAACTAAAAATTGAAGTTCTAAAAGCTAGTAAGCTGCCTTTATAACGCTTATTATCAATAGTTAAAGCGGCTTTGGTACACAAAGGGTAACTGAAGGAATACAGAAGAGGTTTAGCCAGCAAGAGTTAGTCATAGTCTCGCGAAAACCCAAGAAAAAGAACCTATCAGGCTGGCACTTCTCACCTGCAAAAATAACAAACTTCCATACAACATTTCATCACAGTATTTTAACGACTATACATAATTAGTTACTTTTGTGCAAAATTTCATGGTTATATAGCCAACAGTTTTTTTTTAACTCATCACTAAAACAGTACATATTGATTTAAACTGTAGGTACAGTAGTGGGAAATAGGTGGACTTAATGCAATAAGGCATTCTCTACCACTCATCTTTAGATTAGAAAATGCACAGGTACAGTACAGTAAATAAATAATAGATATCCTAACTAATATTATAAATGTGAAAGTGTGGATGTTTGGATGTTTGTTACTTAATCACGCAAAAACGGCTGAACGGATTTGGATGAAATTTGGCATGCATATAGCCTTTGACATGGAAAAGAACATAGGCTACCTTTTATCCCGATTCCTTAAGTATCTAATGACACGCGGGCGAAGCCGCGGGCAAAAGCTAGTTTGAAATATAATAAAGTATCTTAAAGACTACCTAATACTTATAAGAATAACATACAATCATATAAATGTTACTTGTTGTAAAACAAAGTCCTCCACAGACGACGTCTGTCTATGTCACGGTGTTTTTTTTTTGACTCACAAAAATATGGTTTTCTAATTGGGCGAAGATTTCGAGAAAAGCGTCTCAAACGGTCAAAATAGACCGTTACCGCTCTAACACATATTTTTGAAAAATTAAGCAAGTATATTAAATTGACGCTAGGGTATTCAACTCATGCATTTGTATATTTCATAATCATAGTCACTTTTTTGGGTCAAAAAAAAAAAACACTATGTCTGTAAACATGATAAACTAAAAAAATACTGACCTGATTTTTTTTAGTTCTTCTTGCAGTTCACCAATATGAACCACATGAAAATTCGGTTAATATTTTGACAGAGTGATTCATGAATAAGGTGTAGATGACACAATATTATTTGAAAGCTGTCAATTTTAATGATTTGTACGGGTGTTGTGCAACGCTGGGGTTGGTTGGGAAAATAATAAATATCAAATCATTATAATTAAGAGAACTCAAATTATAGTTAACATAAAAACTATAACAGATTCCCATACAGACTGACACACATAAATTTCCTACCAAACACTATCGCTAAATTCCGCAAGAAACACGACCGAAGCCACACCTCAGTACCAGCTAATATCCCAGTGGGGTTGAGCGTGGGGTGGGGTACACCCCACACGACATATTGGAATGCCCACAGCTGACTACAAGTTTGCCTGATTAAAATTACTTTTCCTACACATTTATCTGGGAAGTTTGAGCTTAAATCGTAGTAGCTTTGGGATTTTCTCGGGTTATATTCGAAATTTCTGTTTATTTTAGGTTTTTTTGGGGTAACTTGGGCTATTTTTATTTTTCGGAAAACCGTGTATCGTCGTTCCTTTTTATCAATTTGTAATAAACAGTAAATCTACTGTTTGAAAATATATTAATTTACGTTCGGCCAAAAACGATGTTAAACAGGGCCATTCTCAATATTTTTGAAATTAAGGTGAATGCCCGCGAAATTAAAAATTGTTATACTTTTTTTTTACAATGTTTAAAGTTTAGTATGGAATGTGTTCAGTAAGGAAAAATAAATAAAATACTAGCAGTAATAACATCATGTAGGTACTAGGTATACAATGTATTGACACAATTATACTCACCAAAATTATTAACGTAACTCATAAACATTTTAATTAAAAACTTGACGTTTTACCTTGTCTCTTTAATTCATCTTAAAGGTCATAACAGTTCATTATTATCATAAATATTTTCTTTTCATCATCATCATCATCATTTCAATCGAAAGACGTCCACTATTGGACACAGGCCTCCCCCAAACGTCGCCACAACGACCGTCGATGACAAAGACAAAATTTTATTTTGAATTAAGTTTTTGCCGAATATTTAATTTACTCAAGTTCCCTTCTAGCCTCTTGTAACGCAATATAAGAATTTTCTGGACCAACCGGAGAACGACACGACTTTCCCCTATAAATATTAGGTTAGGTAAAGCCAAATGATCTTAACGTCCCCCTTTTAGTTCATTAGTACCCCCTGACCCTTTCCTCCCAATAAATAATAAATTCTACGCCGTTCCTGCATTACTTTCTCGTAAAACATGCATTTTGTACAGGTTTATTTTTCCTACTTTTGGAGTAACGAGCTTGTGAGGTTGTGGATAATGTATTATTCTCTCTTTAGATAATAAACCCTGGAAAAACATGAACGCAGCTTTTTTTGTTGGTAGGCTAAACCATTATCTCACCTGATTTCCAAATATTAAAAACCCCAACAAAAAAATAAATAAAATTTTGTACAAGTTTTTATAATGTAGGCCGAGCATTAAGCCTACGTTATTAAAACTTGTACAAAATTTTATTTATATTTTTCCAACTTACTCTCACAGTTTATACCACACATAAAATTAAAGGTCTACTCATTAATGAATAGCGATAACACACAAAACATTTCAAAACATTAACGTAATAATAATGAAAATAATAAATCATGTCAAAGAAAATAAAATAAATAATAATAATAATAATATATTTTTGTAATGTTTTTTTTTTATATGTGTGTTTTAAGAAATATTTAAAAATATGTATGAAAAACAAATAAAGAAGATAATACTGAAAATCATGTGTAAAAATAATAACCATAAAAATAATGTCCGAATGAAAGATTGAAAAAAAAAAAGTTCCTAGTTTCAGTAGTGTCGGCTATGCGGTAATAATAATATGTCAATCAGTCAATTTCTCTTTTTATAAAAAGATTTCAATTTCAATTTGAGTACCATGTTCCAACCAACTATTCGGAAGATCTCAATTTATTTTATCAACATACGTACTCGTACAGTCGGCAATTCAAAAGCATCCGGGCGATAAGTCCACATCCTTGCAGCAACCATCTTCAATCTTCATGAGAGTATTAATCTTAGAGCCATGCTTAAGTGGCTCACTTCCCATAGACACTCGAGTGGCTTGGGGCAACTGGGGCGGGAACGGCTACCGTTGAGAAGCTGGAATTTTTTTTGAATTTTGAATCATGTCCAAATTTTTTGGCTATTTGGCCAATTTTTATGATTTTTTGGCATTGGCATGACGTTCTTGTTAAACGAGTTGGTTTTGGCAAAGAAGGTATTAGATATGTTATTTTTATAATTAATTGTACCATCCGGTCATTTCTGCCTGATCACAAAAAAAAAATTGCTTGAATCCTGCGGCGCGGCGCCAAACCCTTATAAGTTTTCGTTTCGAGTGCAAGCAGAAATTAACTTAGCGGTGGTCAGACGGAAGTGTCTTTGATGGTACCTACATTTCTTGCTGATATGAATTTATACCTTTTCTATGAAATAAACAACTACAAAACACAGAGAGCACGGATGAAACTTTGAACCTCCCATCCAATAAAGCTACAAATTATTCGTAAAATTAACCCAATCAGAATAATACAAATTCCAAATTCTAGCGTGCAGTCCCAACGCTTGCGTCCATTATTTTTAAATTTCATATTTTATGCAACGGAACAGATGCGTCACGATCTTACACCATAAATGGAACGCACCCTGGTGATAGCCGACATAAATTGAGCCCCCTCTTCCCCCTCGCGTCTTTATAAGTAAACGCCACAGGGGAATCGGTGTAGAATGTCAGAGGTCTGGGTTTAATGGTGGTGTTAGGCCGAGGGGGCCACACATTGGCGCCATTGGTACTTGATATCGATCTTTGTTCGGGCTCCCCCGCGTCTTAAGCCGTGCTCTCTGAATTAGGGCTAGAAATTTATGTTACTGGCTTACAGCAGAGGGATTGATACAGTTTGTAACTGTATACCGGCTTAAACTTCGACAAAGACTAATTTTCTGAATCGCTAAAATTGTATTTTATGGACCGTTTCGCAGAACGGGTTATTCTGCAAACTATTGTTTTAATCGAGGTCGCGTAGATGTCAAGTCGATGAAGCCAATTTCAATTTTGGAACGTTAATAAAAAGAAGGATTTTTTTTTTTTTTTTTACTGCACTGTGAACATTACTCTGGTAATTAATTATTCGTAAGTATATTGTGTCACTGGGTCAATGTAGCTCTCCCTAATTTCCGCAATTGGTAGCAAATGATCAGCAAAAACATGGCATCGTATTTTGCATGACAAAGCCGGCTGACGAGTCAAATGAGTACAATCTTATCTCCTATTTATTTATCTAAGTACTAAGCAAACCGCGTTCATCACTGCCCGCCCCCTCACGTTCGTTCGTGATGATACATAAAACCAGTCTCCGACTAAAGGCGTTTCTAATAAAGCAAAGAAATGAAACGTTCTCAATAACAATGCAGATTAATGAAAACAATGTTACACACGAACAAATTTTTCCGTCGACCCCCGCAGACAATACCAACTTATCGCTCCGACTAAACAAGTTTTCGAGTGGGGATGCCGCCGCTTATCTGTTCGGGCACATGTGAGCCCGTGCCTTGGGGCCTTTAAACTAATACCACCATAAAAAGGCCCCCTCGCCTCCCGCCAGGCATCATAAAAGAGGCCATAGAAGGAAATGGGCGTGTAAACTCGGAGCCCAAGCTACACTAGTCGTTCGTATAAAAGCTTTTGCCCGATTACTTGGTTGGCTGGCTCGCGTGCGTTCTATTTTCAAACGTGATAATGATAACCGGATAGTTGGGACGTTGCGAGTGTACGCAGTTCGGTGTTTGAAATTGGAACAAAAAAAGTATTCTTTGTTCTGAGGTGAAGGAATTTACCATACAGCCCTTTCGTCTGTTCCTTCGTAATTCATTTTTTTTTTTTTATAATAAACTAGCTCTCATCTTTATTAAATACGTTTTATCTATAAATTGCAGAACATTTTTGCTACATACATCCTCGAGCCAGATTACAAAGCTCACGGAACTGGATTATAAATCGTTGTATGCAAAACTCGTTTCCTCACGATTACTCCATACAATTGTAGGTACGTGGCAAATATAGTGAACAAATCGACATTTTAAAAATAAATCTTGAAAACACTATTTCTAAAGAGATCCAATTCGAATGCTGGCTGTGGCTGAGTGGTGTGCGTGCCTGTGCCACAAAAACGAATGGAACCAAAGCGCGCACCCTTGTTTGTTGTGCAGATTACTGAGCTTAGCACGCGGGCGACCATGCTTCGCGGTGTTGCCAATGTGGAAAAATAAACAAAATGAAAATACAGATAGGGTTATATGAAGAAAAAATCAATCACGAGCGCAGTATTTTAAAAACGTGACATGAATTGATTCTTCAACATTTTGATTTTTAACACTATCGAACAAACTTTTGCAATAAATTTTTTTTTTTCTTTTTTTGAAGTCTGCTAAAACGCTCAATTTTGAAGGATTTTTTTTTCAAAGAAAAATCAATGTATATATTTTTGCACTATAGAGAAAAAAAAAACTACTCAACCGCCATTAATTTGTCTGTATGTGCCAAGTTAAGACATACACATGATACAAATTTTGACCACAGCCCGTCTAAAAAACCTCCCTCTGTATCATAGATAACAATGATATATCTCTACCGCATTGCACCTGTTCAAACCAGTACACTCACAAAAGGCTCAAAAAGCAAAAACACCTAGGCGTGGTCTGCCAGACCATAAGTCCTGATTAAGTCTAATGGTGGAAATGGTCATGCTGCCCGAGAGGGGGGTGGGTTATAGCGCCCAGGGGAGGGGGCGAACCATTAGATGGTCATCACAGGCCCAGGCCGCCCAGGTAAACCTCTGTACTACGTAAACTCGTTTCTGTCTCCCGAAACGCGTTGTAATAGAAAATTGGGTGACATTATGAAAGGTCGTTTTACTGATTATGTTTTTACTTGTTTGGGGATTTTTTTTAGATTATAACGAAAAATAAAAACTCTTTTAAATTCAGCCCACTTTTTTAAGGTTTCGTCTATGTATGGTTTAAATTCTTAGAGAGGTACAATTTAAATAAAAAATAAAAATAGACCTTTATGGACTGAAAAACTTTTAAGTGCCGGATTAAGTTTTATGGGAAAGTTACGGACAGGTATGGCCATATTCTCGCTAGATGGTGCTAAACTCAACATTTTTAGATTTAGTTTGTTTTTAGTGCATGACAGCATTATTAAGTCAAAGAAATGTTATTTGCGAAAAATCGACCTTTCATTTTATTGATTTTAGTTTAATTATTGCTTCAAAATCGACCTAATCCTGACTCTTCATGTAGTATTAAAATTACCTAAACACTATAGTCATAGGCAGATACCATTTAGGCAACGCTTGAGTTCTTCACAGAAGTACAAAGGCAGACTTAATGCCTTAGGGTGTATTTAATATCCTGCAGTTTTGATCACGCATGCGAGATTGCTCCGCACGTGTTACCCCCCCCCCCCCCGCAAACATCCATTTCATACATTTATTGTAATGTTTTTTGCATTTAAAAAGTTTGAGCGTGCGGGAAAAAACCCGCATGCGTGATGAAATCCGCACGATATTAAAAACACCTTTAGGCATTTTCTACTAAGAGAACTTTAAGTTTAAATAAGATACTGTGGCAATACTGCCAGTCTTCTGGGCACATTTCCGGATGACAGCGATGTGGAGGAGTATTTTGACGCCTGAGCGTACTTTGTCATTTTGTATTATATTTATGTACATAGTTAGGTTTTAGTATAAATAGTTTAGTAAGTATTTAAGTTTTTTATCTACGTATGTATTAAAGTGTATAAGTTCTTAATATATTTTTAAAAACCCAAAAGAAAATACGTTATACGTACGTGTATATTATGTTTATGTATAGTGTGCTATACAGGGTTATTTGTAAACCACTAACAACCTTGCAGGACTGTATTACTAACATCATAAACAACAACTTTTGTTCTATAACTTTTTACAAAACATAATACATTTACCAAAAATAAAACTTCCAAGATTTCGTTGTTTTATCTAACACATTTCAACTCTGTATTTTACCGTATCTACTTACGCCTCCCGCGCACTGTTCTCGTAGTAATAGCAAATGGGTTTTCGAAACATTTTCATCACACCTAGCAAGCATTCGCATCATTTCCGTGTACTTGACATTATCATATCGGTACACCATATTTCTTCATAAAGATAACTACGTCCGCTTTGCCGAATTTCGCTACAAGAACACGTATGACGCGACGCCAGCGCATGACTGACCGACTAGTGAAGGCTGCCCGTAAATAGGTCAAGTTCATGTTCAACTACCCTCCGCTTTTGTACTATCCCTTGCTTCGCATAGACTTCATAATATTTAGAATGTTCAATTTAAATGGTTTTATTTTTGTATGAAAATCTGATGAATTAATAGAGTCCGTCTAATGAAAGCGTGACCTGAGAAAAGGAGGTTCAAACCAAAAATTTTGAATGTGGTATTATTGAAATAGTAGGAGAAAAAAGTTTTGATACTAGAGTATTTTTTGTATTTAAGACAATTGTATAATAGTTAATCCTAGTCAAAAACATGTGTGTAGATTAATTATTTGGTGGGTGTATGGCAAAGGTAAATAACACACAAAATGTTAGTTATTATCCCAAATTATTTTATTTTATTTAATCTCTCAAATGTCGCTATATAATATTCAAATAATATTCTTTATTTACCATTTGGCCTTCTGGCAAGAATACCAAGTGCACAACACCGCGATAGTCAAATAAAATGGTCAACACGATTTCAACTTCATCATGTCTCGCGAACACTAATAATGTGTTTCAAGATTGTTGGGTTGGAATCGATTCGTTTTAGCATAGAGAAAATTCAGATCTTTTGGGATTAGTCAAGTGGGAACATGTTTTATACTCCAATGATTGTTTCAAATGATACGGATCTACTCGTGAGACACAAAAAGTTCAACAGCTCTCAAACTTAAACTAGGATTTCAGTCACTATTTCCTTCACTTTCGCAATTTTAACTTCAGTTGAAGATTTTGATGCACTATCAGACAAAGTGAGGCAAATCTTTCATTACATCTCAACTGCTTTTGAACGCATTCTACCACTCACTAGCATGTGTTTTTGATTACGTCGATTCACCAAAAGCCTTCTTTGTTCGATGTTTTTGTCCATTATGAAGTTCGCAATATGTCAGATTATCTAAAAATATAAGAAAAAAAAATCATTATATCCTAAACAATTATCTAATAATATTAGTCGACAAGGATCAAGATTAAAACGTCATACTAACTTAAAAATACAAAAATCGTATGTAAACATTGTTGGTTTTCATTGAAAACACCTTCTTTCTCTTCTTGTTTTTGTTTGAACTTATTAACCATAGTGTGTAGCAGTTTTTGCACGTTACTGTTTATTGTTTTTCCCATAATTAAGCAATTATTCTTGAAAAATAAATATCTGTTTCCAAAACTGACAATTGCAACCATAGACTTTGACGTGATTTTTTTTGGCAAAACAATGTTGCCAATTTAATTTAAAAAAAAAACTCCAGGTTACGCTTTCAGTAGACGCACTCTATGACAAATTTTTAAAAGTCATAGAGCAAAAGTTGTTGTTTATGATGTTCTTAATATGGTCCTGAGAGGCAGCTAGTGTTTTACAAATAACCCTGTATACATATTTTTAGTTTTGAGTTAAATTCAATTTATGTTTATTATTATTATTATTATTATTTTTTGTCGTACGAATTGTGGGTTCCTCAAATGAAAATTTTATTTTCATTTACACGGTTTGCTGTAAGAAAACCCAGTTGTGGGTTAAGCTTGCCTAGTACTTACATCAAATATCCTATTTTTAGTTGTTTTTTTTTAAATTTTGTGTACAAGAACAAGAATAAAGAAAAAAATTGTAAAGATACTTAAACATAAAGTTCCTATTTTAATTCTTTAACAAATAATGCTAAACACTTTTTATAAAAACCATTACAATATCTCATTCCTCAGGTAGGGAACACAGTTAGTAATTTTTTCCCCATCATCGCCCACAAATTCTTGCCATGCTGCAGCGGACATACAAACGTACGGACCTACAATTTATGTTTGCAACGTAAAATTTTCGTTGTATTTTACTGAATCCCTTCCCTGGATTTATGTGCGTCTATGGGGTATAAAATATGAGTACGTTTTTACGATGCACGGTTATTGATTGTATGAGTTTTAGTTGCTCTATTTTTGGCATTTTTACTCTGGATTAGTGCCAGTATTGGATATTGAAAAGTGTCAGATTTAGATGATACATATTTGAATTTGATTGGTTGTATGTTTGAATTCGTAAGATCGTTGAAGTATACCTAAAGGCTTATGAAAAAAAAAAACTAAGTTTGAGGAGGTTTTTTTTGAGGGTAAATTAATCTTCCAATCACTTATCCCGCTCTAGGAATAAATAAATTAATAAAACTCACCCGTGTCCTTCAGTTGCTCTTTGAGTTTCAGGATTATGGTTTTTTTTTTTTAAATTGACCATAGACCGGCCTCATCTAGTTTAAACTGACGTAAAAAAAACTGACGTGTAAAAGTGATTTTTAAAACCTATTTACAAAATAAATATCATTTATCATAGAAGTAAGTTATAATATTTGACCCTTGACCGACATTTTACTACTCAAAAGTGCCTGTAAACGGTCTATTTGAAATAAATGCTTTTTTTTTTATTTGATTTACATATTTTAGCTGTATAATTATGAAAAATTATTCTTATTTTATAAATTAATCATCAGTTCTTATTATTTATAGTCCATCCTATGGTTGTCTAATAGATATTACGATTAGACCGCCATTGTACCAATATTATTTAAGTTTCTGTAAAATTGTTTCTATTTTGGTGTCTATTTCTATTCCTATCTAATATTTTGATACACACTAGGCATGGGCTAACTATATCCGTTAAAAGACTGGATATGTAGTATGGAGTGATCCAAGTAAAGATATATATCCGATTAATATATCCATATCCGCTTAATATATCCGGGAGTAAAGTAACTTTAGGGAGCGAGAATTATGTTAGGGTCTAGGATAGACAGATAATTGCGACTTATAAATAGATCCACGGAATGAGGCATTCTAAATAATTCCAATGTAGCTCAAGATTGATATATTCGCGAAATGGTAAATCGTAATAATTGATTTCCCTTCATACTTAGCAGGCTTAGGATTGACTGTAAAATTAAAACATTTCATAGGCATATTTAAAAATCAGCAACATTTTATCATTTTTGTTCCTAAAGCTCCTCTATCAGAAGCAAACTCCAATGCTTATTGGGTGCGTCTAATAGGTTTATTTTCTTACAGCGCTTTTTTTTGCTTAACCTTTTAAGTAAAAACACACCCAAGTGTCAGTGTCGTTCATCGCTGCGTTCGGTTCGGATAGACTTGCATTGATTCAGTTCGGTCTCGGTCGGAACTCGGAGTGGGTCGGAATTACTTGGGGATATAGGATACATAGAATTCTAAGAAACGGAAGGAATTGATATGTGTCCGCTTATGGATATATATCCGAAGATATAGATGTATCCGGAGTTACCCAGCCCTAGTATACACTAACGTTTGTTCTATTCTATTCATATCTAAACTAACATTTGGCCTGTTACATCAATATTATTCACAATATCGTCCTCAACACACACATATATATATATACCTAATTGAAACTGAAAAATCCTAAGTTAATTCAGCCATCGGATGCAAACGGGAAAAACCTGCAGAAACCCAATTAGTGCTTAAATTCAATCTAGCTCCAGTATCTAGTTGAATATAAAGCTTGGGGCTTCGTGTTGGAGCATAATGCTCAGTCCGTAGCGGCCGTGGCTCAGCATAACGTTAATCCTCCAACGGGTTCGATTCTCGGGCACGTACGGCGGTGTTTAGTTAGAAACCGTCCTTCACCGGTCACGTCTCACTGTTTGTTCTACAGATTCTATTAAGGCCAGGTTCTACTCATTTTGAACATTTTTAATTCGAGCGATCGCCGGCATTCGCTCTCTCATTGTCTTTCTATTGTGTCTCTAATTACGATATTCGAAATCCACAAATATAAAAGAGAATACTATGAAAATTTATTTTATTAAAACTGTCTATATGACCAACCATCGGGAAAAAATCAAAATATGATACAAATTAGTTGGCTCGATAAAAAAAATTCGTGAATCTGACCCTAACTTACGATTTCAAACCCGTATGTCTAAAAAATATATAGGGCCTCGCAAAAATAATAATCTTGAATATTATTTTATTGTTATGTTATTTTTTTTTATACTAAATCGAAATACACTTCATCCGTTTAGGTAAAAACTAAATCTAAACAATCATTATATATATTTTTTTTTTTAAATCGTAATAAGTAATAATCTTCGTATGTGTTTTCATACAATTTTTATTTTTTTTATTTAATGAATTACCTTACTTCGGTTTAGGTAAGTACCTAATTGTAAACATTTTACATAAAATTATTAGACAATTTCTTAGATAAATACATTTAATTAATTACCTAAACAAATGGAGTACAGACGCGGGCGAAGTTCATACAAAATACTCAGTGACTACAACCGGCTCTTAATTGTACGTTTTTATCTTCGCTCTGTATCGCCTCGCTTGCTTAGGTGTGCGCACGTTTTATTACTGTAACGAAAGAGGCTGGTTCTTAACTTTGAAGTTTTTCTACTAAATTGTTAGCTTTTACAGAATGGTCCATTAGTTTAACGAGCATTACTCCGTTTATGATAAAAATATATTCGTCAAAGTGGGATCAACTTCAAGCATATCTAGCATCAACTAGCTTCTTCGAGAGGATTTGTTCGCGTGAAGGTAGATTTCCCCATACAAACTTTTGATCCATGTTTCATCCTTAAGGAGTGAATTTTGGAAAATCTTCTTTAGTGTTTGCCTATATAATAAAAAGAAACCCTGCGTAAAATTTCACGTTCCTATGCCCTGTAGTTTCTTGGCTTGCCTTAATTATGTCAGTCAGTCAATTTCTGAAAAAAAAATCCAAAAATATATTTACTAACGTTGCCAATGCGCAGCCGTCATCTGCACTGATTCAAATTCACAGATTAAAAACCACCCTTCCTTTACATCTGTTATAATTTAAAATAAACTGCGCGAATCGAATCGGCCATCTAAACGTACCCTCGCAAGCGGTGCAGTTACGAAACGCAGATTTCAATGTTTTACAACGCAGCCAATTTTTCGTGAGCTCCCCCGCCTCTTTAAGCTCATACTCTAGAGGGTCATTGAGGGGGAGTGGTGGGTGATGTCTGGGATCATAGCATAATGGTCATGTTTTATAACGCGCCCCCCCGCATTAAGGCGCGGGCCGCGTATAAAACGCGTAATAGAATTTCAGTGACGACTGCCACCCTTGATAGCGCTTCACTTTACTGGCCATGTAACGATGTTAGCGACGCGCATGCGCCCGCCAGCCACGAGTTATGTCAAAACCCAAGACGTGACAATGGCAACATTGTGACAAGGATTATAATTTTGTCGCGTTTCTAAGGAATACTTCGTGTGAACATATTGCCGAGAATTTCCGCCGGCAATTTGCTTGAGCGAATTAATTTTGCCAGATTAATGATCGAATTAAACTTTACTCCTTTTTGGTCTTAATCAAAATTTTGCAGAATCACCGCCATATAATTTAACAGCCTCTTACTATGAAGTATTTAAGAAAATAAAGTAGAATGGCCTAGGATATCTATTTAAACGTTTGTCTAAACAAACACAACCAAAACTTTACCCCTATTCGATTAAACCTCACTACCCGCACATTTCCCAAGGAACATCACACAAACAACTGACTACACAAGATGACCGTTCCCGCCAATCAGCGCGTCGAAACTTTTCCCAGCAGAGGCGTTATGTCCAAACCACCAATGGGGGAGGTTGGCGCCCTCATTGTTATCCAATTACGGCCTCCCGGCGGTAATGCCGCGAATTCAAATTAGGGCCAGGGAGAGCGGTCGGTGACCCCGCTCTGATCAATCGGCGACCGCGCCCGCCATCGATATGTGGACTCGATCGTCGCACGCGATACTTAATCGTTTCGCGGCGTTCCCGCGAGCGATTTTTGTAAATCGAACACCGTTTCGATTTGGATTTGATTTGTGAATGTTGAGCATTCCAAATGGCGTAGTTTTTTTTTATCTGTGGATTTGGCAACGGAAATAATGTCACCGGTTTTTGACTAGAAAGTAATAAAACTGGTAAGTATTCTGATTAATGGAGAAATAAACGAGATAATACGTTAACAGTTTAAAAAATAATCACGGCATTATATTACCGGATCTTATCCCTAAGAACTCAGGAAGCCTCGTTTTTCTCCAAAGGTTCCATTTCTTATCTTCACACGAAATCTCTTACTTACAAATATCACATCATTACAATACACGCGTATTAAAGCCATTATATTAATTAAGAAAATGGCCGTTTGAATTAAACTTACATTAAAATCTGTGGGTATTATTAAGCAATAATTCCGATACTTCGTGTGGGAGCTCACAATAGCGGAACAAGTTCGTCTCTTAAGGCCAGGTTCTACTCATTTTGAACTTTTTTTAAACTCTGAAAATCCACAAATATAAAAATAAACACCATGAAAAATAATTTTATTAAAACATGATCCACAGCAAGGCAAAAATCAAAACATATAAATTAGTTGGCTCGATAAAAAAATCGTGAATCTGACCCTAACTTACGAACTCAAACATCGAGAGTCACGAGATTACGTCAAAAAAATATTTGAAAGTTACAAAAAATAATAAACCATGTTTTTTAAAAGGGCCCTGCAAAAACAAATATCTTGAATAGTTATTTTTTTTTTATTATTATATAAAAATAATACCGCTGTTACAGTTACGGAGCCGCGAAATCAACCTAAACGCGGGCGGAGTTCATACAAAACACTCAGTGACAACAACCGGCTCTTAATATCGGACATTGTAAACAAGACTTACAAGAAACGCCTACCGCTAGCTGTTATTTGGGCAGACTTCTTTCCGTCACGCCATTTTTGGCAGAAACAAGACTTGAGAAGATGGAGAAGCATACAGTTTTTGATGATACTAAAATTTTAAGATTTTTTGTAGGACAATTGTAATTATAATGAAGTAGGTACCTGTAACGCGCCAAATACCTTTCGTATTGACAATATTGAGTAACGATGTCGAAAAAAAATATTTTATTTTAAAAACAAGTTTGCTCTGTTTACAAAAGGCGGAAGATCTGAGCTAGAAGGAACGGGGTGGGTCTTTTAGTCAGTAAGAGTCTGACACTATCTCCCGCTCCGCCCAAGAGCGGGGGATGTCATTGCATGATTTTTTCCCACCATAAAAAAAAGCCCCCCTAGCCAAGTTACGACCGTTTCGTTTCGATTTTCTTGTGACGAACGCCTTCGATTCTTTTGTTCTGACCACGCGACTGAGCGTTTAGATGACATCAGAATCAAGGAATCGGAGGCGTGGCCTACTCGAGGCGTTCGACGCAAGAGAATTGAAGCGAAACGGTCGTCACTTGGCTAGGGGGGCTTTTTTTATGGTGGGAAAAAATCATGCAATGACATCCCCCGCTCTTGGGCGGAGCGGGAGATAGTGTCAGACTCTTACTGACTAAAAGACCCACACCGTTCCTTCCAGCCTTCATACCGGGGCTCGAGCGCCCTTTCGGATAACCCTGGCCCCAGTGGCTAGGGGGGCTGAAGAGAAACATTTTTGTTTTTTCGAACATCATCTCAATCACCCCGCACTGAAAATGACTAGTAAATATACACAAAATTTTGAACAACTATCAGCAGACTACACCTACAAATATGTATCTATGCGAGAATCGAAACCGCGACATGCAGCGCAACCAATCGCTCAACCACACTGTGCTCAGGAACCATTGTTTTAAGCAATTTTTAACTCATTCTGAAATTCATAATTATGCATTTCGGATTGAGTAAAAAATTTTCTTTAAAAACCTTCGGAATATGATAACACTTGGAAATATGTTTCTATTGGAGTACAAGTTTTCTTAACAATAACGAGTGCAGTTTCTTATTGTAATTTGTAATAGTAAGTATGTTTTTTATTTTAGAATAAAAGACATACTTTTTTCTAGGCAAGCGTGCTCCATCGTCGACCACATCATCGCTTACCATCAGGTGAGATAATGGTCAAACGTGAGCCTATCAATTATAATTTAAAAAAAAATTAAGTCGTATGGTTCAGTTGAAAATCAGCGTCAGGCAACTACTACATTGTAGTCTGGTATTTTGCTGAACTGGACATATTTGAGGCAGCCATCCATGAGACACACAATGTCAGTGCTCTTATTTTTAATCTTAAGTTTCTACACTGTGTGTATGTCTACACTAGTATAAAAAGTAAAGTTTTTTTTTTTTTGTATGTAGGAGGTAAGCTCTGGAAGTCCAGTACCCCGATTCACGTAATCAAAACCGTAACGATATCGTAGCGATTTAGTCGTTTAGACCATTTCCGTATTCACATCTACCAATCGAGTTTGAACGACACCGATTTAAAAAGCCGTTTGAAATTCGTCGATTAAAAAAAAATCTGTATTACATTATCCTGGTAGAATACTTATTATGTAACTGGAAATAAGTCAAAAGATCGTGAATACCGCTTTTGGATAGGACTTCCGATCGAACGACTATAAAACTTCAACGATATTTGGCTTGTTTGATTTTACGTGAATCAGGCTACTGGTCCGATTGCTAGAATTTTTTCACCGATAGAAAGCTGCTTTATTCCTGAGTGACATAGGCTATATTTTATGTGCGCGGGCAAAAGTTAGTTTTAAAATAAAGTTAGTCGTAAGGTTCAGTTGAAAAACAGCGTCAGGCAACTACAACGTAGGTAGTTGTATTTTGCTGAAGTGGAGATATTTGGCGCAGCCCTGGGATACACAACATCGGTTTACACTGTGTGTTTGCTGTATGTATGCTAAATAAAATTTCCTTCTTTCTTCCCTTCTTTCTTTCTATATGTAGCTTCAAATATCAAGCTAGTTTGCCCTAGCCAACGTTCCCACCATCCCTATTATCTTTCTGCCCGACCACAATATTGAAACACTGATATGTCCGGAGTTCGGAGACATAACGGAACATTACGCAATCCGGGAACACTTCTCACGGCGGCCCGTCGAGCCGGATCACTGCGGTTTTTGCCGCCGCGCGCTTTTATTATTTTTAATTTCACCCGTATTGCTGGCTGGCAGTTGCATCATTATTGGCTCTGGAAATGGAATCGGTTTGAATTTATATTTGGAACGTAATCATTAATTGTGGATGTTGGATTTATTTTGTAATTATTTTTGGATTCGGTAAACAAACTTCATTCATTTGTTTTCTTATTTGTCAATGACACTTTAAATTTTTCATTACACAATAAAAAAGTACCTATTTAACACTAGCAGGTAAGGTAGAGGGATTGAACTACACTGCTCACACGTGTACCACACACGTAGATATATGCGCATCGCTCTTCATACATTTAACTAGACTTGTAGAGCTACACTTGATACACGCCACGTGACGTCGTTCTACGTACATATCAGACGTGTTACACGTGTGTGTCAGTCTAGTGTAGTTCTATAGCTTTATTCGAAAGAGTTACCATGGCCCTGTAACGCAGATGGTATTTGAAGCTGCGCTGAACTTACTTCTAGGTAAGCGTGCTCCATCGTAGTCTATATTGCCGCTTTCCATCAGGTGAAATAGTGATCAAGCGAGCCTATCAACAAACAAAAAAACTGGGCTAGTGCGAGTCGGACCCGCGCCTTGAGGGTTCCGTACCAACTTAAGGCTTATGTAAATAGTTCAATTCCGGAATGAAGTCTCGAAAGATTTTTCCGAATCGCAAAAAAAAAATCCTGTTCTTGTGGTATAAGACCTTGCTCTATGCCGAATTTCAGGATTCTGGGTCAACGAGAAGTACCCTATGAATTTTGATTTCCCCAAAAGTGTCGAAATGTACGTTGTTTTGCTTTTGCCGTCAAGTACACTAATCTCAAAAGTCGCATTTCAAACTTTTCATTCAGGCTCACAATCATGTCATTCAATGAAGTTTTTGACAGAATTTCGTAAGAAAAAAATACTTGCACCGAAATACGTCGTGTTTTCAGTGTTGCAAGCATTCCTACGGTGTCAGGTGGCGCCACCTACCGCCATTCACACACGTGTACAATTTATTATTAAAGTTGCGGCTTTCCGCGGCACTTTCCGTCACTGTTAGCAGCTAATGATAGATTTAAAGCCGAGTTTTGTACAGAATGCTCTATTGGTATCGTCTAATTTTGCTTTCAATATCTCGTTTTTGGTGTTGCCTGATCAATAATAGCGTGTTAACTATTTTCGAGTCGTGGGGCTCTTAAAATAATAATATATTTTTTAGTAGTATTTTGGGACCACAAAAAAAATACAATCCAAGGTTTGAAAATACAATTGCACTTGGTAGGTTTTTTAGGTGGGAAAATCATTCAATGACATACTCCGTTCTTGGGAGGAGCGGGAGGGTGTGTCAAACTTTTACTGACTAAAAACCCACTTCTGTCCCTTCTTTGTCCTTCTTTCTTCGTCCCCGGAACCCCGGATTCACTTACACACTACCCGTAGGCTCCGTGGATCAAATAGGTGGCGCTGCAATCGTATTCTGATTTTTTTTTCTGATTTTCATCAAGAAAATATAGCTAATTTTCAGACAGGACAACTTCTGTCATAATCTTTAGTATAATGTATATGTAATTACATAAGAAAATATAAATAAATAATGCTAGCAACTATCAGACCAATGATGGAGATGGTTCGAAGTTTTCCTACACAAAATGACATGATGAATGCATCTATTTTTTACTCTATTTAATTAAAATATTTAAATCAGTATATGGAAGTATTTGTTGTTTGTTTCAGGTAAGTTGGGGAATGCCGGTGAGGTCATAGACAACACAGTGACCATAAACCTTCCTGTTACTAAAACTGTTTGACGGTAAGTATTGTTTGTGATCGCTAATACCTAAGTTTAAAAAGAGATACTTATTGGTTAATGTTGAGCAATGAGGTTAATAAAAAAAAATCGTGAGGAAACCGGCATGTCATAGAACCAAAAATTCAAAGAAATGTGACATTCACCAAACCGCACTGGGCCCGCGTGGTGGATTACGGCCCATTCGCTCTCCTAGAGAGTAGGCCTGAGTCCCAGCAGTGGGAACATTAAAAAGGCTGGATGATGAATGAGGCAAAGTTATTGCCAAGATTGCAGGATTGTTAGAAAGAATCATCGATTTTTCTCCGTTAACCTATCGGAAATGAGTCCAGGGCCTCAAGTCTGCTATTACAATAGTGTCAGAATGGTTCATCATTGATTTCATAATTGTTGATTTTGACAAGTTTTGGTAATCTACTAATATAATGGCGTCATTATGACTTTCCAATGGTCAACCACTGACACTCCATTCGAAGTAGTGGCATATAATGGTTATCTCGTATATATTGACAAATGAATGTCTGACGTATGCGGTAATTTGCAAAAAAAAATACAGTCCTTTGATCAGTGACCTACCATTAGAACGTCATTGTGCGTGCATTGCTTTTATTAAGCTCGATATTGTCATTCTACCACAACTCTATCACGAGACCATTGACCGATCAGTGGTTGACCATTATGAATTAGCAGATTACGAACTTTTAGCAAAATGACAATGGAATCGTGTTGGAATGACGAATTTATAAAAATAGCAGACTTGGGCCCCAGGGGCCTTACCATGTCCTCTCCAAGTCCTCTTCTCCGCTTATTTATATCCTTCTTTTGCTCTGTCCGACAGGGTTCACGATTGTTTCTTTTGACGATTTTTTCCCACCTAAGCCTACATTGTGGAATGCAATAAAGAATTGAGTATTGAGGGTAATGTGTTAAAAAGACAGGCGTGCGAGTGGGAAAGAAAGATGGAGCTATAGCTAAATAGCTTCATCTTTTTATTAACAGTTCAGTTTAGATCATAAAAAAAAAATTAAATACATTTTTTCCCCAGGTCACGCTAACGGTTTATGATTATTTAATCAATTTATATAAAAAAATAAAACAATATTTTAATGAAAATCATTTTTTCATAGCAAGCTTTTATAGCTCGGTATATCTATATAATTATAATAACTACCTATATAATTAATGCTCGTCAAGACGAATCGTACGAGCCCAAACTCGATAGGGTCATGTCGTTTAACTACCAAGTTCCTATAGCCACCTTCCAGTTGCATCATCAGATCAGCTCCACGTCATAATGATTTTGCATTGTCATCTGATTTACACATGCATGAAAATTTCAGCCCAATCGGTAACCGGGAAGTGGGTCTTTAATTTGCAAGATTTGATGACAGATAAACATCGGGACAGGTGAAACTAAATAAAAGCTTGTAAAATGATTCAAATGATGAATACCAAAATTAAAATCGTATTTTTTTATCATGAGGTGGTAAGGCAAAAAGGACTTTTTTCCAGGATAGCCGTTTTTGTAAATATTCATTATATAAAAGTAAGTATTTTGTAAAACACTTTCAAGCCATGTTTTTGAATCATTTAATCAATAATGAGCTTAATAAGATCACAGTATCAGACTCTGGGTGTAATGGGAACTATAATTATTTTATTTTTATATAACTCAAAAAATAAGTTACGACTTAATGCGTAGGATGCGTATCAAAATGTGTATTGTAGTAAAGAAATCTTTTTGGTGTTGATTTTCGCGATAAAAAAATTAAAAACTTCAATTAATTCTATTATATTGTCTCATCATCTCACTTAATGAATCTTAATTTCTATGGCGAGAAACACACAATGAAGTCCAATTTTTTTATTTTTTATTTATATAACTACTATTGTACAAGTCAATTATTTTCTTACTACATACCTACTTTGTATGAAAGATAAAAAAACATTTTAATTAGGTATATGTGAGGATCAAAGCCTTCCGCAAACAGTTGTGACGTGAGATTCTACAAATTATTCTATTGAGTTTAAAAAAAGTTCCGAATTGTTCCATCCGATTTGACATTACATAGTGAATTTTAACATCAAGAGCCTATTTACTCTAAGCCTTGAAGATATAGTCTGTCTAAAAAGTCAACCGACTTGGGAATTTTGTATAATATTTAATTATTTAAAAAATACTTATATTCGATACTTTTTATAAGGTTCTTCTAGTAGTAAACAATGATCAATATCTCTTAATCAACCTTGATTATTGAACCAGCGTTGACTACATCAGATTTCATTTTAATCTAATAATTACACAAGTCGGTTGACTTATTAGACAGACTCTACCTAAATTATAATCGGACGGGAAGACTGCAGCACGCAAACAGTTCCAGTCCTATATACGCGGTATAACGCCGACGCGACACGCGTAGTCCGGACTGTAGAGGTGTCAACAATATCTACATTAAGGGTCGCCGCACTCAGGCCACCGGCCATCACCACAAAACACCACCACTGGCATGCGACATATTTCCTAGAGTTTTCATACATTTTATATGGATTCGCCGCTCACGGTTGATGCCACACAAGTAACCGCCACACAAGGATTGGGTAACCCCGGATACATCTATATCTTCGGATATATATCCATAATCGGACACATATCAACTCCTTCTGTTTCTTAGAATTCTATATATCCTATATCCCCAAGTAATTCCGACCCACTCCAAGTTCCGACCGAGACCGAACTGAATGAATGCATGTCTATCCGAACCGAATGCAGCGATGAACGACACTGACACTTGGTTGTGTTTTGACTTTAAAGGTTAAGCAAAAAAAAGCGCTGTAAAAAAATAAACCTATTAGACGGACCCAATAAACATCGGAGTTTGCTTCTGATAGAGGAGCTTTAGGGACAAAAATGATAAAATGTTGCTGATTTTTAAATATGCCTATGAAATGTTTTAATTTTATAGTCAATCTTAAGCCTGCTAAGTATGAAGGGAAATCAATTATTAGGATTTACCATTTCGCGGATATATCAATCTTGAGCTACATTGGAATTATTTAGAATGCCTAATTCCGTGGATTTATTTATAAGTCGGAATTATCTGTTTATCCTAGACCCTAACATATTCTCGCTCCCTAAAGTTACTTCACTCCCGGATATATTAAGCGGATATGGATATATTAATCGGATATATATCTTTACTTGGAGTGACATACTACATATCCAATCTTTTAACGGATATAGCCCATGCCTACGCCACACGCTTCGAAACGCGCTGCTCGTTTCTTGTGGCCCACACTGACCAATTAAGGCCGATTCAAAACGCCGTCACACGCCAAGTGGCATGTTAACCACCACCAGTATCATAATGGACCAGAGTCCACATATATTAAAAAACTGGGCAAATGCGAGTCGGACTCGCGCACTGAGGGTTCCGTGCATACAATTCCCGAATTAATAGATTTTTCAGAATTGCATTTCTTTTTGTGACGTAGTTAACTACAATTTTACTGTTTCTACAGATTTTTTCCTATACCTGTGCTATAAACCTGGCTTTGTGCCAAATTTCAGGATTCTAGGTCAACGGGAAGTACCCTATGAATTTCGATCTTTGAGGGTATCAAAATATACGTTTTTTGGCGACATAAACAGCCGTATCTTTTTTATTCGTTAACTAGGAAGTTTGATTTTTTCACAGCTTGAAGGGACCGCAGACTTGAGTATATGGTTTTAATTTCAACTCGATACCTCCACGCGTTCTCGAGATAAAGGGTCTTGACAGACAGACAGACAGACGGACGGACAACAAAGTGAACCTATAAGGGTTCCGTTTTTTTCCTTTTGAGGTACGGATCCCTAAAAATCTACCAGCCACAAGTGGCTTGTGGCCGCTTCTAGCTTCTCGTGGCGGCGTTTGTGGCTGTGGCAAATGGCACATGTTCGGCGACACCAATACAAAGACAGAACTGCAGCGACCGTAGGTATAGCTAAAAAAATTAGGTTATTTCCGATTAAAATAGTTATTATTAAATATGAACCCATTTTCAGTAAGGATAGATGCAGGAAACCCAGAAGGAAAATCTAATGAATCCACGCTGCAAATAACTAACAATTAATTAGTGTCTAAAGAATCATCCATTGTGTTGATAAACGGTAAAATATGACAATAAATATGAATTAGATACCTATACATGTCGATCTACTTGTGATAAATAAATAAATAAATGGGTTCCGTCTGATTATAAATTATCGACTAGGTACCTGTCATACTACCTATATTATAGGGGCTAAAGTTTGGTATGTTTGTACTTCTTCACGCTCGAACAGCTGAACCACAAAATAGATAGGTACAGAAGACAATCTCATGTATGTACTTCACTTTTTATACCTACGCTCGGTGGACGCACACTAATGAGCGTTTGAGCCGGAACTGTTCGACGAGTGATCCGAGACGCGACCGAGACATCGTGTCCGTGAGCGGTGTCTATGTGTGCGTTGCTCGAGCGCGCTTTGTATGTAGATTGACTTCTGTACCTATCTATTTTGTGGCTGAGCGAACTTCAATGATACTTGGCGCACGGGTAGACGATGTCCTGGAATAGCGCATAGGATACTTTTTATCAAGCAGGCGAAGCCAGTGGCAGCAGCTAGGCTAAAATAAAATGGCATCAAAAAATCTTGATTAGTCATTTATAATATGCCGTAATGACCACGCTGTATGGCAGTGCTTATCCTCTGCCCAAGGTAAAAGTCAGCCTTGATGACGTGAAGTGTCATCAAGGCATGACATAATCATCCTTATAATGTTCCCTCTGCTGGGACTCGGGCCTCCTCTCAGGGAGAGGGAATATGCCGTGATCCACCACGCGGGCAAAGTGAAGGTCACATATCTTCGAATGTTTGGTTCCAGGGTATGCCGGTTTCCTCACGATGTTTTCCTTCACCGTTTTGAGAGCAGTAGTGATGAAATAAATTACACAAAGGTGTTAAACCTTTTAAAAGTCTGCCATTCCCTCTATCTTCACCGACAGCAGATGGAGTCATTTGATAATCTTACACTTAAAAAAAAACTGCATTAAAAAGATTGCATGTAGTGGAGATGAGAATGTTGAGATGGATGTGTGGTGTGACGAGAATGGAAAAAGTGAGAAATGAGTATACTAGAGGAAGTTTGAAAGTGGCGCCAGTGACTGAAAAGTTGAAAGGTAATCGGTTGTCTTGGTATGGTCATGTGAAGAGGAGGGATGAAGCGCATACTACTAAAACAGTTCTGAGTATACATAAAGATGGATGGAGAGGGAGAGGAAGGTCGAAGAAAAGATGGATGGATTGTGTGAGAAGTGATATGAAAGAAAAGGAAGTTAGTTTGACGGGTGACAGGACAGAATGGAAGAAGAAAACGTGTTGTGCCGACCCCAAGTAATATGGGATAAGGGCAGGAAGAAGAAGACACTTAAAAAAAAAACAGTATATTTACAATGAATAATTAATGTCTCGTTCTCTAACTCCATTTCAATAAAAACCCTGATAAAACCCCTACTAACAAAGATAGTGAATTTAAAACAGAACTCTTAATAAACATAACACATTAAAATACGCGCAAATGTAATAAACAGGCAGTATACACAGAGTTCATTGTCTCCAAAGTAAATAATGTGAACGTTGCCATTGCCTGCGCAAAAAATTCTAAGGTTATTTACGCAACTGGCAACACTTTTTATCGAAGCTTGAATGTTCGCACGTATTGTAAACTTATCGATGGATTTAGACACACAATGATAGAATTTTAACAGTTAGGATGATTTATAAAGTTGATCACCACACACAATACTTATGGTATCTACCTACCAATTATTATTCAATTGTTAGGTTTTGCCGTTTTGGTGTGCGAGAGCAATGGTGGCCGAGTGGTAATGGCCCAGACTTACGAGTTGTAGGTCACGGGTTCAAACCCAGCTAGGCGTATTACTTTGTGTAATTTATTTCATCGTCACTGCTCTCACAACAGTTAGGGACAACATCGTAAGGAAACCGGCCTGTTCTAGAACCAAAATTCGAAGACGTGTGACATCTACCAACCCAAACAGGTCCGCGAGGTAGATTACGGCCCATTCCCTCTCCTAGAGAGGAGGCCTGAGTCCCGACAGTGAAAGCATTATAAGGCCGACTATGCCATAGCATATGGTTTGCAGAAAATCTTCTAATATATATAAAATCTCTTGTGGCAGTGTTTGTTAACGAACACCTCCGAAACGACTTGAACGATTGTAATGTTTTTTTTTTAATTTATTAGGTCTGAAAATGGAATGGAAGGGAAGGAACGGAAGGAACAAAGGGGGGGATGAAGTTAATGGTAATAAATATTATTCAACAAAACCCCCCCTTTTTTCTTTGATTTTATTTGTATGGTAGAACAACGTAATGAGTTGCTACAGCAGCTCAGAAAACCACTACCTATTATGAGGATCTTCATATTTCAAAAACTTTAACCTAACTCGGAAAAGCACTCATAATGACAATCGCTTTTATTTTGACAGTTCAACACATTTGATTGATCGTTTACGTTGAATCTCATGAAGTCTACAGTCCCTTTTCATTCTCTGTACTTTACCTTAGACTTTAGACATTGGCAGAATAGTCGACATCGACTCTACTTGAATAGAATCTTATGAAAATCAGAGCGCCAATTCTCTTATATACATAAAAAAGTTCAAATTCAAGTAGGTATCTGTGACAATCAATGTCAAAAACTTGGCAAAATTTATCGAAATTAGAGACATTTTTGACATAATACTCGTACAACTGAGATGCAAATCCGCAAATGTTCCTTTAAATATACGGAAATTAAGCTAGCGCTTTATTTGTACGTAGAACAAAGCAGCTAGCGTAGCTAGGCGATTCCGCGTGGCTTTTAACAAGTGTAGCTCTACAAGTCTAGTTGCCATGTAAAATGTATGGAGTGAGATCGGTACACGTGTGTGTACCACACACGTATTTACCCCTCAGGGCAAAATGGATATTGTTAAATTGACAAAATGAAAACCTTTGGTAGTTAAACGGCAGTCAATTACGCAATTAGACTGCTAAGTCCAAAACAAAACGTCATGGGTGTAAAAATGGCACATAATTTCACAGCGGTGACACAAATTAGCAGTTCCCGTCCACAATTGGTTTTCGACGGCCCGCGGTTTGACGTCAGCTGCGACAATTTACCAGCCTATCCCTTTTTCCAGCAACTAATGACGTAATAAGATGCTATCGCTGAAATAATTAGCTATTACGATACAACGGACGTTTGGACGATAGCGCTTCCGAGACGTCCCCTGGCCTCCACACATCTGGCCCGCATTCGTAGCCTTTTTTACAACGTATTTTCTTTCCTTGACCAGGGCCGCATTTTAACTTACAACAAATTGTTTCGTAATGTTTAGACCCAAAGACCTATTTGGTATGTCTTGTGTAACAAGATCAACGTCGCTAGCTAAATTAACCTTAATGTTACCTGTAAAGCAGATTTATTTAGAACAATCAATTTCAAGCCTCTTGTTTTTCTTATCTTTTATTGTGCAGGTCAAGATTATAAGAAGTTATCAGACAGATTATAAATTTATGACGAAGAG
This sequence comes from Mythimna ferrago, assembly GCA_910589285.2. Classification (NCBI taxonomy): domain Eukaryota; kingdom Metazoa; phylum Arthropoda; class Insecta; order Lepidoptera; family Noctuidae; genus Mythimna; species Mythimna ferrago. Next base: position 21,505,470 of record OU342688.1, on the reverse strand, counting down.
ATACCGTGCCTTGTCTTGTTCTAGACATTTCATCGTCAGAAGTAGTCACTAATAGTAATAGTCAATGATAATGTTTTATTGACATAGAGAGAGTGATACATCAATTGAAACCCTGGCTCCTGAGATAGGAGGCACCTGTGTTACAGGAGTCAGTGTCTTCACTCATTTGTGGAACATTAACAATTTATGCAACAAAATTAAAACCAAAATATAGTTTAACAATTACTGCAAACTTGCTCTCATGTGGATAAGTTTATGTGTACTTGTATTATATATGTGTAAATGTGATGGTTCGAAGTGTTTGGCAATGGTTAATTTTTCAAGAGTTCTGACTTCTGTTCTGAATTCTTTTATTCTTCTCGAGCTCCCTTAGTATTCGTGGCGACTCGAGAGTCGATTGCACGATCTATGTGACAAGCGTAGCAAGATAAGAAACGACCTCGTCACTAACCATGAAGTCACAAAAAACGGGCCTTGGAATCTAACACTAAAAAGACCATTATAAAAAGAAAGAAAGCTAAAGTTTTCAATACAGTTAGCAAATTGAATAAAAAATCTTGTCCTCTAAATACACCATTGTGTGTATACCTACTCTATTACTTATGTAGGACATTAGGTTATAACTCTAATGACTTAACTGTCAGTAGGTATAATGTATGGGAAATACGAGGAATAATTTCGCCACGAGTCATTAACGAGTGCTGAACTCTTTCCGCCCTTGCTCCCTACTGCGGCCCTTGACCGGCCGTTGTGTTGTAAAAAGCATTTGCAAGCAATAAATTTGTACATCCGGGAAATTATTAGCATGCGGCTAGCGTGTGCCTGCCGCGTTTTGTCGCGTTAAACCACCATTTAATGGAAACGAGTGTCACTGCAGGAAAAAATGACAGCTGTCATGCGGGCACCCCGCCATCTTTGAATCGTCGCAACAAAAAAAAAACGATTGACTCGTCAACCTCTGTCACCTAATTACACCTAAGTTATTATGAAATCGTTAAACTCAGAACAAGTTCATAAAGAAGTAAAGCAGTTAATACTAATCATTAACAACATTAGTAAATTATTTATTTTACTGCGTAGTTGTTTTTATGCACTCGTAAATCCGAGGTTTGATTGGCTCATAAGTGCAGTTTAACATAAATGTAGACGGTTATTGTACTATAACACGGTTTCTATCGAAGAATATTGCGTTTCGTACATCGATTCCACTTCGATTACCTACTCATAACTGCTAACATTTTAAAGACACACAGGTTTAACGAGTTTCCTTCGAAACTCGACATTCAAGTAAAGACAATATTGGAAAACAAATATGGCGGCTGTAAAGATGCGTTCAAACGTTGTGCGGGAACAAAGGGCACGTTCAGAATACGTGTTAAGTGTTAATAGATTTCCGGCACCTGTAAGGCAGGTGCGTCAACGATTGCGATTCGGAACGCAACTGACACGCCTACACGCGATATTGGATTTACTGTGCGTAGGATAGGACGCCTTTGATGTGTGCTTGGGGCGCGATCGAATGGCGGAGAATGTTTTTTAAAGGCATTGCTGTGTTCAATTTCAGTTGGCCTTGTGTTACCTAACATTTTTGTTGGCAGAAATAGTTATTGAGTGGGAAACTATCCTAGCTAAAGAGATTTTTGGGTCTTCTTCAAAGGAAACGATCAATTGGAACCGTGCACTAGCTTCGTAGTTTTTATAAGGGCCCGTGTGTGTCTTCGTAAAAAAATATTTCAATATTTCTTTTTATCTGCATGGATACATGGCCAGTCCATTCAGTAGCTAAATTAGTCATTCTAAGAACATGGTATTAAACTAAAATGAGTGGGAAATGTATCAGAATATGTTCTGTACAATCCTAAACTTTCCAACACCGACAAAGTCACACAAAGTCATCCAAAACGCTCGTACAGGTTTCGAGACTTGACACCCAACCAGACTTTCACTATACATATAATATTCTTATGCGATACCTAATAATTATACCAGTATTAATAAAACATCAACAAACAAATCCAAACTGAAGTAAAAAAAAAAAATAACGAGACTTTTTCAGAAAAAAAAACGTAGGCGATAGATCGCAATTATTACAGGTAGAGGTTTTCTTTTTCATAATTAAAAAGTATTTGTAATAATATGTAAATAATGCCTATCCTAATAAATCAGTTATAGTAGAGTAGATAGTTTTATGACTAACAAGTTTTGAAATCTGTTAAACATACGAACACGCGAGTATAGGTATATTTTATCTGAAAATGTTCATAATTGCAATCATTTGATTTTTTATTATGGATAGTAGTCAAACACGAGCGTGTTTGACTACTATCTCACTTCATGATAAGCGATAATGTGGTCGATGTTACAGCACACTGGTTTAGAAGAAATTCGCTGATTTAATACTGTCAATCGATTGCAAAAGATTGTCAAAAAATTACGATTTTCTTACATTGTAGGACTGAATAATGCAGAGCCATCCCGATCTGCTTAGTGTAATTTTTTTCTTCACTTCATGCTTCACTTTTTTTTAACTGACCGACGTTTTAACAATTCAAAAGGGCCTTTAAATGGTCTATTTGAAACAAATGTTTCTGATTTGTAGCATACCAAGAGTAAATTTTTCGCATAACTGCCATTTATCTTTGGATCTTTCCTGAAGCCATATTACACTCCGTTTTTGCTCTAAACCATGATCAATGTTCCAGATAATACCATTCGTCTTCTTCATAAAATGCTTCCGCTGCCATTTTCATCACCTTTAGAAATAAACACATAAAGCTTGGTCTAACTTGTGTCCATATTCTGTCCTAAGCTTGTTTCAACTACATGCTTGCATGCAAATCTGGATATGATCGAGAACTAGATCGGCATTGCTTCTGATATTTCCACGAATATTTGCCGTGGAACTGGGATCGGTATGTCATTCGGTATCAGTAGTTTCTAGGGGGTTCGTGTTGGTATTTCTCAGGGAGCTTGTAAGTAAAGTAAGGCTAAACTTAAGGTAATTTAAAGCTAGATTTCTTTGATTTGGGAAAGTAGTCTATATTTCTTGATAGCTACAATCTTCGTCTTTAAGTCTAGGGGAATGGATTATTTCTGAGTAAGCGTGTTCCATCGTCTACTCCATATCTGTACGTAAAATGAATGTATTCCCAAAACGTTTTGTGCGTACGTTTATGGTTGATCTCTACTGTGTTCCGATTATGGAACGGGCTTAGTAAAATTAGGCTATGCAATATAATGTTTGCAACGTAATCATAGATCCTCGATCTTCACGTTTTACGAACCCAAGGATCGATTTTTTTTTCCAGCACGCAGATAGGTACTCTATTGTTCAATTTCTTTCATTCACAAAATTCGTTAAGTGAAATTCTACAAACCTTGAAAGTAACGTATTTCGCCAACTGATCCGACATTGATTACATATTGCAGCAGCGACGTCGCAACAAGTTCCGGCAATTTTATCCTTACGCTTGCCAACCTATTTCGTTCTTAACGCTCGAACTTATGACTAGGGAATAAGGGGCAAAATTGCGTGGGAGGTTAGTTTGTCGCTTGCTGATTGTAGTTTTGTAGGGTAGTACCCTTCCCAAGGGTCGGTCCCCGATGTCGCAGATGTTTTAGCGTTTACAAACACTTGTTACTTACAACACAACGTCCTCCAATGCCCAACATTGATGGCAACGTGTTGTATTGTACAAACGTTTTGGAACAAATGTTGAAATTTAGAAATTAATTTCTATATTCTCTAGCGGTTATACCAGCTCTTAGTAGAATACCAAATCGAATTGGAAATAATAGATACTATGGATAGTCTTTTGTAAAATTTATAATAAGGTTTGTGTCAATGGCGTGTTTAATCTCAATCCTCCCGACTGAAATTCAATCACAGTGACCAAACTCAAGGGAGTTAAGTCAGTTACGCAGGAAATATCATACATGCAGGAATATGTGTGCAAGCACGGGTGCACTTTCTGTTCCCTCACTCTGACTATGAGTCCGATAGGTCCATACTCTATTCTTTTACTCTCATAGTCGATAAGTCGGAGAGAGGTCAGGCACAGGAAAGGCTTTACGCGTTTTCCAAGGCACGAGAGTATTAACAAGACACCACCAATTTCCAAACTATGAATCGCTACCGAAAAATTCTTAATCGAGAAACTCAATAACCGTTTTTGACCCATCAAGGGGCCTGTCCTGAATCCCAGGCTTGGCATTCGCCTTGCAACCACGAGATAAAGGAAGCAGGTTTTTGCTAAAGTATAATTACTTTCCATCTACCTCTTTCCTTAAAACTTACACGAGACTTAAACTCTTATTTGTTTACTGCTTCTTCATATTTGTATTGAATAGAATTCGGGACTGTACTAGGAAGACTACGAAGATCAAATTGAGTCAGACAAAAGTCTTGAAAAGACTGCATCTGTCTTATTTTAAGTGAATTTTGATTATGTTGTCTGTTCAGTCATTATCCCGGTCAAATTTCTTCTAATAGTCTAGACATTTTTCTACACATCTGTTGCCAGTTGTTGAGAAAGGATGAAACTATACACTTTAAATAGCTCCACCCCTTTAACCATTCAGTTTAGGTCGTAAAATGAAGCTCCAGGTAGCACTACTGGACAATATCAAACATATAGCAGCAACAATAAACGCTACAGAGCTAAAGACGAGGTCAGGTACTCTGACGCAACAGACGCATACCATTCCTAGAACTGGACTCACCCCAAAAATGCCACAAAAGCATCATTGACATTCATTCCTCTTTCAAATTTTTTACCATCCCTTAGGATAATAAACTGGATATTTAAGAGAGTAGTCACAAAACATTATTATCTTGTGACTACTTAGAAATTGACACCGCCATTTTATAAAAAGAGATGCAGCTATACAGAACATATAGCGCCATCTCTTTCCCGTACTGTCAAATGGCCTTAGGACACTTCAGTAGCATTTGGTTTTATGAAGTATTGTAAAAAACAAGGTTTATTACTGACCATTATTTGAGTTAGAGCCTTCGTTATATGGATTTTATCGAAAAGATAAAAGTGGATTGAGAGGAATCAGGTATTTATTAGCATCTTGAATGTGAGATGGGGATATGACTTTGATTGCCAATGTTATTTTTACACGCACGTAATTTTTGATATCAATTGGAGCAATATACTTGTATCCCGACTGTCAGGAAGCTCTGTGGTGTGTTTAATTAAAGCTTGTCTTCAATCTTTGTCCTCTGAGGGGTAACAGCGTAACACGCGATAGCTGAGTTGTCTCAATTCAACCTCATTCATTGTTTTATTGACTTGGTTGAGCTAGCAAATTTTTCAAACATATGAAGTAATGGATCAGGAATTTCTTTCAATTTGGGATTTGATTAATTTATAATTTGTTTACACACATATACCTTCACAGAAGAAGATACATTATAAAAATTTGTACAAAAGTAGATACTGCTTATATCAAAAATATTTTTCTTCCAGCACCAACACCTGCTTGGGAGTTATGCTCTTATGGGTTTCAATTTTTTGATTTAAGAATTACCCTATTGCTATTAAAAATGGTATGGTACTTTTTCAAATATCATCCATAGAATTGATCACACTGCATCTTGATTTTTCTTAGATGTCCTGCCGTTTACATCACCAAAAGACGAAACAGGACTTCACTTACCTATATTGCTTATGTCAAATTCAGAATGTCTAGTGCAAGTTTCGTGTTTCGCTTCCTCGTTTATACCACGTACATCGAGGGACTGGAACAATTTGGCTGCTGCGGTCGATTATAATAAGTGTCTTCAAGGAAAGAGTGAATAGGCTCTTAATAAACTAGTGCGCTTCACCATCAACGATTGCAACACTGCATACAATCAGGTGGGATCGCAGTCAAGCACTAGTTTATATCAATTTAAAAAAAAAGTTTGTTTATGACATTTTACGCTCCAATTGGCCCGTTCCAAGCTCAGCCAAACGCGATAAACGTTTCGATCGCGTTAACGAAATTCACACTAAAGCCTGAGTCACTCCTGCAATATGTCAAACATTAGCTCAACGTTCGTTTTAAGTAGAGTCAGGAGCTAATGAAAAATTATCTTTTATCAACACGTTCGACCTTGTCATTGTCACCACACGTTGTAATTGAATGCATTATCAGCGTGTCAATTGACATACATGCTTGTCGGTAATTTGACTAGATACGCGATATTTGTAGTGGACTGATAGGCAATGAAATGAAGATATCCGTAGCACAACCAAGGTTACAGACATAGCCCAAAGAATCGCCAGGGTACATTGCTTGCTGAAGAGATAGTCAGAAGGTTCTGGAGGCCTTTCACAAGGTAGACCGATAACCTAGTGAGGGCCGTGGGAATCGGATGGATGCGAGACGCACAAGACCGGTCATTATAGCGACAAATGGGGGAGGCCTATGTCCAACAGTGGACGTCTTTCGGTTGAAATGATGATAGGAGGCAGGCTGGGTTTAAGAATGATGTTTAGAAAGTATTGCAAGACGGACCGCGACCGTATTGCCTTCCAGATGCCCTGGACTGCTTTCCGTAAAAACGTCTCAATCTTACCCGAATTAAACATCACGATTTGACTATCAACTACCTATATACACAGATTTGTACTAGAGTTTTTGGACCAAATAGCCAGAGGAAATGATCACTACCTCGTACAGCTCATCGTAACTGGCATGGTTGATGGTAAACGACCAAGGGTTCATAAGTGCCCTTTGATTGCATGAGATTCTGGAACGAATTTGGTACGCTTGGATGAGGCGAGATGCCCTATGATACACTAGTAGGATGATCAAAATCAACAAATTTTCCTATAAACACACGTACTTTTGTCGGTCAACCATCAAACCATGGTTGTGTAACGATGAGTCCACAGGCTGAAGATCATCATCTTCATCAGCCTTTTTAATGTTCCCACTGCTGGGACGCAGGCCTCCTCTCTAGAAGCGGGTATGAACCGTAATCCACCACGCGGGTCCAGTGCGGGTTGGTGAATGTCACATGTCTACGAATTTTTGGTTCTAGGACGTTTTCCTCACTATGTTTTCTGCACCGTTTTGAGAGCAGTGGTATGAAATAAATTACACAAAGTAATGCGCCTCGCTGGGTTTGAAACCGCGACTTACAACTCCTAAGTTGGGATCATTACCACTCGGCCACCACTGGTCTGCTGCTGCTATAGTACAAGTAGGCACAACGGATCTTGAGCGGTTGCGCAGAAGTCAAATATTCGGGTTCTTTAGTGATGCGAAGTAAGACGCGGGGGCAGGGAGTGTCAGTGGTTGGCTCGCCGCGCCGTCGCGTCATAGACGTCACTCCTCATTCGTTCCCTGAGTTGCTGCATGTATCTAACAACGAAGACGATTGGCTCGCCAATGTATGGAATGCGCAAAGCGATCCCCACTCTGACGCCGAGCGCTCAAGATCCGTTGTGCCTACTGTAGTTGTGATAAATATTGATTTATAAATATAATATCTAGAAGCCTCTGCAAAAGAGTGAAAGAGGACCACAGATCACGCTCTGACATTACAGGTTTTATTATGTAAAACAAAGACCGATTGGGGAAAGCCCACTCAAATAACATAAATCGAAGTAGGTTTTATTTATTTATAAACTTAATAAACTAATGTAATTTATCTATAGCTGGGTATTTTCCATTAACCTTATATATCATAACATTTAGGTAGAGCTTAGTTTGAAATTCAGTCGCTATCTCGCACTGAAGGAGAGTCTGTATAAAAAGACAAACGACATAAGTAATTATTACGGCAAAATTAAGTCTGATGTAGTCAACACGGGTTCAATAATCAAGGTTGATTAAGAGATCTTGATCAAAGTTTACTAATAGAAAAACCTTATAAAAAGTATCGAATATAATTATTTTTTAAATGATTAAATATTATAAAAAAATTCCAACTCGTTTGACTTTTTAGACAGACTATAGGTATAGATATTCTCAGCTACAGGATTGTTCGTAAGGGTATTTAAAAAAACCAATAAAAAAAAAAAAAATATTTTTTTTTTTGGGTAAAAATGTCCCATGAGTTACCGTAGCCCTGGAACGAAAAGGGCTATTGAAAGAACACAGGTGGGGTTTAGTCTGCAAAAATCTGGCTCGTTCCTCTCAGAGCGGATGCAGTTATTTGATGTTTTTCACCTCAAAAAAAATGATCTGGACATTTTTATTTCACGAAGGTTTAGATGAGGTGCTGATGAATCGGACACAGTATATTCGGACACCACCATATATATTGAATAGTACAGTCAGATAGAAAGTGTTTTAAATGTGCCAGATACGCGGTCGGATATTCGGAACACAATACACAAAACGAGAATATGTTTCCCAAAAAGCTGCTATTAAGTGGGATTGGGCTGGACATGTCTGCCGCATGTCGGATGAGCTGTGGGCTAAGAGAGCCATTTATTGGGTCCCATTAAACGTTAGGCGACATCGCGTAAGACCAAGACGAAGGTGGAGACATGAACTGAACAACAACAACTAAAGGAGGGACTGGTCCACAATGGCTGAGGACAAAAGTGTGTGGAAAAGGAGAGGGAGGCTTTCGCCCAGCAGTGGAACATAATGGGCTAACTAATCAAGTAACTAATCCGGATACTGTGTCCGAACATACCGAATCGTCCGTCAACCGTTTGATATTAGCAAGTATAGATATTCACGTGTACACTGTTTTCTCAACTTGTGTTCCCGCGCGCCTCAAGGAGTTGTCAGCAACAGCAGGGACCCAGCCGGGTCGAAGCCTACTGGGGCCAGGGTTATCCGAAAGGGCGCTCGAGCCCCGGTATGAAGGCTAGAAGGAACGGGGTGGGTCTTTTAGTCAGTAAGAGTCTGACACTATCTCCCGCTCCGCCCAAGGGCGGGGGATGTCAATGCATGATTTTTTCCCACCATAAAAAAAAAAAAAAACTTGTAGAGATAAAACAGCTGAACCTATATGATATCATAATACTACATTGGAACATGCTAATCAGTTATCAAAAACTACGATTAATGATACCATCAATAAACAAAAGAGACTCCTACCACGATGTCTTTACTTCGACATAATTCCGATGTCAGAAAGAGATAGTGGTATCCGGTTTGTATAACTCCATCTCTTTCTTAAACCAATATTGCGATTAACTATTTTAAGACTTCATGGTAAGGGGGCTTGATATAAATAGAATAACAGATTATAAATAGCATATTATCGATGACGTTACTTTGTGCATATTTTTTGGCTGAGTCATAAAGTAGAATGTAGCGACAGTTTTTTTTTTTAAATAAATTAATCAGATTTTTGTATGAGCATTTTCATAATCAACCTTATAATATTCCCACTGCCGGGACTGAAACTCAGGCCTCCTCTCTAGGAGGTTTTTGTATATTGGTACTTAACTTATCTCTGTTAATTCGATTTCCTGCTAATCTAAGAGGTTCCTATTACCTTTAAATACCAAATTTTTTTAGGGTGTTTTATCTACAAATAAGTTTTTCCACTCTGGCTGGAGCGAGAGGTTGTGTCAAACTTTTACAGACTAAAACCCACTCGTGCTCCTATATCTGCACTAGTCTGTGCCAGCGGCTTCGCCCGCGTGAAATTAGGGTTCTCCAATTCTCCATACAAACTTTGGACCCACGTTTCATCCCCTTATGAAGTAAATCTTGAAAAATCCTGTTAGTGCTTCCCAGTCACTGACTTAAAATGAAGCCATATGTATAATTTAACGCTCCTAGTCCCGGTAGTTTCGGCTGTGTTGATGTCATCATCATCATCATCATTTCAGCCAATAGACGTCCACTGTTGGACACAGGCCTCCCCCAAGTGTCGCCACAATGCACGATCCTGTGCGTCTCGCATCCATCGGATTCCCGCAACCTTCACCAGGTCATCGGTCCACCTTGTAGGAGGCCTTTCGACGCTGCATCTTCCAGTACGCGGTCGCCAATCCAGAACCTGATGGTTATGGTGTTAATGTGTCCGTCAAAATTTAAAATTCAAAAGTTTTTATTTCACATAGGCCTACATGGACACTTATAAAACATCAGAAACTAGTGCACGGTTCCAAATTGGTCGTTTCCTATGAAGAAGAGTTAGTCAGTTTCTCTTTTATAATAGTGTGCTCTAGAGTTACACAATTTAATTCCGCCAAGTCCGTTCCATCATCGGACCACAAGACGTACGGCGTTGCGCCACCGGTACATGGTGGACATCCCACCTATACGTACAAAGCGTTTTGGGAGTACATTCATTATGCGTACAGCTAAGGAATGGAATTCCCTGCCGGAGTCTGTGTTTCTTGATAGCTATAACCTAGGGGTCTTTAAGTCAAGAGTGAATAGATTGCTTCTAGGCAAGCGTGCTCCATCGTCGGCCACATCATCGCTTACCATCAGGTGAGATTGTGGTCAAACGCGAGCCTATCAATTATAAAAAAAAAAAAAAAATAGATTTATGTATGTCAAAATGAAATATAACACCATTATTATTATAACCTGAGAAACTCAAGTTGATTAGATAATGTATGAAAACAAATGGCAACATTTTATGTCAATAGGGCTGAATAATATTGCGATAAATTCTAATTTCGTGATGGCAACATAAATAATGAGTAGGATTGCCAGTTTGTGCCACACATACTAATTAATTTATGATAGTTCACCTGGATCTGCGCACGAGTGTGTGTCAGCCATGTTGAAATGGAAATAGAAGTTGCAGCTGATTTAGGCGCAGTGTCCGAATTGACACAAAGTGTGTTTTTCAATATTTTATAATATATAATGTCAGTTTTTTTTACCCAACGTCACATAGGTAGTCCGAAATTAAACAAACCTTATGCTATGAATACTAGGCAATTGATAAACATACTTTTATATTATGTATTTCTAAATACATACATATTATTATAGAGATAAATTATACCCAGACACAGAACAAATGATCGTGCGTATCACACCAACATTTGTCACGGGTGGGAATCAAACCCACGACCTCTGGAATAGCAGTCAAGTCAGGGCCACTAACCACTAGACCAACAGGTCAGTCATTATAATTATGCACATTTCTTTACTATTGTGCTAGGTCGGTAGGTATTTAACTTATTGTTTGTGACATCTCAAATAATATTAGCATAGCACAGTACTGTAGTGTCTAATCAATGATATTATTATATATATTAAATAATTGTGTCCAACTAAACTTTCGATTTTGGCCTAGTTTTGACATAAAAACGGGTTTTGACTTAGTTCAGCATATAAACGGGTTATGGCTTTGTTTCGGCATATAAACGGGTTTCGGCAAAATTTTCTTTTTGACTACCATCCAGACGAAACTATGGTCGAGACAGGAACTGAATTCGAGAGATTTTTTAAAAGGTAAAAGGTAATTATTTGTATATACTTTAACTATCAGATACCTACTGAAAGATACATACAAAGATATGATATGATACTGAATGATTTGTTATACTATATGGAATACTAGCATTTGTCCGCGACTTCGTCCGAGAACATAAAATGTAGCCTATGTTACTCAGGAATAAAGCGCTTTCTATTGGTGACTAAATTTTAGCAATCGGACCAGTACTTCCAGAGATTACCTCCTAAAAACAAAAAAACAAACTTTACCTCTTTTTTTGTATTACAGTGTAGATGACCTGTACCTCTACCATGAGTTTACAGCAATAGTATTTGTCGATACTCGATACCGACTACGTAAATATTTTGTATGGCAAATTTTACAGCGCCTCTAGCGGTCACTTACGGAACCAAAATTTGCCATACAAAATATTTACGTAGTCGGTATCGAGTATCGACACATACTATTGCTTTAAACTCTTAATAGAGATACTGATGATGGTTGAATTCGATGGATGCGAGATCCACAGGACCGGTCGTTGTGGTTACACTTGGGCCTATGTCTAATAGTGGATGATGATATGGTGTTTACGACCGCTAGAGTTCCAATAAAATATGAAACCAAAAGTAGTAACATTTGGTTCCGTTTTCGGCCGAAACTGAAACAGAAGCCGAAAACCGCTTACGGTTTCGGCATTGAAAACCATTTTTCGGCCGACGAATAGACTATGCCAGTGTGAGAGCCATAGAAAGTAGCGCACCTTTAGATTTTTATGATAAGTATCCATTTACGTGTGTAGGTAGATAACAGACTAACAACTTGCGTTATTTAGCTGTTTAATGTTGTATTTTCACGGAAGGAAAATGGAACAGATAGAGTATTAGGTTTTGTGGTTAATTAGTACACAAATATAGAGTAAGCATAGGCATAACTGAGGTAGTTATGGTTGGTATTTTGTTTTTAGTTGGGATTTTATCAAGTACCTACCAAGGTACTAAAGGTTTGGGTGAAGCGAGAAGTCAGACTTTCACTGACTAAAACCCACCTGTATTCCTTCAGCTACCTACTCTCCGGACTGGCCTGTTGGTCTAGTAGTTAGTGACCCTGACTGCTATACCGGAGGTCGTGGGTTCGATTCCCACCCAGGACAAATGTTTGTGTGATAAGCATGATCATTTGTTCTGTGTCTGGGTGTAATTTATCTATATATGTATTTATTTAGAAATATATAAGTATGTTTATCAGTTGTCTAGTACTCATAACACAAGCTCTGCTTAGCTTGGGACTAGACGGCGTTGTGTGATAGTTGTGGAATATTATTTATATTATTATTACTCTTTGCGTTCTAGGGTCACGATAATTGTATTGAATTATCCCATAACCCTAAAGTCTTTTTTACATAGCATGGTTAGGATGACATCAGGACGAAAAGATGCATCTTTAAAGATGAGAGAAAAGGTTAAGTAGCTACATTGTATGAATCTGACAGCTGTCACCCGCACCGTCTGACATTCATATATTGTTCAGAAAACTGACATCTACCTAACAAGGACTTGCAAGAGTTGCTACGTCAGAATAATCGACATAAATTCTGTTTGCCATTAAAAATAAATAGAATAGAACATACATTTAATTGCCAAGCTAAAAATAACTCGACAACTATTTCCTCAGACGCTAATAATAATTATAAAACAAAGGACAAAGATTCTCAACATATTTGACGGTGAAGGTCACAAAAATGTAACATTGACTTGACGGTTGACACGCCCGCGGCACACGAACACGCTGTACACAGACACTCGCACACAGCGAGGCGCGTGACGAAACGGAATGACGTCACACGCGGCACGCGAACGTCGCGAACACACCCACACTTGCGCAGAACGCCGTGACGTGTCCACGCACATTATGAAACACGCCGCTGTACATCACTATACAGACGCACACTCGCGTCGAGGTAAACAAAGTGACGTAAAGACGTGACTCACACAGACATACCGCGCACACAAGTCGCGCTTGTGATTAATGTAAACAAACCGGTTCCGTTCATAGCACACATAGATTCCCGCACAAAAGTGGGCCATCTGGATACTATACTAGCTGTATCTATAGCTACCTACACGTATTACATATTTATTGATAAACAAACACAAATAGAACGTTTAGAAGATTATTAAAATACCGTTCTATTTCTGCTGATTTATTTGCGTTATTCAGTAAATGAACTCGTTTTTTAAATTCTTTAGTTAATGTTGTAGGACTGAATAATACTTTTCCTCTGTAATTCAGAATTAAACCAAGCTTAACTTAATGCCATTTAAAAAAAGTCGAAAGCTTCCAATTTCCACAACAAAGAACAATAAAAACCAACGGAATACAGATAGCGTTATAAAAAAATTAAAATAAAAATCACAATACAGTCGCGCAGAAAAGTTATAACCGGCTGAATGTGAAACAAGTACAGTCGTAAATAAAAACGAATAGCGCGCGGGCCGACGCGTACTGTTATTACTCGAAAATTTATGGCATTTACCCAAAAATTACCAGTTCCAGCCACTTTATGACGCACTGAATTCCGGCAATAACCGTCCTTTTCTATATAATATTCCAAGTTACTACGTAGTTATTAACTAAAACATATTTTTTTCTTAATACCAAAGTTTTTACATCAATTTCTTCAAGCCATAATCATAATCCAGATATAAAAATAAAGAAACATTAGGTTTTTTTCTTTTTTCATCTTGTTTGTGAAGTCTTGAGATATAACTATAAACATACCGAAATATGAAGTCGTTATGCCGAATATAAAATCGTGAAAGCCGTCGTTATTTGTAATTCTAAACCTAACAACTTTCTAAAACATCAGACATCCTCGGAATGAGTTCGAACATTAATAAATTTGTTAAATGTATGCGTTCACACTGTTTAGCTAAACCAATGGCTGATAAAAATCACATTTGAATATAGAAACAATGTTTTATGAAATGCAGCTCGCTTTTAAAATCTAAATTAACAGATCCTTTTATATATGTATTTTTAAACAGACTTAAAAACTAAATTAAGTCATTTGCAGCTTGTTTTAATCATTAGTTAAACGCCATTAACCTTCAATATCGATTAAAATTACCGTCACATGCACAACGATAATGATTAATGAATACCATCATTGTTTGTAAATAAGTTATTTAAATTAGAAGGTATAAAATTATGAATATAAAAATATTATAAAATGGTCTTGTCAAGGATATTATTTTAATGGAATAAGCGACATGAAAACTAAAGAATAGAAATTATTATAATATTTTTAAACATGAAAATGAACTATTTACTGCCTTATTTATATCAAACAATGCCACGCATCAAGTGTGAAGTCGATGTAAACGTAAGATTTTTGCAAAACAAGAAAATGGAAGTAACAGCATTATTACGTCAATCATAGATGACTTATTTCAGGTAGAACAAGAATTTTACATGATAAAGTATCAGACTGTTACTGTATTACTTCAGTTGCTCTTTGCGTTCTAGGGGCACGTTGACTCTGATAGATCACGGTGATGCTTTATGCCTGGCAAAGTCTCATGATAAAAAACCCAATACAAATCTACACTTATAATACTATAAAGAGGTAAAGTTTTTTTTTCTTTTGTAGGAGATAATCTCTGGAAGTACTAGTTCGATTGCTAAAAATGTTTTACTGATAGAAAGCAGTTTTATTCCTGAATGGCACAGAGTATATTTTATGTACACGGGCGAAGCCGCGGGAACAAACTAGCATCTAATACATCAATTCTACCCTAAAACCCTAGCACTGCTATTATTGAATCCAACCTTAATCACAAACAACAAATTAATAACTAATTCCGTTGACTCGATTGTTCTGTGTAACACCTCCGTAGTCGAGTGTACAGCTGTAATTTGACCTGGATAAATATATCTAGGTCAATAGCGGGGTCAAGGCGCCGCCATTGTTAGCTCGGCAATCAGCTGTAATTACACGTAATTGTGTTACAACCAGGCTTGCTGATCCGCTGATGATAACAGAATTTCAGATGCTCTTCAGTAAAGTCATCATCCCAAGCGTCGCCACAACGAGCGATCATGTGCGTCCCGCATCCATCAGATTCCCGCTACCTTCACCAGGTCGTCAGTCCACCTTGTAGGAGGCCTTCCAACGCTGCGTTTTCCGGTACGCGGTCGCCACTCCAGAACCTTTCGGCCCCAACGGCCATCTGTTCTGCGAGCAATGTGCCCTGCCCATTGCCACTTAAGTTTGGCGATTCTTTGTGCTATGTCGGCAACCTTGGTTCTCCTGCGGATATCTTTATTTCTGATTCGATCACGCAAGGAAACTCCGAGCATAGCCCTTTCCATTGCTCTTTGGGTGACTTTAAGCCTTTTGATGAGGCCCATTGTGAGCAACCACGTTTCGGATCCATATGTCATCATCGCCCTTAAGAGGAACAAATGGAACTATGTAATGCGTTGGTTGCCTGTCAACTGTCATTAATATATCTTCACTTGGAAGACTTCCGGTACTCCAATATACTTGTCTACTATAAAATAGTCTAGCAATTTTTCTGAAAGCTTTACAAGGCTTCAGAAACCAGGACCACTCTACCACCAGCTATCTGGACTTGGAAAAGGAACATCTCCTAGTAGTTTTACCGTATTCTGAACTATTCCTTTTTAATCAAGCCCTCAATCCAGCAAGCCTATGGAAGTTCCTTGAGTTCCTTGCACGTTATTCTTCTTAAAATCTTCGCTTTGCAACGCGTGAATAGCTTGATCTATTGTTTTGACTGACCGACCTCGATCATTCAAAAGTGCTTGTAAATGGTTTCATTGAAATAAAATGCGTCGAGTTGAATGACAGCCTCCTGAAATGTCAGTCCAAGTTTCTGTTATGTCATTGATTGGACTGGTTAGCAATACAATGACTGTGACGACCACGTCCCACATGTCCACAACCTCGAGTGTTAAGCTCAAACAAAATATTCTGGTGCTTGTATGAATATTAAATTCGGTTTCAAAATCGTTATGATGATGCTAATAAAGCTAGACTGATTCTTAAATAAAAGAACTGGTAGTAGAAACGAAAGTAAATTTAAAAAAGAACTTAGCAGTATTCTGGTTTGCTCCACGGTTTAAACATGAACAGTAGCTGAATGTAAAACCTCATCAGCATAAGTACTGAATACACTTTTGACGCAAGCTTCAACAAAAATGTAAACCATGGCTGAGAACAACTTTAATAGTTCCACTTCCACATCAAATATAGAATCTGTAGGTGTATATATTATTTATATTCAAGCCAAAGGGCATATAAATAAACATGAATATTTCTATGCAGATTCCGTTTTTTATGTAGATAACTCCATAGATATATCAGAAGCCTACACGAATTTAGACAGAAAAGAAAACTTCACACATAAATAAAATAGTGGTTTGTTAGTTATTTCCGTTCCTATGGTTTTTTTACAGATACTCCAAAGAAATAAATTTATAACAATTTGAGAACTTGATAATTCAGGTAATATAATTTAGGTTCCGCTCAATTTTAGCTTCGAATGTAGGTGGTTACCTAGTTAAGGAAGGCACTTAAAACATAAAGTAAGAAATGAAATATACATAAAGTAGTATGACCAGTACGATGGTTTAGCTACAGGGCTGCTCAACAAGTAACAGCAGGCCAGTCAGTCGGGTTTGCGTTGAGGCCAACAAGGCTCTATTGATTTCCTGATGGTTAGGATCGAGATGTATTCAGCTTTGTTCTGATGTTACGGTACAGATGGCGCTACTATATAATTATCTATACTTCTAAACTGAAGTGTCTGTATCAAAATAACAATTTTTTTTACTAAAATCATAATCGACATGTATACCAAAAAAGCAATATTCAAATTGTCCGTCTGCCAGTTATTTAAGACATAATTTTAGCCGTAGGTAGTACGCGGATAGAGTTCCAAACAAAATGCGCTGTATACTTTTCAAACATGTTTATTAACCTGTGTCAGATTACCATTGCGGTCATTTCTGCCTGACCACTTAAAAAAAATATCGCTTGAATCCTGCGACGTGGCGCTAAACCAAACCCTATGAAGTTTTTGTTCCGAGTGTAAGCAAAAATTAACTTAGCGGTGTTCAGGCGGAAATATCTTCGATGGTACCCTTGTTCCTATTGGGATACGCAAAAACAGTATGCACACTTTTCAGTCTGGATGGCAATAGACTACGTAAAATTACTTAATTAAAGACTATGGCAGTTTTGGTATTATATTTTCTTTTACATGAAATATACTACTTTAAACAATTTTCCCTATTCCTCTTTTGTTGGCAAAAAAAAAAAATTTGAAAACAAATTGTCAGCGACTGTACATGTCAAAATTTTTACAAAAAAAAATTACCAAACTTTTTCTTCTAATTCTTGCATATTTTGTACACCCTGCGGCTTTAAGCACTCTGATTGCATGCCACTTCCTCCATTAAAGCTGCCGCAAGAGATGCTGCCTCTAATAAGGAACGTGACTGTACGCGTGGCCGCCGCATCACCACCGACCACGTTCCGAATTTGAATGTAATTTGCAAATACCCTCATGTTAGATGAAAATTTTTACATACATATACAACTAAAAATGTGTTGATGTTTAATTTTTTTTTTATGTATGTAAATTATGCTGTGCTTTTAGATGATATGGCTCCTCTTGTGCTAAGGAAATTGCCAAGAAAAAGAATTCACGCCCAGCTGTAAGCGAAACCGGGCAATGGATGTTGTTTAATCGTCTATGGTTCGTATTTCGTTTTTTAAGTTCTAGCGAGTGACGCGCCCTAACTTCGCATTGATGTCAGTTTTTTTTTAAATTCTCAGCTTTTCACTACACCATACTTTTTAATTTAGTTTCATTCTTAATTAAAACTATATTTAATTTTTTTTTTTTCTAATTCTAAGCATATAACCTAAAGCACAGGTTCACCCTAGTTCAGGCAAATCAGCAACCGTGCTCCTAACAAAATAATTAAAATATTTTATTGAAGACGCACATTTTGTAAATTAAATGATTATGAATTATTTAAACCATCTTATATTTTAATTGAAATTGTAATTTGACAACCGGAGTGCAATTATATTATGTTTATATTATACATCTAAACCTTCCTATGAATCACTCTTTATTTTGTTAATAACCGCATACAAATTCGTTCAGTAATTTTTAAATTTATCGCTAACAGGCAGGCAGACGGGACTTTATTTTAAAACACAGTTATGGAAAGAAAGTAGGTACGCTGTGAAAAAGTCTGCTACTTCTTTCTTTTATCGGGCCTTTGCTCTGTAGCCTTGCCCTGGGCCAATTATATTATTAGTACCTACAGGGGCCTTACCGTGTCGTATTAAAATGCCAGGCAAGCGAACGAGAAAGAAGGATGCAGCTATACAACTTCTATAGATCCATCCCATTCAGTTTAAGTCGTTTCAGGCAAATATTAAAACGCATTTAAAACATGGCCGGCCTATTTAGTCTTCTGCTCCCGCTGTGTTCTACCATTTACTGCTTATTACCAAAGCCACTTCGCGTTTCACTCAAGAAACCTGAATATGTATGACAATACACATAGGTAATTAACATACACACCGAGGACTTAAGTGAAGTTAGTTATATCGATATCTACCTATAGGTAGTATGTCCGACCGAAACTAGTTTTTCAACCGAATTTCGGCCACAGTCTCAGTTTCGGCCGAAACCGAAACTTCCATAAAAGAATCATCTTTTGAGGGGAAAAATAAAGAAAACGTTAATATTATAATCAGTCAGTCCTTATTTTTTTTTTAATGCATTTTAAATTTAGGTAGGTATTCGTTGACTATCATAAATTTTACTGCACTCGATTTTAATTTAGGGGTCGGTAAAACGAACTGCAAACACAAGCCAGTCACAACATTATTAGGCACGTGGACTCGGCAAAATGTCTTCGTTGCTTACTCGCTTGGAAGGAATTTAACGAGCTGAACATGACCAATCACAGCTCGAGAACTCTCGAGTGCTGTTTCGGTTTAGGTCGTAGTTTCGGCAAGTTTGCCACCGAAACCGAAACTCATTTTTTTGCCGAAACTCGACTGAAACCGAAACCTTACATTCGGTCAAACATTAATAGGTAGGTGCCATTTTTAAACCGTAAGCCCCCCTCGCCCTCGACGACTTTTCGTAGCGATACTGTCGCGCGCTTACGAAACGCGCGACAGCATCGCTACGAACGCGCGTTAGTCGCATTTGCAAGCGCTATAGAAAAGATGTCAACGCGCTACTAACGCGCTACAGCATCGCAACTGTATCGGTGCGAACACGCTACAGCATCGCTACAAAAAGTCGCCCTGGGCGAGGGACCTTATGATGCAACTGATATGGGGCCATACAAGTAGGTATTAGATACAGAAGAAAAATTTAAAGCAACTAAAAATTTACCTGAACTAAGGTGTACTTGTGCTTCACTCTAGAAAAGAATCAGTAACAAAAATCTACACTAATATAATAAACAGGTAAAGTTTTAAATATTTTATGTGCGCAGGCGAAGCCGCGGGCATAATAATTTCGGCTGCGCGTTGATTTGGTTAGTCAGTCAGTTTTCCCTTCTAAATATACATATAGAAATTTAACATTAAATAAGACTATAATGAAGAATGATCTAAATTTTAAATAAATGGTGTGTTTTATTTATGTCACTAGAAAATCCACAGCCAGACTCCAAATGATTGCAATAAATCTTTATCTAATTAAAATTTATTGATATATTATGAAAAAATCGTTTTGTGGACTCGGCTATGTTGGAAAATTATGAATTTGGATGTGGAATGAGGTTAAGCACTTTATTGGAATTATTATTATTTATTTTGTGGAATTCATTAATTTCCAACATAGCCGAGTCTTATTTAGAAAAAAAAGTTAAACATTTCTCGCGATATTTTACAATGTTACTGCGTTTACAATTTTCTGCGGTGACATTTATATAAGTAGGTACAGCAAGTAGGCTTTCTGGCTCTACATAAAATATGCTTAAAAGAAATTGGATAAAAGTCTTTTTACAGCTAAAGTCATTTCATTTTGTAGATCATATCGAATTAAATTTAATACAGAAAAGATTCAAAGAATGTAAAAAACTGTATAAAAAGACATATTTTGGGAGGATGCATTAGAATGGCATACATTATTCGGTCTACTATTAGTTTTTATATGAAATTTTCAAATTTTTGGCACGTCAACTGTGACGAATTTACAATGCATGGTGCGCTGTTTTAATACGAAGTGCATTACGAAAACAGAAAATGAAATAAGCCATAAGTTGATGTAGTAGATAAGTTTTTTTATTATTATTATGGATAGTTTCACGTTTGACCACTATCTCACCTGATGGTAAGCGATATTGTGGTCGACGATGGAACACGCTAGCCTAGAAGTAACCTATTCACTCTTGACTTAAAAACCCTAACCCCTAAACGTTGGTCTTGTCAGAATAATCCTGAATGATGCGATACAACACGATGCTAGCGATAAATTACAGCGCAATAAAAACAGCCAGCTAACACAGCTGTGCTAACATTTTTTCAAGTTTTTCACCCAACAAAAACCTCTTCCTAGAGTAACTCCTATCTTCAAATATAAAGCTTCAGAAACAAGCGAAACTCAACCTTAGTGCATCGAAACAATTTTGTGGTTTCACTATTGTTTGTGGCTCAAACGCTTTCAAATATTTTTTTTTTTCTTTGCCTAAAGAGACGCCATTTTGTAGTTGCGATCGATTTCGTATTGATCCGTTGCGATACGATTTATCGCACCGAATACTTGAGTAATTGATTGTGTTTACAAAAAAAAAAGTCCGATCAAGTTAAAATCCGACTTGCTTACCGAGGGTTCCCTACAAACTTACGAGTACTTACCTACGTAAATATGTAGTTCTATTCTCGAGTCGAGTCTCGAAAAATTTTTCCGAATCACCAAAAACCAATTATTTCTTGATTTAACTAGAAAACGATTTTCAGGCCTTTTTATGCTAGGACACCATTGTAGGCTAATAGGCTTCTTGCCAAGTACTAGTTCTTACTAAGTACCCTGTAGGTTTTGATTCTGTTATGAGTGTCAAAATATGCACTACAATACTGATCTTTAGATAGCGTTGATCTATAAGTTAAATTTTTTCACTGCCTTATTTTTAGCCTAATACCTCTACGCATCAAACAAACTGATCCTATGTCTATATGGGTTCCGTTATTCTGTTTAGTGGAAAGGAACCCTAAAAATACTCGATTCGTTCACGATGCTGATAAATAATCAGTAATTGGCTTGGTACGGTCTACTCAAACCAGTAGTTTTCAATTACATTTTTTAGATATAAATAAATTGAGTCTAAATGATTGTTGTGTTCGCATTAGACATGCGTATGGATTGTTGCGAAAGCCATGAAACAAGTTGAATGAAATTTCTTAGATTTTTTAAACTGAATTGTACTTGGTTACTTCATACCGTTTTGTAATATTTTTGTAACAGAAATCGAACAAATTAGGACACGAATTGTGCGTGAAAATCAGAAATAAGGGCCTTTCTATTTAGTAATTTTTTTTGTTATTAGACACAAAAATGTTTTGGGAACATTTTCATTTTGTGTACCTACAGCTAAGGAGTGGAATTCCTTGCAGAAGTCTGTGTTTCCTGATACATACTGACAGCCTGGAGCTCTTTAAGTGACCAATGAATAGGTTACTTTTAGCCAAGCGTGCGTGCTCCATCGACTGCAATATCGTGGCGAGATAGTGGTCAAACGTAAACCTATCAATACTAAAAAATAGACCAACAACAATTTCTTTGATACCTTGACCATGTTGTAAATTGACTACATACATACCAACTTGAATTGTACGCATATTCAATCTACATCTGTCACTCCTTGACAATTGTCTGAAATGGCTATAATACAGCAAAATTACAAACGCCTAATTTCCCTAACTGTAACATAGAAATTAACAAAAGACTACATTTGAATAGAAAGAAATTGCAAATTAAAATTGTATAACGTCTGTAATTCATCCTCATTTAATTTACCTAAACAAACATTTCATCACGTCAAAAAAAAAAAGCTTTGAAAATGCGTTCTTAATTCAAAAATGAAAAATTTGAGAGCGCAAAAAAAGTTGCACAATGCAGAGGGAGTTCGAATTTCAACGCCTGACGAATCGTAATCGATTTGCTTTAGAACTCGATGCTATGATTAGTCGAGTCGAACAATTTCGACCGAATCTATTCACTCCAGTAAGTAGGGTGCCACTATATTTTGATCGAATGCACTTGAATACGAAGTCTTTCTTCCGTGTTCGTGAGAACTTGGAATTAAATTGGAAATCAGAGTATTATATAATTTGATCGTGGAGCTATTTAAAATATCGTGTAGCACACGCCTTTAATTTTTATTTTTTAAGTAAGTAGGTCGATCTAGACGTGTGACAAGAAACTTATTTAACCTCACGCACAATTTAGAGCAGTGTTGGCCGAGTGGTAACGGCCCCGACTTACGAGTTGTAGGTCGCGGGTTCGAACCCAGCCAGGCGCATTACTTTGTGTAATTTATTTCATCACCACTGCTCTCAAAACGGTGAAGGAAAACATCGTGAGGAAACCGGCATGTCCTAGAACCAAAAATTCGAAGACATGTGACATTCACCAACACGCACTGGGCCCGCGTGGTGGATTATGGCCCAATCCCTCTCCTAGAGAGGAGGCTTGAGTCCCAACAGTGGGAAAATTAAAAAGGCTGGTGATGATGATGATGACAATTTACAAAAGTAACTAAAAACGCCACGAAAAAAAAAAATTTGATTTAAGTAGTATGAACTGATTTTTAACCTGACTGGGAAATGGCGATTGCCCCGATTTTTTTTACCAGATCAGACTCCACACCAGACCAGACTTCCTCTGCTGAAATCAGACTGTTACCCTACAGTCACGGTAACTATTTTAATCAATTCCACAATCAGTAGCAGAGACTGACAACCATGGGTACGCAACGCGGAGAAATGATGAATATGTCATAAATAAACTTTTTTTTATGATAAAGGAATATATTATTATAGAAGTGAAGGATTACCAAAGAAAAGATGAATAGATTGTATGAAAGAAGTTGTGGGCGAATGATGACAGAGGTATGTAAGGACCAACCACACAGCAACAACCTCAAATTAATTGCGGTAAAGGCAGGAGGATGATTGACCTACTAATTATCGTCATATAACAACATGCACAAGAGCTTCATTCGCCAACCAATTCCTTGAGGAATCTTCAAATAATTTCTCCTGCTCTGAGTGGAGCTACAGAGAATGTTACACTTTTACTGACTAAAACCCATCTATGTTCCTTCAGTTACCCTTTAAGTCCAGGGTAGCTGTCTTCTTCTTAAATTGATAGTTTTTTTCCCCTCAAAGTTTTTTGATTCTTTCAAACAATTCGACTATCTGTCATTTGGCAACACTAATATCATTTAATTGGGTCACCAAATTAAACACCATGTTTATCCTTTAAACGGGTTTCGTTCAAAAATATCCACAGGATATGAACACTTAAAATTCGTTACGTTCAAATTTTAACAGCAAAGCCGTTAAAGTATTAATGGCAGCAAGTTATTTTGTAAACCGTTGCCGCTCTAATGGGGCTATTTACAAAATATTAAACAGTTTCGGAGTCGTTAAAGTCGATGCAAATATACTTTCTAACATGTTTTCCATACACTAGTCGAAGGGACTTGCTGTAGCCATGGTATTTTTGGAACGGCTTTCAATGATCCATCAAAGTTTATATTCATAGTAAATGTAGTCGTAATATCTTTCAATTTGTTTCCGTGCTAAATTGATATTAAAATAAAAAGCGATGCAGAGTTAAATTCAAAAGTAACGGTAGTTGTGACAGGGCCGAAGCCTGCTGGGGTCACGGGGTTTACATCTGAAGGGACACCCGTGATCCTGGAACGAAAAAGTCAAAGAAAGAACATAGGTGTGGTTAGTCAGCAAAAAGTTAACATAGAGCGCGAGGCCAGCTCTGCCCTAGAGTGGGAAACGTCATTGAATAATTTTCCACCGTAAAAAAAGGATATACTACGCAGGAACGGACTCATCCCGTGTTCTAACTTCTAAGCCACCCTTAATAATAATATAATAATATTCCACAACTATCACACAACGCCGTCTAGTTTCAAGCTAAGCAGAGCTTGTGTTATGAGTACTAGATAACTGATAAACATACTTATATATTTCTAAATACATACATATTATAGATAAATTACACCCAGGCACAGAACAAATGATCATGCTCATCACAAACATTTGTCCTGGGTGGGAATCGAACCCACGACCTCCGGCATAGCAGTCAGGGCCACTAACCACTACACCAACAGGCCAGTCAATATAATGTTGAAACAAACTATACCTGTCAGATAAAGATTTGGATATAAGATATCCTACGTACTATTAGAGATGAAAGTAATTTTACACATAGCATAGTCGGCCTTATAATGTTCCCACTGCTGGGACTCGGGCCTTCTCTCTAGGAGAGGGAATGGGCCGTAATCCACCACGCGGGCCCAGTGCGGGTTGGTGAATGTCACATGTCTTCGAATTTTTTGTTCAAGGACATGCCGAGACTGACAACCCTTAATCTATCTCCTTTCTCTCAGTCCATCCAAAGGTTGTCTGTAAGAGATCGCCCTGTGCGATAAGACCGCCCATTGTGCACTTATTCTTTTAAATGTTTGTCCTGTATTTTTGTTTATTTGGTGTACAATAAAGATTATAATAAATAAATAAATAATAAAATGCCGGTTTCCTCACGATGTTTTCCTTCACGGTTTTGAGAGCAGTGGTGATGAAATAAATTACAGCGCCTGGGTGGGTTAACTACAACTTGTAAATCAGGGCTTTTACCACCCAGCCATCACTGCTTGTTAAAGCCGTACTTCGTAAAAATTTGGCCTTTTTACTGAATAGACTGGTTGTACAAGTCACCTATTTTCCACTGACTAAACACAATGTTTCCGTTGTTTGCAGGTTTCCATTTGAGCGGCGTGGTGCGCGCGCCTGCCGCGGTCCCGCCATGCTCGGATCCGGAACGGCTATACAGGGTCACTGTCTCGTTCGACAGGTAAGCCACACATTGTGTTACATAAAGGCAAGTTTACACGAATCTAGTGCACTGGCGCTAGTTAAGCTAGAACTACATGTCTTACGTAAAGGCGAATTTACACTATTACATTAGACCGACGAACACGTGGACCACACCTGATTTGTACGTAGAACGAGGTCGCGTGTTATGGATCTAGTGTATCACTACAAGTCTATGGAAAAATGTATGGAGACCGACGTGCCCAGATCGGCGTGTATGGTTAACGTGTGCGCAGTATAGTTCTACCATAATAGACTTAACAGCGCTGGCTTTCTTTCTTTTTGAAGAACAACTTTTTCTTTAGTCTTCGAAAACAACATACTCTACAACATCGTTCTCTGACGCATCTTGGTGTAAGTACATTGCATAGGAATAAAGGTATTTTCGAACTGGCGCGCTTAAATTCATCCTCAGACATGTAATCGGCTTTTCCTCGGAGAACATAGTCAGCGTGTCTGTTTCTGTATCTTTTCCTTTGCACTGTGATCCACTCTACGTTAGGGCTTTCAGATTTCTATTTACCATTCTGCGTTATCTCTGCCAATGAGTTATTATTGCTCTGCTTGGCTGCGGATAACATATGACTAGGGGCCTAAGTCTGATATTTTTATAAAGTCGTCATTCCAACACGATTCCATTGTCATTTTGCTAAAAGTTCGTAATCTGCAAATTCATAATAGTCGACAACTGATCGGTCAATGGTCTCGTGATAGAGTTGTGGTAGAATGACAATATTGAGCTTATTAAAAGCAATGACTGCACAATGACGTTGTTATAGTAGGTCACTGATCAAAAGATCTGTAAAAATGTTTGCAAATTGTTATTATTATTATATTATATTATTATTATATTGTTATTATATTGCACAACTATCACACAACGCCGTCTAGTCCCAAGCTAAGCAGAGCTTGTGTTATGGGTACTAGACAACTGATAAACATACTTACTTATATATTTCTAAATACATACATATTATAGATAAATAACACCCAGACACAGAACAAATGATCATGCTCATCAAATAAACATTTGTCCTGGGTGGGAATCGAACCCACGACCTCCGGCAAAGCAGTCAGGGCCACTAACCACTAGACCAACTTACAGGCCAGTCATACCGCATACCCCATACATTTATTTGTCAATATGTACAAGCTTACCATTATATGCCACTACTGCCAATGGAGTGTCAGTGGTTGACCATTGGAAAATCATAATGACGCCATTATATTAGTAGATTACCAAAACTTGTCAAAATCAACAAAATCAATGATGAACCATTCTGACACTATTGTAATAGCAGATTTGAGGCCCAGTAATCTCAGCATGGTGCATATGAAGGAAACTTAGGCAAATATCTCTGGCAAAAATAGACGAGCGCTCTAACAGTACTGCCCTGGCAACCGGCCTTTATACTGACTGACTGACATATCAACGCACAGCCAAAACATCTGGGACTAGGAGTGTGAAATTTTGCACTAGATTTCCTTTTATGACGTAGGCGAGCACTAAGATTTACCCCCTAAAGGGAGGAAACGGGGTCCAAATTTTGCAAGAAGAAACCTACTATCACGCGGGCGAAGCCGCCGGCAGAAGCTAGTTGAATAAACCCAAAGTTATAAAGCACTTACACGAAGTAACTAGACGAGAAAGGAAGGGTCACAGAGAGGTCAAGAATCAAACAAAGAGTTGAAGGAACAAGACACTAAACTTTAGTCATGAAGGTTTAAAAAGAAAGGCAACTGAAATGTAGAATTATCACGCTTATACAACTGCAACTCAGCAAGCGTTTGGCAGTTAGTGAATTTGCTTCTTAAACCTCGAGGTAAAAATGAAGAAGGATGATATGCTAAATATGGCATAGCATAGTCGGCTTTATAATGTTTCCACTGTTGGGACTCAGACCTCTCTAAGAGAGGGAATGGGCCGTAAACCACCACGCAGGCCCAGTGCGGGTTGATGGATGTCACATGTCTTCAAAATTTTGGTTCTAGGACATGCCGGTTTCCTCACGATGTTTTCCTTCACCGTTTTAAGAGCAGTGGTGGTGAAATAAATTACACAAAGTAATGCGCCTGGCTGGGTTTGAACCCACCTCAGCCATCTCTCGCTAAATATGGCAGTCCAAAACCAATCATAACTCACGCAAGCGATATAAATAGTTCCTTCAACAATCAGCTTATAAGAAAACAAAAAGTTTAAATAGAAAGGGTCGTAAAGGCCCTACCATTGTTTATTCTAGAGGGCACTTTTTACCAAAAGGCCGATGTACCCACATAATAGCTATTGTGTAGAGAACTTTGTCACTTCCAATAATGGCGATTGTCGTTTACTTTACGATGGTATTCTCTGGAGCTAAAGCGGTGAGACTTTTGGAAATATGTCATGGGTATATAAGCTCTTATGAGTTCGGAGATTTAGAGATATTAGGATCGTTTTTATGAGTAATGATGTCGAGATTTAGCAATAAGAAAGCTAGCTTGATTGAAGACTTGTCCTTCTTCGACTGTTTTATAGTTTAGTCAGCGGACTTCTTCTGAAGCATTCACCTTCTGCAAAGCAGTAATGCATCTGAAGGAGGTGGTGGAAAGCGTAAGGAAGAGGACATTCTCACGTCCATAGATTAGTAGCAACCGTGTTGTGGGCTTGTGCTGGCTGTAAAAATCAAGCCAGTGTCAAAGGCGCTTATGCGGCTTAATGGCGGTTAAGTTCCACGCGCAAATAGATGTAAAAAAATGTAAATGTCGGCTGCAGGACTGTTCGAAAGAGTTACCATAGCCCTGGAACTCAAAGGGCAACTAAAGGAACACAAGTGGGTTTTAGTCAATTAAAATCTGGCAAATAAAATAAAAAACGTACTCTAATGACATCGCAAAAAATTACCAAAAAAGAATCTAAAGCAGATTAAGATTCTTATCTTGTATTTTCCATAACGGGTTTCCTAACACCCCTTTTCTAAGCCATTTATATGCGAGATTAGTTTTAAACCCGACTAAAAACTCGCAATCAATCCGCTTAGCTTTTTTCCAATTACCTACCTATATAGATGTTGTCTTTCAGTCTAACTAAATACAGCTAGATTGATATCAGTATTTTAAATGGATCAACTGGCCTTCACAAACCTGGGTAATACGGCTCCAATACTCAATATATATCACATTCCATATATTATGAAATGGTGTAAAAAATTGCCAAAGATCAGTATGGACCCTGTCAGGCACAGCAAAATTAGGAGAGAGGACTGTCAAAGAAATTACAGAAGAGTCATTAAGCCCACGTACAATAGACCGCATGTCCTTGTGCAGAAACCATACTCGGACATAAAACAAGGGTCACAAAATAACCATCATAATGCTTAGATTACTTCTTCACAGATGCAAGATCACAGGAGTAACATGCAGCTGCGAAGCTCGCGACATCTTCTGGTGCCAGCATGTGGTGGCGCTGGCGCTGTACCGCATCAGGAACGCAGACTCCGTCAGGTTGAGGGTGCCTATCTCAGGTGAGAATTCAGACCTTCAATCAAAATGAGATTGGAAATTTGGAAAATTCTATAGAGTGTGGTCCGGCCAACCTTCTGTTATTAGGGAACCTTAAGGGAAACTGAAGAAACCCGTGTCTGTATTGGCACTGCTAACCATAGACTAATACATTTAAATCTGCTAGAGGAACAAAGACAAATACTCAACCAGTTCTTGAAGCCATGTGTAAGGTTACAATTTCACAAAATCATCTTTTATTAGTCTGCCTTATAATCTAAAACCTAAGATAGTACACTAGTGTAGAATTCGATATAGCTGTCCTTTCAGATCAGAATTTAGAACTTATAGCTTTACTAAGATATTGCAGTAAATTAAATTTACTATATCTAAGAACTTATTGTAAGTTATATTTACTATAACAAAGAAATTACGGTATCTAATATTTACTATAACTAAGAACTTATAGTAACTTATATTTAATATAAGTAATATTAAGTTATATAAGCATAGCATTCATTAAGCGTACAGCTAAGGAGTGGAAATCCCTGCCTGAGTGTGTGTTTCCCGATAGCTATAACCTAGGGGTCTTTAAGTCAAGAGTGAATAGATAGCTTCTAGGCGAGCGTGTTGCATCGACGGCCACATCATCGCTTAACATTAGGTGAGATAGTGGTCAAACACGAGCCTATCCATAATAAAAAAAAAAAGACGGGTTGCACTCCGGGAGTGCCGGCAGAAGTGAAAACTTGATTATTAACGTTGAGCATGTTTGATATTTTGGAATGGTTAGGGAATAATTTTGCACCAATTGCTTTATCAGTATAAAAGTACTATCATTTATGTGGTAGAATACAATATTCATTTATTGCGCTATCGTACACAAACATGACAATTTATATTACATTAAAAATTTAACACTTTAAAACTATTACAATTATGTTACATTAAAAAGTTTATCTCTCCGAAAAACTACTGAGGTGTCAAGGGACACCCGGATGGAACGAAGTTCCGTTCTGGCTTGCTTTCTATAAGAGAGAGAAAGAGAGAAAGACAGAGAAACATGCGCACGCCGCACGGCTTACAATAGCTTACTATAGAAAAAGTGTCGTTACAACTTTTCGTGAGAATTTTTTCCGTCTAGCCAATACAATATAACTAAAAAATACTATCCTATTTTATGTACATTTTGACAGCACTATTTCAACATCTTCGAAACCATGAAAACGACACTCATGACGAAAAAGTTGATAATTTCTGACATCCGCCATCTTAGATTTACATTTTGACAGTACTATCGGCTTCAACAACCTCGAAAACCATGAAAAAGACACCCATATCGAAAAAGTTGATAATTTATTGCAGCCACCATCTTAGATTTAAATTTTGACAGTACTATCGGTTTCAACACCCTCGAAAACCACGAAAACGACACCCATGAGGAAAAAGTTGATAATTTCTTGCAGCCGCCATCTTGGATTTACATTTTGACAATACTATCGGTTTCAACAGCCTTGAAAACCATGAAAACGACACCCATGACGAAAAATTTAATAATTTTTTGCAGCCGCCATCTTGGATTTATATTTTGACAGTACTATCGGTTTCAACACCCTCGAAAACCATGAAAACGACACCCATGACGGAAAAGTTAACAATTTCTTGCAGCCGCCATCTTGGATTTACATTTTGACAGTACTATCGGTTTCAACACCCTCGAAAACCACGAAAACGACACCCATGACGAAAAAGTTGATAATTTCTTGCAGCCGCCATCTTGGATTTACATTTTGACAGTACCATCGGTTTCCACGCCCTCGAAAACCATGAAAACGACACCCATGACGGAAAATTTGATAATTTCTTGCAGCCACCATCTTGGATTTATATTTTGGCAGTACTATCGGTTTCAACACCCTCGAAAACCATGAAAACGACCCCCATGACGGAAAAGTTAACAATTTCTTGCAGCCGCCACCTTGGATTTACATTTTGACAGTACTATCGGTTTCAACACCCTCGAAAACCACGAAAACGACACCCATGACGAAAAAGTTGATAATTTCTTGCAGCCGCCATCTTGGATTTACATTTTGACAGTACCATCGATTTCCACGCCCTCGAAAACCATGAAAACGACACCCATGACGAAAAATTTGATAATTTCTTGCAGCCGCCATCTTGGATTTACATTTTGACAGTACCATCGGTTTCCACGCCCTCGAAAACCATGAAAACGACACCCATGACGGAAAATTTGATAATTTCTTGCAGCCACCATCTTGGATTTATATTTTGACAGTACCATCGGTTTCAACACCCTCGAAAACCACGAAAACGACACCCATGGCGAAAAAGTTGATAATTTCTTGCAGCCGCCATCTTGGATTTACATTTTGACAGTACTATCGGTTTCAACACCCTCGAAAACCACGAAAACGACACCCATGACGAAAAAGTTGATAATTTCTTGCAGCCGCCATCTTGGATTTACATTTTGACAGTACTATCGGTTTCCACGCCCTCGAAAACCATAAAAACGACACCCATGACGAAAAATTTGATAATTTCTTGCAGCCGCCATCTTGGATTTATATTTTGACAGTACCATCGGTTTCAACGCCCTCGAAAACCATGAAAACGACACCCATGACGAAAAAGTTGATAATTTCTAGCAGCCGCCATCTTGGATTTATATTTTGACAGTACCATCGGTTTCAACACCCTCAAAAACCATGAAAACGACACCCATGACGAAAAAGTTGATAATTTCTTGCAGCCGCCATCTTGGATTTACATTTTGACAGTACCATCGGTTTCAACACCCTCGAAAACCATGAAAAATACACCCATGACGAAAAAGTTGATAATTTCTTGCAGCCGCCATCTTGGATTTATATTTTGACAGTACCATCGGTTTCAACACCCTCGAAAACCATGAAAACGACACCCATGATGAAAAAGTTGATAATTTCTTGCAGCCGCCATCTTGGATTTACATTTTGACAGTACCATCGGTTTCCACGCCCTCGAAAACCATGAAAACGACACCCATGACGGAAAATTTGATAATTTCTTGCAGCCACCATCTTGGATTTACATTTTGACAGTACTATCGGTTTCAACACCCTCGAAAACCATGAAAACGACACCCATGACGAAAAATTTGATAATTTCTTGCAGCCGCCATCTTGGATTTATATTTTGACAGTACCATCGGTTTCAACACCCTCGAAAACCATGAAAACGACACCCATGACGAAAAAGTTGATAATTTCTTGCAGCCGCCATCTTGGATTTATATTTTGACAGTAAAAGTGTCGGTACAATTTTTCGTGAGAATTTTTTCCGTCTAGCCCCCTTTCACAACGCGCGATAAGGGATAGCTGTCTACTCTCCATCCGTCTTACGCTTTTTCGATCAGGTCACGTGTCCTGACGCGAGTTTAAGATTTTATACCCATTACAGAAAAAGTGCTCAACGCCGCTAAAGAAGTTTTCACTTCAAAAAAAATTAAGCTTTTACAGTAACTTAACTATTTACTTCTTATTATAACTAAGAAATTACAGTATCTAATATTTACTATAACTAAGAACTTATTAGTAACTTATATTTACTATAACGAAGAACTAATAGTAACTTATATTTACTATAATTAAAAACTTATAGTTACTTTAAGTTCTACAATCAGTTTTCCTGTTACAATTTGGCAACAATCTAAGGACCAGATCTATCACCATCATCAGAACCTTAAAAAAAAGTTAGAATGATACTTACTATTGTTTTCCCTTTCAGAAACCCTACTGCAGATGGACAGACAGCAGCTGCAGAAATTCGTGCAGTACTTAATAGCGGAGCATCATACGGAGGTACTGCCGACTGCGCAGCGGCTGGCTGACGAGGTGCTGCAGGCCCGGTCAGCCATCAACAGGATCTGCGGGGCCCCCGACCCGACAGCGGGGCCGCCACCTGATGCGCACCATGCTTGGCACTTAGATGAGCAGCAGGTTCGTAAAGAACTGGAAATATTCTCATAGAAACTCCAAAGTCTTGAGTATCGACGCCGAGTCGCTGGCCTGTCGGTTTTCTACCGTTTACATTTCGGGGAGTGCACAATTTAATTCCAACGAGTCCGTTTCATTATCGGACCACTAGAAGTACGGCGTTGCGCCATAGGTACATATGTACATTGTGGACATCCCACCCAAAAAGCGTTTTGGGAACACATGCATTAGGCGAACTGCGTACAGCTAAGGAGTGAAATTCCCTGCCGAAGTTTGTGCTTCCCGATAGCTACAACCTAGGGGTCTTTAAAAGTCAAGAGTGATTGGAATATTTCTAGGCAAGTGTGCTCCATCATCAGCCACATTATGCTGCCATTTGATGCTTACTATCAGATGAGATTGTAGTCAAACTCGAGCCTATCAATAATAATAATAAAAGATGTAGATTAAAAGTAGATCCTTCTCCATAAGTTATGTGGGTCAGTGAAAATAACCAAATAATTGGATACCCGATTTTATCATTAAACAAAAATAGAAATAACTTTACAAATCAATTTGGTGGTAGAGGAAACGGGGAAACTGTCAAATAACAGACAAAGGATGCACACAATTAAATGTGACGTCAATCCAATTAGGTTACGCAAAAGAGATAGCTAGTTGTTCTCATCACGCGCCCATTCTTTCTATTCTTCCTCATATCAATATTTAAAATGCCGATTGCTGTTTCATTTTTCATTAAAAGCCAGT
This sequence comes from Mythimna ferrago, assembly GCA_910589285.2. NCBI lineage: Eukaryota > Metazoa > Arthropoda > Insecta > Lepidoptera > Noctuidae > Mythimna > Mythimna ferrago. The sequence goes on along the minus strand of OU342688.1, from coordinate 21,471,686 downwards.
TTTTATCCGAGTACAAAAAAGAAGAGGTTATTTCATCCGATGAAAACTTAAAAACAGTATCTATAGGTCACTCTGTTATGTAAACTTCCTCGTATATTTTCTACTTCTTTCTTGCATAGATAATAGTTATTTATTGGACCGTCGGCGTCGGTTAAGCCAACAATTGTTTGAACGCATTATGCCGAAATTTAACAATAACTTACTATTTTTAGCGATTATTTGACCGATTACCGAAGCACGGACAAAAAAGTTGCCAGAATACCAGATTGCACATTTTTGACGTCATATTATAGTAAAAGTCGACTACCTGCATGCGCAGAGTACTGGATTTCTTTGGCCATATAGCCAGGAAAAATGGCCACAACCTTGAACAGCTCATCGTATCTGGCATGGTTAATGGCAAACGACCAAGAGGCCGCAGCCAAAAAAGATGGGCAGATCAGGTCCGCTCCACACTGGACACCCAACTCCACATCGCACTTCATGACGCTAAGAATCGTTACAGATGGCGAAATACCATCAATAAGAAGCTAATCCAGAGGTAACTTCACGAGACCTTCAGTAATGAAGAATACGACTCGAGAAGGATACTCGAGTAAAAGAGAGAGGGGGGCATTAGGGTAGATGGTATAGGGACCTTACTAAGACGTTTTTTTTTAATGGGGGAAAAAAATCATCCAATGACAACGCCCGCTCTTGGGCGGAGCGGGAGATAGGGTCAGACTCTTACTGACTAAAAGCCCAGCCCATTCCTTTGTTGCCTTCGTACCGGAGCTTGAGCTATCTTTCGAATTAACCCTGGCCCCAGTAGGCTCCGACCCAGCTGGGCCCCTGCTATTGCTGACAGCTCCTTGAAGCGCGCGGGAACAGTGCGCGCCGTCGACGACTTGGGCTCGGTCCGGACAGTTACCGGACGGTCGGACGGCGAGCTACCCATTGCTCGCCGTCTGCAAGCACGTGCCTGGTGGCCGGAAATCGGGATCGGAACCCCGCCGACGCCGGAATACTTCTGCTTGACCACCGCTAAGTTCATTTTTGCGAAACGAAAACTTCAAAGGGTTTGGTTTGGTGCCGCACAGCAGGATTTAAGCAAATTTTTTTTTAAGTGATCAGTCAGAAATGACCGCGATAGTACAAACGACGAAATTCTAAAATTTAAATAAGTGTGTTGTTTTGGTTTCAGGTCTGCGAACAAGTGCGAGCGTACTTATTACAGGGGACGTATTACAATGCAAATAAACAACTTAACTCATTATTTTCTAAGGTGAGTTGAACACGGAGTTTACTTATCATCATCATCATCATTTGTTATAATGGACGTCTTTCGGCCTCCCCCAAGTGTCGCTGTAAAGACCGGTCCTGCACATCTCGCATCTATCGGATTCCCGTGAATGACTTGGTCATCGGTCCACTTTGTGGGAGGCGTTACAACTTGCATCTTTCGTCCTCATCGACCGTCCACTTTACTTGTATGAAGTGGCTATTCTATTTGGAATCTGATAGGTTATTTATCTTATCTAGAACTGACGAGATGTTCTTGTTAAAATTCTTTTATAAGAATTCTGCGGTCAAGTACCCTATACCATAAAACCAGCTGATACCAGTGGTTTTCTAAAAAAAATCCCAAGTAAACATACTATCGGAATAAAAAGTAAGTATCCTATATCCTACTCCAGGATATAGTCTACCTGTGAGCCAAGTTTCATTCAAATCCATTCGGATATTTAGATGTTAAAGACTAACAAACATAAACACACATGCGTACAAATTTGAGCCTTAATAATTCTAGTGAAATTAATAGAGGTACCTACGGGCAAGCTTGCGGATGACGAGCGATGGGTAGATCGTCCTACCGTCCGCTAAGGACCAGGCCATGTCTTTCGGCTATCCTATAAATCTTTACATCCTATCTAACTAGACTTAGAAGAGACTTTAAGGGGCCGGCGACGGATGAATTTCCATACAAACGTAATACCACGCTCATTTGCAGTTGGAGCACATTTCCAACATATTATGATGATATTCGGTTATAGACAATATTTATCTAGGTTCCTACGTCTTTCTTTTTAAAAAAAACAAAAAGAAATTTAAGCAAATTGTATTTCGCACTTTTGTACAATGGCAAAACATGCCATTTGGCTTTTCCTGTATTAAAAATAACAATATTTCTAATATTCTCGACGTAGGAACCTAGATAAATATTGTCTATAATTGAATATCATCATAATATGTTGGAAATATGCTCCAACTGCAAATGAGCGTGGTATTACGTTTGTATGGAAATTCATCCGTCGCCGGCCCCTTAAAAGAAGAATGTAGTCCTAAACAGTACACACAATTCACAATTCTAAAACCTTAAATTTTACTTTCTTCAAGGTAAGAGAAATGCTCCGTGCCCAAGACTCCAACGGTCCTCGCATGCTGATGTTGATGACAGAACAGTTCCTATCAGACCCGCGTCTTCTGTTATGGAGGAACCAGAACACCCCCATGACAGAGAAGTGCAGGCAGCTGTGGGAACAGCTAGGAGCCCTATGGGTCAGCATAGTCCTAGATCCTGGCAGCAATAAGCAGCATAGGATACAGTGGAGGCATCTGCTGGAGAAATGGTCAGCGGTTGAAGTTTGTCCTACTGAGGATCCGGATTATCGGTCTTTTCCTTTGGTATGTATATTTTTTTTTACTGTAAAAAAAAAATTATTAATATCCTTGTTTATAAAAATTTCGATGTTCAGTGACTGCTTAGCAATTTTTTAATTAAAAAAGAGACCTTCGATTTTCAGCCAACAACTTGAAATTGTATTTTAATGTTATCTCTTAGCTCAGGTCCACAATATAAAAGTTCTACCTAGCTTGGGAACCATCATCTAAAAATAACTGGTTCTTAAAATAATTAATGTTTATAAAATAAATATTTATGAAATAGTTGTAAGGTATTTTTTTTTTGTAATAATGAACAAATAAACATTATTCCAATTCTAATTTAGAATCTGCCAACCAGTTGCTAAAAAATAATAAGTTTTTTTTTTTTAAATATAATTCATACCTATTATGGCAGGCTGTAAAACCTTATAATAAACTTAAAAACAAAAAATAAAACCGTTGATTCATTTTAAACCTACTTGTTCTCTATTAATTTATTAAATACTTATGAGTTCATTGACTGTAGGTACTCATTTAAAATTAGAATTAATTAACTATCTATACTTAAATAACATGTTTTACGTTAATTTTTCAATGATCCTGCTGATTAAAAATTAAAAGAATCTTAAATATTTTTAGTTGCAAAGGAATTTGAATTCAGTCATTAAAAAGATTAAGTTATAGTATTTCTTTTGATAAATAAGTTTAATAATCTTTGGTTGATTCTCAATTCAAACACAAACACAGCTAATATGTAATATCGTCGTCCTTGTGCCACAGTACGCGAGAGAAAGGGAAAGAAACGAGAGGGATCGCGATAGAGACCACAGAGACAGGGACAGAGAGAGACACCGCGATCGCGAGGAGAGGGACAGAGAGAGACTGCGGGAAAGAGAGGAGAGAGATAGGTGAGTGAGAAGTAGTGAGAATAGAAACTGAATGAAAAGAATGAAGTCAATTGACAATATGCACATATTTTATGCAAGTACTAAGTACATATATTAAATACTTATTGCCTATGGTAAACTAATATATTTGAATTAAAAAATATGTTTTCATCAATGACAAAGTGATACAATTTTAAAGCTGACAATTAGAAACCAAAGTCGGACATAGACTCTGATGTCAAAGTCCATCAGGTTAATATGGCCGCCACTGAAATCTGCGTCTTTGCGAGAGATTGTATATTAAAATGTTTTTCATTAAATTTTTGTTATATTTTCAATACGTTATACTAGTAAATCTAGTAATTTGTATGTCTGTCATTTTTTTTAAAGTTTGTAGAGTACTGAAAGTTATAAAATTTTATGTTTATTCTGGTAATGAACCTGAACTACAATCCGATTTTTTGTTTTGGACAGAGAAAGACATAGAGAAAGACAGAGGAGAGAAATGCATTCCCATTCCGAGAGTTCCGACGAAGAATCTAGGCCTAATAAGTAAGTAGCCTTTTTTACCAATTTTTATCATTCAGAAATATTTACAAACAAGTTAAAAACAACTGCAGAGAGCCAACAATTACTTATACACTTCTGGACACATCTATTGGCCCACCTTAGAGTTTAGGTTTCGATGGCCCCTACCGAAATATGATTGCTAGATTGAACAAAAACTGTTGATGCAGTTTTAAACCTGATACATTTTACCATCTTTTTCGATTGTATTGTTTTAAATTTGAATTCAGAATACCATACGACATGGAGCTACGCCTAACAAGTCGGATATGCGTCTTGTTAAAGGCAAATGATTTTTGAATAAAAAACATGTTTTATCAAATAAAGGTTTAATTTAATAACGCGTGTTGCCTCCATGGGCATCTACCACAGCTCTCATACGATTAGGCATAGAGTTTATCAACCGCTCTATGAAATTTTGAGGGATCATCTCCCATTCCTCTTCTATGGCAGTTTTCAACTCCTGCATCGTCTGGGCAACTGGCTGACGAGCCCTAACACGTCTTTTTAGCTCGTCCCACATGTGCTCAATGGGGTTCATGTCTGGGCTTCTGGCTGGCCAGTCCATAACTGTGATGTTCACATCCCGAAGATATTCCCTGACGATGCCGGCCGCATGGGCTCTTGACCAAACGAAACTGAAAATACAAGGTGGGCCAATAGATAAACGTGCTCCATCGTCGGCCACATCATCGCTTACCATCAGGTGAGATAGTGGTCAAACGCGAGCCTATCCATTATAAAAAAAAAAAAAAAAAAAAATGTGTCTAGAAGTGTATATTTTTTTTTCATTTATAAAAAAGTTACATTTTTAAATATATCTATATTTTTTTAACAATATCATTATAAAAAAACATTTGAAAATATGTATGTTATATAATAGATCACCACCGTAAAATTATGAATACCGTGAGATTATAATCTATCTCGCAAGATTATAAACTGTCGCAAGATTGTGAACCGTAACATACTGTTTACAATTTAATGCATTATTTTTCTGTAGATTATAGATAATCTTGGCACCGGAACGCGTCTTTGCGTTGCCCGCAGAATCCCGCAACTCTGGCAGACATTGGCCCAACATTTGCCTTGTTGGTGAAACTTCCACTCTTCAAGCTTATTAGTGTTTAAAATTATGTTATTCATTTACAGTTACGAACGTGAATACAGGAGAGCAAGCAAGAGACTAAGACTTAGCAACCAAAGATCCGCACCGCAGCTGACGCCACGGACTGTTTTTCATAAGTGAGTGTTTTCAAGACTAAGTTCATCATTTCAGCTGAAGGACGTCTACTGTTGGACATAGGTCTTCAAGTGTCGCCACAACGACTGGTCTCTCCACCTCTGGTTGGTCCACCTTTTGGGAGGCTTACCGACGCGACGTTGCGTCTGGCGATACGCGGTCGCCACTCAAAAACCTTTCGATCCCATCGACCATCTGATCTGCGAGCAATATGCCTTGGCGTTCAACTATTTCCCTTTGACTCCCCTATTGCGGGGCGAAGTTTTTTTGTTAATTAAATAAAATAAACCGATTCCCCTTTCCCCTCCAGGGCGCTGGATGCGGTAGACATATCCTGGGAGAACGAGCACCTGAAGAACATCCTCAGCAGCGACGAGTACGCCGACCCCGACAAGCCGGAGAAGCCGGGCAGTTCCACCACCACCACCCTGCTGCCGTTCCCCAAGTTCAATGAGGATGGACAGCCTCTGTGGCATGGTGAGTGGAAGAAGACCATACAGATTGAAAACGCTGGTTCCTGTGATGAAATGGTTTTTGTTACCTTTGATCATTAGTATTGCCATTCATACATACCAAGCGTTTTGGGAACATATTTATTGTGCGTACTTACAGCTTAGGAGTTGAATTCTCTGCCGGAGTCTGTTTCCTGATAGCTAGAACCTAAGGGTTTTTAGTTAAGAGTGAATAGGTTACTTCTAGACCAGCGTGCTCCATCGTCGATTACATCATCGCTTACTATCAGTTGAGATAGTGGTCAAACGCGAATCTATACATAATAAAAAACAACTCCCGCACTTGACTATTATCTCATCTGATGGAAAATGACGACGTGGTCGACGATGTAGCACGCTTGCTTTTTTTTTCAAAACCAATTTTCTCTTCAACTTATACAAGGTGTAAGAGACAGCCTTCCACAAACTTTAAGGGCTTGCTCAGTAGACGAAACTGAACAACCTTCCATAAATTTTTTTTTTTCAGGAACCGAAAAAAATTCGGCCTCGCCATACAAGTTGTCCAATCATGTTTATCATTTTGTATGGTGAGGCTGATTTATATTTTCGTTTCCTGAAAAAAATTTTGTGGAAGGTTGTTCAGTTTCGTCTGCTGAGGAACCCCTTAAAGTTTGTGGGGGGCTGTCCCTTACGCCTTTTATTTATTTCAATAATTTTGTTTGGCAGAGCATTTACCAGTGGTGGGAGCGCGTATCGAGGCGCTGCGCGCGCACGGCCGCGCGCCGGCTGCGCTCCGGCTCGCTGTTAGTGCTGCCAGGGCTATGAGGCATCGACAGGTAACACTAGTTATTTCATTAATTATTAAAATAAATAATAATAATAATATAATAATAAATTTATTGAACCATTGTTACAAGAGTTGCCTTAAATTATAACAATCGTAACTTAAGTAGGAATGTAACTATTGGCGAACTTCATCATGTAGTCTAAACGGTGGTCCCCAAACTCGGCGAAGCCTGTATCTTGGGGACCGGGTTGAGATTAGTATATTTGTATACAAATGTAAGTGACTCTAAAAACACTACAAAATAAAGTTATAAAAGATAGGATCTATCTTAAAGTAAAACAAATAAGCACTGGAGATCAAGGTGTCTTAAAACTATCTATTACCTATTTTCTTAACCATAAACAAAAATTATAATATAATAAAAAATTAAAATGTGCTGAACTTAGCACAGAATATTGAAAAAAAAAAAAAAAAAAATTATCTTAGAAAAAATAAAGATTAAAATGTGGTGTGGATGTGTAAATGTGTGAGTGTGTTGTGTAAATGTTTAGTGTCTGTGATGTGATTCCGAGTTAATTGTGAGAAGATTTTCTGAATCATCGTATGTAAGACCTAAAAGCCATTTTTTGACTGCTTTTTTACACATGGCGAAGGAGAGTGTTTTAGTGTCACAAGGTAAGCTGCTAATGACCTTGTTATACACGAAGGTGTGTAGGTAAGCGGGGCATCGTCTAGCTAGGAGGGAGGTTGTTCGTTGCTGTGGTATATGAAAGACACGTTTGGAGGTTAATGAGCCATAGTCAGGTCGCAGCTTTACGGTTTTGTGAGTTCGGAAGAAAGCATTGAGGACGTACAGTTGACGAACACGTAAAACTGGAAATTCACTGTATAAGGAGTCAGTAGGGAAGAAAAAAGGTTTTTTTAGAAGAACCTTTATAACAGATCTCTGGGCTCTTTCGAGCTCAATCATTGTAGTCTTACCAGCTCCACCCCAGATAGACACACCATATTGTATTATGGACTGGCATATGGAAAAGTAAACCGTTCGCATTATGTCTATTGGGGTACGGTCTCTCAATTTCTTAATTATGTATATAAGTTTCCTCACTCGACCAGACAGTTGTTTGATGTGGGCTTTAAAAGATAGATTTTCGTCAATGAGTAGACCTAAGTAACGAATAGACTGAGTTCGGTCAATACAGTCGCATGCGCAGTCTTCATGTGAGGTGTTTGTGTTTAGCTGACATGTATGAAATTTTAATTTTAGATTGGTAGGAGGGCTAGATGAGAGAAATATGTATTTCCTTTTTACATACATTCATTTTCTACCTATATACGTGATAGAATTTGAAACTGTCTAACCCATGTGTCCTAAATAGTGTATTCGAGTTAAGAAAATAGTGACTCATCGTAGTCACTCATGTAAGCCACACCCTTTTAACTTTTAAATTTTAACTGGCCTGTTGGTGTAGTGGTTAGTGATCCTGACTGCTATGCCGGAGGTCGTGGGTTCGATTCCTACCCAGGACAAATGTTTGTGCGACGAGCACGATCATTTGTTCTGTGTCAGGGTGTCATTTATCTATAATATTGTTACGTACGTGGGTAATCAAATGCCGATTTACTAAGAGACAACTTTATTCACCACTAACAATAACAAAATAGTCCAGTCAACAATAATCCGAATCGCAATTAACACTAGAGTACCGTTACACTATCGCTTAGGTCGTTAGATAAAATCACTTCAAGTACTAGGGTAGTTCGCTCTTGATCGCAGTCGAAATCACAACTGACTCGCTTCCGGCCGGGGGCACGTATTTATACGCGGAGCCAAGAAAATTCTAGATACCGACTTCCCACGAACGATCCAGAATTCCAGAACAATTGAATCGCTTCTCGAAGTCATAAATTATTTTTATTACTCGTGATAATAAGAGTCACTTTCATGCGAATTTCGACTCTATTGTTAACGTCGGAGAGTATCATTTCCCTTATCCTAGATAAATGCCTACCCACTAGTTGTAAGTACTTTGTGGATGTTTCGAGATTTTTCTAAGGCTGGCTACGTACAACCATTCTAGACCTTTCGAACAGCAATGCGTTTTAATTATTACGTGCTACTCTTTATTTTCTCGGAGATATGGCGGGTTCACGTTTAATGGCGTAACAGTGCCCCCCTCTTAGTCATGCTCGTCCCGAGCATTATTAGATCCGTGATACGGCGCCAATCTATCCACATGGACAACCTTGGGTTTCCCTCTTAGCCCTTTCTTGATGCGGTAGGTCACGTCATTAATCCTTTTTAACACGGTGTAAGGTCCCTCCCATCGAGCTTGGAGTTTCGGCGACTTCCCTTTCCGTCGAAGCGGGTTGTGAAGCCAGACCAGTGTGCCTTCCTCAAATCCCTTGGCATCGGCATTACGGTCGTATCTAGTTTTCATTTTTACGCTGGTGTTCATGCTATTCTCACGAACTCGTTTATGCACTTCGTCCAATTGATCTTGAAGGTCACTTACGTAGTCCGTAACTGGCTTAGTCTTGTCAGGTGGCACGCCAGTTATGGCATCGACTGGAAGTCTCATCTCCCTGCCGAAATTCACTCTTGCTGGGGTATGTCCCGTGCTATCATGCACTGCCGATCGGTAAGACATCAGAAATAGTGGAATATACCGGTCCCAGTCCTTCTGATGGTCATCGACAACCTTAGCCAGGTGATTCTCCAGGGTTTGGTTAAACCTTTCCACCATTCCGTCCGACTGAGGATGCGCAGGTGTTGTGCGTGTCTTATAAATTCCCAGAAGAGTACACATTTCCTGGAACAGCGCAGATTCGAAGTTACGGCCTTGATCGGAATGGATTTCCAAAGGTGCGCCGTACCGACATACTACTTCTTCGACCACCTTCTTCGCCACTGTCGTCGCTTCCTGATTGGGTATGGCGAAGACTTCGGGCCACTTTGTGAAATAGTCCTGGATCACCACTATGTACTTGTTTCCGTCATTTGTAACTGGAAAAGGTCCAGCGACGTCGATAGCGATGCGCTCCCATGGGGCTCCCACATTGTACAGCTGAAGCCTGCCCCTGCTCCTAGTCTGTGGTCCTTTCACTGATGCGCACGCTGTACATTTCCGACACCATTGCTCTACGTCATCTCTACAATTGAGCCAGTAATACCGCTGTCTCACTTTCAGTAGAGTTTTCTTGATGCCCAGGTGTCCTCCAGAAGCACCATCGTGTATTTCCTGTAGCAGGGGGACTACTTCACACCGTGGCACTATAACTTGTGTGATCACCTCCTTGCCATCGTTCGATTCCCATTTCCTACAAAGCACATCATTTTCTAGGACTAAACTGTCCCACTGTGCCCAGTAGCTCTTTGTGACGGGACTATGTGACGATACTTCACTCCACTGGGGCCTAGTTCCGCTACGCTTCCAGTCCAGTATAGGTCGAATATCGTCATCTTCTTCCTGGGACTTCTTGAAGTTGCCTTCAGCCCTAATTAAATTAACGTGTTCTCGGGCTTCATTCTGCTGGCAGTGTCTGCAGTCCTCATTACATGGACGTCGCGACAGGGCGTCAGCATTGTTATGCCCTTTTCCACTACGATGTTCTGTCACAAAGTTAAACTCCTGCAGCTGCTCGAGCCATCTTGCAACTTGGCCCTCAGGGTTTTTAAATTGTAGAAGCCATTTCAATGCAGCGTGATCCGTCCTCAACGTAAATTGTCTTCCTATGAGGTACTTGTGGAAATGCTGCAAGGTTTTTACCACAGCCAGCAGTTCTCGTCGAGTCACGCAGTAGTTCCTTTCTGGCTTTGAAAGTGCCTTACTGAAGTAAGCGATTACGACCTGTCTGTCACCTTGCACCTGTGACAACACTCCACCAATTCCCGTGTTGCTGGCATCGGTATCAACGACAAATCTTCCGTCTCTGCTCGGATACCCCAGTATAGGCGCTTCACATAACCGTTGTTTTAGCTCGTCGAATGCTGACTCACAGTCCTCGTCCCAGATAAAATCTCGTTTATCCTCAGTCAGCTGATGTAGAGGTTTTGCAATGTCCGAAAAATTCTTGACAAACCGCCTGTAGTATGTGCACAACCCTAGAAATGCACGTACTTCCGTTTTGTTCTTTGGAACCGGCCACTGTTGGACTGCCTTTATCTTCTCAGGGTCGGTTCTCACCCCGTCAGCGGAAATAACATGTCCTAGGTAGCTGACCTCCTTCTTGAACAGGGCGCACTTCTTTGGGCTTAGTTTTAGGTTAGCCCCTCGTATCCTGGTGAACACTTTCTCCATATTCCTCAGGTTTTCCTTAAAAGTGCGACCCATTATAATGACGTCATCCAAATATACCAGACAGACGTCACCAAGAAGGCCCACCATGACTCTCTCCATGAGGCGTTCAAACGTCGCTGGAGCGTTGCATAACCCAAAAGGCATGACGTTAAATTGCCACAGGCCGCTGCCAATACCCGTACTGAACGCTGTCTTTTCTTTATCTTTCTCGCTGATTTCCACTTGCCAGTAGCCACTTTTCAAATCAATGGTCGAAAACCACTTCATGCCACTGAGCATATCCAGCGTGTCGTCTATCCTTGGTAAGGGATAACTGTCCTTCTTTGTTACATTATTCAGCATTCTGTAGTCCACACAGAATCTTGTGCTGCCGTCCTTCTTCTTCACCAGAACGACTGGAGAAGACCATGGACTCGTAGAAGGCTCAATTATTCCGCTATCAGCCATGTCCTTTACCATTTCTGCTACCTCAGATTCCTTAGCCCAGGGTATGCGGCGCGGTCTCTGTTTAATTGGTCTCGCATCACCTGTATCTATCTCATGCTTGACGAGACCTGTTCTCCCGCAGTCTTTTCCCGTTGCAAAGATATCTCGAAACCGTAGCAGAAATTCCTTGGCTTGCTGTAGTTCCGAAGTCGATAAGTTGCTCTTAGCATTTTCCAGAAGTTGCTGGATGTGATCAGTTTCGACTTTGGTCGTGTCTTGCTTTGCTGGAGATTTATTGATTTGACGGAGATACTGAACTTCTTCACATCTCCCAACAACACTGTTTTTCTTCAGTTGGACCTCTTCTTTCCCAAGGTTCACAATCCTGACCTTGGATTTCCCTGTCGTCATAACTAATGTCCTCGCGGTGATGATCTCCGGGTGCCGGCCAGTATCCTCTACCAAAACACATCTTGATTGCCTGATTTTCTTGGGAAACTTTACTTCGACTAAGGTTTCTGTTCTCGGAGCCAATGTAGTATCCTTTAAACAATAGAGGTTGCATGAGTTAATTCCTCGCAGGAAGACTTCTTGATCTGGGAATTTCAATACTCCCCTGTCGATATCTAAAATACATCGGTTATTCCGCAAGAAGTCGAGACCCAGTATGCAATCGTCGGTAATATTCGCAATTAACGCAGGATGGATATACACTTGATCACCGATTTTGATCTCAATTTCTGTATCACCGAGGACGGAGACTGGCTGGCCGGTTGCTGTCTGAAGTCGGCAGGATGGAGACTCTCTTTGCCACAAGATGGTGCGTTTCAGCAACTCAGGTCTTATAACAGTCCGTGACGCCCCCGTGTCAATGGTAAAATTGCAAGCCCGATGATTCAGCGTCCCTTCGATTATCAAACTATTCCCGTTGTGAACTTGATTGATGGTGATGGTTGGGGCGGTGGCCCTGGCGACATTAAGTTTTATCGGCTCCTCGTCGACTTGAGTTCCGGAGTCCACACTTTCCCTCTTTTTCTTAGGACAATCGGTGCGAATGTGCCCTTTTTCTCTGCACCCGTAACACGTTGGAATATAGCGGGACTGTGCTGGAGAAAAAGCCACCACTTCTCGGTGACGTAGTCGCGCTGAAGGCGAGACCACCACTTCCCGAACCCTATGCGTACGAGAATCGTGTCGTACTGCTTCCACTTCCAAAGCGTGTGCCATCGCACTCTTTAAAGATTGGTGGTGTCCGAGTCGCACTGTAGCCCTGACTTCAGGATCCCGTAGACCGTCGATAAATGCTTGCACCAGATTCACTTCCACCATCTCTGGTGTCATCGACATGTATGCACGCCGGACCAGCCGTTCAACCTCGACTCCCCACTGCTGGAGGCTCTCGTTCGACCTCTGCGTTCTCTCGCGTAACTGCGCGCGGAAAACGTGCTCGAGGTGTTTGTCTCCATAACGAGTGTCCAGTCCCTCCATGAGACGCTCCAATGTCCTGCCGTCCGCAGGGAGGTTCTCTAGGACTAGCAGGGCGTCCCCTCGTAGAGCCAAAGTTAATGCCGCAAAAGACTGCTTATCATCCCAGCGGTTTGTTTCGACCAATGTCTCGAATTGGTACTTAAATGCCGTCCAGGAAGACGTGCCATCAAAACGCGGCACATCAAATTTTGCGGCAGATGAACAGGGGGTGTGCGATGATGAGCCGACAGCAACGGGTTCGCGTGCTTCGAGCTTGATAATTTTTTTGTTGATGTCCAGCAGGCTTGTTTCGAGGCTATCAGCTCGGGCGGAAACCTCCTTGACCTCTACGGTGAGATTCTTTACCTTCTCGCCCAACGTGACGAGGCCGTGATCGATCTTATCGAGGATTAGGTTCTGCTTAGCCTCCTGTTCGCGGCGAGCAGCTTCTTGATTAGCCGCGATGAGGTCCTGGAGCTTGCGCTGGTTGGCCTCCTGATCGCGGCGAGCGGCTTCCTGTTCGCGGCGAGCTTCTTCCTGGTTCGCTGCGATTAGGTCCTGAAGCTTACGCTGGTTGGCCTCTTGTTCGCGGCGAGCGGCTTCCTGGTCGCGGCGAGCGGCTTCCTGGTCGCGGCGAGCGGCTTCCTGGTCGCGGCGGACAGCTTCCATACTAGCTTGCATGGCGGCCAACACCGCAGCGAGGTTCAATTCCGAGGATGGTCCTGTTGGCGCCTCAGCAGCTTCTGTTGCTACCATACCAGCCTGATCTTCCTCCTCCATACGATGACGCGCAGCATCCATCTCCATTTGCCTTCTTGTTCGTGGTCGCTGTTCGTCGTCTCTCGGTGTTAATGGCATCCCACTTCTGACACCAGTTGTTACGTACGTGGGTAATCAAATGCCGATTTACTAAGAGACAACTTTATTCACCACTAACAATAACAAAATAGTCCAGTCAACAATAATCCGAATCGCAATTAACACTAGAGTACCGTTACACTATCGCTTAGGTCGTTAGATAAAATCACTTCAAGTACTAGGGTAGTTCGCTCTTGATCGCAGTCGAAATCACAACTGACTCGCTTCCGGCCGGGGGCACGTATTTATACGCGGAGCCAAGAAAATTCTAGATACCGACTTCCCACGAACGATCCAGAATTCCAGAACAATTGAATCGCTTCTCGAAGTCATAAATTATTTTTATTACTCGTGATAATAAGAGTCACTTTCATGCGAATTTCGACTCTATTGTTAACGTCGGAGAGTATCATTTCCCTTATCCTAGATAAATGCCTACCCACTAGTTGTAAGTACTTTGTGGATGTTTCGAGATTTTTCTAAGGCTGGCTACGTACAACCATTCTAGACCTTTCGAACAGCAATGCGTTTTAATTATTACGTGCTACTCTTTATTTTCTCGGAGATATGGCGGGTTCACGTTTAATGGCGTAATGTCTATTGGTTATGTCATGCATTATGTCTATTGGGGTACGGTCTCTCAATTTCTTAATTATGTATATAAGTTTCCTCACTCGACCAGACAGTTGTTTGATGTGGGCTTTAAAAGATAGATTTTCGTCAATGAGTAGACCTAAGTAACGAATAGACTGAGTTCGGTCAATACAGTCGCATGCGCAGTCTTCATGTGAGGTGTTTGTGTTTAGCTGACATGTATGAAATTTTAATTTTAGATTGGTAGGAGGGCTAGATGAGAGAAATATGTATTTCCTTTTTACATACATTCATTTTCTACCTATATACGTGATAGAATTTGAAACTGTCTAACCCATGTGTCCTAAATAGTGTATTCGAGTTAAGAAAATAGTGACTCATCGTAGTCACTCATGTAAGCCACACCCTTTTAACTTTTAAATTTTAACTGGCCTGTTGGTGTAGTGGTTAGTGATCCTGACTGCTATGCCGGAGGTCGTGGGTTCGATTCCTACCCAGGACAAATGTTTGTGCGACGAGCACGATCATTTGTTCTGTGTCAGGGTGTCATTTATCTATAATATGTATGTATTTAGAAATATATAAGTATGTTTATCAGTTTTCTAGTACCCATAACACAAGCTCTGCTTAGCTTGGGACTAGACGGCGCTGTGTGATAGTTGTGGAATATTATATTATTATTATTATTAACTATCAGATGGTTATTAAATTAGAAAGCTGTGTTGACAATGAAAAGTTGTAATAAGCCCTTCGAACAGTACAAACGCGTCATTTGTATATTTTTAAAATAATTACTTAATGATTATATTTAAAAATACTGTGTAATAAAAAGTTTGCTCTATATTAACGGTTTAATTTTCACCCCATTATGAATACACTTATACTTTGCAATATTGAACTGATGAGTCACTATTTTCTTAACGCGAATATATATACTATAATTATAGTTGTTTTTTTAATGCAAATGCGAAAATGGTTTTAGACATAATATAATAAAACAATGCATTAAAAAAAATATTTTTCAACAAATAAACAAAATGCATTTTTTTTAATTAGTATAGTAGAGTTGGGTATCTGCTAATTTGTTACACATAAATCAGAGTAACCAACTACTTAATAATACGTTTTTCTATTTTATTTTATTTTTCAATAAACTCGATAGCCATTCTAATATATAATATAGCCTAATGAACATTGCTATAAAGTAGACACAATTCTTTGATCGAAAGATCTAAATATGGAATATGCTCCTTCAAAAGTTCAATTATTCTGTAGGAGGTGTCACAGCAGCGCTGGCAATCAGCGGGCGGTGGCGAGGCGTCGTCGTCGTCTTCCTCGGCGTCGTGCGGCGGAGCGGAGGCGTGCGCGGGCGCGTGCGGCGAGCGCACCAAGCTGTCGCAGGTGTGCGCGCACATGGACCACGGCTCCTGCCTCTCCAGCGGCGCCACCTGCGCGCTGTCGCACTCGCAGCGGTGTATCGGCAGAGGTGACATGACGCCACTTTGTTAATAACAGTAGCACTTTTAGCATAAAATGGCCGAGAACAGGGGCCGTATTATGACCTCTTAAAACCATCATGTTTTCGGTGTGAAAAAGAGACGGAGCTATACAGGACGAATAGCACTATCCTTTTCTCACACAGAAAACATGATGGTTTTAAGATGTCATAATACGGACCCAGGCCTCCTCTTCACAACCTACCGCCTCACAACCTGCCGCTTAGTATCTTGGTCTAAATAAAATTTAATCGATTCGATACTGGCGACTAAAACTTTTGAGCTTACTGAGCTTCGTTTTCAACACAAGAAACCATGTGTTTTTTTTCCGTATTTCTTTTAACTGTAATCTGTTTCCGTGAAGAGTAAGAGTAGGTAATTGGAAATCTAGCCAAAGCGGGGTGCAAAAACGAGGTCGGTAAGCTTGCTCTTCCCCGGTATGAAGGCTAGAAGGAACGGGGTGGGTCTTTTAGTTAGTAAGAGTCTGACACTATCTCCTGCTCCGCCCAAGAGCGGGGGATGTCATTGCATGATTTTTTCCCACCATAAAAAAAAAGAACTTGCTCTTGTATTTTTAGGCCTATTGTCCACGTACATATAGCTTCATAGACGCGTTCGCATTCTTTATTATACGCTAAGTGTATGCTTGGTCACGACACATCAGCACGACGTTGCCGCTCCGTCGACTGAGTTTCATATTTTTTTAAGCTTTGAGTAGACGTACTATCACTTGCAAAAGTCCATAAGAATTCTTAAAACTTATTCGTTTGACGTTTAATTTGACTTACGACCTTTTATTTTCAAGTTTCGCCAACAAATGATTGAAATTCACAATTTCATCAACTTATCTTAAGTCAAGATGGCCCAGTGGTATAGGCACACAGATTGAAGCGCAAATCAGTGTGCCGCAAGTTCAAATCCCACGCAATTATTGACTTTTTGTAAGTTCTTACCCGATTGGAAGTTATGTATTTGCATTACAATATTAAATTATTCTTTAAATTGTTCACACATTTCTTGGAGTTAGAAAGGTAGATCACAAAAAAACTAAATAAAGAATTAGATTTCTGCGAGGTAGACATGAGTTTTAACTTAACCGAAATGAACTGTCGTTTGGTTGTAGTTGTTGGTTAGTGACGTGAGGTTGACAGTATTGTAATATTCGCAAAATGCAGGCTAATATTAGTATTGAAGTGAGGGCGACTATCATTGGGCTGCATAAAAGTGGTCTTAATAAAACACAAATATCTGAAGAAACCGGATTGAATGTGAGTATAATAGCTATTAATGAATTGTAACTTTATTACAAATTAATCTTCTAATTAAAACGTATGCCATTTATGAATCCATTCATCGTATCTTTATGAGGTTTAAAAGAGAAATACGTAAATCGTTGGGTTTATTGGATTGGTTATTGGATTAATAAATGCAGTTTTATTTTAAAATTATATTCAATAATTATGATTATTAACATTTTATATAATGAAAATGAAGTGAAGTAGGTATAGCTGCCTAATATATATTTTTTTTTTATTTTAGAAAAATACTGTAAATCTGCTAGTCGAAAGAGAAGTGGGAGACCGAAGCTTATTAGCGAGGCGCAGCGACGACATATGGTGGACGTATACGAAACGAATGGTTTCGCACCAACGAGACATTTTGCGGAATTATATGACACCTCGATGGATACTGTTCGCCGTGCACTTCATGCTGAAGGCGTGCATCACAGAAAACCTGCTAAAAAGCCGTACTTGACAGAGAGGCACAAACAAGAACGATTACGTTTCGCACTAAATATTTAATGTTAACTAAACTAAATGGCCTACCATTTTATTTTAACATATCTGTGATTATTCGTTAACATACACTGTATTATATTGTGTTTACTTTCGTTTAAAACAGCTATATCTTTTAACTTGTGCCATCGCCTCATCTTAAGAATGCAGTGAACTCGCTATCAATTTTGTTGACAATAATCATGAGTCTATTTCGTTTTTTATTCTTCTACCCGCACTGTTTTAACATAATACTATAATTCAATTTATTTTTCTCATCTAATTGACGATTATCTTGTGAGAACTAAAGTTCTTTTAACAGAAATTGAGGTTTGGTTTCAATCTTCTTTTCGTCAAGAAAATGAACAATTAAGCTATGACCTCAATACATTCATTGTGACGTTACACAAAAATAAAATGTTTACAAAGTCCAAATCATATATCACTTTTCAATAAATAACTGGATATAAACAATTACCTATATTTTATTTTATTAAAATTTGAATATCCGTTCATTGTTACGTTATTCATATTATGAATGGTCTAAGTGGGTATACTTCCAACAAACAATCTTAGGCGTAACATAGATAACGGTTACAAGATAACTTTTTGTCTAGGTAACAATTCGACGTCACAATTCTCATAAATGTTTAATTTGTAAATATAAAGAATAAACATTTTTATTAAACACGTCTTTTTATTTCCACCTTATAACATCGAAAAGATGTAACAACTAAATAATTGCAAATTACGAATGTGATTCTTCTTGTGGTTAATAGATCACATTCGTAATTTGCAACTATTTAGTGCAAAAAATGCAATAGTATTTTTCATAGAAAAATAAAAAAACAACTATATCAATATAGATTGGGAATTTTCAAAGTAAGAAATAACTGCAACGGACCGACCATGATTTGAACTCGGGTTACGTGATTTGCGAATCCAACACTTAATTCACACGGCTACCAGCACATGACGTATTTGCGCGAATCAATGCTATGGTAAGAACAGAAAAATAATAATGTTTTTAAGCTCAGTGCGACGACAGTTCCTTAGTGTGTGTTATCTGTGGAATGTGGATACTCATACATGCGCACACATACGCACGGACGTATCGCGCTCGCTCGGTTCGTAGCAATGTAATCTTTAGCGTTCCTATGGACTTTTGCGGCCTTACTGTACATCATGCGTATAATTACGAATACCTATGCGTTTATGAAACTACGCGCCTGTGAACAGTCGGCCTTAGTTTATTTTCTTCTGTATAAGTTGACAGCGTTACTTATCCCAAAGCACTAAAACTTTTGAGCTCGCTTCGCCTACGCTGCCATAAAATGTAGTTTGCCCTTTATAACGACAGTACCTAACCAAAATCATTTGTTTTCTCCGTACAGACAGTAGATGTTGGACAGGCTGGACGTTAGAAGCCATTTGGTGCGTGTACGAGTGTCTAGCGGACGCCTGCCTTGCGCCTGACGACCAGCGCGCATCTCCCAGACTTCACACTGCCTACCTAGATGAGGAGCCCAACACTGGACTGCCACCTAGGTAAGTGTAATGGCCCAGGGTGGCGCACTGCGAAGAGTAGCGCTAGTCACCCGAATACTGTGCTCTTGTAGCCTGCTTCTTGCTCTGTGTGCCATTTTCCTCGATGACGAAATTGAGTACTTGACTCATACTGGGGCCAGGGTAATCCGAAAGGGCGCTCGAGCCCCGGTATGAAGGCTTGAAGGAACGGGATGGGTTTTTTAGTCAGTAAGAGTCTGACACTATCTCCCGCTCCGCCCAAGGGCGGGGGTTGTCATAAGATGATTTTTCCCATCGAAAAAAAAAAAAAAAGTACTTGACTCATTTTTTTTATTTGTATCATAAAGTAACTTTATCTAAAATCACAAATAGAAATCATTTTTCAAATCCGTTCATTATTAAGTAAGTTAGAAACGCTTCAAATCTGCTGGAAGGGGAAACAGTCAAGTAACAGAATTGGTATGCGAAATGTGACATCAGTGCCATTAAGTTACGCGTGTAGGTACAAAAAAGACAGATAGAGGTTCCTATCACATCCCCACTCTTTCTATTACCCATATTTAAAATGACGATTAGCCAAAATTGCTATTGTTTTCAGAAAAAAAAACCTTTTTTGGTGTGCCTTTTTATATGGTATAAAAAAATTGTTACCAATTCTAAAACTTATTAGTTATTAATAACAGAGAGATAGTTATGGCTGAAACATAGAAAAAGAAAAGAGAGATGAAGAGTCACTTGATAAAATTATTTCATTTAATCTTGTCACAGATATCAGCACGTTCCAGTAGCTAGCAGCAAGAACCCTGAGGAAACCTACCTTGCATTGGCGTTGGAGGCAGCTCTGTTAGGCCTGGGGGTTCAGCGTATGTTGCCTATGGGGTTATATGCGCAGGAGCGGCATTGCAAGCAGGTAAGCTTACTACTATTCCATTTAGTTTACAAACAGGGAACCTGGTCTTTTAGCCTTGGATTTGCTGCCGTAGTATTTTATTTACTGGTGTTTTCTATAACTTGATGAACCAGCCTGAGTAATTCTTTTTGCCAGTGTGCCGGATTAAGACCAAGTGGGGCCTTTATCAAATTCTACCAAGGGGCCTCCAAAATTTTTATTTATATGACACTAAATTTAAACTCCCTTAGATAATTTTTATAAAAGCTCCGGAGCCTAGAGGTAATATTGTCTTTATCAGGAATTTTTATAAATTATAATTTAAATTATAATTTTATAATTATAAATCAGGAAGTAGTTAGAATTCATTTTACGGCACAGGTATTTTGACTTGCTTTTTTATGTTCAAGTTGGGTCCGTAGCATTTGTTATTCTCGCTACGTCACTAATCCGGCACTGCTTTTTGCCATAAGCTTATTGCTCGCCGATTTGTTGCTACGTAAAAGAAGGACCAAACATATTTAGATACATAATCTGACTAGTTTGAGCACTGGTCTTTTGGCTCATCCTAATAAATTTACAGGCTTTGTGAGAGTTGAACTATTTGGTCATATTTTATTATTTCGGTATTTTCGTGTAGGTAATATTTTATTTTTAAATCCTTAATTTACGAGTAAACTAATCTTTTTCTTGAATACACACTAAATATTATAATTTTTTGCAGGAGGAGCGTCTAATAGGCCAGCTGCAGCGCGTGGAAGGCGAGGCGGCGGGCGGCGTGTGCGCACGCGTGGCGGCGGCGCTGCTGGCGGGCGGCCCCGCGTCGTGCCTGGGCGCGCGCGTGCACCCGCGCGCCGCGCCCGCGCACACCTTCGCCAGGTTCCTGTTCCTGGCGCTGCTGCCGGCACATCCGGATCTCGCCTACAGGGTGGGACTTAGAGCTATGAGGTTAGTTGACTACCTTTTTACTGAAATATAAGGCCGTAATATAGAAAATGTACGAAAATTTACTGTATGGATCACATGACAGTATAATTTATTTTTTATAGCATGTACCATTGTACAACAAGCCACTAGTTTTTTTTTTTTAATAATAACATAAACTAGTGCTTGACTGCGATCTCACCTGATGGTAAGCAGGTATACAATTGTTGATGATGAGGCGCATTGTTGACGAGTAATCCCAACTTTTAACAGCACAGTTCTCCTTCTCAGTCAAATCCATCCAAAGGTTGTCTGTATAAAATCGCTTTTAGCTACAAAACCGCCCATTGTGACACCCTATTAATTTTAAGCTCCTACTGTATTATTGTATTTCTGGTGTACAATAAAGAGTCTATCTATCTATCGTACAAGCACATCTGTTTCACACACACACTTGCACTTCATTATATCTCCTACGAACTTGGCTAATCTCCGTTGAGACTTGTTACGGAGACCAGAATTAGGTCAAAAGAATTTATCCAGAATTATCATTGACGGTGGACTGTTTCCAGGTTACCGATGGTAGAGGAAGCGTACGCTCTGGACGGCAGCAGCACGGGCGGCAGTGCGGCTGCAGGCGCCTGGCACACGCTGCAGCACGCTGAGCAGCAGCAAGCTGCACTTGCCAGCGCTCTGCTAGGTAAGACTGCCACACTGATGTCACTCTGCATCATTAGACAAACAGACTATACCATAATTAGACCTACTTACGCAAACAAGAACCAATCCACATAACATGCCAAAATTGAGATAAGGATACAGGTTTCAAAAATGAGCCTTCTATCGACCTCTTAAAGATCAAAAAGATCTGACAATGTCAATGAAAAGATGTCAGATTATCTCGATTCTGGCATTTATGTGTGGATTGGTTCCTGTTTGCATACGAGTATCTAAGTAGGTCCAATTGTTAGTGTGCTGAGTGATTTGTGTTTACGTTAACGCAATCGACGTACGATTACGTGCGTGTTAAAGAAATAACGAGATGTTCCCTCCATGCTACCTCTTTAATTAACTTTTCAAAATATCGATATGAAGAACAAACCAATATTTTAAATGTTAATTGCTGCTTCATTTAATAACCAATTTTGAATCTGTTTTTAGAAAAAGATTTATTATTAGTGTTATTAGTGAGGAACTTCTCTCTCTCTCTCTATCTTATATTTTGACGTAAGAATCAGGGGACCGCAGCGGTCCTTCCATAGACAAACATTGGTCGACGAATTCAGAGCGGGTACGGGGTCTGAGTTTGTATGGGTACCAAATGCGAGCGTGTGTTAACACTATTAGCATGTCCCCCAGGTGCAGCCCGCGGCAACCCCGGGCGCCTGCGAGCGGCTCTGGGCGCCGCACAGCGCCACGTGCGCTCGGCGGCGCAGCTGTTCCGCCTGGCGCAAGACGCGCTGCGCCACGCGGCGCCGCCCGCCGCGCCGCACCACCACCGCGACCTGCTGGCCGCTGCCTTCGAGCTGGGCTTGCAGGTACACCACATGGCTATTATGAATACTCTGCCAAATTGGAATGGAAAAAATAAACTTTTTGATGATTTTGTGAAGTTTTTGACACTTATTGTACCGACGCGGTCATTGCTGCATCATCACTTAAAAAAAATCGCTTCAATCCTGTGGCGCGGCGCCAAACCAAACCCTTTGAAGTTTTCGCTTCAAGTGCAAGCAAAATTGAACTTAGCGGTGGTCAGGCGGAAGTGTCTTTGATGGTAGGTACCTATATCACGTGCAAAAAATAGTAATTGAAACATCATGCAACGTATATAACACAATATCGACCGTATCGAAATTGAAATAGAGTTGAAAATAATGCAACTGCTACCCACCAGGTTTTAACCCGCCACGTCCGAGTAATGAGACACTTGAAGACCAGAAATCTTGTCCATGTATCCGTAACTACCAGTTTCTTTCTTCAGACATCATTATGTTTGTAATAGTATTAATTATTTTTCATACAGGTGCTAAGGATGACGCTATCCTCGGTGAACTGGAGGCGCCGCGAGATGGTGCGGTGGCTGGTCACGTGCGCCACGGAGCTGGGGCTCGATGCACTGCTGTCCATCATGCAGAACTGGTCAGTATTCTACCACCACCAGATTGTATTTCGACTACTCTCTACTCCTACTTAGGAGTTGTAGGTCGCGAGTTCAAACCCAGCCAGACATTACTTTGTATAATTTATTTCATCACCGTTGCTCTCAAAACGGTGAAGGAAAACATTGTGAGGAAACTGGCAAGTCCTAGAACCAAAAATTCGAAGCCATGTGACATTCACCAACCCGCACCCTGCCCGCGTGGACTACGGCCCATTCCCTCTCCTAGAGAGGAGGCCTGAGTCCCAGTAGCAGGAACATTAAAAAGGCATGATGACACAAATAAGAAAGGATATGATTTTGACTGTACAGGTACGAATTATTCACCCCCACGGAAGCAACGGGTCCCGTGGCGGCCGCAGCCATGTCTCACAATACGGCACTTCGACTGGGCCTGAGCTTCGAGCAGCAGGAGAAGTTGAGCGCCTGCGCGAGGACGTTGGCACTGCAGTGTGCTGCTAAGGTATGTTAGCATATCATTTAGAGCTAATTTATACATCATTAAATTTCTTTTTACTTATTATATGTACTAGCTTCTGTCAGCGGCATCACCTGCGTAAAGCTCTGGTAGAAAATGCCTCAGGCATTAATTCCGCCTTTGTACAGTGTTATGTGTATAAAGGTTCAATAAATAAAGCAGGTTTTTTTGAATTGTTAAAAACTAGTGCTTGATTGCAATTCCACTTTATAGTAAGCAGTGATGCAATCGTTATCGTTGATGGTGATGCGCACTAGTTTATTAAGAGCCTATTCACTCTACCCTGAAGACACCTAAATTATAATCGTTCCGCAAATTATTCCAGTTCTTGGTATAAACGAAAAGGCAGAAATGATTATTCGGGCCGTAGAGAGTTCCTTTTTTATACAAACTTTGGAACCCCGTTTCATTTCCTTTGGGGCCAGGGTTATCCGAAAGGGCGCTCGAGCCCCGGTATGAAGGCTTGAAGGAACGGGATGGGTTTTTTAGTCAGTAAGAGTCTGACACTATCTCCCGCTCCGCCCAAGAGCGGGGGTTGTCATAAGATGATTTTTCCCATCGAAAAAAAAAGGGCTGAATTTTGGAAAATTATTTCTTTGTGCATGCCTGCGTCATAATAACCATTCAGTGGTTTAAACTATATGCTGATGGATTATTCAGCCAATAACATCAATCTTTTCTTTGAACGCCTTCTATTCATCCATCCATAACTCTTTTAGTAGACGAGGAATGAAGGGCATGTTGCGTTCCACTTCTCCTCTTACTACACGTAGCTTATAAATTCAATCATATCCGTTCTCCTTTCAGGACCCGCCTGGCTGTGCCCTAAGTGCCCTATCAGTGTGCGAGGGCTCCGCAGGGGCCTTCGAGGCGGCTTGTGCGGCCGTAGGAGGCGCAGCCGCGAGAGGAGCCCTAGCGTCCAGTCAGCTGTTCGCAGTGGCGCGGTACATGGAGCAGCGTGGTCAGCCAGCTAGGGCCATGCGCCTCGCCACGCTCGCCATGCGTAACTTGCATTTGCATTATAATCAGGTAAGGAAAAAGATATATAAGAATCGATGTTAGTTCAAACTACTAGTTTGACTGGCCTGTTGGTCTAGTGGTTAGTGGCCCTGACTGCTATGCCGGAGGTCGTGGGTTCGATTCCCACCCAGGACAAATGTTTATGTGATGAGCATGATCATTTGTTCTGTGTCTGGGTGTACTTTATCTATAATATGTATGTATTTAGAAATATATAAGTATGTTTATCAGTTGTCTAGTACCCATAACACAAGCTCTGCTTAGCTTGGGACTAGACGGCGTTGTGTGGTACTTGTGGAATATTATATTATATTAAACTTATTGCCGGCTCGGAACTCAAGCCCTTGTGCCGTAATGTACATCACCCCTGAGTGAGAGGTGTAAACTACAGAACATTAATTCTTGCGGTACATCTGGTGTTGATCTTCGATGGCGTGTTGTGACCACGAAACGAATTTAAATTATCGTTCATTTTCTGTAAATATTATTTTTACTTTTGTTGAGTATTGAAAATGACGTAGACATAAGCGACAAAAAAGGATACAAGTTTAGGAAAGCGTGTTTTGGTGCGGCCCGATACACTAGGGGACAAAATGTCCCCTAACTTGACTTGTAATGTTATCAATTACACGTGTCTGCGTCACGTAAAAATGTTATAAAATGTTGGGGGCAAGTGGCAGGACACTGGGTAACGTTGCAGAGTCACATAGATTGAGCATTGTGCGTCATATTAGGGGCATTTTGTCCCATAATATGATACTTTAATTTGTCATTGTCATGTTAAAGACAATGTTCTATATTTCGTATCACGTTACTTTTCTCACAAATACGTCTTTTTACAGGACAGTCACCCGGCGATCGCAGACATCCACTGGGCTGTCGCGCTAGCGCACTCACTGGGCCGTGCCGAGCTGCAGGCAATGTTGCCGCTCTTGGTGAAGAATGTGCAGTGCGCGCCTGTGCTGGTAAGTCATATTATGAAGAGCACTCTTCTTCGTATCGCTGGCTCGACGGTGTTGTTTCACTGACCCAAAACTCGCCACTTTGACGGTGTTGTTGGTTATAAGGCAAAAATAGCGTCTTTATTAGAAGATTAGATAAAAACCGGCCCAGCGTGAGTCGGAGTCGCGCACGAAAGGTTTCGTACCGTCCGTGGCCATACATCTTTGGTGGGCTTATTCTAACCAGCACACCTTTCTCCAAAAGCCGAGTCTTGGTAATAAGGTCCCTTTTTACCCAACCCCAAAAATGGGGCGTATAAGCAGTAGTTAATGCGTCCCCCCCCCCCCCGTGTAGTCGGACGTGCTGCGGCGCTGCTGCGTGGCGGCGGCGGGCTGCTCGCGCTCGCGCGGCGCTCCCCCGCGCCCGCCCACGCCGCTGCGGCCGCTGCTGGAGGCCGCACTCCGCGCCTACGCCTCCACCACGCACGCGCGCCTCGCGCACATCTCGCCACGACACTACGCTGACTTTGTCGAGTTTCTTGGTAACTATTTCATATGAAGCTGTTGACTTTTTGACTACTTAAATGAGTTTTAACTTTATTTTATTAAAAATAAGGTTTATTTTAGAAAAACTAGAACAGACATTGTGCAAAAAATACTTAATTATTGAAAGTCTTCCCAATTGTTGTCATTGAAACGCAAATTACATAACTACCTACTATTTTGCAAGGAACCTTAGATTGTTTTTTATTAAATGGTAAACACCTTTTTTTCCTTTAGTACAGCATAAATTACTCATTTCATTGGACAAAGCTTCTGAATTAAAGGGAAAATTATAGATATCAGGCCTTGTAAGATTATTTTCAACAGTAATTGCTTAGTAACAGTTTGGAAACCAGATATAGGTATGCAGAAAAGGTTAGGATATACATTGTAACCTTCTAAACTCATTATCCTCGATAAAAAATAAACAGCATGTTTTGACATTAATTTGAGAAAGACCCTAGAACATAACTTTGAACGAAATAATAATAATTAGGAGTTCAGTGTAGTACAAATATCAAAACAGGCCTTTTATTTGTTGAGCACTTTAATCTCTAGTACCTGATTCGTATAAAAGTCAATTCCTATAACTTCAGTAAAACCCAAAAAATAACAAGATCCACAAAAAAAAATCTACAGGAATTTATTTTCATACCATTTTTATTTCCTACAGGCAAAGCCCGCGATACGTTCGCTTTAGCCCCGGACGGTCCACACCAGTTCGCCGCCCTACTGCAAGAGATCAAGCTCAAATACAAAGGGAAGAAGAAACTCATGTTCCTCGTCAAGGAGAGATTCGGATGATCCGGCAACATTACTCGATACAGAACCCACCGAGTTAGCAATGGTTTTTCTAGATACGGCATTCCATATACATAGTGAACATGCGAGCACGGACGCCTTGGCGGTTACTATCGGCGTTGGCAGCAGGCTTAGAAAAAGACTTTTTCAATACACTTGAAAATCCGCTTTTAGGCACGAAATCTACTTTTACCCACACTAATGCAAAAAAAGTGCACGAGCTCGCCTCTGCCACAATTGATTGTATGTATCGTATTAGGCTGGACACTAAGCGACTTCTACGAGTCGCGAGTCAACCCCTGTTTACAATTTTTTTTGTAAGTGTATTGAAAAACGTCGTTTGATACACGTGGAAATTTGTCTCTGCAGCACTCGGTTCCATACACTCGGGTGAATTTTGCGTCGGCCGCAATGACAAACTTTCTCCATTTGTATCAAAATGTACTATTGTTTAAGCCGGCAGATATTTGCTTACAAACATCGGCGTTCTGTGCTCCGTGATTGTAAAAAAGCATTTTTGTTTAGATGCGTGTAAATTTTGTTGAAAACTTTGGGATATAGCATCGGTTTTATGGTTTTGTTTATCTGACGATGCTATTACTGTGGTTGAAGACCTCTAGATATGGTGAATGGTTGATTATTCTCCTATTATCAAGCATAGATTTTAAGAGTTGTAAATTCGATAAAAATTGCGATAATTTTGCAAAATCCAGTGTACAAAATCCTGCATCGCGATTTTGTATCATGACCCTGTGGAAAATGTAATGTTTTTATTCTTATTCCAGTGTGGGTAAGAGACAGAGCTATACAGGTTGTCTAGCGCTATCTCTTACAGTCTTACCCACACTAATAAGGATGAATTAATCTTACTTTAAACGTCATGGTAACACACCAGAATTAATCGATAGTCTGAAATCAACTATCGGGCAATTACCATAAACACAATACGCGTCTTGTTGGAGGATCCTCCTTTTCCTTTGAAGGTTGGCGGGACTTTACACCCTGTTCCGAATGCCTCTAAAGACAATATCGCTAATACTTTAAATATGACCAGGGCCAGGTAATCATAGTGATGATTACGGTCTTCAACCACAGTAGTAGTAAAAAACAAAGATGTTAAACTCATGGCGTGCTAGATTTATTGTTTAATTGGTGCAATCATTGTTTTCATTTCATGTTTTTGTTTTATTTGTTTAAAATCGTGCAATAAGCAGCCATGATAAATTCGTCATAGGCCATTGACGTGAGGATGCATAATAATTTTAGAATTAAAAGTCCCATATTTTTTGTTAAGACTTAGATAAAAAAAATGCCCAAGACTTGTCAAACACTAGGGTGACAATGCTACTCTTATAATCGAGGATATGAAACGTTTTTTTCCACGGTAAATTAGGCTCGAAATAATTTTACCTTTTCGGTAAAAAAATATTACCTCATGCAAGGTACACACACTCGTGTGTCCGCCGTGAACCAAACCAGTCTATTCTAAAGTATTATTTTTAATTTAATAATTATATAAATACGGCTGACCTCGTAATTTTCATTTTTTTATAATCGTAAGAAATGATCTCAATAATTCCATTTGTGTAAATAGAAACGAGTTTTGTAAATATAGTGGGGGCAAGTTTAGTAATGGAGAATATTAGTTAATTAATGTAATGATTAGTTTAGAGATCTGTGCGAGGATTGCGACTGTACAAATTGTGTAAATGTCGGTGTGTTGTGAAGACGGAGTATGAAGGAGCGGTATCGCACACGTCACATGTTGTAAGTAGTCTAGTGCGCCTCTCGTATAGCGTCCAATAGCAATGGGATAAACATAAAATATGACATACAACACCAAAGAAATATATCGTAAGTCCAAGTGTGAGATAAGCAACGCCATCATATTTTCAGTATTCTTGAGTATTCTGTATCTGTAGATATTTTGTTTATGTTAACTCCCTGTTATAGGTTTTATATTGAACAGCACATCTGTTGAACAAAGGGATGCATACTTTTAACACAAGTGTTATTATTCGGCGCAGCAATGATCTTCTGTTAACCAGTTAATAATAATAATAATTAAAAAGACGTTATTTAACTAATCATGCCGTATATCTTGTCTATTTTCTATTATATCGTTACACAAATCTTATTTAAGAGTTGATTACTTGGAATATAAATAATTTTACTTCAACCATCATTATTTCTAACTCAGCCTTTTTCTTGTTTAGAGTAGAATATAAAATTTTAACAAGAAGTGCATTTATAAAGATAGAAATGATTAATATTTAAATATAGATGATGTATGGATAGTGTTGAGAGAATAGTATGAATTGAATAGTATTAGACTTAATGGAGGACTTTTGTACTTTTTGTGGTGTGTATGAGGGTTGCGCAAAACTTATTTTGACACTGTACAAAAAACATACAAAAAAAAATTGTATTCGTTCATTATATCAAAATTTTGCCAACCCTATAATGTGTCAAATAAAAAAAAAACAGGACATTAGTACTCATTATATTATTGATATAAATGTAAATATAAAAATATGATTTTTAGTTAGAGCGCTGATAGTAGACACATCCAGTATCTTCCTTATCAGAGACTTTTACACGGAGAAGTAAGGAATATCAGGTAGAAAAGTGATGAATAGTGACGGTAAAGTGTATGTTATTTATTATACCGCTTTATACATGTTACATACATAGATCGGCATAACATAGCTAAGTTTAGACTTATTTTAGCAGAAACATATTTAGCTTGAGAAAAATCCAGTAAGCTTTTTATACCATTCGTTATGAGTAATTAATAACTACAATAAGCGAGAGGGAGTGTCAGACTTTTACTGACTAAAAAACCCTAAAATGTTCCTTCAGTTGCCCTTTGCCTTCCAGGGCCACGGTAACCATTTCGAACCAAACCCACAGCAAGGCAATAAACCGAAAAACTTCAGATGAGGGGACAAACTGTCCCCCAACATGACGCACACGCTGTCAAATTGTCCGATAACATATCCCGCGTTACATGAGAGTCGGAGGGCAAGTTGCGAGACACTGGGTAACGTCACGTAAATTAAGCGTTGCGTATCGAGTAGGGGGACATTTTGTCCCCTAATGTATCTGAGGCTTTTGGTAAGCTGTTTTCTTCTTATAATTGTGCAATCTCAAGATAAATATGTTTCCTGCAAAAAATAGCGAAAGTTACAAAATATCAAAAAAGGAACGTTACTGTGTAAGTGAAGCATCTCAGTCTGAACGCGGCATGCGTAAGGTGTGTTTATAAAATTATTTTTTGTATGAGAAGAGAAATTAATTTCATAAGCAAATAACTTTTAAATGTCGAGCAATAATTTTGAAGCCTTCGGCCGGTCAGCTGTGTTTTTGTGAACAACTTTATTGGTTGTCGACAACATAATAATTGTGTAGATTATTTAGGCAGTAATTCAGTATGTGTGATGATCAATGGACTCTTAAAAACATTTTTGTCAACAAAATCTTGAATAATTTGGAAATTTATACTTTAAATTCATTGTGTATGTCTGTATACCAATTTTTTTCTTGTTTTTTTCAATCATCGACTTGCCAACTTGTATCTCCAAGCAAAATATCTGACCTCAAGTGCCTTCAGGCGAGTCCAAATGAGCTAGACCGGTCCTTCTTGGTTTTGTTATATCTTTATTTTGTACTCTGTCAGTGGTTATATCGTAATTGTGTTGTACGTCAAACGTGGACACCCTTCAGTGCTGGTATTATGAAGGTGATAATTTCAATATAAATAATTGAAAAATGAAGTATAACTTGTTTTATTTTGTATGAAGATTCCCTTAACCCCTTTGGGCGCAAGTAATAAAACATTTATATATGAGCTCTGAGGCTATACCACGAGCTCTTAACGCTATTCATTGGACAATCTAAATTGCATAATTGTATCATCCTTCACAGCTCTGGCGCTTTTTAAAGCGATATCTAACATTATAGGTATAATAAATAACCTATTCTGCACGCACTCAGCTGAATGCAAACTGTTTCAAAAGTGATTGTACTTAGGGGATGTTTAATTATGTTCTTTTTTTCAATGTGCTTTTAGTGATCGTAAGTTTTGTATTACTTTAACTATTTCTACTCATGAGAACCTGTAATTGGCTAAATGTTTCTACAACAACAGTACAAGAAACTTAAAATTAAATAAATAAATAACAGCGAACCATTTCGATAACGTCAGCTTTCAAATAAAAAAAAACCGCATTTAAATCGGTCCATTCGCTTAGGAGCTACGATGCCACAGACAGACACACAGACACCTCAAACTTACAACACCCCTCTTTTCCGTCGGGGATTAAAAATTCTGAACGAAGCCGCGCTCTACTGCGGACAGCTCTACAATCGTGCGCATCCCAGCATCCGCGATCCTTTTTTTTCGGCGATGAAATCCTTATGGACGTCCTCCTCTTTGTGATAGGTGTAGGGGTAGGTCAGACTCTTATTGACTATAACCTCCTTCGAGTCGGGGGAGGTTTTGTCGCACATTTGGTTTGAGGGCTGCAGATGCGGTTTGACATCCGCTGCTCTGGACTAGCGACTCGATCCTCGTGGGTCCCGTCCTACGGGACGAGAGCGATATGTTGGAGAGCGGCTCTCCTTATACACCTAAGAGAGGCGCGCGTGAAACACTACGCGCCACCATTTAGGGTCCAGATTGATGGGCCGACGAGCACCCGCGAAGCCTGCCGCATCGCGCTTCAAGTCAGGTCATGAAAAACTATATGATCATATGGTTTTTTATTGGCTGCTACACACGTTACTGTAACATGTAACTGTAACGATAAATCTACATGTGTATGAGAAACATTGTACAGTTTGTCCGATTTTAAAACTGTACAGTTGTTCAACTGTAGGAGCAGTTTGAAATTATGGATAGATAAATCGGAAGAAAATATATATAATAACATAGCAGACTGCTATAATCTTTTTCTCAATTTCATTAATTCTTTTAAAATATAAAAGATTAAACCACCAAATATTTACACAAACTTAAATCTATGGGTACAATGGCGACTTCATCGCTTCTATTCCCTTGGTAGCGTGAGCACCAGTTGTTTCAACTTTACCCTGTCGATCTTCGACGCGCTGGTGGTGGGTAGTTCTTTCATGAAAATCACTCCCCCTCTTAATTGTTTCGTGTCTGTAAGCGATTCTGTGGGTAGAAAAAAAATATTGCTTAGTAATCAGTCTATGTGACGAAGTTTACTGCTTTTGTTACCCTAATCATTTATCAAGCAGGTGAAAACTGTCGAAAGCAGGTGACCTTAAATTGACACCGTTTATAATTCATCCTATCATCGGGTTAAATAGCATATCTAAGCGCACGGTAGTGCGCAGGCCAAGTTCCAGCAACAGGCCACGCGCATGCCGTGCACTATTTACACGAACTGTTTTGTATATTTTACACAATGCATGGCGTTTATTTACATCTCACTTTTACACAATCTCCGGTTGTAACCCTTTGCCAATTGGACTAATTCGGTGGTTCTTTTCGTCCAGAAGTTTTTTTTTTCTATTTGACAAATATACACTAGGTAGCTATCGTCATCATCTTTCTGCCCTAGTCCCGTGTTATTTAGGGTCGGCGCAACCTGTTTTCTTCTTCCATTCTATCCTATCATACTTCTTCTACTACTAAACTTCCCCTTCTTTCATAACACTCTTCATACTATCCATCCATCTGTTTTTTGGCCTCCATATGGCTCTCCATCCATCATGTGGATGGATGGAGAGCCA
Organism: Mythimna ferrago; assembly: GCA_910589285.2. NCBI lineage: Eukaryota > Metazoa > Arthropoda > Insecta > Lepidoptera > Noctuidae > Mythimna > Mythimna ferrago. The sequence continues at coordinate 21,439,146 of OU342688.1, read as the reverse complement.
TATGGAGGCCAATGAAGAGGTATACTTATTAACTCTTTTAGTAACATGCGTTTCATCCCTCGTCTTTACATAACCTTCCTTAAACCAACTACTATCTATACCTACCACTACTACTGCCCTGTATTAGATACCTTGTTCAATTGTTCAATCACGGTGTTTACCTTTAACCAGATCTTTGACCTCTTGTGCTGTGGGGCTGCATCCAGGATTTGCAACTACGCACGCCACCACCAGGTCTCCGCACTCCTTGTCAGGTATACCTGTCACCGCTACTTGGTATACTCCAGGATGTCTCATTATCACCGCCTCTATTTCTATTGGAGACACCTGCAAAATTGTGTTTTTTTTTAAATTTATTATGAACCTTTATTGACAACGGATGTATCTACAATAAAAATATAGGAGACCACACATAATCTTGAGTGTAAACTAAGTTTATAATACACGTAAGTAGGCAATAAATGTATTGTTATTGACCCCATTTATGAAGAAAAAAAAATCTGAATTAAAAATTAGGTGTTCAGAACATGTAGTCACAGTTTTACTTACAGGCTAAATTAGCATTCGGCAAATAATAATAATTACTAATGCTAATCAAAATAAGCATAATCAGCCTTCTAATATTACCACTGCTGGGACTCAGGCCTCCTCTCTAGGACAGGATATGGGCCGTAATCCACCATACGGGCCCAGTGCGTGTTGGTGGGTTATGCTACTCAACTACCTGGTTGTACGAGTATAATCAGTTATGGAATTGTACTTATGCAGGTACGATTCCATAACTGACATAATTTGGCTCAACATTCTTATGGCGACTAAGACATTTAAACCCACCTGATGATTTCTGTACTTCAATAAAGACTTCAATCGTTCCACAAAGAACACATTCCAAGAGTGATCCCTGTAGAAGACATCACCACATTTGAACCAGCCGTCTTCTGTTAACGCCTCTTTTGTCACTTCGGGGTTATTGTGGTAACCCTGGAAAGAGGAGAAATCTAGATAATTCAGTTGGTATTGAGACGCGACCTTTTTTTCCTTTTCCTTGCTATCCCACTGGTGGGAAAAGACTTCCCAAAGTTCTTCCAGACATTCTGATTCCGCACCGTCTCAAACCAGACGTCATGGTACCTACTCGTCTAGGCCTCAACGGCGCTTTCCCTCTACAGGAACTCACTGCGTGATGACACTTGCCCAGCGGTCTCTGTGAATGCGGCTGACGTGACCAGTAGCCTGATTCACGTAAAATCAAACAAGCCAAATATCGTTAAAGTTTTATAGTCGTTCGATCGAAGTCCTATCCAAAAGCGGTATTCACGGGTTCCTTAATCGGGATAGGATAGAACGACAACTCAACTGGCTCGAAACTAAACGGTCTATCGACGACATATTTCCAGTTACATTAATAAGTATTCTACCAGGATAATGTAAGTAATACAGTTGTTTTTTAAATCGACTCTTCATCCAAACGACTTTAAAATCGGTGTCGTTCAAACTCGATTGATGGATGTGAACACGGAAATGGTCTAAACGACTAAATCGCTGCGATATCGTTACGGTTTTGATTACGTGAATCGGGCTACTGTCCAATCACATTTGAGCTTGGGAGCCTTTTGCGCCCACGTCTATTATGCCCGTTTTGGAGCGCAGTGTGTCATTCCATATTTGATTTATTATTTTTACACCCATAACGCTGCGCTCCATAGCTCTCAGGCAAATGCTTCAGCAAAACTTTTAGTTTCAGTATGTGACCAGGTCTTAGCACCGTAGATTTGTATCAAGATTTTATTTAGTTTATTTTTTAATTTTTTAATGCCTCACACAATGATGTTTAGTAAATAACTCGACAAAGTATATAGAGCAGCTGCATATTCGTCGTGCTTTCAGGATTGGTTACATAATAAAAGTTGTTCATATTGATGACTAGGTATAATGACCCTTATTAAAAAAAGCCCATGTCGTTACCAATGTGGTAATGGCAGTAGATACGAGTATGTTGTGGCTAGATCATGAAGTGATCAATTTCTATAATCTAACCACGACAGATTTTTTTTATTGGCCTATACTGCCACAGCAGGGCAAAGGCCTCCCCCAACGTTTTCCAGGTATTCTTTTCTCGAGCCACCTCGAACCAGCCCTTGCGGTAGGCATCTGGGTCGATCTCGGTGGCGTCGTCAGACATATCAACTAATCACAAACAACATTTTTGGTAAGAGTCAAGCATGTCGCCCTTCGCCTTATTCTAAAAAAAAACTGCTACAGAATATAGGGAGGTACAAATCTTACCCTAAACACAGTAGGGCCTCTAAACCACAACTCTCCGGGAACGTTAGGCTCAGTCACGTCTTTATTGGTTGCCGGATCCACTAGCTGAAATAAAGAAATTTTAGTACCTACTAGCTTTTGCCCACGCGGCTTCGCTCCCGCTCTTCCCTACTCCACCCTACTATACCCTACTATACCCTACTCTACCCTACTCTACCCTACCCTACCCTATCCTACTCTACCCTACTCTACCCTACTGTACACTACTCTACTCTACACCACTCTACCCTATCAAACTTCACATAAACCATCTATTAAATAGTCCGAACAAAGCCTAAACATTTGGTTTGGATAGGTGAGCCCGTTCTTGAGTTATAAAATTACAACGAAAATTGGCATTGATTTATATATATATAGATTTTCAGGTCTATGGTTACTACTGCATGTTACAACCAATTCGGATTCCTTTTCTGGACAGTACTTTTTAATGCACACTATTCTCAACCAGCAAATCTGAAAGCCGGAATGAACAGTGGGTCGCCACCAGAGAAGCGACGAGACAGTAACCGCTTGACAATGGGTCCCATAATGCTGTGTCCAGACCTGGTAAATGCGCCGTTCGTGAGCCGCTCTCGAGCCGCTTGCGAACGGCGCGCGTGCATTTCGCGCACGGCTCGTTCACCCCTGCGTCGCCGCGTCGCGCGCTTTGTACTGTTAGCGATTCTTATGATAATGTTCATACACTATGATTATTTTCTGTATTAGCAACATTAAATGTATTTTTTGCACTGACAACTCGAACGGACTGCGACTTGACAGCGCGGTGCTTTTGACAGTTACAAGAGTTTATAAAAAGGAACGGCGCGCTGTCATGTCCTTCTTTACGTGTTAGTTTTCGGAGCAAGCAATATCTCAGTAAGTGCTAGTATATAATTTATTTATTCCTACTGTTATTGTATAATGTGTATGTGCTGGCAAGGCAAAAGTATAAAGGGTGTGGTACCCGTTTTGGTCGTTTTATTTAAATAACCTGATAACAAACCTCGTAGGTACACTAAATAACTTTCTTAGTCTATCTTTCTCTAAAGATAACACATATAGTTAACAGTACGAACATGATATGCACGTGCACAGTTCACAAGCGGCTCGCGCGAGCAGCGCATTCGCCAGATCTGGACGCACCAAAACGAGAAGCAAAAAGAAACACAATTTGCACAATCAATTAGTCCAAGGATGATGATAATGTAAAGTTAGATGCTCCTTATATCATATGACAAACTTACTCTGCATTCCACTGATCCAACTGGTCTACCTAAAGACCCTGGAATTGGTTGAAAGTCGTGAATGAAGGCAGGTCCACTTAATTCACTCATACCGTACGAAACGAATATTTCTTCTGTTTTAGTCAGTTTCTGCAAAACATATGATTAGAAAAATGAATGAAACGTTGTCAGAATTAGTAATTTAAAGCTAATTATCGAATACCTTCCTCAATAAGTGGGATATCCAACACTACCTACATGAATTTATTAATTCGAAACAACAGTTTCTGAGATCATCGCGTTCAACTCAACAAAGTCTTTTCAGTTTTATAATTAGGTTACTGATCCAGAAAATCTTGTTATTGATCGGTACCTAAAGGTATCGTATCTTAACCCAAACTATGATACTATAGTTTGGGTTACATCGGTATAATACAACGGGAACTGCAGAAGCATTTTATGCATTTAAGTTTGTTTACAAGTTGATTTTAGAAAAAGTAAGGCACCGTCTAAGTAAATAAGAAACCCTGAGTGGTCAATCAGACAGCACTAGTGCGAGTGCGGAGGTGGGAGCGGGCGAAGATGTCTTGGCGTTTGCGTGTTCACCAGTGTTCACACTACCAAACAAGCTACGAGTTTCGTTGAGCGTGTGGTGGATGAATCAAAATGTTTGAGAACCACATGCGTTAACTTAACAGATGCTAGGTATATCCCTGTAAACGATAAGGGTAGACTCAGTGGCGTAACTACAGGGTGGCAAAGGGTGGCAAAATGCCACGGGTCCCTTGCCTGGGGGGCCGCACCACTAAGAGGCCTTGGGCTCAGAATGAGTAAATATGTAAATTATTATGGTTTATTAAAAGCATTCATCACTTTCCCGTGGTATTTTGCCAGCATTACCACTTTATTATTACTTACGCGATTGAGAAGCCACCTTATTTATTTATTTATGTACACACAAACACTTAAAAATGAAAATCCTCGTGTATTAAAGAACATGCCGATTTATTAATAATAAAGAATATTTTGTCTGTACTTCAGTGATTCATCCAAATTAAAATACAAAGTTGACGATTTTTCTGGGGCTAGTATAGTTACGTCACTGGGTAGACTGAGCCATTAGAAACACCTACGCGACCCGTGCCAGCACCGGCCTCATGAAGCAAGGCTCGCGGGAGCACTGTCACCGCAACTGGCGGTATCTACGTATATTTTGAATTAAACACGCACCCGTCCCCGCCTCCACTCTGAACAGGTACTTAAAAAACAATTTACCTTCATCTTATCAACGAGCTCTTGTGGCACAAAACTGCCTGCTAAAGTCATATGCTCGAAGCAGGAGAAGTCACATTTAGCGTGCTCAGCCAATGATGCCATCAAAACTGGGTTGCAAAGAATATAGGTGGGCTACGGAAAGATAATAACATCAATAAGAATTTGAAAACATCGCAGACTGTTTACGGTTGTAATAATCAAATGATACCTCGTTTTCATTCGTGGTAATAAATTCGTAAGGAAAGTGAGCTGACCAGAAATAAAAAAACATCTGATAGCCTCCGCACTGGGCTAGTGCGGTGGTTGATGGCCCACTCCCTTTCACAGAAGACTTAGAATCAATACCATTACTGTGTGTGTTCGGACGTAAAGAATGGCACCATCCCATCTCTTCCCGTGGATGTCGTAAAAGGTGATCAAACGACTGAGAGACACACCAGAGAATGGGCTGCAGCATTCTCTGTGCATTTCAACAACCGCACTGCGATCGCCAACCCGCTTGCCAACCGTCGCGATTACAGCAATCCCCTTTTTGGGGGAGGGCTATGTCCAGCAGTGGACATCTTTCAGCTGAAGTGATGACGATGATGATGATACACGCGAGTAAGCTTCTGTCTCTGCAGACGCATAGTTTTCAGCTCTATGTCAAGATACAGATAACATGTCTTTTAGGATTCTTACTCGATATTTAGTAACAAGATCAGCAAAGTGTTCCGGAGTGGCCGGTGCTGAAGTCTGCAGCCGCGTGTACTTGAGGATCGGAGAGAACAGATAGTTGAAGCCAGCCGTCACCCATTGCGCTGGCGAAACCAGTAGCCCCATCCTTGTTGGAGTTGGAAACTTTGAGAAGGTTTTCCTGAAATGAGAAAGAATGTTAGAAAAGCTCAGGTTTCTGGTAATGTCGAAGGAAATAGAAGATCTCATTAACAGGTATCCAACCAAAGACTCCCTCTAAAGGCTTCCTTCAGGGCAAAGCGACAATAATAATAATAATAATAATAATAATAATCTTTATTTTTGCCAAAAAAATATACACAAACATAACATTTTTAGGAACATGGCTAAGTGTGCCAGAGCAAAAAGACCCTGACTTCTAAACTAGGAATAACCTGTTTCTTAGAAGTCAGTGTGCCTTCGACGTTATGTGCGCATATGCCAATACAATAAAAGAAAATTACCTGGATAGGACACAAAGCTTAGAAAAAAAACAAAAAAAAAAGTAATTATTATTACAAAAGTATGTATGCTGTTTCAGCATACATATACATGTTTTGTTATCACAATGATGCGACCATTGCCCCAAAACACTACGAATACGATGCTTTCTTTCGTTTCAAACTAGATAGTGCCCTTGACTTCGTCCGCGTCTGATTCGTAAAACAGCACAATACCATTTGGTTACAATTTTAAAATAAGAAAATTGTTGCTTTTCAAAGCCAATCTAGAACAATACAGTCGCTTTGCGGGTCATAATTCAAAAAATTACATTTTCTAGAAGCTCGTGACTTCTTTCAATTCTCGACTTTGTCATTTAAGACGGATGATACAAGTTCCCTTTTTTATTCATAACAATGGTGATACCTTCGATGAACTTTTGTTGAATTTTCTAGAACTTGGTACGGTATTTGATTCTAGACCTTTAACTTATCAATATGTTTTGATCATTAATGACGCTGTTATATTGACTTACGGCGCTACAATATGTATTTGTAGAGTGTAGAAACACATTTGTGACGAGTAGGAACCAACTATGCACCAGACTATACCTACTTGGTAAAAAGCTAAACTTTTTCAAATAACTTACCAGGTATAGGGCACTGATATGGATAAGTTCTGGTGAGTAAGCATGGCTGTCTTTGGTACTCCTGTGGTTCCACTGGTAGATGTCAAGAAAGCTATAGTTTCTTCTGGGTTGAAATCTGCTGGTCTGGAAGGATGAAGAAATAAAATAGTAACTAGAAAACACAAAATTGACACAGACACATCACACACAAAAATTACAAGAGAAGGATAGAATAGAACATGGTAAAATAACATTGCGTTATCAAAAGGGTTATCAAATCATGATGGTGTAGGTATACGTGGAGATTCAAGGGGGCAACGTTACATAGATTTTGAAGAAAGTAGCGATGAGCATTTGTTACACAGAAATAGAGCTAGAACTACATTAGGCACACGTGTAACACAGTTGATTTGTACGTAGAAGGACGTCGAGTGGCGTCGCGTGGCGTGTAACAAGTGTAGCTCTACAAGTCTAGTCTCCATATAAAATGTATGGAGACCGACGCGACCAGATCTACCTTAAAAGAATTTAAATGGGGGAAGGCTCTCTCATGGCGCCCCTTTATTTTAATGAGTCTTTTGACAGAGTTACTTACTCAAAGTTTTTAACAGCGTCATCATCTGCGTCTTTTAAAAATTCTGCCAATGTAGGATAGTTACTGCCTTCATTAAAGGTCACAACTTTAGCATCCACCCCTGACAGTGCTAATGCCTTCTTAATCTCTTCTACCTTTCCGCTTTGGCCAAAAATTATCTTCGGACGATTTGTTTGAAAGAGTTGCTCAAGTTCATCTGAGGAAATCTCCAATATGTTATTATGTTTTATAAATATTTCTTTGTTGCAACCAAAGACATTAAATATATACATCTCTTTGGTTGCAACAATATTTTTTAACAATTTATTATGGTACTAAGATCAGCGGTGCTATTCTCTAAGAAAACAGCCTTGAGCGCAGCGCTGACCGCAGCGACGAGTCGAGAGTGCAGTACATTGAATAAACAATCCAATGTCTAGGCTTATTGGGTTGTTAATCCAATGAATCTATTTTGATTTCGTCGCTGCGGCCAGCGCTGCGCTCAAGGCTGTTTTCTCAGAGAATAGCACGCAAGGATAATTATTTATGTTTTTTTTAAATGTTTTTATGAAATACACATATTTAAAATACCTGAAGAGTTGGCTGATAAAATACATACAAGTATGAATTCTGTGCACCTACTTAGAGAAAAAGGACCATGCTTCGGCCCATTTTTCTGGATAGAATCTATGATTCCTTAATATCGTAAAATGTTACCCGTATTAAGAATACATTCACAAATCAAAAACTGCATACTCACAGACACCCAAAGTAGCATCAATAGAAGCTACCATAATTCCAAGAAACATCGCTGCATTGTGCGGTATACAGTAGTCTATGTGGTTGGGCGCCATCAGCACCATGACGTCGCCTTGCTTCAGTCCTAAGTTCGTGAGAGAGACAGCGCATCGGATGCTCCTGTCTAAGGCCGACCCGTTGGTTTCGGACTCATCCGTCGCTCCATCGATCTGTTGAAAATTCAATTGCAACTAAATTTGTAACTTCTTCCATGGGTCCAGCTATCTAGTAAGGACCAGGCCCAACTCGACGGCGCGTAGTGTTCCACATGCACATCAACGAGTTGTCAGCAAAACTGAAGGATCCCAGAAGAGTCGATGTCTGCTAGAGCTTCTAGATCGTTTGTAAGATTGGCCATCGCAAGGAGCAACTGAAGTACACAGGTGGTTTTAAGTTAGTAAAAGTCTAGCACGCCCTCGCGGCCATCTTAGAGTGAAAGAAGTCCTTTGATGAATTCCTAACTAAACAAAAATGGTAACATTAATCAGTGTGCTTTACCTTCCTTGCTTGGGCGGAGCATCGCCGTGCCCTTGTGGGGGCGATCGGCGGCGGAGACCTCTCGCGCCGGGCCTTGGTTGAGGCAATGGTCTGGAGCGAGGAGGAGTGGCTAGCAGTCGCCGACTTCTGCTTCTGCAGGCCGACCGCATCAGGCAACGGCGTTCTCGCCGCCGCCGCCGGGATTCTGATCCCGATTTCCGGCCACGGTAGGCGCGGGCTTGCGGACAGTGAGCAATGGGTAGCTCGCTGTCCGGCCGTCCGGTAACTGTCCAGTTCAAGCCCAAGTCGTCGGCGGCGGCGTGTTCCCGCGCGCCTTAAGGAGTTGTCAGCAAAAGTAGGGACCTTGCCGGGTCGAAGCCTACTGGGGCCAGGGTTATCCGAAAGGGAACTCGAGCCCCGGTATGAAGGCTAGAAGGAACAGGGTGGGTCATTTAGTCAGTAAGAGTCTGACACTATCTTCAGCTCCGCCCAAGAGCGGCGGTTGTCATTGGATGATTTTGCCCACCGTAAAAAAATGTGTGTCCTTTTCTTAGATATACTCAAGGGTCAAAATGAATGCAGCTAAGTCAGTATTTTACACAATCAGATTACCTATTTCTGACTTTCCATAAAGACAGTCGTGAGGACCCACGGCTTTACGTACTTTCTGTGACATCAATCAAGGGTTCTTAATATAAAACTGACAACTTAGTACCCAAGTTGTCTATTCTGACACACGACATTAACGCTTTAGTTCTTATTCAATTACAGAAACTAACACGATAGTTTCAATTATGTCAAAGGAATTTGTATTTTCTTCATGGCCTATAGATACAATAAGGTAGCAAATACCTGTAATAAGAAATCGGGGTCATCCTTCAAGCTGTGTAGTATAAGTTTGCCAAGGTGATGTTTATCTGAAGGAATCCCTGTCTTCGCCACTACACGGGTTTCTACCTCGCTCATATACCAGTGTACTGCGTCGAAAGCTTTTTTAACCATTTTGGTTCCTGTTGGCTCTGAAACAAAATTGGATTTTAATTAGGTTCTGTATCACTGACAGAAAAAACAAACAAAAGTCATAGCAAAAATTACAAATGACCTCGAGGCTTCGATTGGGTGGTTGGATCAATAACTTAGTGCAGTAATCCAAGATCCATTATTTATTATAAAGCGAATTTAGTTCTTGCTAGTATTTTTTTAAGAATGTGGATGGATGGAGAGGAAGAGGGAGGCCAAAGAAAAGATGGATGGATTGTGTGAGAAGCGATATGAAAGAAAAGGGAGTTAGTGATAGCGTGACGAGTGACAGGACAGAATGGAAGAAAAAAACGTGTTGCGCCGACGCCAAATAAAACGGGACTAGGGCAGGAAGATGATGATGATTTTTTTTAAGAATGTGTAGCCTGGACTTGGCCAGTTCAGGAAATTCCTGTTTCGGATTCTAGCACAATGAATACCCAGGTGGTACAAATATGGTGGAGTCCGCCCTGAGACAGCGGTAATCTACCGCGCCCGGCCCTGATTCCGGCCATGGTACGGAGCGAGAAGGAATGGGAAGCGGTAACTTCTTTCAGCAAAGCAGTATTGCGAGCAAAGGAAGTGGCCACAACTGTGATGGATCGGATTTCTTCATGCCCCAGTCACCGCTACAGGAGATGCCCCGGAATTCGGAAGTCACAGGGTGATTTCCGGCCTGCAGGGTCTATCCTCCCTAGGGCGGCGGGAATTTGTCAAAGAGTTGCCGTGAACTGAAAGACACAGGTGGGTCTTAGTCAGTAAAAGTCTGAAACACCCTCTCGTTTCACTTTAGATCATGAGAAGTCATTTGGTGACTTCCTGCCTTAAAAGAATAAATTGATGTTGAACGCCTAAGCCTTAGACCTTAACTTTGGGCGGTTCATTGAGTCCAAAGCCAAGGTAGCTGCTAGGAAACTAGGCGTTCTTGCAAAGGTCCGGCGGTACTTCACACCGGGACAGCTTTTAATGTTATACAAAGCACAGGTCCGTTCTTGTATGGAGTACTGCAGTCACATATGGGCAGGTGCTGCAAAATGCCACCTGGCAGCTTTGGACTCGGTGGAAAGGCGTGCAAAGAGGCTAATTGGTGATCCAGATTTGGTTAAGTCCAACCTTCAAAGCCTTGAGCACAGGCGTAGCGTAGCCAGCCTTTCGGTGTTTTACAGGATGCATTTTGGAGAGTGTGCGCAGGAATTGCATGACTTGATTCCGCCATCGCAATTCTACCATCGGACAACCCGACGTACGGCGAATATTCACCCTTACGTTGTTGAAACCTCCACGGTCCGGACTAAGCGTTTCGCCTCGTCGTTTATACCGCGTACGTCGAAGGACTGGAACAGTTTGCCTGCTGCGGTTTTCCCGTCCGATTATAATTTGGGTGTCTTCAAGGCTAGAGTGAATAGGCTCTTAATAAACTAGTGCGGCTCACCATCAAAGATTGCATCGCTACTTACCATCAGGTGGGATCGCAGTCAAGCACTAGTTTATATCAATAAAAAAAAAACGCAACTCCTCAATGATAAAGCATGAGCTACACGGATACAATCCAACGTTCCAACTGAGGTCACCTTGGTGGGAGCTTGATTTTCTACCTTGGATTATGTTGCGGCTACAAGGATCTAATCCATGCGCTAACACGTTCGCAAATGGGGCCCCAATGACCATAATAAAGCTATCTTACTAGACGAGACGAAGAACGCAAAGATAGCTTTATTTTTATTTCTTTACAGATAATAATAAGGTAATTCACACTAAGTAACCAGCATCCACGATTAGTCCTTACTTAAGCACCTTTCTATGCTGATTGAAGGGGTAAGTAGGTAGCTACCCTTCTTTCTAGATTGGAGTTTTGCAAAATCGTTAATCACTTCTTCAAAATCTGTGTTTAACAAACAAAAATGTAATTCAAAATTCACGTAAATTTTATCAAATATGCTGCAATCGGTAACTTTTATTTTTCAAATGACATCCCCCTTGGGCAGAGCGGGAGATAATGTCAGTCTCTTACTGACTAAAAAACCCTTCCCGTCCCTTCGTGTCTTTCATACCGGGGCTGAGCCATCTTTCGGAGCTAACCCTGGCCCCGGTAGGCTTCGACCCAGCTGGGTCTCTACTGTTGCTGACAACTCCTTGAGGCGCGCGGGAACAGTGTGCGCCGTCGACGATTTGGGCTCGGTCCGGACAGTTACCGAACGGTCGAACAGCAAGCTACCCTTTGCCATTGCAAAGGGTAGCTTGCTGTTCGACCGTTCGTTAGGCCCATTGGCCTAAGTCTGATTTTCAGGTGAGTGTAGAGTAGCTATCGGTGATCGTTCGGTAATCGAATAAGGAGGTGGGGGCCCTAATCCATCGCGGGGCCCTGGGCACATGCCCAGTGTGCCCAGTGGGAAAGACAAGCCTGGATATAAAAAAGGAGTTCCGGCTCAAACGCTCATTAGTGTGCGTCCACCGAGCGTAGGTATAAAAAGTGAAGTACATACGTGAGATTGTTTTCTGTACCTATCTATTTTGTGCTTGGGGTTTAATGAATTAAAACGATCTGGTTAATTTTACTTAGCCATATCGTAAAGTGACGTATTTCTAAAATATGACCACGATATTTACATATTTTGTCATTTAGTGCCTATAAATAGTTGGGAACAAGCCGTTGTTTACATACTTATGCAGGGTGCTAATGAGTAAGTTCTCTAAAAAAATCACTCTACTTCTGCGAAAATATTGTGTGATTACTTAAATCACGACCTAATTGCGTTGGAATTGTGATCTCATTTCAAATACTCTGTTACGTGTGTTATTACCATAATATTATGCTACCAGCGATCCTTATCTAACAACCTCTCATCACCTTTTATTGCCCATTTGATGCATGTTTTTTAAAGTTACTTATTTTTGGTGTGAGTATGATTTTATGTGCAGTAAATATTGGAAAATTACTTTAGCACGTCAAGGAATTATTTTTTACAACAATTGGTTAAAGAAATTAATTTACTTCCATTGAATTTTCCAGGAACCTGATCCTGTGCCTATTTCTGATGTCATTAGCGTTGAAGACAGTGTGTCATGTATCGACTCAATTAGTGTGTGTCTCATTCTGAAGGTTTAAATTTATTAAAGACCTTGAATTTGTCTAAATCTGGCGATCCTGATAGTACACCTCCAGTTTTTATTGTAAACTGTACCGATAGTTTGGTGTATCATATTCAGACTGTCTCTTTCAGAAGGCACCAGTTCCGAAAATTTGGAAATTAACATTCGTCACCCCAATTTTGCACCAATGCAAGCTCTCAGCGAAGCCATTTTTCATTCAAGAAGCACTTATTTGCACTTGAACCATGTATTGATAATTGTTGAACTGGGATAACTGAATGGGGAACTGGCATTGGGAGCTTAACGTCAGGGTATAATTGACTTTAAATATTAGAAGTCTCAAAAACAAATCCTCAGCCTAGAAGCACCGTTGTCCTGGCTTGGTTTCAACCTGTTGTTATTGTCCTGACAGAATGCTGGTTGAATGAAAACTACATAATTAACAAATAACCTGGATACAAAAGCTACCAGCTCTGCAAAAAGATCAATAAAAGTGGCGGAGTTACGGTCTACATCAACGATCTTCGGAACTCGTTGGCTTCCGAGCCAGAACTTGATGATGCAAATTGCAAACAGATTAAGCTGCAGGATAAGATCTTCTATCACTATCACCAATCGCTTTCTGACCTCTTTAGACGAGTTCTTGAAAAATCTTTAAAATCTCTCGCATTTGATAAAGGGATTAAATATAATGACCACCATAAAACGCTTTGGTACCCTTAGTTCTTTTGTCAAAAATATATTACTTGACACCAAAAAAATGAAATCCTAAAGTTACAATAGACTGTACTTTAAATTGTATTCGAACACCAAATGTAGATCGCTAAGATTTGGTTATCATTTAGATAACCAAATCTTAGCGAGCAAATTAATGCGCTCTTTTTAGCCCCGTAGAGCAGGATGATACTTTGTCTAATCAACAATCTATCTTAGTGGAATTTTAGGGCACCCCGGGTCGGATAGATTTAGGTTAGAAGAAGGTGGCGGGGTCGTAGTGAGCGAGCGAAGCGAGCGAACACAGACCCCGTCACCTTCTTCGAGGTTATTTTTTTTTAAACCATCCAGAAGTAGAAGCCCCGCGTAGCGGGGCTCCGTCGAGCTGTCTTGGCAGGTAGTTAACCTAACCTCAAAATTTTAACTACTGATATCTCCGTAACCATGGGGTTCTGCCGATGCTTTATTTGGATTCATTTTGCTTAAATAGGATAGCGAGATGTTAAAAGTTTGGTTATAATTTTACATTAAAATGTAGGTTTTATATGTTACTATATCTGGTGGTAAGTTAAACATAAGCCTTTGATAAACGCAGATTCTTAATGGCGGAATGAGTAAAAGTCCATCTCTTACTCATCCAGTACAAGGAAAAGCTCATGCCTTGACCACGACTAGATTGAAGTTAGGGGTACTTACGCCCGGGGAGTGATCTGCGAAGCTTCGGTGACTACCTTGTGTTGCTCGAAATTACGCTATACAATAATCCTAAAGTTAAGTCCAGTGTTGGAATCAGACTACGAGTATTTACGTAGTTGTCACTTTAAAATATAATCAGTGAATATACAACAATTTGCTTTAAGCAGCAAATAACAAAGTTCAAGTTTGAAAATATTCTAAGAATACCTGTGATTTTTTGCTACTAGTCGATACTATAATCAAGAAGCCACAAGACGCAATAACAGAAGCACAGTATTAATATCATTCAGTAATGTGTCTCGCCGGTATTTTTGAAATAAATTACTACAGCCGCGCGGTACGTAAACATGCGATAGGGCTGCCCGCCTCCAGCATTTTAATTAGGTACATTTGCCTACTTTGTGTTTCCACTTAGTTTTGTGATTGTATATATTGAAGTATATAATAAATAAATATTCTTTTTAACCGACTTCAAAAAGGAGGAAGTTCTATGTTCGGCTGTATGTTCACCGATATCTCGGTCAATTGTGGACCGATTTTGAAAATTATTTTTTTTATTGAAAAGTTGTGCTTCCAAGTTGGTCCCATATAAATATTGTTATGAACTAATCATGAACTTCGAAGATATGGAACAGAACTCCTCATAGGATCCCAGCAGAATTGTCGTAACAAGTAAAATGGCTCGGTTTATAAGTGTAAGTGATGACTGACTGAAAGAAAAGGGGGGGGGGGGATACATCGAATCGATCTGGTGAAGACAGAGGGTAAATTAATCTAACCGTATTTGGGAAACAAAACCAAAACTGTCTATTATAGAAACACCGACTTCCGAAATTAAAGTTATTTTGTACTTTTCAATGTTTTTTACATTGAAGTCGGTTTATTTTTATTCTGTAAAAAGTTTTTTATTTATATAAAAAAATAAAATACTTTGTGAATTGAATAGGAAGTTTTCAATAAAAATGCGTATTGTATTTTGTTCCATTTTTTGCCATTTGGCTACGGAACCCTAAAAACGGTTTTTAGTGGTATATGTTCTTATAACAGCAACAGAAATACTTAATTTGAGAAAATTTCAACTATCTAGTGGCAGACAGATGGTCAAATTTATTTTTTCTAGTCTTATTCATACACACAGTACAATAAACAAATATTATTAACTAGCTTTTGCCCGCGCGGCTTCGCTCCCGCTCTTCCCTACTTCAGCCTACTATACCCTACTCTACCCTACTGTACCCTACTGTACCCTACTCTACCCTACTCTACTCTACCCTACTCTACCCTACTCTACCCTACTCTACCCTACTCTACCCTACTCTACCCTACTCTACCCTACTCTACCCTACCCTACTCTACTCTACCCTACTCTACCCTACTCTACCCTCCTCTACCTTACTCTACCCTACACTACCCTACTCTACCCTACACTACCCTAATTTTCATTTTTTTTTTCCATAAGAACCTTCTCCTCACAATAACGAACACAACAAAAAAAAAATTAGCGAAATCGGTCCAGGCGTTGTTGAGTTATGCGCTTACCAACACATTTTGCGATTCATTTTTATATTATAGATAATAAAATACCACTTTACTTTGAATTATACAAACTTACAAAACAAAACACATATGCCCCGAGGTTTTAACACAAGCGTACCTACCGTATCATGATTCATGAACCGCCTATTACTACCTATTTCACTCGTGTCAATCACTTTCCTTTACTCTGTTCACTTTATTTATTAATCCAGAAATATTTTTTTCGGGACATAAAAGGAAATACTTATCCATCAAAAAGACATACCGACCTACTAAAGTACCTTTCAGAGTTTCCAGGTAATCTAAAAAAAGTTATCTCTGGATGCCTTATTGACGAATTCATGCAACCAACAACAGCACAATATATCCTACTCGTCATATTAAATATCTACTTGAACTTATTTTTAGTGAAAAAGTCGCGCGGTTATTGTTAAAAAAACAACACCGTCCGATCGTTACTGCAGCACAGTCACGACTGTCTGCACCACGAGCGCACCGCGAGATCGAGGCGCGTAGGTATAGCTCGCGTTTCGTCCGTTTGTATGAAGATGGATTACTGTATGATATTAATACTGTAACAGAAGCACCGCTCACCTCCGCGGATAAGAAGGATGACCTCTTATTTTTCATCTCGTTCGTTAATGACGTTGCGCGGACGCGTATAATTATTTTTGCTCTGTAGTGATACTGACGTTAACTTTGCAAACGTGGTACGAACGTACTCTAACTGGTACGTAAAGCGGGCAGCTAGCAAATCTGTTCCGACCAAACACCAACACAACAGACACAGAACACACTGATAGAACTTAAGAATGAACTAGCTGAAAGATTTAAAAACGGTAAAATTGTATCGCAATTAATTAGGTAAAAAGAGTGCCTACCAATGATTCGAAAAACTAAATACCTCAATTAACATAGCAAAATCTAACAACAACTCGAATATGCCGAGATAATACCTATCAAGTACTGAATAACTACCAGGATATGCTGACGAGCAAGACAAGACTTAATTTTTTTCTACTCAAACAGCGAGTCATTTAATAAACGTAAATGAAGTGACCAAACTGATAAACATTAACCAACTTTTTACATAACACATGCACGCTTAATATTATAAAATAAACAACACAATGTCATTCAGTCAAATATTAAGTACGTTCACAACAAAGCGAAAGGTCAAACTCGCTAATCGTCCCGTCGGGCTAGTCACCTTATATTATCTTGAACTAGACCTTACATTTTTACCTTAGTTTGTAAGGCACATTTATTTGTTCAACTTCCAAAAAATGTAAAAAAGTAACTTAAGTCAAAAACATTTTTTTTTATCTGATAATACTAGTGCTTGACTGCGATCTCACCTTTTGGTAAGCAGTGATGCAATCGTTGAACGTGAGGCTCACCAGTTTATTAAGAGCCTATACACTCTAGCCTTGAAGAAACCCAAATTATAATCGGACGACAAGACCGGAGCAGGCCAATTGTACCAGTCCTTCGATGTAAATAATCATATTTACAATAATAATGCACTATATTCTTTTCATTTTAACGTTTTAGAACTAACTTTCAAATAGCAGCATCTTTTAGCTTGGGCAACCGTTTTATCTCAGGAATGTATTGAATTCGCTTCTAACTTGTTGACGATTAACAATAGTATTAATTTTTCTTGTATCTACACGTTACATAGGGATAACATTACTGCTTTTTATTTATATAATTCTTATATTCTCATGTAAGTAACTTTATCTATTGTAATTTTAGTTTTAATTTTTTTTTCACAAACAAAGTCGCTGGCAAAGGAGGACAGAAAATACAACTTGTATGGAAGTTTGCACTTACAATGATAATAATCTTCTACCGATATCCCAGCACACACAACGCCAATACAACGAATGATCTTATGTTTAAAAAAATGCATTATATTCGAAATTTTATCTCTGTGATAGAGCTTGTGCTCTGATCGATATCATACATTGATCCATTACATAATCCCAACAAAAAATCGAAAGTTAATAAAAATGACGCCAAGTTTTGTGATCTGTAATAAATTAAAATGTATCTAAGTATAAAGCATCAGATATATTAGGGGACAAAACGTCCCCCAACATAACACTGCAACGTTGCTCACACTGAGCAACTCCCACAATTTGTTCTCCAACATTTTACAATTACATAATACAATGTTGTTGGACAATTTGACAGCGTTTTTTTTTAAGTGAATCTAATGACATCTCCCGCCTTTGGGCGGGGCTGGAGGACTAGAAACCCACTCCAGTTCCTTGTTTGCCTTTGTTCCAGGACCCCGGGGTTCTCTTTCGCATCACCCATGGCCCCAGTGGGTTTCGACCCTGCTAGGCCCTTATGGTTGACGACTCCTTGAGGCGCGCATGGAACACTACGCGCCGTCGACGACTTGGGCTTGGTCTGGACGGTTACCTACCAGTAAGCTACCCATTGCTCGTCGTCCGGTGGCTGGGGCGCGACAGCCATTACCTCTCGCGTCGGCCTCACGCGCAATGTAATGGCTCTCGCGCCCCTTCAATGGCAATGGCTCTCGCGCTCGTGCCTCCTTTCCCAGCATTACTGCTTCGCAGAAAATTTGAGAGCGTTGCGACTTGCGCCTCATGTTAGGGGATATTTTGTCCCATAATGTACAAAGTTTGGCTTTTCTTTTTATAAGACAATTCTTTTTTTATGCAAGTATCGCGCATTACTTTGGCCGGTCCTGTATGTCTTGCATTCAACGGATTCTTGCTGTCTTCACCAAGACATCGGTTCACTTATTTAGTAATGAATTAAACCGTAAATAAATTAGTCGTGTTCCAAAAGAGTGGATCTTAAAGTAACCATGGCCCCACTCCTATCAAGATCGGAGACTCAACACTCATGAAAAGTAATGGACGATTACGTTTACCTGGGATAAACGGTTCATTTAGGTAGATCTAACTTCGAGAAAGAGGTCAATCGTCGAATCTGACTCGATTGAGCAGCGTTCGGGAAGCTGCGCGGTATCTTCTCATCCAACAAACCAGTGTCACAAAAGTTTATGACCAGTGCGTATTGCCAGTGATGATCAGAAGGCTTAAAGTCACCCAAAGGACAGTAGAGAACTATGGTCGGAGTTTCCTTGCGTGATCGGATCAGAAATGAAGATATCCGCAGTAGAATCAAGGCTCTCCAGAACACCATTCAAGTAGGGCAAACTTCCAGAGTATCCCGTATCCTCTACAGTGTTCTCCGGATGCTAGCTCGCCAATAAATCTTTGCTAAGAAAAAACTACAAGTATCCAATTTAAATTGGTAGACTTACCATTTTTATGTTTTTTTTTATCTGATATAAACTAGTGCTTGACTGCGATCCCACCTAATAGTAAGCAGTGATGCAATCGTTGATGGTGAGGCGCACTAGTTTATTAAGAGCCTATTCACTATAGCCTTGAAGACACCCAAATCATAATCGGGCGGGAAGACCGCAGCAGACAAATTGTTTCTTTATACGTTGTGTTTTTTTTTTTAATCTTTTAATGCCAGTGTACATAAAATAGATTTAGTTGTGTTACAATTACGTTAAATAAGTACTCGAATAAAGTACGTCTCGAGATAAGAATAGATAAAAATATAATTCATATGTTGCTGAGCAATTTACGTCAATAAACTTACTGAAGGAATTAATTATTATCAAAGCAATCTAACACGTGTGACAACAATATAAATAGAAATAATCAATTATTTTTATTACCGAGTCACGTTACTCCATTTCAGTGGCCTACTAACGGCCTGTCTGTACCCCTAGCCAAGTTATCTACTAATCTGCAATCGATAACGCTAGTAGAAAACTTCAAATGTACGGAAATGATGTCATCTCAGCGTTCAGTCATGATGTGGCCAGAACAAAAAAATTGGGGGCGTGGCCAACTCGAAGTGTCCGACGCAATCGAAACGATTGTAACTTGGCTAGGCTGTTCACGACTTTAGTTTTAGCGGCGAGCGGCGCGACTCGCAGTGTGGCAATAATATGATGATATGTGTGAACTGCAGAGCTATTTTAATTTCTATTTAGGAATTACGTTAAATACTCTTTGAGGCGGCGGTCTGCAACAAACGCCGTAGGTCGCGTAAACCTGCGATGGTCACTCTAGGACGCGGCTTCCAAAGCAAACTTGCCCGAGGTTCGCTTATGGAACAAAGAAGTTCTGAGAGCACTGTGTCGTCTAGACGTGAACAAAGCTAGTGGACCAGATGGTATACCAGCGATTGTTCTCAAGGCTTGTCCACCTGAGTTTTTTCCTGTATTGACACGCTTGTATCGCCTCTCATTTAGGACTGGTATAGTGCCCAAGTCCTGGAAGCTTGCCAACGTACAACCCGTGCCCAAAAAGGGCAGTCGAGCCGATCCTGCCAACTATCGGCCGCTTTCAATAACCTCCAGACTATGCAAGATTATGGAGCGTGTATTGAATTCGCGCCTCATGGCATACCTGGAAGGTAGCGATTTCCTCAGTGACCAACAGTATGGATTTCGCCGCAATCGGTCTACTGGGGTCTACTAGTGTATGCCACCCACTTGTGGGGCGAGACCCTCGAGAGGAATGGGGAAGCGATTACGGTTTCCTTAGACGTCTCGAAGGCCTTCGACAGGGCATGGCACGCTACCCTTTTGAGTAACCTTCCAGCGTACGGCATTTCCCCTGGTCTGATTAACTGGGTAAAAGACTTCCTGAGTTAACGGTCTCTCCGAGTTGTTGTCGATGGATGCTCATCAGAACCCATGACGACTAATGCCGGAGTTCCTCAGGGGTCTGTTCTTTCTGCAACCCTACTCCTACTGCCTATCAACGATCTGCTGATGCCCGGTATTTATGGGTATGCAGATGATAGCACAGTTACAGAGGGATACCTGGCTAGTGCTCGGGCTAGTAAGGAGCTAATCCGGTCCGAAAGAGAGGCTATGGTAGAGCGTACAAATATCTCACTTCAGACAGTCTCCAAGTGGGGTGAAGCCAATCTGGTGGGATTCAACGCCTCCAAAACACAAGCGTGTCTGTTCACCGCCAAAAGGAACCCGTTCACCCTGGCTCCTACTTTTCAGAATTTATCCCTGGAGTACATCGACCGCCTTCAGCTCTTGGGGGTTTAAATTCCCTCAGATCTTAACTTTGGGCGGTTCATTGATTCCAAAGCCAAGGTAGCTGCTAGGAAACTAGACGTTCTTGCAAAAATCCGGCGGTACTTTACACCAGGACAACTTTTAATGTTATACAAAACACAGGTCCGTTCGTGTGTGGAGTACTGCAGCCACATATGGGGTGGTGCTGCAAATTGCTACCTAGCAGCTTTGGACTCTGTGAAAAGACATGCGAAGAGACTAATTGGTGATCCAGATCTGGTTGAGTCCAATCTACAAAGTCTTGAGCACAGGTGAAAGGTAGCCAGCCTTTCAGTGTTTTACAGGATGCACTTTGGAGAGTGTGCGCAGGAATTACATGACTTGATTCCACCATCTCACTTCTACCATCGGACAAGCCGACGAACGGCGACTACCCACCCTTATGTTATTGAAACTTCTACGGTCCGGACCAAGCGTTTTGCCACGTCGTTTATACCACGTACATCGAGGGACTGGAACAATTTGCCTGCTGCGGTCTTCCCGTCTGAACATAATTTAGGTGTCTTTAAAGCACGAGTGAATAGGCTCTTAATAAACTAGTGCGTCTCACCATCAACGATTGCATCACTGCTTACCATCAGGTGGGATCGCAGTCAAGCACTAGTTTATAACAATTAAAAACAAAAAAAAACTGCGATCAGTTTCTCGCATTCTTCTTGAAGAGTCGGAGGATAATGATGTTGTTATACAAATGTTATTGAAACAGAAGAGAAGAAAAACACGTCGAGGAGAAGAGGTTGAGGGTTAGGAGAGGGAGGGTGAGGAGGACATACATTACATTTGTTGTTTTTTATTCTATTCTATTCTATTGATAAAAAAAAATATACACGACGACGCTTTTCCTGCCACTCCTCAAAAAAGGTGACTTATCGCCATGATAAGTAATGACTTTAGTAACAAGTAATTAGTTGGTCACGTGATCTTCACCGATGAGGTGATTGTAATCATTTATTTGAATTATATCATGAACAATATGAACCGCAATTAGATATCTGATAATATCTACAGTTGCGTAATTATTATCAATTATCTAATCTATACTACAGGTACCAAACATTGCAATAGTACATTTTGTTACAAGTGCAGAAAGTTTGTCAAATTTGCACGTGTTTCAAACTTGATACGATAAATATATATAATAAAATTATGGCGGGGAGAGCACGCGCACATTTTTGCATGCCTGTAAGCTTGTTTTCGAATGAGTGTATTGAAAATCTTTATTTATACGATAAGATTTTATAATACATAAAAAAATATTAAGGTTTAATCTACTTTAGGTATGCATGTTATGCTGTATGCGCATATATTTTCATCATTATCATCATCATTATCAAACGTCTAGAGGAAGTTTACTCGTTTGACAATGCCTTGAATTTCGTGGTGGACTCTGTTCTTAATGCCTCCCTAGATGAGCCCCAGTGGAAGCAGACCGCTCTACCTATCCGATGTGGTGGTCTCGGGGTGCGGTGCGCACGGGATGTGGGTTTTCCGGATTTCTTGGCGTCTGCGCATGGGGTAGCCAATCTAGTCACTATATTATTCAATACTAATGTGGTGATGGGAGACGCATCAGCTTGGTTGACCCTCAACTCGGGTGCAATAATCCCCGAATCAGAACCTTCAGTTCAGTTCAGCTCGCGTGGGATGACATAGGGGTGAAGCGGGTCCAAGAGCAATTGTTGGAGGGTGCGTTGGGAGTCGATAGGGCCAGACTACGAGCTGTGTCGCAACCCGAGTCCGGGGCGTAGTTACTGGCGATTCCTTCGCCTCATCTGGGTAGGAGAAGGCGGGGCAGCCTCATACAGTTTTTATATTTTGTCATATAGAATTTTCTCTGGTATCAATATCTGTATCGATTCATCAAAAACTAATAGTCATCAAGAACACATTTATTGTGCGTACAGCCAAGGAGCGGAATTCCCTGCCGGAATCTGTGTTTCCTGATAGCTACAACTTAGGAGTCTTTAAATCGAGAGTGAATAGGTTTCTTCTAGGCAAGCGTGCTTCATCGTCGACCACATCATCGCTTACCATCAGGTGAGATAGTGGTCAAACGCAAGCCTATCATTAATAAAAAAATATATAATAGTTCGTGGTAACTTTGATCGCTGTTTTAATAATAGTGTATTTTTTTAGATTTATGACGTATTAAAAAAAACTACTTACTAGATCTCGTTCAAACCAATTTTCGTTGGTAGTTTACATGGTAATGTAATGTAAATCATATATATTTTTTTAGTTTTATCATTCTCTTATTTTAGAAGTTACACACACATTTTACCATTTTGGAAGTGTCTCTCGCGTAAACTATTCAATTTAGAAAAAAATGATATTAGAAACCTCAATATAATTTTTAAAGACCTGTCCATAGATACCCCACAGGTATGGGTTTGATGAAAAAAAAAAATTTGAGTTTCAGTTCTAAGTATGGGGACCCCTAAAATTTATTGCTCTTTTTCTATTTTTGTGTGAAAATCTTAAAGCGGTTCACAGAATACATCTACTTACTAAGTTTCAACAGTATAGCTCTTATAGTTTCGGAAAAAAGTGGCTGTGACATACGGACGGACAGACAGACGGACAGATAGACAGACAGACAGACAGACCGACAGACAGACAGACAGACAGACATGACGAATCTATAAGGGTTCCGTTTTTTGCCATTTGGCTAGGGAACCCTAAAAATGTATTAATGTACCCCACATGCACTTTCATACAGGCTATGGAGCAAATTCATACATATGAAAAAATACATAAATTGAGCGTGAAATGTTTAAGTAATTATTTATCAAAATCAAAAAGTCAAAATACAACGTTTTCGAAAACAAAAGCAATTATAAATTATGGTCACATAATATTAGAGTGATAATCAAATAATACTAAAAAAGAGAATAACATAAATGTAGGTATTTTTCTTTTGATGGCTTTTCTTTTGATGTATCTGAGGCTTTTGGTAAGCTTTTTTCTTCTTATAATCGTGCAATCTCAAGATAAATATGTTTCCTGCAAAAAATAGTGAAAGTTACAAAATATCAAAAAAACCGGCCAAGAGCGTGTCGGGCCACGCTCAGTGTAGGGTTCCGTAGTTTCCCGTCCGTCACAATAAGTGTACCCACTTATGTGTTTATAAAAATGCTTGCATATACGATTATACTACAAACATAGTTCAGAAATTATTTTGTAGAACCTTTTTGTCTTTTTGTACAAAAACTGTTCTTTCCATCAAGTTCAAAATGATTTTCCTAGAAAGTCCTTATAAAGTCCTACTTTTCAGATTTTTTTCATATTTTCTAAACTTATGGTTCAAAGTTCACACACACACACTTTGTTTTTTAATTTGGAGCGATTATTTCCGAAATTATTGACATTATCAAAAAATGATTTTAGTAAACCCCTATTCATTTTTAAATACCTATCCAACAATATATCACACGTTAGGGTTGAAATTAAAAAAAAAATCACTTCCCACTTTACATATAGGGGGGCTACCCTAATAAAACACTTTTTTCCAATTTTTATTTTACCACTTTGTCGATGTGATTGATATACATATTGGTACCAAATTTCAGCTTTCTAGTGCTAACGGTCACAGGGATTAAGCGAGGACGGACAGACGGACAGACAGACAGACAGACGGACAGACAGACATGGCGAAACTATAAGGGTTCCTAGTTGACTACGGAACCCTAAAAAGGAACGTTACTGTGTAAGTGAAGCATCTCAGTCTGAACGCGGCATGAGTAAGGTGTGTTTATAAAATTATTTTTTGAATGAGAAGAGAAATTAATTTCATAAGCAAATAACTTTTAAATGTCGAGCAAAAATTTTGAAGCCTTCGGCCGGTCAGCTGTGTTTTTGTGAACAACTTTATTGGTTGTCGACAACATATTAATTGTGTAGATTATTTAGTCAGTAATTCAGTATGTGTGATGATCAATGTGTTATTAACATTTTTGTCAACAAAATCTTGAATAATTTGGAAATTTATACTTTAAATTCATTGTGTATGTCTGTATACCAAATTTTTTTCTTGTTTTTTCAATCATCGACTTGCCGCGATATGTTGGAGAGCGGCTCTCGTTATACACCTAATAGAGGCGCGCGTGAAAAACTACGCGCCAACATTTGGGGTCCAGACTGATGGGCCGACGAGCACCCGCGAAGCTTGACTCAGCGCGCTGCAAATCTGGTCATGATGCACATATAGTTTCGTAATGGACTGCTTGTATAACCATAATCTCAATTTCATTAATTCTTAACTAGATTAAAATAAACTTTATTGTACGAGTACACCAAATATTTACACAAACTTAAATCTATGGGTACAATGGCGACTTCATCGCTTCTATTCCCTTGGTAGCGTGAGCACCAGTTTTTTCAACTTCACCCTGTCGATCTTCGACGCGCTGGTGGTGGGTAGTTCTTCCATGAAAATCACTCCCCCTCTTAATTGTTTCGTGTCTGTTAGCGATTCTGTGGGTATAAAAAAATATTGCTTAGTAATCAGTCTATGTGACGAAGTCTTGCTTTTGTTATCCTAATCATTTATCAAGCAGGTGAAAAATGTCGAAGAATGTGACCTTAAATTGACACCGTTTATAATTCATTCTATCGGATTAAATAGCATAGGTATATTTTTTCCAATGCATGGTGTTTATTTTTATCCCAATTTTACACACACTCCAGTTGTGAGCCTTTGTCAATCGTACTAATTCAGTGGTTCTATTCGCCCAGACTTTCGTAGTATTTTTTTTCTATTTTACAAATACACACTAGGTCTATCATCATCTTCCTGCCGTTGTCCTGTGTGATTTGGGGTCGGCGCAACACGTTTTTCTCTCCCATGCTTTCCTGACACCCATCTCCTATTACTAACTTACTTCATATCACTCTTCACATAATCCTTCCATCTTTTCTTAGGCTTCTCTCTTTCGCTCTCCATCCATCCACATCTATACTCTTAGCTCTTTTAGGAACATGCGTTTCATCCTCTTTACATGACTATACCAAGTACTACCTGTTATACCTACCACTACAACTACTCATCTACTTTTTTGAACATGAATAGGTACCTGTACTAGATACCTATCAATGTTCAAAAAAGAAGTCACCACGGTGTTTACCTTTAACTAGATCTTTGATCTCCTGTGCTGTGGGGCTGCATCCAGGGTTTGGAACAACACACGCCACCACCAGGTCCCCGCACTCCTTGTCAGGTATACCTGTCACCGCTACTTGGAATACTCCAGGATGTCTCATTATCACCGTCTCAATTTCTATTGGAGAAACCTGCAAAATTGTATTTTGTTTATTTATCAACCTTTATTGAACCTTTATAGACAACGGATGTATCTATAATCAAAATACAGGAGACTAGCTTTTGCCCGTGGTTTCGCTCTCGTGCATAAAATATCGCCTAAGTCCCTTAAGAATAAAGCAACTTTCTATCGGTGAAAAAAATTTAGCAATCGGACCAGTGTTTTCAGATATTACTTCCTACAAACAAAAAACATAAAAACAAAAAAAAAACACCTCTTTATTGTATTAGGGTAGACTATAGACAGCATAATCTTGAGTGTAAACTAAGTTTATAATAAACGTAAGTAGGCAATAAATGTATTGTTATTGACCCCATTTATGAAGACCGGGTTCTGAATTAAAAAATTGGGTGTTTAGAACATGTAGTCACAGTTTTACTTTCAGGCTATAATAATAATTACTCATGCTAATCAAAATAAGCATAATCAGCCTTCTAATATTCCCACTGCTGGGACTCAGGCCTCCTCTCTAGGACAGGGGAGTCCGTCTAACGAAAGCGTGACCTGAGAAAAGGAGGTTAAAACCAAAAATTTTGAATGTGGTATTATTCAAATAGTATGAGAAAAAAAATTTGATACTTGAGTATTTTTTGTATTTATGACAATTGTATAATAGTCGTATAGGAACTTAAATTTTAGTCAAAAACGTGTGTGTAGACTTAAGCTAGAACTACACTACACCGACGCACACGTATGAGACGTCTCAGACGTTTGCGGTAGGTGTGCACACTACACCGACGCAACGAATAACACGTGTGATGCGCATCACAACCTTTGATTTCATCGGAGGATTAAAAACAGACGCGTGGATAGCCCCGCCCACCTTTCTCTAAAATTTCTGGGACCGACGTTTCGGCGTCGCGAACGTAGCGTTGCATGGCGTGGCGTGGATCAAGTGTAACTCTAACAGTCTATTTTCCATATGAAATGTATGGAGACCGACGCTCCCGGATCTGCGTGTGTAGCACACGTATGAGGAGTGTAGTTCTACCTTTAATTATTGGTGGGTGTATGGTAAAGGTCAATAACATAAAAAATGTTAGTTATTATTCCAAATTATTTTATTTTATCTGTTCTCTCAAATGTCGCTACATAATATTCAAATAATACTCTTTATTTACCATTTGGCCTTCTGGCAAGAATACCAAGTGCACAACACCGCAATAGTCAACATGATTTCAATTTCACCATGTCTCGCCAACACTAATAATGTGTTTCAAGATTGTTGGAATCGATTCGTTTTAGCACAGAGAAAATTCAGATCTTTTAGGATTAGTCAAGCGAGAACATGTTCTATACTCCAGTGATTGTTTCAAATGATACGGATCGACTCGTGAGACACAGAAAGTACTAGGATTTCAGTCACTATTTCCTTCACTTTCGCGATTTTAACTTCAGTTGAAGACTTCGATTCACTACCCGACAGTGAGGCAAATATTTCATTATAGCTTTTGAACGCATTCTATCATTAGCATGTGTTTTTGATTAAGTCGGTTCACCAAAAGCCTTCTTTGTTCGATGTTTTTGTCAAATATGAAATGAAATTCGCAATATGCCAGATTATCTAAAAATATAAGAAAAAAAAAATATCATCATATCGTAAATATAACTATCTAATAATATTTGTCAACAAGGATCAAGATTATAACGTCATACTAACTTAAAAATTCTGAAATCGTATATAAACATTGTTGGTTTTTATTGAAAACACCTTCTTTCTCTTCTTGTTTTTGTTTGAATGTTTTAACCATAGTGTGTAGCAGTTTTCGCACGTTACTGTTTATTGATTTTCCCATAACTAAGCGATTATTTTTGAAAAATAAATATCTGTTTCCAAAAACTGACAATTGCAACCATAGACTTTGACGTGATTTTTTCGGCAAAACAATGTTGCCAATTTAATTTAAAAAAAAACTCCAGGTTACGCTTTCAGTAGACGCACTCTACCTGGTTATACGAGAATTATATGGAATACCTGGTTATGGAATTTGGCTCTGTAACATTCTTATGGTGACTAAGACATCTAAACCCACCTGATGATTTCTGTACTTCAATAAAGACTTCAATCGTTCCACAAAGAACACATTCCAAGAGTGATCCCTGTAGAAGACATCACCACATTTGAACCAGCCGTCTTCTGTTAACGCCTCTTTTGTCACTTCGGGGTTATTGTGGTAACCCTGGAAAGAGGAGAAATCTAGTTAATTCAGTTGGTATTGAGACGCGACCTTTTTTTTTCTAATCTTTGCTATCCCACAAAGTTCTTCCAGACATTCTTCTTCTGCATCGTCTCAAACCAGACAACGTGGTACAAGTCCAAACCTCGACGGTGCTTTCCCTCTGCAGGAACTCACTGCGTGATGACGCTTGCCCAGCGGTCTCTGTGAATGTGACTGACGTGACCAGTCCAATTACATTTAAACCTGGGAGCCTTTTGCACCCACGTCTATTATGCCCGTTTTGGAGAGCAGCGTGTCATTCCATATTTATAACTTTTGTAGTTCGGTAAGTGGTCACTTATCGTGCTCAAACCTGGTCAAGTCTGAGCACAATCATTTAAAATTTAGTATTTTTATCCGTTGCTCGAGGAAATATATGGAGCCGTTGAATTTTTTGCCATGTTTTCAACGTCGATATGTACAAACAATATTTGCGTTACAAAAAACTGCAAAAAACATAGGAAATTGTAAATCTTACCTTAAACACAGTAGGGCCTCTAAACCATAACTCTCCGGGAACGTTAGGCTCAGTCACGTCTTTATTGGTTGCCGGATCCACTAGCTGAAATAAAAAAGTTTTAGTACCTATTTTCAGATCTATGGTTCCTGCTTTTAATACCAAAAGCATATTTTATAAAAGGGGGCCCTTTACATGCATGTTACAATCAATTCGGACTCTTTTTCTGCACAGTACCATTTAACCACTATTCTCAACCAGCAAATACGAAAACCGGAATCAACACTGGCGACCACCATAGAAGCGACGAGACAATGAACAACCAAACATATTGTGAAGCACTGTCCCAGATATCAATCGGATATATTATTTAATAAATTACCTTTAGATTTAAAGAGCGCTATATTCTAGCCCTTTTAAAAAACAACTCAAAAGATTTCTATTCAACAAGTGTCTTTATACTAAAAATATTGATGATCTTTGAAGTTAATTCAATATCATATTAATTTTATGTTTTTGCATTGTTGTAATATTTAATGTATTAAATTTATAAATTCAGATACAGTTTATTGTTAATGAATAAATGACTAACTGCTTGACAACGGGTCCCGAAACGGAATCAATTAGAAAGCAGAGGAGCAAAAAGAAACGTACAATTTGCTCTATCAATTAGTCCAAGGGTGTAACGTGAGGTCAGATTCATGAAACTCCTTAAATCCTATCAGGATCACTTACTCGGCACTCCACTGATCCAACTGGTCTACCCAAAGACCCTGGAGCTGGTTGAAAGTCGTGAATGAAAGCAGGGCCACTCAATTCACTCATACCGTACATTACGAATATTTCTTCTGTTTTAGTCAATTTCTGCAAAACATATGATTAGAAACATGAATAAAACTTTTTATAAAATTAATAAAAAAGCATCTGAAAAATTAGTAATTTAAAGCTAATCATCGTATACCTTCTTCAAAAAGTGAGTTATAACACTAGGCAAAAGAAATTATCAATTCAAAGCAACAGTTTCTGAGATTATCGTGTTCAACTGAAAAAAGTCTTCTCAGTTTTAATTTGGTTACTGATCCAGAAAATTTTGGTATTGATCGCTACTTAAAGGTATCGAGGTTAGGTTAGGGCATCGGTATAATCCAACGGGAACTGCTGAAGCATTTTATATATTTGAGCTAGAACTACATTAGGCACACGTGGCCCACGTACGCCGATCTGGGCGCGTCGGTCTCCATACATTTTATATAGCAGCTAGACTTGTTGTTGACGTTAGATCCACGCCACGCAACATGCTACTACATACGAATGAGGCGTGTTCCACGTGTGTATCGGTCTAATGTAGTTCTCGCTTTAAGTGTCTTTGCAAATTGATTCTAGAAAAAGTAAGGCACCGTCCAATAATGGCTCCGATTTTCCATTCACTCCGATTTACCTTCATCTTATCAACGAGCTCTTGTGGTACAAAACTGCCCCCTAGAGTCATATGCTCGAAGCAGGAGAAGTCACATTTTGCGTGCTTAGCCAATGATGCCATCAGAACTGGGTTGCAGAGAATATATGTGGGCTACGGAAAGATAGTAACATCAAAAAGAATTATTTGAAATCATTGCAGACTGTTTATGAATTACAATAATCATTGTGAAACCACATTTTCGTTCGTGGCAATCAATTAATGCCCGTATTCATGAGGAAATTGAATTACATATTATAATGAATAAACATGTAAATATATGTAGAGGAAGGCCAAAGAAAACGGAGTTAGTGATAGCGTGATGGGTGACAGAACAGAATAGAAGAAGAAAACATGTTGTGCCGACCTCATATAAAATAGGACAAGGGCAGAAAGATAAATGATAATTCGTGAGGAAATTGGGATGTCGGAAAACCAAAATCAAAAGACATAATCCGACATCCTTGGCACTGGGCTCGCATGGTGATTGTTGGCCCACTCCCTTTTACAAAGCACTCAGAATCAATTCTATTACTGAGCGTACAATCTTCTGTTCTGTCTCTGCAGACGCATAGTTTTCAGCTCTATGTCAAGATGCAGATAACATGTTTTTGAAGATTCTTACCTGATATTTATTAACAAGATCAGCAAAGTGTTCCGTAGTGACTGGTGCTGAAGTCTGCAGCCGCGTGTACTTGAGGATCGGGGAGAACAGGTAGTTGAAGCCAGCCGTCACCCATTGCGCTGGCGAAACCAGTAGCCCGAGCCTTGTTGGAGTTGGAAACTTTGAGAAGGTTTTCCTGAAATGTGAAAGAACGTATGAAAAGCCCAGGTTTCTAGTAATGTCTAAGGACATAGAAGATTAACAGGTGTCCAACCAAAGACTTCCTTTAAAGGTTCCTTTCAGTGCGAAGCCACAGTGATGCAACCAAAGCATCAAAACACTGCGAACTACGAATACGATCCTTCGACAAATTTCCTTATTAATAACAATGGAGGGACCATCGGTGAACTTTTGTCGAATTTTATAAAACTTGGAACGGCTTCGATTCTAGACCTTTCTTTTGATTTATTAAAGTTTCACGGCGCAGCAATATGTACTAGTATTTGTAGATTATGATGTATAACTAGGTCATATTATGAGTACCTAGAAGCACTTTGATGACGAATAGGAACCAACTATGCGCCTGACTCTACCTTCCTAGTATAAAGTTAAACTTTTTCAATAAATTACCATGTATAGGGCACTGATATGGATAAGTTCTTGTGAGTAAGCATGGCTGTCTTTGGGACTCCTGTGGTTCCACTGGTAGACGTCAAAAAAGCTATAGTTTCCTCTGGGTTGAAATCTGTTGGTCTGAAAGTATAAAGAAATAGAATAGTAACTAAAAGAAATATAAAATTGACAAAGACACATCACACACAACAATAACAAGAGAAGAAAAGAAAAGAACATGATAAAATAACATTACGTTGTGCGTGCCCTTATCAAAAGGGATATCAAATTTATTTATTTATTTAAACTTCATGTACAGTCAAATCATGGTGGTTTACAGGAGCAGATCTAGGTTTAAATTCAGGTTGGCAACGTTACACAGATTTCAAAGAAATTAGCGATGATATATACGCTCATCATAAACAGAAATAATAGAATTTTAATGGGGGTGGGCAATTACTTTCGTAGCTGCCCTTAATTTAGTTTCACCTGTCCCAATCTTTGTATGTCTGTAATCAAATCTTGCAAATTAAATTAGATCCACTTCCCGGTTACCGATTGAGCTGAAATTTTGCATGTATGTGTAAATGAGATGACAATGCAAAATTATTATGACATGTTTTTTTTTTTTTTTTTTATGGTGTGAAAAAATCATGCATTGACATCCCCCGCCCTTGGGCGGAGCAAGAGATAGTGTCAGACTCTTACTGACTAAAAGACCTACCCCGTTCCTTCTAGCCTTCATACCGGGGCTCGAGCGCCCTTTCAGATAACCCTGGCCCCAGTAGGCTTCGACCCGGCTGGGTCCCTGCTGTTGCTGACAACTCCTTGAGGCGCGCGGGAACAGTGCGCGCCGTCGACGACTTGGGCTTGGTCCGGACAGTTACCGGACGGCCGGACAGTGAGCTACCCATTGCTCACTGTCCGCAAGCCCGCGTCTACGTTGGCCGGAAATCGGGATCAGAATCCCGGCGACGGCGGCGGCCTGATGCGTTCGGCCTCCTCCTTTGCGAGCATTACTGCTTCGCAGAAGTCGGTGACCGCCTGCCACTCCTCCTCGCTCCGGAGCATGGCCTCAACCAAGGCCCGGCGCGAGAGGTCTCCGCCGCCGATCGCCCCCACGAGGGCACGGCGATGCTCCGCCTAAGCAGGGCACACCTCGACTGTGTGCTCCACCGTGTCCTCCGGGCGTTCCGCACAGTGGCGACACCTGGGCGTCACTTCCGCATGAATCGAGTGCAGGAAACTCCCGAACGAACCATGTCCGGTGAGTACCTGCGTCATGCGGAAGGTAAGGACGCCGTGAGGTCTTTCCAGCCACGCCTCAAAGAGGGGACTTACCGCCATGATTGTGGCGTGCCCAGCACTGGGTTGCGATAGTCGTTGACGCCATTTCACTATGAGATCCCGCCGGAGCTCTGTCCGCCATGCCGTGACCTGTCGCGGCAGCGGGCTTTCACCCCGGCGTTGCATCTCCACGCGCATATCGTGCATATTATGACATGGTGCTGATCTGATGACGGAACTGGAAGGTGGCCATAGGAAATCAGATAACCTAATCGTGTTTTAACTTTTTGGAATTGTCTTGATGAGTATTAATTATATAGGTATATACCACGCTTTAAAAGCTTGATATGAAAAAAATAACTTTCATTGAAAACTTGTTTAATGAGTTTAAACAGAGTTACTTACTCAAAGTTTTTAACAGCGTCATCATCTGCGTCTTTTAAAAATTCCGCCAATGTAGGGTAGTTACTGCCTTCATTAAAAGTCACAACTTTAGCATCCACCTCTGACAGCGCTAATGCCTTCTTAATCTCTTCTACCTTTCCGCTTTGGCCAAAAATTATCTTCGGACGATTCGTTTGAAACAATTGCTCAAGTTCATCTGAGGAAATATCCAATATGTTATTTATTTAAGTAATTTAAAACATATATACACACTATTATAAATTAATTAATTATCTACACTTATCTAACTTAATAACTATAATTACAGTAAATTTAAAAAAAAAATTATAAAACCCTACGCTAAAATACACTATCTAAAATATGGCGTCAAAAAACTCTTCCACATCGCTGTCGACTGGTAATGTGCCCAAAAGACTGGCGGTATTGCCACGCTGTATGGCAATGCTTATCCTCTGTCCAAGGTAAAAGCCAGCCTTTGGATCACGCGAAGTGTCAACTAGACGTTTCGACAGATCTTTAAACAACTTGTGAGCACTCGGACCCCACGATCCAAGAGTTTCAACCCCAAACGGTTCGAAAATATAACTTCCAACAAGGTTGTTATATTTCCGCCGCTTGAGGTTCTCCGCAGCCGCAGCGGCAGCACCAGCACGACACGACGAGCTAGGAAGATGTGAGGGCGCAAGAGTATCGACACAAGTAGCGTCCCATACTAAAGGCCTTCCCATCCTCCAAGGAAATAACGACATGCCGTCCGGTCTCTTGCCATCGTCGCGTGCCAGGCCATGGGGTTCCAATACGGCTGGAACGCCGACGGTGACAAGAGCGCGTCTGATGATGTCGTTGATATTCGCGTGTCGCGCTATGTGACCCGCACTTCGGCTGCATGACAGACCGTGGTGTCCGAGGCTGTTGACAACTTCGCCGCAGTGGCAGTGACGAGGAGAACAGCAGAGAGCGCCTAGACGTAAGGCAACAGCGAGGTGGAAAGTATTATCGTCGAGCAAGGTGCCGATGTTCGACGACGGTAGTGCCTGAAGCCAGAGACCCGACTCCCACTCTCCCACAGCCAGCAGGAGCGCTCGCTCCGCAGGGGCAGTAACTGTTGCAATCAGGTTTTTCTGCACTACTTCGCAGAGCGGCTCATCCCACCGTCTTTGGGGTGATGGTCCGTCGGGCGGATTAGAATTCGGGCAAGTGAGTCTCCAGGCATCTATAGCCTCGATGAAGCACGGCACATTGAAATCAATCAGTGAGGGAGAAAGGATATTCCTGATTAATTTCTAAGTGCCGTGAATCGAGGATATAAAGGCTGGTAAACTAATACTAGAAATTTTGCGGAATATGTTATTATGTTTATAAATACTTCTTTGCTGCAACAATATTTTTAACTATTTACCATCGGTAATAAGATAAGGACGTTCAATAAAATATGTATATTTAATGTACCTAAAGAGTTGGCTGATGGAATACATACAAATACAAAGGTAGCGATTTAGACAAAAAGGACCATGCTTCAGCCCATTTTTCTGGATAAAATCCATGATTCCTTAGTATCAAAATTCAAATATTTTTGTTTCACATAGGCCTACACGGGCACTTCTAAAACGTCAGAAGCGGTTCCAAACTGGTCGTTACTTATGGAGAATAAGTCGTAAAACTTATATAACTACCTGTACCTACAATATTTTCTACATGTACAAAACAAAGACTAATGTACACACAGACACCCAATGTAGCATCCATAGATGCTACCATAATTCCAAGAAACATCGCTGCATTGTGAGGTATACAGTAGTTTATGTGGTTGGGCGCCATCAGCACCATGACGTCGCCTTTCTTCAGCCCCATGTTCGTGAGGGAGACAGCGCATCGGATGCTCCTATCTAAGGCCGACCCGTTGGTTTCGGACTCACCCGTCGCTCCATCGATCTGAAGAAAATTCAAAACCCAATTCAATTGCAAACAAATCTGTATTTTCTTTCATGGGTAGCTGGCCGTCCAGCCGCCCGATAAGAATAAGCCCGAAGCGACGGCGCGTAGTGTTCCACACACATATCAAAGAGATGTCAGCAAAGCTGAAGGGGCCCAGAAGAGTCGATGTCTCCTAGAGCTACGAGAACGTTTGGAAAAATCTACTTCAACTGAATTTCAATCAACTGAAGTACGCAGATGGGTTTAAGTTAGTAAAAGCCACTCTTAGAATGGAAAATTTCCTTTTTACACCACCTGCTCGATAATGTCGTTTTACACGTCATACAAACCTCACTTAAAGCAAGTCATTATATGCCTAGGGAGATAATGCAGTATGGCCGATCCCTAGGGAATAATGAGATTTGAATTTGGAGCATCAAGAATCGTCAACATTGTGAATTAAAATGTAGGCGCATCGAATAAGTTGACTCGAAATTCAAACCAAAGAGTATGTAATCACTATGATTCAAACTGGCCACTAACAAAAAAAAGAAAATAGAATATAACGTGCGTACTGACGACACGGGGGCATTATAGAAAATTGAAACTATAGAATCTTGGAGTAGTGAATTTTGTTTGTTTGATGAACTTGTAAATATAATACTTATATTTCTCTAATATATGATTTAGTCGACCAAATTGTCTTTTAATTATCTCACAGATGGTGTAAAAAGTAGAGTATACAACACGGGGATAAAGCTGTCTTTGTCTTGGGCGGCTTAAATTCCTCACTTCACTCAGGTTTCTTTATTAACTCCCTCGCAATGCTCGGGAGTTAATTTTATAAATCCCTCACTATCGTTCGGGATTAAAATCAGCAACCTTCGTTTCGTTCGGAATTCAACATGCCGCCCGCGACTTAAAGACACTGCTTTATCCCCTAGTCACATAAACTACTATTTCATTACTCATACTCTGAAAGTAGGTCTGAAGTTGCCTGAGGAGCGGGCTGAAAGTGATACTTTTCATCCCTAGGGAGTTTTACTTTACAACTGATAGCTGTCAAATTATTTTAAAAAAAAAGTTCTATCTTCACAGTTCTATTGAACCATGAACCAACTACTGGTAGTAACATTGGTAGTAACACGGGCAAGAAACTAAAAAAATGATAACATGTATCAGTCTGCTTAGCCTTTTCTTAAGTATCAGTACTTTACATAATCAGATTACCTATTTCTGATTTTTCTTAATGATAGTCAACGATCACAAAGTAGACGCGAAGACCTACAGCTTTAGGTACCTTCTTACTTACCTATTTACTGCCTACTTTCTAAGACATCCATCAATGGTTCTTAATATAAAACTGACAACTTAGTACCCGACCAAGTTGTTTATTTTGTAATTTAACATTCACGCTTTAGTTCTTATTCAATTACAGAAACAGTCGATAATCTAGATTACTTATATCAAAAGAATAATCCGTATTTTCTTCACAAACTATATTAAGGTGAAAAATACCTGTAATAAGAAATCGGGGTCATCCTTCAAGCTGTGTAGTATAAGTTTGCCAAGGTGATGTTTATCTGAAGGAATCCCTGTCTTCGCCACTACGCGGGTTTCTACCTCGCTCATATACCAGTGTACTGCGTCGAAAGCTTTTTTAACCATTTTGGTTTCTGTCGGCTCTGAAACAAAATTGGATTTTAAGTTCTGTATCACTGACAAAAAAAAACAAACGAAAGTCAAGCATACAGTCATAATAAAAACTACAGAAGACCTCACTCAACGGCAGCAAAACCGTAGAGGCTCAGCAGGGTCTATACTCACTATTGCTGCGAGAATTTTTCAAAGAGTTGCCGTGGTCCTGATACGGAAAGGGCAACTGTGGGTCTTAGTCAGTAAAAGTCTTAAACGCCCTCTCGTTCCACTTCAGATCGCGTGCGAAAAGTGACTTCCTACTTTAAAAAAATTATGTCGAACGCAACTCTTCAATGATAAAATATGGGCTACAGGGATGTAATCCAACGTTCCAACAGAGGTCACTTTGGTTTCTATCTTGGATTATGTTGAGGCTACAGGGATCTAATCCATGCGCTAACACGTTCGTAAATCAGTCACTCCGGTCTTAACTAGGGTAGTCTGCCTTTCGGTATTTATAGAACACATTTTGGAGTGAGCGCGGGAATTGCATGGCTTAATTCCACATCTTGTTTCTACCATCGGAACCCCAGACTTACGGCTTGCCGTAACGTAACGTACGTAACGTTTTATGGTAGATACTTGTATCTACCATAAAACGTTGTTGAAACCTCTACGGTCTGGACTAAGTATTTCGCTTCGTCGTTTATACGGCGTACATCCAAGGACTGGACGTCTCCATCAACGATTTCGTCACTGCTTACCATCAGGAGGGATCGCAGTCAAGGACTAGTTAATTTCAATAAAAAAAAACATTACGTTTGGAAACACACGCCATCAAAGGATTTTGAAAGTCATTCAATATTTTGATTATATCTGCTGTCTACACGGAATGAAACAAGCAAGGTCACCTCTGATGGTACGCTTGAATACAAACGTGTATGCTTTAGTGTTTCACGATATCTCGATAAACATACAGAGACTATGACAAAGCAAAAAATAAATAAGTGGTTTTGATGAAAATGGTACGTTCAAACTGATCTAACGATAATGCTGGAGCTCCATAATAAAGTAGCCTAGCCGTGTTTGGGCTTATTAGAACTGTCATGAGATGCACTCCGATTATAAATTTAAATGGCAAAATTGTCTAGGCACAGTACAATTCACGAATGATGGCGGCCGTGAAGTTAGCCTTTGCGAACGTTCGCGCATACTACACTCTTCTCGCACACGCACGTCGCCATTTGGTTCCTAAAACACGTTACTGCGCAGCCTTCTGCGCAAACTTCACGGCCGCCATCATTCGTGAATTATACTGTACCTTGCTTTTCACATTAGGTTTAAATGTGAGTAGGTAGGTACCACAATCAAAAAGTCAAGAATGCTCACTTTTGTATACCTACCTTTCGAATACCGTAATTATAGTCACAATAGAAAGACAATGAGAGACCGAACACTGGCGTTCGCTTGGGGTTTAATAGGTAAATTAAAGTGATAAAGACTTTAAAAAGTACACAACAACTAGAAATTCCAAAAGTCATGAGTTTTTAGGGTTCCGGACCTCCAAAGGGACACGAAACAGGAGCCAATTATTAAGACTCCACTGTCTGTCTGTCTGTCACCAGCCCCCCTAGCCAAGTTACAACCGTTTCGCTTGCGCCGATCGCTTCGTTGACCTTGCCGCCAATTTTTTTGTTCTGACCACGTGACTGAGCGTTAAGACGACGTCATTCCCGTACAATGCGTTCCAAATGAGAATAGGATCGCCCGCCATGTTGTGACGTCACGATTTACTGTCAAATCGAGAAAAGAATTTTTTAAACATTAATTTTACGAAAAATTTAATTTATTTATAAACTGTGAACGAAAAGAGTTTAATCAGAATCCAGTTCTTCAACTTTACTCATCTCTAAGTTCTTCAATTTTGCCAAAATTTCTTCGATTTGACAGTACGACGAGACGTCAAAACATAGGAATCGGTCCTATTCTCATTTGGAACGCGTAGTACATTAGAAGCTTTCTACAAACGTTAACTATTGCAGATTAGCAACTTGGCTAGGGGTACAGGCTGTATCTGATGAACCGTGTAAGCTAGACGGTTGAATTTTTTACAGATGATGTATATCTGTTGCAGCTATAACAACAAATACTTAAAAACCGAATAAAATAAATATCAAGTGAGGCTCCCAAACAACAAACGTAATTTATTTTACTGTTATTGGCTCAATATTTAAACATTAGCCATATCCATTGACTAGCTTCTGCCAGCGGCGTCGCCCGCGTGAAAGACGGTTTCTCCATACAAACTTTGGACCCCCGTTTCATCCCCCTATGGGATGAACTTTGGAAAATCCTCTCTCTATATGTTTGTCTACGTTATAAAAGGAGATCATGTGCAAAATTACATGCTCCTAGGCCCTGTAGTTTCGGCTGTGTGTTGATATGTCAGTCAGTCAATTTCTCCTTTTATAAAGGTACTTACCTAAATAGATTTAGGATTTCTTTTATAAAAAAAGGTCTAAAGAAAGTAGGCCAAACGAGTATTGACATATCAAAAAACATACAACGTTTAAAACGATCAGTAGCCTGTACCCCTAGCCAAGTTGCTAATCTGAATTCCCGTACATTTGAAAGCTTCAAATGTACGGGAATGAAGTCGCCTCGACGCTCAGTCACGTGGTCAGAACAAAAGAATTGGCGGCAAGGTCAACTCGAAGCGTTCGACGCTAGCGAAACGTTTGTAACTTGACTAGGGGGGCTGATTCACGTAAAATCAAACAAGTCAAATATCGTTGAAATTTTATAATCGTTCGATCGAAGTCCTATCCAAAAGCGGTATTCACGATCTATCGACTTATTTACAGTTACATTAATAAGTATTCTACCGGAATAATGTAATACAGAATTTTTTAAAACGACGAATTTCAAACGACTTTAAAATCGGTGTCGTCCAAACTCGATTGATGGATGTGAATACGGAAATGGTCTAAACGACTAAATCGCTACGATATCGTTAAGGTTTTTATTACGTGAATCGGGCTACTGGCCAGTTTCACTTGGCCATATCATGAAGTGATAAATTTCTAAAATCAGACCGTAGACGAAGACGTATTTTGACATATTTGTCATTTAGTGCCAATAAATAGTTGGGAACTATAAGTCGTTGATTGCTACTAACGCAATGTGCTAATGAGTAAGATCTATAAAAAAATTACTTCTGCGAAAATATTGTGTCTAAGTAATCACTACCTAATTGCGTTAGAATTATGATCTCATTTCAAATACTCTGTAACGTGTATTACGACAATATTATGCTACCAGCGATCCTTATCTAACAACCTCTCGTCACCTTTTGTTTGCTCATTTGATTCATGTTTTTAAAGTTACTTATTTTTGGTATGAGTACCTATGATTTTATGTGCAGTAAATATTGTGTTGGTGTAAATATTGGAAAATTACTTTAGCACGTCAAGGATTTTTTTCAGTTTCAGAGTAGACTCTAAATCTTTGCTTTTGCATTCTTTTTTACAACAATTGGTAAAAGAAATTAATTTACTTCCATTAAACTTCCCAGGAACCAGCAGTGTTATTCTCTAAGAAAACAGCCTTGAGCGCAGCGCTGGCCGCAGCGACGAAATCCAGTATTTGATCAATCTAATGTAGGTCTATTGGATTAACAATCTAATGTATAGGTCTATGTAACTATTTGGATTTCGTCGCTGCGGCCAGCGCTGCGCTTAAGGCTGTTTTCTTAGAGGATAGCACGCCTGATCCTGTGCCTGCTATTTGTCATGTATCGATTCAATTAGCATGTGTCTCATTCTGAAGGTTTAAATTTATTAAAGACCTTGGAATTGTTTAAATCTGGCTGTCCTGATCGTATACCTAGAGTTTTTATTGTAACTGTACCGATAGTTTGGTTGTGCCGCTGTGTATCTTATACAGACTGTCTCTTTCAGAAGGCACAGTTCCAAAAATTTGGAAATCAACATTCGTCACTCCAATTTTGCACCAATGCGAGCACAGTTAGAAAGCTCTTAGCAAAGCCATTTTTCATTCAAGAAGCACTTATTTGCACTTGAACCATGTATTGATAATTGTTGAACTGGGATAACTGAATGGGGAACTGGCATTGGGAGCTTAACGTCAGGGTATAATTGACTTTAAATATTAGAAGTCTCAAAAACAAATCCTCAGCCTAGAAGCACCGTTGTCCTGGCTTGGCTTCAACCTGTTGTTATTTTCCTGACGGAATGCTGGTTGAATGAAAACTACATAATTAACAAATAACCTGGATACAAAAGCTACCAGCTCTGCAAAAAGATCAATAAAAGTGGCAGAGTTACGGTCTACGTCAACGATCTTAGGAACGCGTTGGCTTCCGAGCTAATTTGATGATGCAAATTGCATACAGATTGACCTGCAGGATAAGATCTTCGTCTATCACTATCACCAATCGCTTTCTGACCTCTTTAGACGACTTCTTGAAAAATCTTTAAAATCTCTTGCATGTGATAATCGCAAATTCTTAATGGCGGAATGAGTAAAAGTCCATCTCTTACTCATCCAGTACGAGGAAAAGCTCATGTCTTGACCACGACTAGAGATTGAAGTTAGGGGTACTTACACTCAGGGAGTGATCTGCGAAGCTTTGGTGACTACCTTGTGATGCTCGAAATTACGTTATATAATCCTAAAATTAAGTCCAGTGTTGGAATCAGAACCAAGCTGACTACGAGTATTTACGTAGTTGCCACATTAAAATATAGTCACTGTATGTACAACAATTTGCTTTAACCAGCAAATAACAAAGTTTAAGTTCCAAAAAGTGTTTTAAGAACACTTGTGTTTTTGTACTACTAGTCGATACTACAATCAAGAAGCCACAAGGCGCAATAACAGAGGCAACGCTCACTCCCCTCTTATTTTTCATCTCGTTCGTTAATGACGTTACGCGCACGCACATATTTATGTTTGCGCTGTGGTGACGTTAAGTTTGCAACCGTAGTACAAGCGTACTTTACCGGTTACGAGTAGCAGGCTGGCAAATCTATTCCGATCAAACACCAGCACAACACACACAGAGCACACTGATAAAACT
Organism: Mythimna ferrago; assembly: GCA_910589285.2. NCBI lineage: Eukaryota > Metazoa > Arthropoda > Insecta > Lepidoptera > Noctuidae > Mythimna > Mythimna ferrago. Next base: position 21,397,481 of record OU342688.1, on the reverse strand, counting down.
TAAGAATGAACTAGCAGAAAGATTAAAAAACGGTGAAAATTGTATCGCAATTAAATAGGTAGAAAGAACGCCAAAAATTGTGCCTACCAATGATTCGAAAAACTAAATACCTCAATTAACATAGCAAATACTAACAACAACGTAATACCTATCAAGTACTTAATAACTACCAGGATTAATACTGATACTGACTGAAGCAATGCAAGTCTTAATTTTTTCTACTCAAACGTTCGAAGAAATCCAGTTTTTCTGGGCATGGTGCTGACATGTCCAGAAAAACTATTCACTATTAGTTACTATTATTTGTATACCTACTTCAATCATTTAACAAACGTTTATACATATTGTATTATTGCCAGAAACATGGATAAGATTGACTGACCTGTTGACTGGCCTGTTGGTCTAGTGGTTAGTGACCCTGACTGCTATGCCGTAGGTCTTGGGTTCGATTCCCACCCAGGACCAATGTTTGTCTGATAAGCATAATCATTTGTTCTGTATCTGGGTGTAATTTATCTTTAATATGTATGTATTTAGAAATACAAGGTGTAAGGGACAGCCCTCCACAAACTTTAAGGGCTTGCTCAGTAGACGAAACTGAACAACCTTCCACAAAAATTTTTTTAAGGAAACGAAAAAAAAAATCCGCCCCACCATAGAAAATGATAAACTTGATTGGACAGTTTGTATGGAGAGGCCGAATTTTTTTTTCGTTTCCTGAAAAAATTTTTTGTGGAAGGTTGTTCAGTTTCGTCTACTGAGCAAGCCCTTAAAGTTTGTGGAGGGCTGTCCCTTACACCTTGTATATAAGTATGTTTATCAGTTGTCTAGTACCCATAACACAAGCTTAACAATTTCGAATAAAAAATTATACACGCTACTACAATAACATCGGTGAGGGTGTATTATTATGACTGGTAATTTTTTTTTTATTCCACAACTATCACACAACGCCGTCCAGTGTCAAGCTAAGCAGAGCTTGTGTTATGAGTACTAGACAACTGATAAACATACTTATATGTTTCTGCGTGAAATTAGAACCTAAAATTTTACAATATGTGAAGAGTAGAAATAGTTAATGACCACCAAAAATTTAACAGAATTTTAATATAAAATGTCATTTAAATATGTAACATCTTTTTATGCTGTAAAAGTAAATTATTTCCAGATTAATCATTTGAGATAAAAGGAAGATTCCCTATGTGACCGAGGAACCGGTCGACAACTACTTCTGGATGGGATGGGTGGATGGTGGGGTCTATGTTCACTCGTTTCGCTTGCTCACGAGACCCCGCCATCCCTTTTTAACCTAAACTGTCCGAGCCAGAGTGACTAAATTCTGGGGATCGCTTTGGCAACTAATGTAAAATATTTTATAGTATAGTAACATTTTATGGCAATAAATATTTAGGTAGAAACAGCGCAATAATTTTCTCATCATTTGGTGTTCATTTTACTACAGGGGTTCATAATTTAAAGTCCAGTCATGAGTGAAGTATCCATTATAATTTTAGTTTTAATTTTTATTTTCAAACAAAGTCACTGGCTAAGGAGGACAGAAAATACAACTTGTATGGAAATATTAACTTACAATGATAGTATCTATCGATATCCCAGCACACACAACGCCAATGCTACGAATGAACTTATGTTTAAAAAAAAAATATTATATTCGAAATTTTATCTCTGTGATAGCCAGTGGCGTAATTATATCATCTGAGGCCCCTGGCAAATTCATTGGATGGGCCCCCGAAAAATCGTTACGTTAATTTTAATAAATCACTAAGGTAGACATAAATGACTATTTATAAAACAGCAAGTTCTCTATTATACGAAGATTATTCTGTTTTGTCTGTGAAGGTAGACCAAAATCTGAGAATTTCCCTGGCAAATTTTTTGTGTCTAGCTTTATTTGAGTTTAAGTTTTTATTCATAAAATTTATAATCTATACAAAATTTTACAAAAATGTTAGGTTACTTTTCCTGAGCTCGAGGCCTAGGACCTGGGGCCCTGTTAGACCGGAGGCCCGTGGCATTTTGGCAGCGTTGCTACCCCGTAATTCCGCCACTGATGATCGGTATTGTAAATACAATGATCCATTACATAACAGTAATCCCAACAATAAAAACCTAAAGTTAATAAAAATGACGCCAAGTTTTGTGACCAGTAATAAATTGAAATGTATCTAAGTAGCATTAGATATATTAAGGGGCAAAACGTCCCACAACATGACACTGCAACGTTGCTCACACTGACCAACTCCCACAACTTGTTCTTAAACATTTTACAATTACTTATTACAATGTTGTTTACTTTACTTATTACAATTGGACTGCGTTTTTTTTTAAGTTGTAAAACAATCTAATGACATCTCCCTCTCTTGAGCAGAGCGTGAAGGCGTGTCAGACTTTTACTGACTAAAAACCCACTCCAGTTCCTTCTTTGCCTTCGTTCCAGGGCCCCGGGGTTCTCTTTCGCATCACCCTTGTCCCCAGTGGGCTTCGACCCTGCTGGGCCCCTACGGTTGCTGACAACTTCTTAAGACGCGTGTGGAACACTACGCGCTGTCAACGACTTGTGCTCGATCCAGACGGTTACCGGACGGTCGGACGGCGAGCTACCCATTGCTCGTCGTCCGGCGGCTGGGGCGCGAGAGCCATTGCCTCGCGCGTGTAGCCGTGCTCGTTGCTAGTCCACCTCTATTACTACTACGCAGAAAATTTGCCAGAGTTGTGGCTTACGTGACACGTTAGGGGACATTTTGTCCTTTAATGTATCGGAGGCTTTAAGGTTTTTTTCTAAGACAATTGTTTTTAAATGCCTCCCCAAGTATCGCCGCATCACTTTGGCCGGTCCCGGTGCTATATGTGTTTCATCCAACGGATTCTTGCTGCCTTCACCAAGACATCGGTACACTTATTTAGCAATGAATTAAACCATAAATAAATCAGTCGTATCAAAAGAGCAGGTCCTAAAATGAGTATGGCCCACTCTTATCAAGATCGGAGACTCTATCGACACTCAAAGTGGTGGATGATTAATTACGTTTACCTGGGATAAACGGTCCATTTTTTATTTATCTATAATATGCATGTATTTAGAAATATAGAAGTATGTTTATCAGTTGTCTAGTACCCATAACACAAGCTCTGCTTAGCTTGGGACTAGACGACGTTGTGTGATAGTTGTGAAATATGACTCGTATTATTATTATTTAGGTAGATCTAACTTCGAGAAAGAGGTCAATCGTCGAATCTGACTCGATTGAGCAGCGTTCGGGAAGCTGCGCGGTATCTTCTCATCCAACAAACCAGTGTCACAAAAGTTTATGACCAGTGCGTATTGCCAGTGATGATCAGAAGGCTTAAAGTCACCCAAAGATCAATAGAGAGCTAGATATGGTCGGAGTTCCCTTGCGTGATCGGATCAGAAATGAAGATATCCGAAGTAGAAAAAAAAAATCTGAATCTGAATGTGTAGAATCAAGGCTCTCCGCTACACCACTCAAGTAGGGCAAACTTCCAGCGTATCCCGTATCCTCTACAGTGTTCTCCGGATGCTAGCTCGCCAATAAATCTTTGCTAAAAAAAAACTACAATTATCCAATTTAAATTGGTAGACTTACCATTTTTATGTTTTTTTTTTTTATCTGATATAAACTAGTGCTTGAATGCGATCCCACCTGATGGTAAGCAGTGATGCAATCGTTGATGGTGAGGCGCACTAGTTTATTAAGAGCCTATTCACTGTAGCCTTGAAGACACCCAAATTATAATCGGACGGGAAGACCGCAGCAGGCCAATTGTTTCTTTATACGTTGTGGTTTTTTTTAAATCTTTTAATGCCAGTGTACCTAAAATAGATTTAGTTGTGTTGTGTTACAATTACGTTAAATAGGTACTCCGGTAAAGTACGTCTCGAGATAAGAATAGATAAAAATATAATTCATCGGTTGTTCATATGTTGCTGGGCAATTTACGTCAATAAACTTACTGAAGGAATTAATTATTATCAAAGTAATCTAACACGTGTGACAACAATATAAATAGAAATAATCAATTATTTTTATTACCGAGTCACGTTACTCCATTTCAGTGGCCTACTAACGGCCTGTCTGTACCCCTAGCCAAGTTACTAATCTGCAATCGATAACGCTAGTAGAAAACTTCAAATCAACAAAAGAATTGGAGGCGTTGCCAAGGCGTGGCTAGGCTGTTCACGACTTTGGTCTTAGCGGCGAGCAGCGCGGCGATAATATGATAATGTGCGTGAACTGCAGAGCTATTTTAATTTCTATTTAGGAATTACGTACGGAAAAACGCCGTAGGTCGCGTAAACCTGCGATGGTCACTCTAGGACGTGGCTTCCAAAGCAAACTTGCCCGAGGTTCGCATAAGGAACAAAGAAGTTCTGAGAGCACTGTGTCGTCTGAACAAAGCTAGTGGGCCAGATGGTATACCAGCCATTTTTCTCAAGGCTTGTGCGCCCGAGTTGTCTCCTGTATTGACACGCTTGTATCGCCTCTCATTTCAAATCCTGGAAGCTTGCCAACGTGCAACCCGTGCCCAACAAGGGCAGCCGTGCCGATTCTGCCAACTATCGGCCGATTTCAAAAACCTCCATACTATGCAAGATTATGGAGCGTGTATTGAACTCGCGCCATGACATACCTGGAAGGTAACGATCTCCTCAGTGACCGACAGTACGGATTTCGCCGCAATCGGTCTACTAGTGTATGCCACCCACTTGTGGGGCGAGACCCTCGAGAGGAATGGGGAAGCGATTGCCGTTTCCTAAGACGTCTCGAAGGCCTTCGACAGGGTATGGCACGCTAGCCTATTGAGTAAGCTTCCAGCGTACGGCATTTCCCCTGGTCTGATTAACTGGGTAAAAGACTTCCTAAGTGAACGGTCTCTCCGAGTCCTTTTAATGTTATACAAAGCACAGGTCCGTTCGTGTGTGGAGTAATGCAGCCACATATGGGCTGGTGATGCAAAATGCCACCTAGCAGCTTTGGACTCTGTGGAAAAACAAGCGAAGAGACTAATTAGTGATCCAGATCTGGTTGAGTCCAATCTACAAAGTCTTGAGCACAGGCGAAGGGTAGCCAGCCTTTCGGTAGAGTATGCGCAGGAATTACATGACTTGATTCCACCATCTCACTTCTACCATCGGAAACCGACGAACGGCGAGTATCCACCCTTATGTTATTGAAACCTCTACGGTCCGGACCAAGCGTTTTGCCACGTCGTTTATACCACGTACATCGAGGTACTGGAACAATTTGCATGCTGTGGTCTTCCCGTCTGTTTATAATTTAGGTGTCTTTGAGGCAAGAGTGAATAGGCTCTTAATAAACTAGTGCGCCTCACCGTCAACGATTGCATCACTGCTTACCATCAGGTGGGATCGCAGTCAAGCACTAGTTTATATCAATTAAAAACAAAAAAAAACTGCGATCAGTTTCTCGCATTCTTCTTGAAGAGTCGGAGGATAATGGTGTTGTTATACAAATGTTATTGAAACAGAAGAGAAGAAAAAGACGTCGAGAAGAAGAGGTTGAGGGTTAGGAGAGGGAGGGTGAGGAGGACATACATTACATTTGTTGTTTTTTATTCTATTCTATTCTATTGATAAAAAAAAATATACACGACGACGCTTTTCCTGCCACTCCTCAAAAAAGGTGACTTATCGCCATGATAAGTAATGACTTTAGTACCAAGTAATCAGTTGGTCACGTGATCTTCACCGATGAGGTGATTGTAATCATTTATTTGAATTATATCATGAATAAAATGAACCGCAATTAGATATCTGATAATATCTACAGTTGCGTAATTATTATCAATTATCTAATCTATACTACAGGTACCAAACATTGCAATAGTACATTTTGATACAAGTGCAGAAAGTTTGTCTTTGCACGTGTTCCAAACGACATTTTTCAATACACTCACTGAAATGAATAAACGGGGATTGACCGGCGACTCGTGGAGGACGACGCGCGCTCATCTTGATATGATAAATGTAATAAAAATATGGCGGGGGAGAGAAAGCGCAAATTTTTTGCCCTTGTGCGGGAAATAGCCTATTGCATGCCTGTAAGTGGTAGGTTATGAGCGGGTTTTCCAATGAGTGTATTGAAAATCTTTATATAGACGATAAGATTTTATAGTACATAAAAAAATATTACGGTTTAATCTACTTTAGGTATGCATGTTATGCTGTATGCGCATATATTTTCATCATTATCATCATCATTATCAAATGTCCAGAGGAAGTTTACTCGTTTGACAACGCCTTGAAATTGGTGGTGGAGTCTGTTCTCAATGCCTCCCTAGACAAGCCCCAGTGGAGGCAGGCAGCTCTACCTATCCGATGTGGTGGTCTCGGGGTGTGGTGCGCACGGGATGTGAGTTTGCCGGATTTCTTGGCGTCTGCGCATGGGGTTGCCAATCTAGTCACTGTATTACTCAATACTAATGGTGATGGGAGACACATGCCCTTTGTGTCGGATGCTGTGCCAGCTTGGTTGACCCTCAACTCGGGTGCAATAATCCCCGAATCAGAACCTGTTCGGCGGGCGTGGGATGACATAGGGGTGAAGCGGGTCCAAGAGCAGTTGTTGGAGGGTGCGTTGGGAGTCGATAGGGCCAGACTACGAGCTGTGTCGCAACCCGAGTCCGGGGCGTAATTACAGGCGATTCCTTCGCCTCATCGGGTTACTCTGCTCGACGATGACTCTTTGCGTGTGGCGGTGGCTCTCCGCCTGGGCTGTAAGATGTGCGAACCTAATAGACGCACCTGCGGTTCTATGGTGGAGGCTGATGGCCATCACGCACTGAATTATCGGCGTTGCACAGGGAGTTTCCCTCGTCATCATGCCCTGAACGACTTAGTCCGTAGAGCCCTTATATTGGCAAACGTCTCCTGCGTACTTGAGCCTCCAGGTCTTAGCCGGTCTGATGGTAAGAGGCCAGATGGGCTGACTCTGGTGCCATGGAAAAACGGGAAGTGCCTGGTCTGGGACGCAACTTACGTCAGCACTGTCGCCGCCAGTCACTTGAGTCGCACCATGCACACTGCCTCTGCCGCCGCTGAAGACGCCTGCTCTAAAAAATGCTGAAGTACACTTCCTTGGATTAGCTTTACCACTTTGTGCCAGATGCTGTGGAGACTCTGGGCAGTCGGAGTACAGAGGCAAAACGTTTTGTGGGGGATTTGGGCCGTAGGCTCGGGGAGGCAACGGGTGACTCTCAGTCCGTGTCGTTCTTGGTGCAAAGAATGGCTATCGCTATTCAGCGAGGTAATGCAGCGAGTGTTATGAGCACTTTTACACCGGGAACGATCAGAGGCGGGTTATTTATTGACGTTAAACGGTTCATTTATTTATAAAATGATAATTCTTTTGTATTTAAAATAATGAATAAATATTTTAAATGAAAAAAAATATGTCGTCCTCGTATACTAGTGTAAAAAAGGAAAGCAATCGAATTGTGATCCTTTCCCTTTTTTTTTAAGTCATTTAATCGGTCGTTTGGAGTCGATTGGTAGGTTGATTTTATTTATGGTGTAAAATCTATATATCTAATAACAGTACTTAACATTTTCTTTTCTAGAATAAGCCTCATAGTCCAGTCAAAATCGACATCGAACATCGCAAACGCACATGTATCTACATTTTTTTTAAATATATTGTTAGGTTCGTTGAGTGTAGTTTACACCCAGGTTTGCAACCCTGAAACCCTGTGCCACTCCCATGGTGCTCGAAAAACTGCGAAATTTTGGCACTTTTTTTAGTCTTTTCGATAAATCTACCCGAAAAAAGCGTTTTTTAAGAATGTTTGCTTATAACGTAATAAAACTTACTAAATATACTACAATTTGACCTTAACTTCAGCACTTTAGGTCCATAGATTGCAGAGATACAACTTAAATACTAGATAGTCAGATGTTGAGATTCAAAAGTCGAACTGACATTTATTTTGTTTTTGTTAAATAAAAAGTTCACATCAACTCGATAGATGGTGTTGTACCATCTCCTGAATGGCGGTATTAAGATTTTCCGCGGTTTCATGACCTTGCTTGTATATTGTAAATAAAATTACTCGTTCTGAGCTTTGCATTTGATTTCATTCATAAATGCCTTGCAGGCTCCTCATACTTTTAGAGAAATTGTACACAGAAATTATCCAAATAACTGGTGTGAGTGTAAGCGGGTATCTGAATAAGTAAATGTACTGACATAAGAAGAATATTATTATTTCGGTTGAACAATTTCAATTGAAATTAGCCAAATACGCAGGAGATAAATAAGATGCTCAAGTGTGTGCACAAACACAAGTGAACTGTCCGTTCCTTTACTTTCCTAGCCTGATGAAACAGAATAGGAATAAATATTTTTTTCCAATGTAATGTGTCGATCGGTTGCATCGATATACAATTTATAATTCGATTGTTTTACGCAACGGACATGTTTTATTATCATCATCATCATTTCAGCCGATATACGTCCACTGTTGGACATAGGCCTCCCCCAAGCGTCGCCACAACGAACGTTCCTGTGCGTCTCGCATCCAACGGTTTCCTGCAACCTTCACCGGGTCATCGGTCTACCTTGTAGGAGGCCTTCCACGCTGCGTCTTCCGGTACGCAGTCGCCACTCCAGAACCTTTCGGCCCCAACGGCCATCTGTTCTGCGAGCAATGTACCCTGCCCATTGCCACTTAAGTTTGGCAATTCTTCGTGCTATGTCGGTAACCTTAGTTCTCCTGCGGATATCTTCATTTTGTATTCGCTATATTTTTATTCCCTAAATAAAAATAGGTAAATTAAATAAAAATAAAATAAAATAAACTACCCTTTGTTTCGGACAAATGACATCAATAGTAGTATACAAGTTTTATTTTATTTAATTCTATTTAAGAAAAATATAAAAAAAATTACAATCACACAGTAAGCACACTTTAATTCTAAATTTTTATTTACAAATTTTTACAGTGTTTATTCAATGCTACAAAAGTAAACTTAAGTAATATTAATTTTCTGTTCAATTGCAAAGGGAAAATTGTATTTTTTCTTCTCCCGCTTTAGGGTCGATAGGGAAAGAATGTCAGACTTTTACTGACTAAAACCCACTCCTATGTTCCTTCGTTGCCTTGCATTCCAGATTTTCATTTAAAATCGCTTCTTAAATGAAAACCTGGAATGCAAGGCCCCAGTAGGCTTTGACCCTGCTGGGCTTCTGCTGACAGATGTCATGTTAACGCGCGTTGAAGGGAACATTATATAGATATAGGGTTTTGAAAAGATCTTCAATTCAGGTATAATCTTCGTATTTCATTCTCTTGGCATAGTGAGCACCAACTCTTTAAGTTTTGTCCTGTTAATCTTAGACGTGCTGGTCGTCGGTAGTTCTTTCAAAAAGATCACACCTCCTCGTAGTTGCTTGGAGTCTGCCAGCGATTCTGTAAAAAATATTTTTTTAATTTGCATTGTTTTTTTTTCTGCGAGCAATGTGGCCCAGGTCAGTTTCATTCTACCAGTTTTTTTTTTTTACCTTTAACCAGGTCTTTGATCTCGTGTGCTGTGGGGCTGCTTCCAGGTTTTGGAACAATACACGCCACCACTAGATCCCCACACTCCTTGTCAGGTATACCAGTCACCGCTACGTGATATACGCCAGGGTGCTTCATTACTATCATCTCAATTTCCATTGGAGATACCTGGAATCATAATGATAATACACAATCTTATTATATTTTATGCTGACATCTAATTATGTCAAACGGCTTGACTGATTTTTTTATAAAAATTTGTGTGTATTTTCTAGGTCTGAGATTAAATCGTTGGCTATTGTATAAATCCCTAGGTGATAAGGGTAGGCCTTTCCATATTTTTTTAAAGGGTGGCTCTCTCCAGAAATTTTAATCTGTATTGCGCAAAACAACGTGTCGGTCAGCTAGTAATACGATTTCAATCAACTATTAGTAACATGTGAATGATGATGGTCACTACCGATTTTGATACCTTTTTTTCAATAAATTAATTTAGATGAATCGTTTATTATGATTGCATAATAGGACTTTGTAAAGCAGAATTGGGACGTTATATTTCAGTATATGTAAGATTATACTTATATTTATAGTTTAATTTTTAATTTCCACCAGATTTGAAAAGTTTCTTACTTTATTAATATGGAACGAATTTGAAAACTTTCTATTTGGATAAAGTGGCTTTGTTGTATCAAACAAACAATAAATAAAATTGAGTAGAATGCCCAAATCCCAAAATCATTTGACATGCTGCGTTTAATTTTATTTGCCCATCTGAGTATATTCACATAACATAGTCATACCTTAGTAATTATTCCTAAGATTTTATGTAACTAGTTTACCAAATTTTAACTCTGAATAAATACATTATTATATCATATTATTATTATATTCAAGGCATATAATGAATTATTTAGTAACTACGCAAAATACCATATGACTCACTTGGTGATTTCTGTACTTCAACAATAACTTATGGCGGTCCACAAAGAACAGGTTCCAGGAATGGTCTCTGTAGAAAATGTCACCAGACTTGAGCCAGCCGTCTTCTGTTAACGTCTCCTTTGTTACGTTTGGGTTGTTGCGGTACCCCTGAAAACATTCCGATAATTAATCGTCTAAGTACACACAATTTCAAAAACATATATTAAGATAACTGACATCAGCACTCGGCAAACTCAACTGCCAAGGACAAGTTCAAGCATTCTACCATAGCCTCTCGGAGCCTGGATCTGTGACCTTCTAGCCCGCGCGCTAGACATGTACATTTACAAAACTCTCAGTAACCATGCTGTCGTCTGCATACCCAAAGGTCTCGTATTTAAGTAGGTCATTTATATGCAGCAAGAACAGTGATGCTGAGAGTACCAACCTCTGAGGGACCCCAGCATTAATATCTACTTGACCAGACGAGCTGCCTTCAAAAACCACTCTGATGAAGCACTCAGACCTGTAGGTCGACCGAAAGAAGGAAGACAAACATTGAGCTTGTCTCTGATATAATACTAAATCTCCCTCATGAATCACTCTGTCCATTAGTGAAGATCACCTGAAAATCTTTTCAATAGTTTGGTTTTTCACGAACAGACAGACAGACGTGTTGGGGAACTTTGTTTTTGTATGAATTAAGAAGGATTTGTTGATCAATAACACAAATCTTACTTTGAACATAGAAGGGCCTCTGCACCATAACTCTCCTGGCACGTTGGGTTCTGTGATGTCTTCTTTGGTTGTGGTATTCACCAACTGGAACATGAAAATGTGTTTAAGATGAATATATTTTATATCAGGAATCTGAACCTATTTGGCGTAGCCGTGAGATACGCATTTCGTCAGTGTTTTTTATTTTAATTTTAAGGTTTCTAATTTTTTTTTTATTTTTTTTTTTTGTGTGTATGATCCATGCATCATCATCATATTAGCCGAAAGACGTCCACTGTTGGACATAGGCCTCCCCCAAGCGTCGCCACAACGACCGGTCCGGTGCGTCACGCATCCATCGGATTCCCGCGACTCTGACCTGGTCATCGGTCCACCTTGTTGGAGGCCGTCCAGCGCTGCGTCTTCCGGTCCGTCTCTTTTTTTTTCTCATGGATATTATGGACCGCTACTGTATCCGAAACTATCGGATATTCGAAATAAAGAAATGCTCGTAACCATAACCGAAACCAATATTAAAAATTCGAATAGTTTAGGATAAAAGCAGAGTCTAAATGACAGGTTCCCGATAGGTTTCTGTTTATTTTGCCCGACCAAACAAATGATAACCTAGACTAAAAATGAAAGTCAAATCTTGCCATTTGTATTTTACTTCTAAAGTTTTGAAATTCTAATATCCGTAACCGAAACTAGCGGATAAACCGAAATAATTTTTAGTCGACCAGAAGCAGAAAAGTGTGGGCGAAACCAGCCCCCCTAGCCAAGTTACAACCGTTTCTATTCTATACTCTAGTGTCGAAGTTCTCGAGTTGGCCACGCCTCCGATTCTTTTGCTCTGACGTCATCTCAACCCTCAGTCACATAGAACAAGAAAACCGGAAACGTGGCCAACTCAAGGCTTTCGACACAAGAGAATAGAATAGAAACGGTTGTAACTTGATTAGGTGGGCAGAATTGTTCGGGCAAGAAGGACCACGGGCCCAGTAACATTTCTTTGGATATACTTTTGTCACTTTTTACAGCACACTGCCTTTTATTAAGTCCAAGTCAAGACACTAACAAATATAATTGCGACAAAGCCTTTAAAAGAACTTAAGGTTAGTGGGTCGTCTTAGTGGTAAGATATAGTGTAGTTTTATTATTAATTTGGGTTATATTATCTTACTCTTGTTTCCACGCAGCCAACAGGTCTGCCGCAGCACCCTGGTGCTGGTGGATAGTCGTGTTGGGTAATGATGCCGCTGAATTCACTCATACCATACAAAACGTACACGTCTTTAGCTTTCATGACTATCTGAAATAAGATAATGTTTAAAAATGAAAATATATATTAAAAAATTAACAAGGTCTTGAAAATGGTTCGCCATTTTAGATTTATTGTGATGCAGTTGTTTTTATGTTCTAATCAATAAACCCGTTTAATTGATACCCTCAAAAAGGGAGTGCATAAATAACTGATCCACCTTATACTGATTATATCGTATTTCGAATGACGTCATGGCGGCATGTCAAAGAACCAAAAATTCGAATACATGTGACATCCACCAATACACACTGGTCCCGCGTGGTGGATTACGGTCCATTCCCTCTCCCAAAGAGGAGGTCCGAGTCCCAGCTGCGAGATTGCAAGGCCGATTATGTTGTCTAATTTCATAGTTATATAGATTTACCTTTACTTCCTTGACGAGCTCTTGCGATGGAGCGCTGCCTACTAGCATCACGCACTCAAAGCAGGTGAAGTCGCATTTGGCATTTGCTATCATGGTCGTCATTAGAGTGGGACTTATCATGATATAGGTAGGCTGTAAATATAAAAATATTTTACTTTGATATTCTGACAAACGAAATCCCGACAAAAGCTATACCGACAGATCACTATTCTGTCCGGCAATAGATCGATAAAACAATGTTGATGGAATTTATCTCAACTGAACGCTATCTCTACGTTCATTTGGTCGACTAATCACTAGATCGACTAACTGTTGACCGGATGAATGTCATGTCCCGACGTAAAACAGTAGGCAGTAGACCGACAGAGAATATTGCCGAAATGGTTTATTTCGAACAATATCCACAAATATAATATAGCAGACAGTCAAAATACAATAGCAACAAGCGAAATGATTTACAATGACATAGGCCATAAGGGCCCATGGGCTTATGGCTATGGTGAAAGGAAGTTGGTGTCCGGTTCTAATTAGTCTTTCGAGTGTAGAAGAATCGGCAAGAAACTCGCGGCCCGTCGATTCTGCAGCTTGCCGTCGCTCTACCTTTCTCTTTCTCGCTCTAGTAAATGACATTACTAAGTGACAGAGAAAAAGAACAGTGTGACAGAGAAGCGTAGAAAAGTGCGATTCAGTATGGCCAGATGCCGCTCAACCTAGTCTTTTAACATACACGACATTCACGGTTCCTTTAAATTGGTACCTTATATTTGTCAAGAAGTTCACCAAAATGCCCTGGAGTAACCGGTCCTGATGTCTGCAGTCGCGTGTACTTTAAGATCGAGGAGAAGAGGTAATGGAAGCCAGCTGACAGCCACTGCGCTGGTGAGGTCACTATCACCATCCTTGTTGGTGTTGGGAAGTTGGAGAAGTTTGACCTGAAGGGGCCAGTACCATTGGACGATTAGAAGAGATTAGATATAAAAATCAGTAACTCCTAATGATTTAAGTCTAATGCAACAATATTTTTAGTAATGGGAAACCTAAGTATGGTTTGTTCAGAATCAGTAACTGAATCGATTCCAATATTTTTTACAATATGTTACATATATTTTTTCCTGAAAATATTTAAAAATTGTCACTAGTACAAACCAGGTCACGGCAGGTCATAGTAGGCATTAGGGGCCAGCGCACAGTTGGGTGCGGGAACAATACAACCCCTCAGTCGTTTGAAGAGTGGCCCGGGGACCATGTATTTATGTCACCAACCAGGTACCATAACTGGCTTATAACTTTGTGATTATTCATAATACAGTTTTAAAATTGTGTATATAGATTCTTTACATAAAAATACTGGATAGATGTTTCAGGTTTTGCATATACTAAAAATAAGGTCGTATTCTCTGACCCGTGCAAAACTAGGGTTCTGGTTGTCCTATAAATAGATGAACTACTTTTCTTAGGATGAATACACATAATTTCATGAATTCCTGACAGTCTCTTAACACGATCCATCATTAACTATAAAGTTCTCTCGCTTCGGATGGAGCAAAAGGGGGTGTCAGACTTTTACTGACTAAAACCCACCTGTGTTCGTTCACTTTCCCTTTGTATTGACACAGTGATTCCTAAAGGTTGTCCCTAATAAGTCTTCTTAAGCATTTGATGCATTTGTTATAGAGACGAAAACCCTTTTCAATGCTTTAAGGATTGCACAGTAAATAGTCTGAAACTAACCCAAATGAAACAGCCTAATAAAATTTTAATACTACAGCAAAACTTACCACATGTAAGGTACTATGACGGTCAAATTTTTGTGCGTAAGCATAGCTGTTTTTGGCACTCCGGTGGTTCCACTGGTTGAAGTGAGGTAAGCTACCGTGTCCTCAGGATCGAAGTCTGTTGCTCTGGATTATTCAAAACAAAATCATTAATAAACAGAAGTTGTTTGTCCTAACTACATATTATAAAAAACCCTCAACGTGCCTGTCTATCTGTTCACGATAAACTCTTGATATGAGCTAGTGGCGATCCTACTTGATGGGAAGCAGTGATGCAATCTTTGATGGTGAAGCGCACTAGAAGCCACTTTAACCTTGAAGACACGTAAATTATAATTGGACGAGAAGATCGCAGCTCAAAAACTACCGAACAAACCTTCATACTGTTTTCACTAATATAATCAGAGTGATTCATGAAGAAGATAAAAATGTATAAAATATGGTTATTATAATAGAGAAAAGCTGGATGCTGCTGAAAAGATGGATGTGTGGTGTGACGAGAATGGCTAAAGTGAGAAATGAGTATATTAGGGGAAGTTTGAAAGTGGCGCCAGTGACTGAAAGGTTGAAAGGAAATCGTTTGTCTTGGTATGGTCATGTAAAAAGGAGAGATGAAAAGCATGTTGCTAAAAGAGTTATGAATTTACATGTGGATGGATGGAGAGGGAGAGGGAGGCCAAAGAAAAGATGGATGGATTGTGTTAGAAGTGATATGAAAGAAAAGGGAGTTAGTGATAGCGTGACGAGTGACAGGACAGAATGGAAGAAAAAAACGTGTTGCGCCGACCCCAAATAAAATGAGACAAGGGCAGGAAGAAGAAGATAATAGAGAAAAGCCGAGAATTTTTAAAGTTTGTAACACCGTCGTCGCTTAGGGCAGTTACCTTATCATGCCTAATGATATTTGCCGTTTCCTACATTTTTCAAATATTTGAACCGTTACTTACTGAAATCTCTTAACTATCTCTTCATCTATATCCTCCAATATTATTTTCAGTGTAGTAAACTTATTATCTTCATCGAAGGTCACTATTTTAGCATCTATTTTTGACAAGCTTAACGCATTCTCAATGTCTTTCGTCTTTGCACTTTGACAAAAAATTATATTCGGCCGGTTTGTGTAGAATTGGTCTTTTAACTCATCTGAAACGTAAACAGTTTTTGTTTATTTATCATCTAGTACTTTCCTTCATTCCCGAAATTCCTCTTTTCAAATTTAAAAATTCTGATTCTAATATTGATGCATTCAGATAGATTGTTGATTTTGAATATTATATTCCTTAGATTCGCCATATTTGCAGTACCATTTACAACCGCAAAAATGTTTCTGTTGATCCTCAGATCCCAAATTCTTAAAGCTGTATACAATTTTGCTACATTATACTTACTGACACCTAAAGAAGCGTCCATGGATGCTACCATAATTCCTAAGAAAAGAGCTGCATTGTGGGGTATACAGTAGTCTAAGTGGTTGGGCCCCATCAGCACCATGACGTCGCCTTTCTTCAGTCCCAAGTTCATGAGAAAGATAGCGCATCGGATGCTTCTGTTCAGAACTGAAGTATTGGTTTCAGATTCGCTTGTTCCTCCATCGATCTAGGTAAAATGAAAGAGCTGATGATTGCAAATATTATATCGATAATTTTGTATATTGTCCACGACTCGATAGGGTCTAGTTGGACTATCTATTTTTTCTGTTCAATGGGGAGGATCGTCTTTACCTAAAGTTTTGTTATAAATTGTATTCCGAAAAAATGCTCTGCTTGTGCTTTATACTTGATTATATATACACGTCTAACACAAAGTTTATCCGTATATCTTATCCGATTGTATTGCATCATCTTAAAGAACCGCCCGTCGTTTACTTGACCTTGTATTATAAGTTATCATTATCATCATCATCATCATTGCAGCCGAAGACCTCCACTGTTGGACATAGGCCTCCCCAAGCGTCGCCACAACAACCGGTCTAGTATAAGTTATACATCACTTTTTTCTGACTATATCTCTTGTCTGTCCTCATGTGATCATTCACTCTCATTTCTTATTTCGCATAATCTCACGCATACTAGATCAATACTTTCTGTATCTTTTTTCATATTGCGTTCGATGTGGTGGAAATGATAATATGCAAACGAAGAATGTGAAGATGTATTCCATAAACATTAGCGAAATCATTGGTATCCTTGGTTTCCCACAAAATACATAAACGAATATATGTACAATTACATACCTGCAACACAAAGTCGGGGTCATCTTGCAAGCTGTGTAGAATGAGTTTGCCGAGGTGATGCCTGTCTGAAGGGATCCCTGTCTTTGCAACTACGCGGGAAGCTACATCGTCCATGTACCAGTGTACTGCGTCGAAAGCAGATCTGGCCATGTTTATTACAGTTGGTACACAAATTGGAAACAACTATAATGTGCTATGATACTTTACCGAATGTTAGTTAATCCATATTGTATCATATCTAAAGTAATCTGGGACTAGAGTTGTAAAAAGACAAATGCGTAACTGTATGATAAACTTATGCGGTCATCTAGAGATAGGCAAAAGAGTTATACAAATACAAAGAAATACAAAAGTTTATTTGTGCACACAGGTACAATTTAGTTGTTACAATTATTTGTATAGTATCTCTGTGTTCTGCCACAGGAAGTGGCATACAAATATTAATAATATAGGTATTTTAAACTACTGACATAAGTACCTAAACGGATACACAGGGTATGCTTATTAATTTTACAATAGATACTTTATACAGTCTTGCTGTCGTAGGAAAGGGACATTTTGAGAAAGGGTCATTTCGGGAAAGGGACATTTTGAGAAAGTGAAATTTTGGGAAAGGGACATTCTGGGACAACACTTTCTACTGTTGGACGTACATATTTATATTATATAGTTCTATAAGTTCTTATTAAATTTGAAACGATTAGATTAAATAGTATGAAATATGCAATTGAAATTATCGATTTCTTTGGTGGTACATTCAATGTGTTCGTTGTATAACTTTTTCTATGCAACTGTGAAATATCACTATCAGATACAACATACTAGTTTCCACCAGTGGTTTTGCCCACGTCTTCTTCTTCTTCTTGTCATTCCTGCCCTTGTCCCATTTTACTTGGGGTCGGCGCAACACATGAAAGGTGAAAATTATTCCAAGGGAACATACACAATTCGATCAGCTGTTTGAGCGTGATGCTACAAACATGAACACACACACACACATACATACAAACTTTCGATGTCAGTGTGATTATTATTTACATTTTGATGGTTTATTCTCGTGAGTAAATCTTGACATGTCTGAAATTTATATAACATCTTTGCATTTATGTGTATACTCATGTTTCATCAAAATAAATAATCTTGTATCTAGTGTAGATGTTGGAATATGACATTTTTATGTAATAATAATTTTGTTTGCACGCCACAATAAATGGTCTTATCTTTAAACCATTTATTGTGGTATGATGATGATTCTAAACATTTCCAGAATGATAAAAATATATTACTTTATGGCTATAAAAAAAATATCATATCAACATCCAAACATTACATAACAGCAGTAATATCGTACTGTCAGTAATATTCTTAAGATATTCATGAGTACCCATAATTACATCATCATCATCATGATAGGACAAAATTAACCAGGAGCAGGTTTATAAATCAATTTTGTCTAAAACAGACAACACAAATATAGCCCAGCAGGGCCAATGCCCGCTAGGGTCACAGGGATTTTCTGAAAAGAAACTTGTAGTCCTAGAACACAAAGAGTTGTGGTCCTAGAACTGAAGAATACAGGTGTGGTTTTTGTCAGTAAAAGTCTGTCACCCCTTCCGAGCCGGGAGCGGGAGAAGTCTTTGGATGATTTACCACCTCAAAAAAACACATTACATTTATTATTAATTTTTGCATCGTCTTTATTTATACATAAAAATCGTCCCGCAGGACAAGTAGCTCATGAAAGCTGAGAAAGATAAGCAAATGAAGTATACTGACTTGGCTCATGAGGTTGTCGACTTAAGGCCCAAGCGCCCGAAAAGTGCCATAAAACAGTAACGTTCCGAAGCCTACTCCTCGGTAACGGCCAGGTTAATAGGTTTCAAAAAAATATATGTTTATTATAGATTCATGAACAACATTATCAACATTTTATTTTTTGGAGCTATTAATACTTTTATCTAAAAAAAAAATATTTAGCAATTTCGCAACTTTTCCCTATTCCTTCGAAACGGCTTGGATCTTTAGAAACATTTTTACACATAAAAATGGGTGGTTAAATATTCTTCAAAGTGAACATTGCATATGTAAATCGATCAATATTTCGCAAAGAAAATGAATTTAAAGGTCAGCCGCACGCTTTCCGGGCGCTGTTGGCCGCAAATAAATGCACAGATTTGCGTACTGGCGCCTAGGCGGGTGCGAGAGGTGCGTCCACATAATTTTGGCCAGATGGTTCAAGGGACTATAAGCCTTAAAGGACGTAGACTCGGCGATCATCGTACCAATACTTGTGTCACTCAGCCAATAACTTAAATACGAATCTTGACCAACATCTTAGGAGATTCTCGTTAGGCCTCTGGATCAAGGGCTTGGTTCAGAAAACTAGACATTTTATTTAGTGGAAAAGACGCAATCATAGGACAAAAAAAGCGGTTATTCTAGTCATGATTCATACCTATAGTTTGGAGGTTCTTTTCTCAGCTGCTCTGACCGCCTTTAGCTTGGTCCATATTGCTCATACAGTGACACACTATTTTTATACATTAATGATTTTTTTATTAATAATGTTTAAAAATGAAAAGGGTAAGTATAAAAAAATAAACGAAGAATAATAAGTTTACCAGTACTTTATTAACCAAAAATATATCGGTATCAAGTAGTATTCTTAACAAAATTAATACAATGGTCCTCAAACTAAGCCACCACCGCCGCCGGTTACTCATAGTAAGTCTAAGAACTTTTTGGTACTCGAATTTTATTCCCTTGGCAAAGTGAGGGCCAATTCTTTAAGTTTCTTCCTGTCAATCTTAGAAGAGCTGGTTTCTGGCAGTTGTTTTAAAAAGATCACCCCTCCTCTTAATTGCTTGGAATCTGTCAGCGATTCTGGAAACAGAAATTTTATAAAAAGCTGAAAAGAATATCTATAGAGTTTCATGTATTTGTTTTTCGAAATTGTATGCTTTAGAATTTACAAATCAGTTCCAACTTTCCGTATTGCTGCAATGTTCAAAAGAATTACCGTGGCACTAGAAATCAAAAGGCAACACGGAGGGTTATAGTCAAAAAAGACTCACAGAGAGAGTCAGGCCTTACAAATCTGTTCCAATCCAGCCCATTATTTGATGATTTCCCACCTCAAAAAAAAGATCCACCTTTCTGACTGACCTGAACTGACTGACTGAAGGAGGAACGAGGCTGCTATTACCTTTAACCAAATCCTTGATCTCCTGTGCTATGAGGCTGCATCCAGGTTTTGGAACTACACACGCCACCACCAGATCGCCGCACTCTTTGTCAGGGATACCTGTCACCGCTACGTGGAAAACTCCAGGATGTTTCATTATCACCGTTTCGATTTCTAGTGGAGACACCTGCAATTATACTCTTAGTTTAGAATGTGTAACTTCCCAATCAGAAACTCAACAACGATTCCTCTCCTCCTCCAACGACCTTGATATTCCATTAGGGTCAAGCTAAGTGGCTTTTGGTTCTGGTGGTGGCCCAGCGAAAACCACCCAGCTTACGAGCCAGGCCTTACAATTGACTAGGTTCCAACCAAGCGCATTACTTTGTGTAATTTATTTCATCACCACTGCTCTCAATACGGTGAAAGAAAACATCGTGAAGAAACCGGCATGTCCTAGAACTAAAATTTTGAAGTTGTATGGCATCCACGTACCTACATGGGTCATCGCGGTGGATTACGGCCTATTCCCTCTCCTAGTTAGAAAGCCCGAGTCCCAGCGGTGTAAACATTGAAAGGCTGTTATGCTATTATGTTAAGTGGCGTTTGAGGTAACTCACCTGGTGATTTCTATACTTCAACAATAACTTGTAACGATCAACAAAGAACAGGTTCCAGGAATGGTCTCTGTAGAAAATGTCACCAGACTTGAGCCAACCGTCTTCTGTTAACGTGTCCTTTGTCACTTCTGGGTTGTTGTGGTATCCCTGGGAATATGAAATTTTACTTAGTTTAAAAGTCATTCAATAGACAATGAATAGGAATATGTTCGGAATTTCCTTGCGTGTTCGAATCAGAAATAAATATATCCGCAGGAGAAACAAGGTAAACGGAAATGACTGAAGAATCACTAAACTTAAGTCAGAGTGGGCAGAGCACATTGCTTGCAGGACTGTTGCGATCGAGGGTCGACCGCGTACCGGAAAATATAGCGTTGGAAGGTCTAAAGTGAGGTGGACTAATAACCAGCATGGAGACGCACAAGACCGACTTGGGAAAGGCGTACATCAGGCAGTGAACGTCTTCCGGCTGAAATGAAGATGATGATGGAAGTTTTGTCAATTCAAAAGAAGGTAATTAAAAAAAAACTTACTTTAAACACACTTGGGCCTCTTATCTGTAATTCTCCCAGAACATTAGGTTCAGTAATATCTTTTCTGGTTTCGGGATCTACCAACTAAAAATATTAAAAAAATATAATGAGTAATGTTAGCTTGCTACTCCACAATGTATAAACATTGTGGAGTAGCTAACCTGACAAAAACTAGATTTGTTGACAGGAACTTCACAAAATTAGAATCATGTGTCGACTTAAGCTCGGATCACACTCCAGTTGTTCTCAACATCAGTACAACGGTGACACTAATTGAGCCCCCTACACGAATATACCATCCGAAAAACACAAACTGGGAAATATATCGAAGTGTCATAAACACAGAAGTAAAGCTACATAAAAGATCGGTATAAGACCTAGAAAATGTCGTCGAGGAATTAAACATTATAATTCATAAAGCCGCTAACAAATGAACATCTGAAAGCAAAGGAAACCCCCTGAAACACAATGTCTACCCTAAAAATATCAAAGACAAGATAAAAGAAAAAAGAAAACCTTTGGCATATATCACTATGTTACCGACAGACAAAGCTTTCTTTAATAAATGCTCGGTAGAGTTAAAAACCTCATAGAAATTTTTACTAACAACAACCTGCAGAACTACCTGTTAACATTATCACCCTCAATAGATACGAATTATTCGCTGCAGAAAGCAACCAAATCCTTAAAGAGTCAATGCCTTTGCTGACCATTTAAGTGCTGTCTTTCAATAATTTCCAGAGTCTGACCAGGAACACACAACAGAAGTGAAACAGTTCCTTGACACACCTCTGCAAATGTGTCTGCCTTTTAAATGCGTAAGTCCTAAAGAAATTTTAAAAGAAATAAAACATCTCAAGGAAGGGAAAGCACCTGGCTACGATCTTGTCGACGCAACCCTCTTAAAACAAATACCACAACGGAATTATGAGCCTAGTTAAGATATTCAATGCCTGCATTCGGTTAGAACACTTCCCTGGACAATGGAAAATTGCTCAAGTCGTAATGGTACCTAAACCAAGCAAACCACCACAAGAAGGGACTTCGTATATACCTCTAAGCTTCTTACCTGTAATTAGTAAATTAATAGAAAAAAAACCTTTTAAAAAGAATGAAAGAGCACCTAAAACACATAATCCTCAGTCACCAGTTTGGATTCCGAGAAGAACAAGGTACAGTTGAACAGGTACATCGTATAATAGACGTTATCTACTATTCTTTTTGAATTTACCTCTGCTACTTTCTTGGACATAAGTTGGGCCTTTGACAGAGTCTGGCACGATAGACTGGCTATGAAACTTAAAAAGTTACTTTCATAGTCATTCTAGTACCACATGCTCATATCCTACCCAAGAAAAAGAAGAAGTTTTAATGTTAAATGTAATAGTGAATGTTCTGCCCTGTACGAAATACGCTCGGATGTCTCTCAGGGTAGCATACTGGGACCGGTTCTATACCTGTACCCCTAGCCAAGTTGCTAATCTGCAATCGTTAACGCTAGTAGAAAACTTTAAATATACGGGAATGACGTCATCTCACCGCTCAGTCATGTGGTCAGAACAAAACATTGGGGACGTGGCCAACTCGATACGTTCGACGTAAGCGGAACGGTTGTAACGGCTGATCTACACTGCCGATCTTCCAACTAATGGGGACATAGTCACTACGACCTATGCCGACGACACTGCGATCCTGTCTGGTCCGGTCTGTGACATTCGAAATCAGAAACCGCTTCTTAACAACTACAAAACCATCTGAATGAAATAGAGAAGTAGTTCAAACAGTGGAGCATAAAAGCAAACCAATCTAAATCCACCCATGTAACTTTCACACCTAGAAAAGAAACCTGTCCGCCAGTAAAATTAAACAACTAAGTCATTCCACAAAAAGACCACGCAAAATACCTAGGTTTATACTTGGATCGGATATTGACTTGGCAGAAGCATATCGGAACCAAGCGCACGCAACTTGACAGCAAACTCCGCAGCATATATTGGCTAACAGGTCGCTACTCCCGCCTAAGCAACGAGAGCAAAATGATGGTCTACAAAGCCATCATTAAGCCTATCTGGACATACGGCATTCAACTATGGGAAACAGCAATCAATAGCAACATTGACATTTTGAAAAGATTTTAAAGCAAACCAGTACGAAACATCTTCAATGTACCACAAAGTATATGCAACAAATATATGTACCGAGACCTGAAAATACGAACAGTAAAGCAAGAAATCTGTCAACATAGCCTAAGATACAGAAAAGACCCGCACAACACACAATGTAAGTGAGCTGGCACTAGCACTGAGAAGAAAAGGAGGACAACAGCACACGAGGTTGAGGAGATGTGACATCCCTAGTCTTAGCGCCAACAAACGGACTAAAAGTCGGTCAACTCAGTGGTTTATTGTCCTAGGACAGATTGCCATGGTGCGGAAAAAAAAAGACAAGTCTTCGTGGCTAAAGTGAGATTGGGCGAGTCATGTCGATGCTGAAGGACAGATTGGCCAGAGTCGTCACGCAGTTGGAACCAGAAGAATGTCACCGCCAAGGCGGACCTAAGAAACGCTGGCCACCACCACCACTCAAAGGCGTTTAGAGAAAGTAACACATCGGAAATAGTGGAAGGCCAAAAGCCCCAGCGATAATTACTTACTTTTATTTCTATACACCCAATTGGTCTCCCACAGGAACCCGGTGGTGGCGGGTAGTCGTGTTGGCCAGCAAGACCACTCATTTCACTCATGCCATACATAATGTAAACGTCCTCTGTTCTTGTGATTTTCTGCAACATAAAATTAATGAACTTTAGTATAACATTAATTGAGAGCCATCATTACATACTTCAGTGAAAAATATATCTTGTAAAAATTTATCTCATGGCTACAGCGGCAAACATTATTGCTCCGCTGGAAGCCCTATATTTTTAGCAAATATTTCTATCCTGTATTTTAGTACAATAAAGGCAAAAGTGTGCATAAGTAGCGACATGTATGTCGCCACATAAAAATTTAAATACAATGTCAATCACGGCATCAAAGTTCTCCCCGTGATTAGAACATAGATACAACAGTCTGGTCAGAAGAACCTCCATTTTTAACCGACTTCGAAAAGGAGGAGGTTCTATGTTCGGCTGAATGTATGTTTTTTAATGGAAGTTTGCAGTATTTTACACCCTGTTTCACATGCTTCTAAACGTTAATCTGCATTAACAAAATCTAATCACGGTCTCAATAGCTAGATTAGGTTTACGAATAAACCATATTCTAGATTAGGACCTATATAGTACTTTTGATTCCGGTAGTACGCTCTTGGCATTCTCGACATTTAGGAGGGTGAAACTGCTGAAAAACTCTATATTATTATGTTTA
The DNA here is from genome assembly GCA_910589285.2 of Mythimna ferrago. NCBI lineage: Eukaryota > Metazoa > Arthropoda > Insecta > Lepidoptera > Noctuidae > Mythimna > Mythimna ferrago. The sequence continues at coordinate 21,372,884 of OU342688.1, read as the reverse complement.
ACCTGTTGTATGGCCGGAACGCGGATCTACGCGGGACACAATAACTTTTTAATTGTGTCCATAATCACGGCATACGAAAGGTTAAAAAAATAGAAAAGTTTAATAAGATTACCTTCACTTCACGACGACCTCCTGCGTGACTGCGCTGCCGCCCAATAAGACAGTTTCGAAGCAGGTAAAGTCACATTTAGCACTGACCATCATGGTCGTCATCAGTGTAGGGCTGATACCGATGAAAGTTGGCTGTGGAACAAAATAAAATACTTACATATAATATATTGTAGGTTTATATAGTGATAAACAGAACATCGTGCATAATATATATACGTGGGACACTCAGAAAATTTTGAGAAACTAAAAAACTAACTTCTATGGATAAAACATTTTTATTAAAATCTTTTCAAAGAACTCTCCCACTTGAACTTGAACCAATTTTCAAAACATTTTTTCCAGTCCAGTTCCACGGCTTTCTGGAACGCTGCTAGCGCTCCTTGCGGTGATGAAAACTGTATTTCTTTCAGCTGATTTTTTGTTTTAGAGAATGAAAAGAAGACACACGGTGCCAGATCGGGACTGTTAGGAGAGTGCCCCAAGACTCTGACCGGTGTGGTGTTCAAGAAGTCCCTAGTTTTGAGCGCTGAGTGCGCGGGCGTGTTGTCTTGGTGAAGCAGTACTCCGCTGAGCCTCGTGTCCGGTCGTACATCTGGCAGCCATTTTGCACGCTGCTTTGGTCTCGTAATGGAATTAAAATCAGATACCCCGTCAAAGTGAAGAAACTAGCGATCAATAATTTCCCCACGCTTCTCGATTGCTTCAATTTCATAGGCGTTCGTTCGTTTTGAAACAGCCAAACTGTCACCTGACGGTTTGTTTCTGGATCGTAATGATAAATCCAGGATTCGTCACTTGTCACAATGTCGTAGATGCGGCGAGACGAGCCTGCTTCAAATTTTTTAATCATATCACGGCACCACTCCACACGGGCCTGCTTCTGAGCTTCGGTGAGGTTGAGCTGCACCCAGCGGCAAACTATCCTCCTCACGCGAAGGTGCTTGTGTAGAATCTCGTAAACGATTCCCGAACCAATCTGCAGTGTATGCTGAATCTCTTCGTATGTAATTCGGGTGTTTTCTTGCGTAACTCGTAACTATACCATCTAAGGCCCGTGGCAAAATCATTGGATGGGCCCCTGGAAAATCGTCAACTTTGTAATTTAATTTGGATAAATCACTTCATTATGAATTGATCGGCTAGTTCTCTTAATTTCATTTTTTGAGGTGGGTTTTCCAGAGAGTGGCGAAGACTGACAAAATACCACAGGAACTCGATCTTTTTCTTATGATGATGCGTTTAAAAAATCTTAATAATTAGCTTGAATTTGTGTATTTATTTCTTCTGAGCTTAATGCTTTTCGGATCGGGGGCCCACCGGGCCAGGGGCCCGTGACTGCCCGGAGGACACGGTGGAGCACACAGTCGAGGTGTGCCCCGCTTGGGCGGAGCATCGCCGTGCCCTCGTGGGGGCGATCGGCGGCGGAGACCTCTCGCGCCGGGCCTTGGTTGAGGCCATGGTCCGGAGCGAGGAGGAGTGGCAGGCGGTCGCCGACTTCTGCGAAGCAGTAATGCTCGCAAAGGAGGAGGCCGAACGCATCAGACAACGGCGTTATCGCCGCCGCCGCCGGCGCCGGGATACTGATCCCGATTTCCGGCCACCGTAGGCGCGGGCTTGAGGACAGTAAGCAATGGGTAGCTCGCTGTCCGGCCGTCCGGTAACTGTCCGGACCAAGCCCAAGTCGTCGACGGCGCGCGCTGTTCCCGCGCGCCTCAAGGAGTTGTCAGCAACAGCAGGGGCCCAGCCTGGTCGAAGCCTACTGGGGCCTTGAAGGAACGGGATGGGTTTTTGTAAGAGTCTGTTACTATCTCCCGCTCCGCCCAAGAGCGGGGGTTGTCATAGGATGAATTTTCCCATCGGAAAAAAAAAAGGGGCCCGTGACATTTTGCCAGCCTTGCCACCCTATAGTTACGCCAGTGCTGCCAGCACACTTTTTACTGTGACAGCCGTCGTAAGACAACCACTCCTTTGTTTATCCCCCAAAGTAAGGCAATCGCGTTTGAACTCGCTATACCAGCGGTAAATGGTTGCTTTTGAAGGTATTTCATCCCTAAAAGTAATTTGAAGTCGATCAAATGACTCATGATCGATTTTAAATGTGGCCTAAAACCTGGCCACATTTAAAATCGTAGAAAACGATCGCACGAAATGAGTGAATGAATGTTCTCGATGCAGATCCATTTTTAAATAAGACACGATAATTTGATTTGGCTCGCGAAAAATGTGGAGGGAAATTTAAATACTTGTACTTAATGAAAGTTTTCAAAATAATTACAATAGGCCAGTGCCTTATAAATATAAAGAGATTTTTCTAAAAACTTTCTGAGTGGCCTGGTATACCTGGTTGGCAGAGACGCAGTGACCGCCACATTTTTTTTTTATGTGTTCATATTAAATTTTTAGTGATCGTCCTCACAATGTACCCTAGTGAAAACTACAGTGTCCTTAGCGTATGTGGCTAAATACTGCCTGCTGGACTTCTGTCATAGTTAGCCTTTAACTTTTACGATACAGGGACTTCCTTGCGTAAAAAATTAAGCAGAATTCTGTGACAGTTTTTTCCGGTGGGAAAATCATCTAATGACATCCCCCGCTCTTTTGCGGAGCGGGAGACTAGTGTCAGACTTTTTCTGACAAAAAACCACTCCTGTTCCTTCTTGCCTTTTGTACCGGGACCGAGCTTCCCTTTCGGATAACCCTGGCCCCAGTAGGCTTCGACCCAGCTGGGCCCCTGATGCTGCTGACAACTCCTTGAGGCGCGTGAGAACAGTGCGCGCCGTCGACTTGGGTTCGGTCCGGACAGTTACCGGACGGTCGGACAGCGAGCTACCCATTGCTCGCCGTCGGTCGCGGGCGTCGCAAGCCCACGCCTACGGTGGCCGAAAATCGGGATCGGAATCCCGGCGGCGGCTGGGGCGCTATGAGCGCCGCCGTTGCCTGATGCGGTAGGCCTCCTCCTTTGCTAGCATTACTGCTTCGCAGAAATCAGTGAGGGTTGATGAATGTCTTCGGATTTTAAGTTCTTCTACCTTATAAGTATTAACTAAATCCGCAAAATGATTCGGAGTCAGAGGTGCCGATGTCTGCAGCCGCGTGAACTTCAGAACTGGAGATAAGAGATAATGGAAGCCAGCTGACAGCCACTGTGCAGGCGAAGTCACTATCACCAGCCTTGTTGGTGTTGGGAACTTGGTGAAGGTAGCCCTGAAGACAAGGTATCACTAATGTTAGGGTGCATCGAACTGGCAAAGATGTGGTTAATTGATTTACTGGTTTTGAGGTAATTTGAAGAACTCCATAAAATTTTAACCATCTTTACAGAAACGTTAAAACGATGAAGATTTTATTTGATAAAAACGAAGAGGGAGGAATAAATTACTTACCATATATAGGGAATCGTAATTGTCAAGTTCTTATGCGTAAGCATGGCCGTTTTCGGCACTCCTGTGGTTCCACTTGTTGAAGTCAAGTACGCTACGACTTCCTCTGGATCAAAGTCGGTTGGTCTGCAAGTGAATGAATAGAAGTATATCAGTCTTGCTAAACGTGATTCCTGTATGCCAAAATTTCTGCTAAGGCTACTTACTTAAAACTTTGAGTTGCATCCTCGTCTTTTGTCTCAAGTAAGTTTGCTAATGTAATATATTTACCGTCCTTATCAAAGGTCACAATTTTAGCATCTACTTCGGACTTTTGTAATGCCTTCTCAATGTCGGTCGTTTTTTTGCTCTGGCAAAATATTATGTTCGGGCGATTTGTGTGAAATAATTGACTGAGTTCATCTGAAAAGTGAACATTATACTTATCTTGCAAGACTTCATTTAAGAAAGCATAGTAAAGGCATCTTTTCGTTTGTATAGCCCACAAAAACTAAGCTTGGTGGTCCATTATCATCCGTTAGCAACCTGTGAAATGAAGAACCTTTGCCGTATCTTGGAACTACTGTATGATCAGACTACTAAAGAGGAGAGAAATGCTGTAGATAGAAAGAGTAAGAGATTTTTGCTTTGTTTTCTGCTAGTAATTAATAAAAAAAGACGTCTACCCTATACAGACCAAGGTGGTTAAAACTAAACTCACAAGGTCCTAAAGTAGCATCAATACAAGCTATCATAATGCCAGTATACAGCGCAGCGTAGTGGGGTATGCAGTAATCAATGTGATTAGGTCCCATTAGTACCATGACATCGCCTTTCTTCAGCCCCAAGTTCTTGAGGGATACAGCGCATCGGATGCTTCTATCTAACACTGAGCCATTGGTTTCAGATTGCCCGGTTCCTCCATCAATCTGCAAAATAAATAGTAAATAAATACATCGACGCACTTTCTCTTTATTCAGATGGTAGTATTATCACTTGTTGAATTACCAGAAAGAAAACTCGCGCGACAGCGCGCTGCTAACCTGATAGCAAGGAAAAAAATATAATCCTTTAGCTGGAGTTAGGAGAGGCTGCAAATCTCAGCAGATCGATTCCTCTCCAAATCTCACTGATGGACAGACTTAACCAAGAAACGAAAACTGTTATGTTAGGAAACAGACGTTTGTCCTATAAGGCAGATTGTGTTCTACGCCCATCAAAGAGATGTTAATAAGATGACGTGCGGGTTAGGGCCGAGGCCTGTCAGGATTGGTTAAAAGAGTTTATCGTGGCCTAAGAATGCAAATAGCAACTGAAGGCAACTGGTGCGTTTTGGTCAGTAAAAGTCTTACACGCCCGTCCGCTCCAACCTAGATGGTGAAGTAGAGTCCTAGAATGATTTTACACCTTACAAAAACAGATCGCCACGCGCATTGTCTATTCTTGTAGATGAATCCATGCGACTATTCTTCACTTGTCAACGAGTTCCTTAAGGCGTATCTGCTATAAATCAATCATTTATTTTGTTAAACATAGGTGGGTTAAGGTAGTACATAAAAAGAAAAATAATATCCGCTATCTCATTTACCAATGTACGAAAAATCTATTCATTAATATTGACATAATCATAAAGATATTATACAGAACTTATTATCTTAATGATCAATTGCTTGGTCATAATTATATGCATTATATTCGTTTTTTGGAAAGCCTGGCTCAAAGCTAGAGCGGGAGCTCGAGATATCTTGAATAAAAACCTAAGTATGATTATGTACTACGAAGGTATATTGATACCTGTAGGTATATTTCGAAACCAATTTGAATAAAACTAATTAATACCTGCGAGACAAAATCAGGGTCATCTTGCAAGCTGTGTAATATAAGTTTACCGAGGTGATGTCTATCTGACGGGATCCCTGTCTTCGCTACTACACCGAAGGCTACGTCGTTCATGTGCCAGTGTACTGCGTCGAAAGCTCGTCTAGTCATAATTCTTGATAGTTATTCCTGAAATATATCAAATAAAAGATGATTAGGTAGTGGAGTTTAAGCTTTAAAAACATGTCTGTCGCGCTGATAAAAATATCCATCTGTCCAACTTTCGATCTCAATCACTTCCTCGCCAGCAATTTGTCAGGCATCTATGAATCCCAACCCTATCATACGCGGTCTGGAGTCAGTCAGGAATCAATCCTAGGACCATTTTTATTCTTAATAATGGTCAACGATATTCCTCTAATTATTCGTCACGCTATGTGGATGATTTAATTTTTTTTCCATTCACAAGCAGAGCCGAATCATCCGCCTATGTACTATGTTATAGTGTGGGATGGATACGGCCTATGTAACCGGCCGTTTACATATACCAGGAAAAGGGTAGGGCCTAAGATAGAGCCTTGCGGAACCCCAAACGATAAAGAGTGTTTGTTACTGATAAAATACCCAATTTTGACGCATTGTGTCCCTTCCTAAAGATAAGTCTCAAAGATTGCCAGCGCAGAACCCCTTACCCCCATTCTCTCGAATTAAGTGAGCAATTTGGAGACAGAGACAGTATCAAATGCCTTCGATAAGTCTAGGACAATATCCTGACATTTAAATTCATTATTTAGTGCTCTTACAGTACTGTCAATAAAGGCAGCAACAGCATTCTCACACTTTTTTTTTATATTACTATAGGTCACGTGAGTATACCTGGTTTTTAGGGTTTTTTTACGGGATTCTTTTCTTATGGGATCACTTTGTTGCCATTATCTTTAATGAGTTTAAGGGTCTTTACAGACAGCTCCTCTGGGTGGAGATATCGAGAAATAAGATATCTAAAATTATAAACTCAAGTCTGCGGTTCCCAGAAGCATTAAAGAAATCAAACTTCCAAGTTAAAGAAAAAAAAAAGATATGGCCCTTTATGTCGCAAACAACGTATATTTCGACGCTCTCTACTTCCCGTTGATCTAGAATCTCGAAATTTGGCATGAGGCAAGGTCTTAAAGCTCAGATTTAGGAACAATTATGAAAACAGTTTTTTTTTGTTGTCACGTCACAAAAAATATGCGATTCGGAAAAGTCTTTGTGACTTCCATTCAGGAATTGAACTACTTACATGATTGTACAGAATTGTGCAAGTGCGAGTCGCACTGACCCTCAGTGGCCGAGTCCGATTCGCACTTGTCCTCGACTCGTTTTTGTTAAATAAAAACATTATCATTATTATCAACATCTAAAGATCAGAAATAATCTTTGCTGCCCCGCTCGCCGCGCCGCGCACGGCTAAGACTGAAGTCATTTCCTGGGCGTTAATAGCATTGCCAATGCTACAAGCATTGGCAAAGCTATCATGCAGTCTAAAATCATCCCTAAAGAATATGCTTTCGAAATAAAAAGTATCATTATATTCAGGACATGTTCTACCTATGCAAATTGTTAGTCTTAAAGACGTGAAAAGGCAAAAGTCAGACCAATTATTTTATGTGAATAACTATGTTATTTATAACTTTGTGCAAACAACCAAGATCGTCTGTCAAAATACTGGGACTATATATCTTTCGTTATCACGAAAAAAACACTTACAAATTATTCCAATATATCACAACACGTGTGCTTCACACTAAGAAATGCAGCCAAATGTTTATAAACGCCTCTAAAATCCATTGCATACACAAGCAAGTATATTTATCATGTTTATCAATAAAGATGAGCTCACAACGAAATGCAATGCGCACAAATTCGAATACAACCTGCCGAGTTTATTCGAATTCTCTTGCTGAATTGGGTGCCTTTTCTTGTAATATTGGTGTACAACATTATTTTTAGTCTACCTAAGCGAAACCTGAATAAAGTTTGTTCAGAATCAGTAACGGAATGGATTTTGGTTTTTGGTTTTGGATGGATTTTTTCCCAAAAATATTTTAAAAGGTCAGAAGTTGGATACCACCAACACGAAGTACAACATAGGTCACGGCACGTTACAGTGCGCATTAGACGCCAGCAAACAGCTGAGTACAAATGCAAAAGAACCCGTCAGTCACCTGGATAACCCGGTGACTAGGTATTTTTGCTGAAAAAAAAATCACAAAGTTATAGGCTTGTTATAAGCCTATAACTTTGTGATTTTTCATGATACAGTTATGAAGTTTTGTACGCAAATTATTTACATAAAAATACTAGATACATGTGTCGGGTTTCATATATAATATACTAAAATTAATGTTGTATAGTTCGATCGCTATCTCCAGCGAATATGGTATGAAAGGTTACACATTTCAGTGAGACACTTCAAATATTATACTCGGGGTTTCCTTGCATGATCGCATTAGAAATGAAGATATCCGCAAAAGAACAAAAGCTACCGACACGGCCCGAAAAATCGCCAAACAAATGGCAGTGTGCAAACGCATTGCTCTCTGAACAGATGGTCGAAGGACCCAAAAAGTTCTGGTGTGGCAACCACATTCCAATCAAATGGATCAAGGACATAATTATCATCAAAGACAATCCAATAGATGCAAGGCGCGTAGGACTGGTCGTTGTGGTGACACTCGGGGGAAGCCTATGACCAATAGTAGACGTCTTTCGGCGAAATGATGATGATTGTGACTTCAACTACACCCTACTAAATTAGAAATTCGAATTCTCGCTCAGAATTCAATAACTTTATGGAGTACAAGACAAAGTACACCCTTCAAGCAGATTGATTGACTGAAACAGCTATCGCTATTTTAAAAAGTACGCGTATCCTTGCATCGCTTCTCGGTGTAAACTAGTGTAAGCTGACCCTTATAGAACTGTGAAAATAAAAATTATCTTCATGATACTTAAGCTTATCTGGTTATGTAAATAAAAGGCAAGCAATATAATCAAATATAACACTCCCCTTTTAGAGTTGTTGTTCGAAACTGAAAATAGAATGTCTAATTAGAGTTTCACTAACTTACACGGTGCTACAGCTGAGTACGGAATCAACGCTCGTTTGTAGTTACATTTTTTAAATTGATGATTTTCATTTTATTGTTACCGGATATCGATCACTTCTATAGTCTTGATTGTTAATCACTCTGATATTATAAAAGTCAAAGTTTATAATATGCGGCTTGACTTCTTGATGAAAATACCATAATCGATATAAATATTCATCTACTCTATTCTACATGGGTCCCATCATCAGAATATTTTTTTTAGCTGGGAAATCATCCAATGACTTTTCCCACCCTTGGGCGGAGCGAGAAAGCGTGTAAGACTTTACTAACTAAATCCCATTCCTATGTTCTTTTTTTGCCTTGGTTCCAGAGCCCTGGGTAGCGTTGAAAATTCCCGAAAGAAACAATTGTTTCTTTCAATGAAAAAAACAAATTGTGTTTTTTTTTCCGTTTTTTTCACATGTTGCATTGAAATTTTGCAAAAAAAAACGTTTGGGAACAAAATATAAATCTTTAGAATGTTTTATTCATTGTTTCGGTTAATTTCATGAAAAAAGAAAAAAAAAACGAGTTTTATTGAAATTGAATTATATTTACAGTGGGAAATGTCGGAAAGTCGAAAATGTACGAGTGGTACATTTTCACCCACTATACAAATGATCTAGCTTTCCTCAGCAAAAATCTCGATTTCACTGTCGTCAGCTTTATCAGAATCGAGCTCCCACAAGCCTCCCCCAAGTGTCACCATAATGATCGGTGCCCACTGTTGGACACAAGCCTCTCTCAAGTATCGCCATTTAGGGCTTTAATGACTGCTGTCCACTGTTGGACGTAGGCCTCCCCCTCGCTATAATGACCCATGCCCACTGTTGGACATAAGCCTCCCCCGAGTGTCGCCATTAGGCGCTAAAATACTGATACCCATAGTTGGACATAAGTCTCCCCTCGCTATAATGACCTATGCCCGCTGTTGAACATAAGCCTCCCCCTAGTGTTACCACGTAGGCGTTATAATAATTGATGCACACTGTTGGACATAGTTCTCCTCTCACGATAATGACCTTTGCTCACTGTTGGGCATAAGCCTCCCCCGAGTGTCACCACGTAGGCGTTATAATAATTGATGCCCACTGTTGGACATAGGCCTCCTCTCACGATAATGACCTTTGCCCACTGTTGGGCATAAGCCCTCCCAAGTGTCACCACGTAGGCGTTATAATAATTGATGCCCACTGTTGGACATAGGCCTCCTCTCGCGATAATGACCTTTGCCCACTGTTGGGCATAAGCCTTCCCCAAGTGTCACCACGTAGGCGTTATAATAATTGATGCCCACTGTTGGACATAGGCCTCCTCTCGCGATAATGACCTATGCCCACTGTTGGGCATAAGCCTCCTCCTAGTGTCATCACGTAGGCGTTATAATAATTGATGCCCACTGTTGGACATAGGCCTCCTCTCGCGATAATGACCTATGCCCACTGTTCGGCATAAGGCTCCCCCTAGTGTCACCACGTTACAATAATTGATGTCCACTGTTGGTCATATGCCTCCTCGCGATAATGACCTATGCCCACTGTTGGGCATAAGCCTCCCCTGAGTGTCACCATGTAGGCGTTATAATAATTGATGCCCACTGTTGGACATAGGCCTCCTCTCGCGATAGTGACCTTTGCCCACTGTTGGGCATAAGCCTCCCCCTAGTGTCACCACGTAGGCGTTACAATAATTGATGCCCACTGTTGGTCATATGCCTCCTCGCGATAATGACCTATGCCAACTGTTGGGCATAAGCCTCCCCCTAGTGTCACCACGTAGGCGTTATAATAATTGATGCCCACAGTTGGACATATGCCTCCTCGCGATAATGACCTATGCCCACTGTTGGGCATAAGCCTCCCCCTGGTGTCACCACCTAGGCGTTATGATGATTGATGCCCACCAGATCTAGATTTTGACGAAAATGGGATGGGAGTACACCTGTCTTTTAGGGAACTTAACTTTTAGTCAATTGTGCAATCATATAGTTTTGTGAGTATGTTATGGTTTTATTCTATTGTAAATAAAAATCTTAATAAAAAAATGCTTGAAAAACTATTTATTTTTCCATCATCTTTATTAAATACAACAAGTCTTAAAAGAATTTTTTGGTTCTTCGAATATTATTCTCTTGGTAAAGAGAGGGCCAATTCTTTAAGTTTCTTCCTGTCTATCTTAGAAGTGCTAGTTTGTGGCAGCTCTTTCAAAAAGATCACTCCTCCTCTTAATTGCTTGGAATCTGTCAACGATTCTGGAACAAAAATAAAGAATTATGTATAAAACTGAAAAGAATTTTCACCGAACCTAAAATGACTGTCTGAAAGAAATGGTAGGTATTACATCTCTCGTTACCTTTGACCAAATTCTTAATCTCCTGTGCTGTGAGGCTGCATCCAGGTTTTGGAACTACGCACGCCACCACTAGGTCTCCGCACTCCTTGTCAGGTATACCTGTTACCGCTGCGTGGAATACTCCAGTGTGTCTCTTTATCACCGTCTCAATTTCCAACGGAGACACCTGCAATCATACCTACTGTTAGTTTAGGATGTGTAACTGCCTAATAAAAAACTTGACGATTCTCCTTCTAAAACTCCACTTCTTCTCCAACGACCTTGTCGTCCATTAGGATCGTTAAGTGGCATTTAGAGCAGGTAATGGCCCAGTGGGAACCGCCCTGATTTACGAGTCCAGCCTTGCGCCTGGCTGGGTTCAATCCCAATCAGGTGCAATACTTTGTCATCATCATCATCATAATCATCATCATCATCAGCCTCTTTTAATGTTCCCACTGCTGTTGCACTGAGGCCTCCTCTCTAGGAGAGGGAATGGGCCGTAATCCACCACGCGGGCCCAGTGCGGGTTAGTGAATGTAAGTGTGGGTTGTTGCAATACTTTGTGTAATTATTTATTTCATCATAACTATTCCCAATATGAAAGACAACATTGTAAGGAAACTGGTATGTCCTCGAACTAACAATTCGAAGACATGTAACATCCACCAAACCGCACTGGCCCCGCGTGGTTTATTACGACCCATTTCTTCTCCTAGTTAGGAGGCCTGAATCCTAGCAGTGGGAACATTAAAAGTCTGATTAAGTGATTATGTTAATATGTAATTCACATGGTGATTCTTATACTTCAACAATAACTTGTAACGTTCAACAAAGAACAGGTTCCAGGAGTGGTCTCTGTAGAAAATGTCACCAGACTTGAGCCAGCCGTCTTCGGTTAACGTGTCCTTTGTCACCTCTGGGTTGTTGTGGTATCCCTGGAAATATGAAATTTTACTTAGTGTAAAAGTCACCCAATAGGCAATGGATAGGAATATAATATGCTCGGACTTTCCTTTCGTGATCAAATCAGAAATAAAGATATCTGCAGGAGAACCAAGGTAAACGATATAAAGAATCGCCAAACTAAAGTTGGAGTAGGCAGAACACATTACTCACAGGACCGTTGCGATAACGTACCGGAAGATATAGCGTTTGAAGGCCACCTGGCTGAGGAGCCAAGTGGACTAATGATCTGGTGTTACCTCTCGAAAACCACTGGATGCGAGACGCACAAGATAGCACGATGTGGCAACACTTGGGAAAGGCTTACATTAGGTTGTGAACGTCTTCCAGTTTTTTCAACAAAGTTTCGTCAGTTAAACAGAAGGTAATTTAAAAAAAAATCTTACTTTAAACACACTCGGGCCTCTTATCCATAATTCTCCCAGAACATTAGGTTCAGTGATGTCTTTGCTGGTTTCGGGATCTACCAACTAAAAAATAAAAAATATGTAACTACTCTTTGAGAAAACATTATGGGGTAGTCACGAGGAATTGTAACCAAAACCAAATGTAACTTTTTATGTAACCTGGTTACATAAAAAGTTGCGTTGTAGCCCATACGTGACTGCAGTACTCCACACACGATTGGACCTGAGTTTTGTATAACATTAGAAGCTTCCCCGATGTCCTAGCAGCTACCTTGACTTTGGACTCAATGAACCGCCCAAAATTTAAGTCTGAGGAAATTTTCACTTCCAAGCGCTGAAGGCGGTCGGTGCACTCCAGGGATACATTTCGAAAAGCAGGAGGCAAGGCAAACGGGCTCCTTTTGGCGGTGAACAGACATGCTTGTGTTTTGACAGAATTTAATCTCACCAGATTGGTCTCGCTCCACTTGGAGACTGCCTGAAGTGAGACATTCGTACGCTCTACCATAGCTTCTCGTTCAGATCAGATTAGCTCTTTACTAACTCTACAACTGTGCTATCATCTGCATACCCATATACCGGGCATCAGCAGATCGTTAATATGAAAAAAGTTGTAGAGAGAGAACAGAGCCCTTTAATTGGCTCTGATAAGCCTCCATCGACAACAACTCGGAGAGACCGTTCACTCAGGAAGTCTTTTACCCAGTTAATCAGGCCAAGAGAAATGCCGTACGCTGGAAGCTTATTCAAAAGGCTAGCGTGCCATACCCTGTCGAAAGCCTTCGAGACGTCTAAGGAAACAGCAATCGCTTTCCCATTCTTCTCGAGAGCCTTCACGGTATACACTATTAGGTCCCCAGTACTTCAATTCTTGATTACGGCGAAACCCATAATGTCGGTCACTGAGGAGATCGTTACCTTATAGGGATGGCACGAGATCAACACACACTCCATAATCTTGCAGAGTATGAAGGTTATTGAAATCGGCCGGTAGTTGACAAGATCGGCACGACTGCCCTTTTTAGGCACCGGTTACATTTTGGCAAGCTTTCAGGACTTGGTCATTATACCAGTCCAAAATGAGAGGCGACATAAGGGCGTCAATACAGGAGACAACTCGCGTACACCTGCCCTGAGAACTATTGCTGGTATACCATCTGGTCCACTAGCTTTATTCACGTCTAGACGACACAGTGCTCTCAAAATCTCAAAGCCGTGTACGATGCTGAAGGACAGATTGACCTGAATCGTCACACAGTCGGATCCAGAAGATGGACCTGAGGAACGCTAACATGACCACTCATAGTCGTTTAGAGAAAGGACCCACACACTGGGAATAGTGAAAGGCTAAATCCTCTTTTAAAACGATAATTACTTACTTTTACTTCTATGCACCCAATTGGTCTCCCACAGGAACCCGGCGGCGACGGGAAGTCGTGTTGGCCAGCAAGACCACTCATTTCACTCATGCCATACAAAATGTAAACGTCCTCTGCTTTTGTGATTTGCTACATCATAAAATTAATGAACTTTAGTAATAAAACTCTAGGGGTAGCATTTGAGGTACTATCAATGGCTTTCAAGTGCTTCCCTTGAAGTTTTCAAAAGGTGAACATCTCTCTTGTACCAATCAATATCATGGCTACAGCGGCATAAATTATTCCACCGCTAGAAGCCCTATATTTTTAGCAAATATTTCTATCCCACATTTTAGTTTTAACATAACATAAATGCAAAAGTCTGAACATTCATAAGTAGTGACATCTATATCACTACATAGAAGCTATAATACAAAATCCTACATCGTGGCATCAAAGTTCTCCCTGCGATTAGTATATATTATTACGAACGTGAGTCATTAAATGCTGGTTTACTAGCAGAGAAATTTATCCACCCCAAACAATAACAATTTTATCGAGTCACCGATGACCCAATCACAATGTATACTAGAGTCTTTTTTCACTGTTGCAAATGTCGTTATTTAAAATCGATTGACACTTAACGTAGGTAGTTCGTAATGTCGCTCTCGGAATCAAAACTGACTCATTTCTGGTCGGAGGCTCGTATTTTCGTTTGATCGTTTCAAGGCCATTCAAGAACAATACAGTCGTATTGCGGGGCAAAAAATCATTATTATTATTAACTTGTAATAATAATGGATAGTTGCGACTTCATACGAATTTCGATTCTATCGCATAAGACGGGAGGAACAAACTCACTTATCAACTATTTACTACCTTATCTAATAATAATAGTGGTAGGTACTTTATGGAGAACTTTTTCTAGAATATGTCAAGACTTGGTACATACTTTCTGAAAGTTTCATTCAGCAATGCTACTTGATGCTACTATTAATTTCATCGAAGATGTACGGCGTAACAATATACAACAGTCTGGCCAGAAGAATTTTCGATGGAAGTTTGCAGGACTTTACACCCACATGCTTCAAAACGTTAGTCTACATTAACAAAATCTAATCACGGTCTCAATAGCTACATTAGTTTTATGGGTATACCGTGTTCCAGATTCGGACCTAAATACTTTTAAATTTTTATTCCGATAGTACGTCCTTGGCATTTTCGACTTTCAGGAGGATGAAACAGCTGAGAAATATTATAATATGTTTACCTTTACTTCATTGACGACCTCCTGCGTGACTGCGCTACCACCTAACAAGACAGTTTCGAAGCAGGTGAAGTCACATTTAGCACTGACCATCATGGTCGTCATCAGTGTAGGGCTAGTAGTGATTAAAGTTGGCTGTGGAACAAAATAAACTACTTATAAGGTAATTTTAGCTATAAGTAGTAAAGGAAAAAGATCTGGGGAATAAGAACATTACCAAGACCACAAAAACCAAACTCGTTTATGGTCTAATATTCCCCATTATCCTCTATCCGTCGGAGACATGGACTCTTCGTGAAACCGAGAAGAAGAATGTTGACGCGCTGAAGATGTAGTGCTGGAGACGGATGCTAGGAGTATCGTGGATAGCGTTTCTTATCAGCAGTGCCTATCATCGACAGTGCAGTTGCACATTTTACCTTCTTCGGGAATATATTTCATCATAATAATGACTTTATAGCATCTCGTAGTGCAGGGCAAAATTAAAGGCACCAGGCCACGTGGCAGATCATCAAAGAGTTGGAAAGACCCAGATCACGGCCGCGAATAATTGCTCGGTTTACAAATGTACCCGGAAAGCTGCAGTCCGCGATGTTGCCGTATTACCAAGATGATGAAGAATAAATAGTGATAAACAGAACATCAGGCATATATGTATTTAGTTGGCAGAGACGCAATAAGACCAGCGAATATTTTTCCATTGTGTTTTTGAGTAATCATCGTCACATACTCTAGTCAAAACTACAGTGTCCATAGCATGATCATTTTGAAAATGAATACCAAAGTGGCGTATGTGGCTAAATACTGCCTGCTGGACTTCTTTTCTGCAGTGGACGTTCAGGTTTAATAAGATATCATCAATAAACAAAGGCTCATTATCATAGTAGCTTTTAACGTACGGATTTAAGGATTTTCTTTGCTTAAAAAATTAGTCCGTAAAAAATTAATCAATGCGGGTTGATGGATGTCTTCGGATTTAAGCTATCCTACCTTATAAGTATTAACTAAGTCCGCAAAATGATCCGGAGTCAGAGGTGCCGATGTTTGCAGCCGCGTGTACTTCAGAAATGGAGAAAAGAGATAATGGATGCCAGCTGACAGCCATTGTGCTGGCGAAGTCACTATCACCAGCCTTGTTGGTGTCGGGAACTTGGTTAAGGTAGACCTGAAGACAGATTATCAGTGGTGTTAAGGTACTAAAAAGATAAAAAGAAATGTATGAACTGGAAAAGATGGACGGATTGTGCGAGGAATGATATGAAGGAGAAGAGAGTTAGTGATGGTGTGACGGGTGATCCCAAGTAATATGGGACAAGGGCAGGAAGAAGAAGAAGAATCTTGTCATTGATGCCATAAAATATTAAATTCGTAAGACATCGTACCCACAGTCCACACGCCAACCTTAACGGTCATTTAGTCGGTCACGTGATTGAACAACAACTTTATAGTGACTTGACTGATATTGTGTAGTATGTATAAATTTTATTATTTAATAAAAACGGAGAGGGAGGAATAAATTACTTACCATATATAAGGACCCGTAATAGTCAAGTTCTTGTGTGTAAGCATGGCCGTTTTTGGCACTCCTGTGGTTCCACTTGTAGAAGTCAAGTACGCTACGACGTCCTCTGGCTCGAAGTCGGTTGGTCTGCAAGTGAATAAATAGAAGCTTATCAGTCCTGCTAAATATGATTCCTGTACGCCAAAACTTCTACTAAGGTTACTTACTTAAAACTTTGAATTGCATCCACGTCTTTTGTTTCAAGTAGGTCTGCCAAAGTAGTATATTTACTATCCTTATCAAAGGTCACAATTTTAGCATCTATTTCGGACTTCTGTAATGCTTTCTCAATGTCTGTCGTTTTTTCACTCTGACAGAATATTATGTCCGGGCGGTTTGTGTGAAATAATTGACTGAGTTCATCTGAAAAGTTAATATTATTTTATTATTATATCTTAGGAAGAGAAATCTTGCAAAATCTTATCATATTATAAAATGTTGATTAATCTTGGACTTCATTGACTAGTAGTGAGCGCATAGTAAAGGAATCTTTTCGTTAAGCTTGATGATCCATTGTTATTCCTTAACAACGTCTGAAATAAATAAAATAAATAAAAATCTTATATTATTACAGACAAAGTCCATAGTTGGTAGTTAGACATAAAGAACCTTTGCCGTATCTTGGAACTACTGTATGACCACACTACTAGTAGTAAAAATGAGAGGAATCCTGTAGAAAGAAATAGTAA
This sequence comes from Mythimna ferrago, assembly GCA_910589285.2. Lineage (NCBI taxonomy): Eukaryota > Metazoa > Arthropoda > Insecta > Lepidoptera > Noctuidae > Mythimna > Mythimna ferrago. Next base: position 21,355,880 of record OU342688.1, on the reverse strand, counting down.
GAGATTTTTGTTCTGTTTTCTGCTAGAAATTCTTTTTCTTCTTCTTCTTCTTCCTTCCCTGGTCCCATTATTTGGGGTCGGGTCTCCTCACTTTCTTGCGCCAAGTGGCTCTATCTTGGGTTGTCAATTTTGGCAACTGGGTTTTCTTGTTTTCTGCTAGAAATTAATAGAGAAAAAAAGAGGTCTACCCTATGCAAACCAAGATAGTTAAAACTAAACTCACAAGGTCCCAAAGTAGCATCAATAGAAGCTATCATAATGCCAGTATACAGCGCAGCGTAGTGAGGTATGCAGAAATCAATGTGATTGGGTCCCATCAGTACCATGACGTCGCCTTTATGCAGCCCCAATTTCGTGAGGGAGACAGCGCATCGGATGCTTCTGTTTAATACCGAGCCATTGGTTTCAGATTGCCCAGTTCTTCCATCGATCTGCCAAATAAATAGAATTGTTGTTGAATTAGCAAGAACAAAGCGCGCAGAAAACAATACTCCTTTAAAATCTATATATAGGATTATTTTTATGTGGTGTAAAAATATTCCTTTAGCTGGCGTTATTTCCACCATTCTAGAGTCTTCACCAGAATGGTGAATTCTCTAGTGTCTCTCCATCATATATCTCCAAATCTAATTGACAGACAGACGTGACCAGAAAATGAAAACTGTTTTGTTAGGAAACAGGCGCTTGGCTTATAAGAACCAGGCCCAAGTTAGTAAGATAACGGGGCTCGGTGGGGCTGCAGCCTGCCAGGGCTACGAGATTGATCAAAAGTGTTTACCATTTCCCAAGAATACAAAGAGCAACTGAAGGCCACAGGTGCGTTTTGGTCAGTAAAAGTCTGACATGCCCGCCCGCTCTAACTAGGACTGGAAAAAATCCTTGGTTGATGTTCCACCTCAAAAAAGACCTCGGCGTACGTTGTTTGATCTTCATGAGACTATTAGATATTAGACAGAATTTATTGTCTTAACGAACCTGTATTAATTGCTAATGTCATGTGTGCATTATAGTCGTTTTTTGGAAAGCCTGGCTCCAACTTAGAGCGGAAGCAGATATCGTGAAAACAAACCTCAGTGTGATTTTTTTTTTCGTGGTTGGAAAATCATCTAATGACATCCCCGGCTCTTGGGCAGAGCGGGAGATAGTTTCAGACTCTTACTGACTAAAAACCTACTCCTGTTCCTTCGTTGCCTTCGTACCGGGGCTTGAGCTATCTTTCGAATTAACCCTGGCCCCAGTAGGCTTCGACCCAGCTGGGCCCCTGCAACCTCAGTGTGATTAATATTCTCTTCTTCTTAGTCGTACACTCTTGACAGAGTGGTCGTGGTCATGTCTCGGTCGAGTCCAGCACCACCACCTCTCTCGCGATACGACGCCATGCAGCTCTGTGTTTGGTGGCTTAGGAGCCTTCATTTACGCTGCAGTGTGTCACGGTTTTGATGAGATCCGTCCACCGTGTTGGAGAGCGTCCACGAGATCTTTTGCCTTCGACTTTCCCTTGCACCACCAAACGTTCCATCGAGTTCTCATTACGGGTGATATGCCCGAAGAACTTGAGGATTCGTATTTGCACAGACGACGATATTCTCTCTTTAATATTGATTTCTTTCAGGATCGATATATTGGTTCGGTGCGCGGTCCATGGGATTCCAAGCATGCATCTCCAGCACCACATTTCTAGTGCGTCAATCTTGCGACAGTCTCGCATCCTCTGCGTCCACATCTCAGTTCTCACCTCCATATAGATAAATTGGAAAGACCAAGCACTTTATCAATCGAACCTTTGTGTTTCTGGTTATTCTGTGGTCTTTCCAAATTTTTGAAAGTTTTTCCACTGAGGATCTCGTGATGGAGCAGTGTCTCCGGATTTTGTCTTCGCAGCCTCCATCATTGATTAATATTATGTACAACGAAATACTGCTACCTGTAGGAATACTTCAAGACCGATTTGAACTAAACTCTAATGAATACCTGCAAGACAAAATCGGGATCATCTTGCAAGCTGTGTAGAATAAGTTTGCCGAAGTGATGTCTGTCTGACGGGATCCCTGTCTTCGCCACTACGCGGAAGGCTACATCGTTCATGTGCCGGTGTACTGCGTCGAAAGCTCGTCTAGTCATAATTCTTGATAGTTATTCCTGAAATAAAACAAATAAAAGATGATTAGCTACTGGAGTTTAAGCTTTAAAAAACCTGTCTGTCGTGCTGATAAAAGTATCATTCTGACCAAGCTTCAATCACGGTAGTCAATCTTAACGAAAAATAACCAAGTACACAAGCAATGTCCCATGTGTTTGTGAAAAAGAATATAAAAGACAGAGACATGGGACAGGTTTGGTAGCGAGGTCCAGTGGATATTGCACACAGGTATACCCATAGGCATACACTTATCATTTTCGCGAACGGACACTGTCGTGACTGGCAATTTTTGCTAGCTTCATAACCATATTTATAGCGTATAACAGCAATAACTGCCAAGAATTATCTTTATTTTTCGAATTGTTATTATATTTTGTTGATTATTCTTATCTTAATGTTATTTTTTTTTACATTGAAATAAACTAGTGCTTAACTGCGGTCCCTGAAGGTGAGCAGAGGCGCAATAGTTTATGAGGAACTTATTTAATCTAGCCTTGAAGACACCCCGTTTGGACCGTGGTGGTCAGGTTAATTTTTTTGTATTTTGATTTTCGGAAGAGGTTTGATAGGGTTTTTTTTTTTCGATGGGAAAAATCATCTTATGACAACTCCTGCTCTTGGGCGGAGCGGAAGATAGTGTCAGACTCTTACTGACTAAAAAACCCATCCCGTTCCTTCAAGCCTTCATACCGGGGCTCGAGCGCCCTTTCGGATAACCCTGGCCCCAGTAGGCTTCGACCCGGCTGGGCCCCTGCTGTTGCTGACAACTCCTTGAGGCGCGCGGGAACAGCGCGCACCGTCGACGACTTGGGCTTGGTCCGGACGGTTACCGGACGACCGGACAGCGAGCTACCCATTGCTCACTGTCCGCAAGCCCGCGCCTACGGTGGCTGGAAATCGGGATCGGAATCCCGGCGGCGGCGGCGAGAGCGCCGTTGCCTGATGCGGTCGGCCTCCTCCTTAGCGAGCATTACTGCTTCGCAGAAGTCGGCGACCGCCTGCCACTCCTCCTCGCTCCGGACCATGGCCTCGACCAAGGCCCGGCGCGAGAGGTCTCCGCCGCCGATCACCCCCACGAGGGTACGGCGATGCTCCGCCCAAGCAGGGCACACCGCGATTGTGTGCTCCACCGTGTCCTCCGGGCGTTCCGCACAGTGGCGACACCCGGGCGTCACTTCCGCTTTAATTCGGAACAGGAACCTCCCGAACTTGCCATTTCCGGTGAGGACCTGTGTCATGCGGAAGGTAAGGACGCCGTGAGGTCTTTCCAGCCTCGCCTCAAAGAGGGGACTTATCGCCATAATTGTGGCGTGCCCATGACGGGGTTGCGATAGTCGCTGACGCCATTCCACCATGAGATCCCGTCGGAGCTCTGTCCGCCATGCCACGACCTGTCGCGGCAGAGGACTTTCACCCCGGCGTTGCATCTCCACGCGCATGTCGTGCATGTGTACAAGGACTGTTGCCTCCAGATTCCACGGTGGTAGGCCAGCCAGAAGGCTCGCCGCTTCGCGGGAAATCGTGCGGTATCCCCGCACCATCCGAATTGCCATGACCCTCTGGCAGGCGTTCAGAATGGCCGCCGGTCGCTTTTGCAGCGACGGCGCCCACACCGGCGCCCCGTAGAGTGCCATGGACCGAACGATCCCCGCGTAGAGCCTCCGGCAGGAGGCGTCTGGACCCCCAAGGTTGGGCAGGAGCCACTTGAGAGCGGCCCCAGTCCGGTTGAGTTTGGGAGCCAGACGTCGGAAATGCTCCTCGAAATTCCATCGGCTGTCGAGGATGAGTCCCAGATACCTCATCGATGTCCCGACGCCGATGCGAATTCCTCCTAGCGTTAGTTGGAAACCCGACGGTGGCGCGTTCCGACGGCCGCGACCGTGAAAACACATGGCCTTGGATTTGCGCAGCGCCACCTCGAGTCCCAACTCCTGGATCCTACCAACGACTATCGCAACCCCGCGTGTCGCTAAAGCGGCCGCCGCCCGGTATGACTCTCCCTGCGCTAGAACCAGCGTGTCGTCTGCGTAGCAGACCACGCTGACCCCGTCAGGGAGGTCGCCCCGCAGCACGTAATCGTAACCAATGTTCCACAAGGGTGGCCCTAGTACCGACCCCTGCGGAACACCGCACGACATCTCCCGACGTTTCCAGTCTCCCTGGTGACCGGGGTAGACAATATACCTGTCCGACAGGTAGGCCTCGACTATTCGACAGAGGAGGTTTGATAGGGTCAATTATGATTTATAACTTACAAAACTTTGCGCTATTGGTTTTCCACCTGATCTCCTCCGTCAGCTTCTCGCTAGCTGCCTCCACGATCGCCAGTAATTTGTCAAGCTAGGCGTATATAAATCCCAACCCTATCATACGGGATCCATAGTCAGTCAAGGATCAATTCTAGGACCACTTCTATTCTTAATAATGGTCAACGATCTTCCATCGATATTATTCATCACGCCAAAAGTCTACTGTATGCGAATGATTGCGGATGATTTAAAACTTTTTCCAAAATTTTCTCTGTAATCGATTGTTTGGCGCTGCAGTGTGACTTAAATGTTATATTAAAATGGAGCCTTAAGAACAAAAAGGAGTTTAACTCAACCAATGCTTCGTCACGAGTTTTGCTCGCGCACGACACCAAGTATGCATACAAAAAGAACGAGAGTACCATTACCAGGACAAGTCGAATTAAGGCTTTGGATTTCACTTTCAACGACAAGCTAACGTTCCATGATCATATCATTTTGGTAGCAAAAGGTTCATTTAGGCGATTCGGAATTATACTTTGTAACGCTATCTATTAATGCTACCTAGTCCAGTGCATTTGTGTGGAATGCCTATTAAAAACCCATTACTTGCTTTTAGAAAAGATTCAGAAAGCTTATCTTAGGTACTTATATAAACGCTTTCATGGCTATTATACATTCATGTACCCTTTTTCATCATTTCAGCCGAAAGACGGCTACTGTTGGACATAGGCCTCCCCCAAGCGTCGCCACAACGACCGGTCCTGTGCGTCTTGCATCCATCGAATTCCCGCGACCCTCACCAGACGCTCCTGCGCTCAACTGTCGCTTATGACCACTACAAACTAAGTTAGTTGGACCAAGATAAAAAATTTAGTTTCCCCTAGCATAGCAGCAAATATAGTCCGTATCAACAACACACAGAATAAACATATAAAAAACTTGCCACTTTGCGCTAATCTTCATCAATTAAAAACCAATAATGTAGATGTAAATATTTTCCTTTTAGCGGAGGTGACCACGAGCGACCTTTATGTTGACTGATAACTGAGCCATTACCCATTACAGCGATTGATAAAGCCAGAGATTTCATAAAAGAATGAGGTCGATTTTGCAATGATTTCTGATAATGTTTGTAATGGTTCTGCAGTAGGTGCATTCGTTCAACAGGCAAATTGTTCCGGTCCTTAGATGTTCGCGGTATAAACGATGATCATCGCGATATACTGGATTCAAATGTTACAACACATTCATGCACAGTCTCAATGGAATATAACCACGAATATGTAACTTATACGAACTTATATAAAATAAATATATACAGGTAGGAGGTCTGTAGCTACTACGGAAGCCCATGCTGACAAGAAACCCGGTCTAACTGCTTGTCATCATGTTGAAATTTTAGTGAATAAGCATAATATATACATTATAAACATAACTATTACAGCATCTGAAAGCGGCTTCGCCCGTGTGAAAGTAGAAGATCAGAAATGAAAAAGAAGACTAAACTTGACTAATTGATTGTATTTTTAATGTTTGTAATAATGATTACGAATCGTCTGAAGACTGCAGAATCATCTCACGCCTCTCCTTCATGAGCTGGAGAGTTTGATCGGTGACCCTCTTGCTCTTATTTGTGCGAGTCTTAAAGAGTTTAGAGCCGACCGTATGGACAGCTTCCACGAACCCATCGTTGTATTCGTCCACGGAGCTTCCTAGGCATTCGAAACGATTTTGAAGTTCGAGCTGAAAGCTTTCGGAGTTATGGATTTGGATCTGTGCAGGACGGAGCGTAGACTTCATCAGTCGAGATCTTTCAAGCTTGACATTGATATTCAATGTGCCTCTTACCATGCGGTGATCACTTCCGGTTTTCACCCTATTGATCACGGAGACATCATTGAATATTTGCTTCTTCGTCGAAATGATGAAGTCAATCTCATTTTTAGTTGCACCATCAGGGCTTTGCCAAGTCCACTTCCTGTGCTCACGCTTGCTGAAGAAGGAGTTCATCATGTAGAGGCCCTCCTTCTCCATAAAACTGGCCAGTAGATGTCCCCGGTAGTTCCTACGTCCAAATCCAAATTGCCCCACTCGCAGCTCGTCGCCGTCTCGTTTGCCCAGTTTCGCGTTGAAGTCCCCCATGACCACGGTGAAGTGACTCTTAGAACCATGCATGGCTCTGGATACGTCCTCATACATGGTCTCTACTTCGTCGTCAGGGTGTGTCGAGGTCGGAGCGTAAACCTGTATGACCTTCAGCGAATATCTTGATGATATTCTGAGTATAAGGTACGCTACCCTGGTCGACACACTCTCGATCTTCACAACATTGTTCACGAGGGACCTGTGGACAATAAACCCGACACCACCTTGGGACTGCTTGTCCCCTTCTCGGAAATAGAGCAGGTTACCAGATCTTAGGATTATCGTATCCTCCCCCTGTCTTCGGACTTCAGACAATCCCACAATACTCCATCGTAACCCGCTCAACTCCTCCTCGAGTTCGGTGATGTTCTCATCGGACCGGAGTGTACGTGTGTTGTACGTTGCCAGGTCAAGTCGTCGACGGTTTATCGCTCTCGCCCGGAGATTCTTAGCACCCCGGACCCCAGGGCCGCGCTCACGCCCGTCAACGTTAGCACAACCGCTGGAGTCGCCGAGCACTTGGGGCCTGATTTTTGTGCATCTGTGCATTTGGGGGGGTTTAGGACCGTAACCCGCCACGCTGGTCCAGTGCGTGTTGGCGGGTCGCCAGAGCCTCGTTTGTTAGTCAGCAGGGTGCACCACGTGCAGGTGAGGTTGGCTTGGGTCCCGATAGGTGTTGTTTGGGACCCCGTCTTCGCCCCATCGTCTTCAGACGATTCGTACACATATCGGCAGCTCAATAAACGGATCTCTAAGTCCTTGAAACGCGATCTCCGTCATTATAATACGGGAAAAATTAAAGACGCGATTGAGCGAAATAAGGGCTCCAAGGTGTTTGCAAGAGATCTGTCTATTGGGCAGAGCCAGCTCACGAAACTGAAGACCGAAGATGGCAGAGTCATATCCGCCAAACCAGAGCTTCTAGGAGCGATCGAGGCTTTCTATGGACAGTTGTACACGTCAATCACTAAACCCACTGTAAATCTAGCAAACGATCCAAGAGCTAGATTGAGCCGACACTATACCGAAGATATCCCGGACGTCAGCCTGTACGAGATTAGGATGGCTCTGAAGCAGCTTAATAACAATAAGGCGCCGGGTGACGACGGAATTACGGCCGAACTTTTGAAGGCGGGTGGAAAACCGATCCTTAAGGCCCTTCAGAAGCTGTTTGATTCCGTCATACTCGAGGGAAAAACGCCACAGGCATGGAGCGGAGGCGTGGTGGTACTGTTCTTTAAGAAGGGCGACAAGGCCCTACTGAAGAATTATAGGCCCATCTCACTTCTGAGCCATGTCTACAAGCTGTTTTCCAGAGTCATCACGAATCGTCTCGCGCGCAGGTTCGACGACTTCCAGCCTCCCGAACAAGCCGGATTCCGAAAAGGCTTCAGCACCGTGGACCACATACATACGCTACGACAGGTTATACAGAAGACCGAGGAGTATAATCTGCCTCTCTGCCTAGCGTTTGTGGACTACGAGAAAGCCTTTGATTCGATCGAGACTTGGGCTGTACTGCAGTCTCTCCAACGGTGCCAGATTGACTATCGGTACATCGAGGTGCTGAAGTGTTTGTACGAAAACGCCACTATGTCAGTCCGACTTCAGGACCAGACTTCGAAACCTATCCTCCTGCAGCGAGGTGTGAGGCAGGGAGACGTCATTTCTCCGAAACTGTTCACGGCCGCAATGGAGGATGTCTTCAAGGTTCTGGACTGGAGTGGACTAGGCATTAATGTCAATGGCGAGTACATCACTCACCTTCGGTTTGCCGACGACATAGTAGTCATGGCTGAGACTACAGAAGAGCTCAGTACAATGCTCAATGACCTCAGTAGAGCTTCCGAAAGAGTGGGTCTTAAAATGAACATGGACAAAACTAAAGTCATGATAAACAACCATGTAGCACCCACTCCTATCAAGATCGGAGACTCTATACTCGAAGTTGTGGACGATTACGTCTACCTCGGGCAGACAGTCCAGTTGGGTAGATCTAATTTCGAGAAAGAGGTCAACCGTCGAATCCGACTCGGCTGGGCAGCGTTCGGGAAGCTACGCGGTATCTTCTCATCCAACATACCACAGTGTCTCAAGACGAAAGTCTATGACCAGTGTGTGTTGCCAGTGATGACATATGGATCCGAAACGTGGTCGCTCACAATGGGCCTTATCAAAAGGCTTAAAGTCACCCAAAGAGCAATGGAAAGGGCTATGCTCGGAGTTTCCTTGCGTGATCGAATCAGAAATGAAGATATCCGCAGGAGAACCAAGGTTGCCGACATAGCACAAAGAATCGCCAAACTTAAGTGGCAATGGGCAGGGCACATTGCTCGCAGAACAGATGGCCGTTGGGGCCGAAAGGTTCTGGAGTGGCGACCGCGTACCGGAAAACGCAGCGTTGGAAGGCCTCCTACAAGGTGGACTGACGACCTGGTGAAGGTAGCGGGAATCCGATGGATGCGGGACGCGCATGATCGTTCGTTGTGGCGACGCTTGGGGGAGGCCTATGTCCAGCAGTGGACGTCTGTCGGCTGAAATGATGATGAATGATGAATAATGATTAATTGTATTGTTGTTTTGAATATGATATCAATTTTAAATTTTCATATTGTTAAATAGTGTATGCCCAATGGGCAGCTTTTTGAGTTACCCTAAATTAACTGTAAGACCTGTTGTATCACCAAAAAGCACACTAATAAATACTTTAACTTTGACTTTGTAAGAGAAGATCAAAGTCACATACTAGTTTTTGAGTTTATTCATTACAAACAATATACAAAAATGCAAATATTTTCTTTTTATAATACGTACATAATATTACTATAGATTGAGTATATTTGGTATTTTTTGTAACGTATCATATATCAGAAAAGTTCAATTTGACTACCATATAGACACAACAAGAAATAATGTAACCATATTTTTTGTAATCATCTGATTTAAAAAAGTATCCAGGTAACTTCTTATACGTACTTCTCTATAGAGATTTATGTCTTTATCGATTCAATAATGCCTTTATGTATACCTACCAATCCGACACGTCCGGAAAAGGATCTATTTTATACTTATAACATTGCCATCGCTTGTAAGTCAAAAATCATCGCTAAAGTATATACATTCGGAATAAAAAGTATCGCACTTATATTCAGAACATGGTCTACCCGTGTATCGTATGTGCCTTACAAAAAAATCCGCAGCTTTTAAGTCAGAAATTGTCCCTAAAGACTTCTAGAATAAAAATAATATCCAGGACATGGTCTTTCCGCTATGTTTTTACCCAAACCCACTCAGCCGTAAAAACGTAAAAAGGTAACAGACAGACCAATTATTTGTGTGAATAACTATGTTATTTATAACTTCGTGCAACCGTCAAAGAACATACGAAAAAATATTGTGAAACTATATCTTTCATTATCACAGCACAACAGAAAAAATACACTTACAAATTATTGCAAAATTATCACTACACGAGTGCTTCGACGCATAGGACCAGTCCTATGCATCCTGCATCCATTGGATTTCCGAACAGTTCAACGACCAGTCATTGTGGTGACACTTGGGGAAGGCCTATGTCCAACAGTAGACGTCTTTCGGCTAAATAACGACTTCGAAATGCACCCTACTAAATTAGAAATTTCATAATTCGATAACTTTATGGAGTACAAGACAAAGTCACCCTTCAAGCAGATTGATTGACTGAAACAAAATTTGCTATCGCTATTTTAAAAAGAAGTGCGCACAACCTCGTGTCGCTACTCAGTATGAGACGTAGTAACTATTCAGTAATCTGTGGTATGAGCTAGTGCAAGCTGACCTTTATAGAACTATGAAAAAAAAACATCTTTATGATCTCTGATATAAATCAAAGGTCACTAAAGATCTTATTTATTACATAATACACTTTAATACATGTATAAATCAAATAACAATTTAATCAATAGATATAAAAGAATTAACATTACACAAATGAAACGTCAAATGTCAATAAATTACCCGCCCCTGATCGTTCCCGGTGCAAAGGTGCCCATAACACTCGCCGCATTACCTCGCTGAATAGCGATGGCCATTCTTTGCACCAAGAACGACCTGGACCGGGAGTCACCCATTGCCTCACCGAGCCTACGGCCCAAATCCCGCACAAAAGACCTTGCCTCCGTACTCCAACTGCCCAGAGTCTCCACAGCAAACGGCACAAAATGGTAAAGCTGCTCCAAGGCAGCCTTTTTTTAGAGCAGGCGTCTTCAGCGGCGGCAGAAGCAGTGTGCATGGTGCGATTCAGGTGACTGGCGGCGACAGTGCTGACGCAAGTTGGGTCCCAGATCAGGCACTTCCCGTTCTTCCATGGTACCAGAGTCAGCCCATCCGGCCTCTTACCATCAGAACTGCTAAGACCTGAAGACTCAAGCACGCAGGGGACGTTTGCCGATATAAGGGCTCTACGGACTATGTCGTTCAGGACATGGTGACGTGGGAACCTCCCTGTGCAGCGCCGACAGTTCAGTGCGTGATGGCCATCGGCCTCCACCATGGAACCGCAGGTGCATGTATGTGGTTCGCACACCTTACAGCCCAGGCGGAGAGCCATCGCCACACACAAAGAGTCATCGTCGAGCAAAGTGCCCAGATGAGGCGAAGGAATCGCCTGTAACCACGCCCCGGACTCGGGTTGCGACACAGCTCGTAGTCTGGCCCTATCGACTCCCAACGCCCACTCTAACAATTGCTCTTGGAGCAGCATCACCTCTGCCATCCCACGCCCGCTGAACAAGTTCTGATTCGGGGATTGTTGCACCCGGGTTGAGGGTCAACCAAGCTGACACAGCCTCCGACACAAAGGGTAAGCTTCCCCCGTCACCATTAGTATTGAGTATTACAGTGACTAGGTTGGCAACCCCATGCGCAGACGCCAAGAAAGCCGGCAGGCCCACATCCAGACCTCCACATCGGATTGGTAGAGCCGCCTGCCTCCACTGGGGCCCATCTAGGGAAACATTGAGAACAGACTCCACCACCGATTTCAAGGCGTTGTCAAACGAGGAAGCTTCCTCAGGACAGAGCCAAGAAGGGGTGGTCCGCAACAGATGTGTGATTTTTGGGAGAGCGAAGCACATATGCAACAAGACAATCGCAACGTGCGTGGAAAGATCTTTAAGACGCTCGTGAGCAGAATGGAGAAGCTGAGTTCGAGAAGTAATGGCCTCAGAAACTGCACTAAGAAAAATAGGTGATCCTAAGAGATTGAAGTCGGAACGTGAAAGTTCTCAGAGGCCAGGAAGAAAGGAGTCAAAACGAGAAAAGTGTGTACGAGCTTCTGTACTACAGGGAAAAAAATCGCATTTTGAAGGATTCACCTCTAGACCCAGGTCTCTGAGTCGAGGGACAAGTTCTAAGTCTTGAAAAACATCTTCAGGTCTGCCCCCGATAGTGCCGTCGTCAAGGTACCACACGTTTAGACCGGATTTCAGTTCGACAATCGTCTTATGAATGGCCAAACCGAAAACGAGTGGTTCCCCCTGCTGGGCTCCCACTTTTGAAGGAATAAGACTATTATCGGAGAAAAGATTAGAAGGCAGCCTATAAACCTAATGAAGGAAGGGACATAAAGAAGGTTTTTTTTTCTTTACCTCACACAACAGAACGTCTCTTTCCAAAGTATTGAACGCGTCGCGAATGTCGAGCTTCAGCAGTATCGAGTTTTCGTTCTCCGGGTCCATCACAAATGCTCGCGTAGCGTAGATGGCAGCCTCGCAACCCAGACGCGTGCAAAAAACCCAACTGATGTGGCTGCAAGTAACGGGCCATATCCTCTTTGACTGCACGACAAGCTAATTAAGCAGTAAGACGGCGAAAGACACTACCGACCGCAATTGGTCTTACTCCACCATCTTACTTTTCCAGTGCAAAGAGTGATGCCCCGTACATGAACGGAAAAACGCATGGGTTCAACTGACCACTTAGTAAGAAGTTTACCAATCTAGTCAGACCCCCCACAAGGCGCCTTCCATTTTCTCCCGCCGACACAGAAATCAACTCCTTGAGGTGCTCCGGACGAATCCCGTCCAAGGCATCTGCTGATTCAGAATAAAAAGGACCAAGCGCCGAAACCACATCCTCCACAGTGACCGACAATGCTGTAAATGAAGGGTTAGGGTCTGGTGGAAAACTGAGAGGACGTGAAGGATCAGGGTGTTTAAGTTTCAACGAAGCAAGGGTGTCGGGAACGAGTCGTCAGACATCATTAGCCGCACCGCGCCCTTCTTAAGTCGCCCTCGAAAACCTTATCTCGATACTTTTTTTAATAGAACGGAAACCCGACCTTCTCCCCGCGTCCACTTCACCGCCATGACAGTGTAGAGGTGACATTATATTTGCTTTGACTTTAGATGTCACATTACCAGGCAACTCTTTTGCTGGGTCTCTTAAAGACGTATAAGCAAAAGAAAGAAGAGCACTCCACTCCTCCACCCCATTACTAGCAACACAAGAATCTATCAAAAACATCATGACAGCACTTAATGTTTGGAGGTTTGTTAGTACCTAAGCATAATAATTTTATTACATTAAAATGAACCATTCATATGTGCTAATTAAACAGCCAGCATTCTTTGCCACTAAAAATCTATATTGCCTTTTAAGTTACTAAGACAGCTACCTACCATTAGCGAGCGTCTAATATAATTATGTTATACTACGTCTAAATGATACTATTATATAATGATATTTAACTTATCATAGCCACTATAGTTTTCTTCTATGTAAGCCACTTTCTGAGTGGTTATTAAAAAAAATGAAGGCTAACCTCTCCGTGTCGAAGTGCTCTACAATTTTGAGCTCGTTTCGCTCGCTCTTGGTCTAAGAATATTTTTTGGCGTTGTAAAACAGGTAAATTATTTTTCATTACTCATACTCTGAAAGTAGGTCTGAAGTTGCCTGAGGAGCGGGCTGAAAGTGATACTTTTCATCCCTAGGGAGTTTTACTTTACAACTGACAGCTGATAAATTATTTAAAAAAAAAACTAGTTCTATCTTTACATTTCTATTGAACCATGTTCCAATTTTCCATACAACCAGTCAATCACAGCGCGATATAAATTTGAAATAACTTAAAGACAAGTATTAATTAAATAATGTTATATTTTAAGTGATTTATTTGTTCAACTATTTCTTTAAAATTCTTTATTTTTAAAAGATTACAATTAATTTCTAATTTTTCATGAATGAGGCTGAATAGCTGGCCGGCTGCAGAAAAAAAAAAACAAAATGGCGGGAAAGTGGCAATCAGTCGTTGTTTTTTTCGAGTTATGTTTACATTTCCGTACAACAGAGATTTGTATTAACACGTTGTTTATCAGATTAAAATAGTGATTTAACGCCTATTTTCATAAGAGAAGAGGCTAAAGCAGTAGTGGAATACCTTTTACCGCCTAAATCAGAAGAAAGATACCTACTTAAAATCATAGGTACGACGACTCAGGTTTTACAAACTTTTTATTTTATTTTTAGTTTCCTCGTATTCGTAATGAAAAGCACAGTGTTTACCTCGGGGTGAAAGTAACCCATTTAACCCCTCGAATTAGCGACCTCGCTGCGCTCGCCCGCCAACTTCTTCTCGGGACGAAATGAGTTACTTTCACCCCTAGTGTAACAATGTACTATTATGAGAGGCTATCTCATTTACCCATTGGTTAGTTACAAAATGGGATGTTTAACCACGAGGCCAATAAAGAAATGTGTGGCTAGACTTATAATTTCTCATAATTTATTTGTATAAAATAAGGCCATTTACTGTGTTGTGCTATATCAAACTAATAAAAATATATTACCTTGATACTATAAGATACCACTATAAGACAACTATAATATCAACACCCAAAAATTACTACTTACATAAGTAACAGTAGTATTACAATATCAATCGTAATGTTTCTGAGTTATTCATGAGTACCCATGTGATGTGATAGCAAGAAGCTGCTCAGGGCAGATTAAAAAACTAATTTTGCCAATTACTCGCGTGATCCAAGGGCTAGGTTTTAACAAAAAAAAAATAAAGATTTTTCAGGTTATATTTATTGCAAATTTTCCCGTCGTCTTTATAATTTACAACAAATCTTCTAAGACATTTTTGGTGTTTGTATTTTATTCTCTTGGTAAAGTGAGGGCCAATTCTTTAAGTTTCTTTCTGTCAATCTTAGAAGTGCTGGTTTCTGGCAGCTGTTTTAAAAAGATCACGCCTCCTCTTAATTGCTTAGAATCTGTCAGCGATTCTGAAAAAAAAAAATGTATAAAACTGAAAAAAAATTTCACCAGTTTCTTTAGTTTCCAAATTAGCTTCACCTTATTAATTAACCTAAACTGACTGACTGAAAGAAGTGGTATTCCACCTCTAATTACCTTTGACCAAATCCTTGATCTCTTGTGCTATAAGGCTGCATCTTGGTTTTGGAACTACGCACGCCACCACCAGTTCCCCGCATTCCTTGTCAGGTATACCGGTCACCGCTGCGTGGAATACTCCAGGATGTCTCATTATCACCGTCTCGATTTCTAATGGAGACACCTGCAATTGTACTGTTGGTTTATGATGTGTAACTGCCCAATAAAAAACTTAACGATTCCTCTCCTCCAACTCTACTCCTCCTCCAATGACCTTAGCGTTCCATTAAGGTTAAGCTAAGTGGCGTTTAGAGCCCCGTGGAAACCGTCCCAATTTACGAGTCAAGCTTGGCTGGGTTCAATCCTAACCAAGCCCAATACTTTGTATAATTTATTTCATCATCACTGCTCCTAATACGGTGAAGGAAAACATCGTGAGGAAATTGGCATGTCCTCGAACTAAAAATTCGAAGACATAACATCCACCAACCCACACTGGACCCGCTTGGTGTATTACAAACCCATTTCTTCTCATAGTTAGTGAGTCCCAGCAGTGGGAACATTAAAAGGCTGATTAAGCGATTACGCTATTATGTAACTCACCTGGTGATTCCTATACTTCAACAATAACTTGTAACGTTCAACAAAGAATAGGTTCCAGGAGTAGTCTCTATAGAAAATGTCACCAGACTTGAACCAACCGTCTTCGGTTAACGAGTCCTTTGTCACCTCTGGGTTGTTGTGGTATCCCTGGAAATATGAAATTTTACTTAGTGTTAAAGTCACCCAATGGGCAATGGATAGGAATATGCTCGGACTTTCTTATCGTGATCAAATCAAATCAGGAATAAAGGTATCCGCAGGAGATCCAAGGTAAACGATATAGACTAAAGAATCGCTCTAAAAAACTTAAGTTGAAATGCGAAGAGCACATTGCTCGCAAGACCGTTGCGGTCGAGTGGCGATCGCGTACCAGAAGATATAGCGATGGAAGGCCTTTAGTCAGATAAACTAATAATCTGATGTTGGCTCTGGGAAACAGCTGGATGCGAGACGCACAAGTACGATGTGGTAACACTTGGGAAAAGCTTACATCAGGCAGGGAACTTCTTCCGACTGAAATGAAGAAGATGAAGAAAGTTTCGTCAATACTTACTTTAAACACAGTAGGGCCTCTTATCCATAATTCTCCTTGAACATTAGGTTCAGTAATGTCTTTACTGGTTTCGGGATCTACCAACTAAAAAATAAAACAAATATGTAATGAGTAATATTAGCATGCTCTTTGATTACACATTATGGGATAGCCATGAGAAATTGTAACCAAAACTAAACGTAACTTTTTATAGATCTGGGTACCTACATATACTGTCCGACAACAAGTCTGCGTGGCTAAAGTGAGATTGGGCGAGTCATGTCGAATGAATCGTCACGCAGTCGAAACCAGAAGATGGACATCGCTGCCAAGGGGGACCTAAGGAATTCTAACATATCCACTCTAAGGCGTTTAGAGAAATTAACATACCGGGAATAGTGGAAAGCTAAATCTCCTTTAAAACTATAATTACTTACTTTTACTTCTATGCACCCAATTGGTCTCCCACAGGAACCCGGCGGTGACTGGTAGTCGTGTTGGCCAGCAAAACCAGTTATTTCACTCATGCCATACACGATGTATACGTCCTCTGTTCTTGTGATTTTCTGCAACATAAAGTTATTAAAGTTTAGTATAAAACTGCAAGGGTATTTCTTGAGAGCCATTATTACTTTGGCGAAAAAGACGAACATCTCTTTTGTAGCAATTCATCTTATGGCTACATTGGCATGCATTATTGCCTCTGTAGCGACATCTATATCATCACATAAGAACTAATCCTTCATCCCACAACTCCATAGGTATAAGCAAATATTTCTATCCTGCATATTAGCATAATATAAATATTCACAAGTCACATTTTTTTTATGATGGGAAAAAATCATTCAATGACAACCCCCGCTCTTGGGCGGAGCGGAAGATAGTGTCGGACTCTTACTGACTAAAAGACCCACCCCGTTCCTTCCAGCCTTCATACCGGGGCTCGAGCTCCCTTTCGGATTACTCTGGCCCCTAGGCTAGGCTTCGACCCGGCCGGGTCCCTGCTGTTGCAGACAACTCCTTGAGGCGCGCGGGAACAGTGCGTGCCGTCATGTCGCCACATTGGAACTAAAATACAAAATCCTACATCGCGGTATCAAAGTCCTCCCCGCGATTGAAACACATACAACAGTCTGGTTAGAAGATTCTCCTTTTTCAATGGAAGTTTACGAGACTTGTTCCACATGCCTCAAATGAATTTCATGAGTATACCGTGTCCTCATTTAAAACTTGTAATACTTTAATCTCGGTAGATCACCTTTGAGGTGATTCTCGACTTTCAAGAGGGTAAAACGGGTGAAAAAAGTAATATGTTTAATAAAATAGAAAAGATTAATAAGATTAGGTACCTTCACTTCATTGGCAACCTCCTGCGTAACAGCGCTGCCTCCCAAAAAGACGGTCTCGAAGCAGGTGAAGTCACATTTGGCACTGGTCATCATGGTCGTCATCATTGTAGGGTTAGTGCCGATGAAGGTTGGCTGTGGAACAAAAAAAACTATAATATATTCTATAAACAGAACATCGTGCCTATATGACTCCTCCAAATGTGTGAATGTTCATTTCAACTAACAGAGTTGAAATGGTATCTCTGCTGTTCCGTTATAGGCTGCTAAGCATATATATCCTTATTCCAATTATGTGCCACGTTTTTAACGAGTCACGGATCTTTCTCCCTATTTACAAAACGTCAATCGTACTCCCTATATACAAAAGTGGAGACAGAGGCAGTGTCAATAATTATAGACCTACACCAGTTTTGTCAATTTTATCAAAAATCTGTATAAAAATCCTTATAAAGATTTTTAAATTGTTTAAACTCACAAAATACTCTCGCCTTAAATCAGTATGGCTTTAGGGCAGGAAAAAGTACAGAAGACACTGTCCTGGAATTTTAGACACTGTCCTCATTGTTACTAATGCAAAAAAAATTGGGGGAAAAGTTATAAAACATTGTTAAGGTCTAAAACCATAACAATGATTTATGACCTTTCTAAAGCTTTTGACACTGTCTCAGTCCCCATTTTAGTCACTTAACTGCAACAGATTGATATTAAATGAGTTCGTACTTTACGGAATTCCACAGGGTAGTGTTTTGGACTTACCCTTTTTATTAAGTTATATAAATGACATATATCAGTAATGTGAAGTGTTTAAATTAATTGTTATAATATAAATAGTAATTTGGTATATTTTAAACTAGCTTTTTCCCGCAGTTTCGCCCACATCCATAAAATAAAGCCTATGTCACTCAAGAATAAAACCGGTATTCATCAGTGAAAAAAAAAAATAGCAATCTGACCAGTTCTTTCAGAGATTACCTCTTACAAATAAAAAAAAACAAATATTACCTCTTTATAATATTAGTGTACAGGTGTATAGGTAGTGTGTATAGGTAGTTGTTTAACTTTAAGTTTAGGCTTAAGTTAAGTCTAGCTACGTGAATAATAATAATTATAATCATTAATTTTAGAACGCCGACGTTTTTCTTCTTGGAGGTGGACTTGTTGTAACCATTACTTGTTACAACTCAGTTTTAAACTGGTTAGCATAGTTATTAACTATTAAAGAACACTTAAAATTTGGTAAACATGCTGCTGAGACCCTTAAACGGCGCAAATACTGTAACCTTATTGGTAATTACAGTTTTGAGCCGTTTGGGGTCGAAACACTTGGTTCATGGGGTCCGAGTGCGCGTCTCCTTTTCAAGGAAATTTCACGTCGACTGATCGACACTTCACGTGACCAGAGGGCTGGCTCGTTCTTCGCCCAAAGAATTAGCATTGCCATTCAACGTGGCAATGCTGCCAGTCTTCTGGGCACATTTCCGGATGACAGCGATGTGGAGGAGTACTTTGACGCCTGAGCGTACTTTGTCATTTTTTTTTTATTATATTTATGTACATAGTTAGGTTTTAGTAGATATAGTTTATTTAATATCTAAGTTTTTTATGTACATATGTATCTCGCTATTATATAAATAAATTAAATCTATGTTTATCATTATTATTAAATCTTTGGACCGAGAATCTACTACTAGTTGACAGAAATACAATTAGACCACCAAATGGTGTTAAAATAAAGTTTTAAGAAATGAGAAATTTCTTCACATACTTATTAAAACTACTAGTAATTATTTCCTAACAATGATTATTTTGGAAATAAATATGAATTAAATACTTCCTTCTGGACTTCTTTTCAGCAGTGGACGTTCAGGTTGAATGAGATTTTATCAACGAACATCCTAGTTATCCTTTAACTTTCCCAGTACAGGGATTTAAGGATCTTCTCTATATGTACGTAAAAAACATGAGGTTGATGAATGTCGAATAGTCTTCAGATTTAGGCTCTCTTACCTTATAAGTATCAACTAATTCTGCAAAATGATCTGGAGTCAGAGGTGCTGATGTCTGCAGCCGCGTATACTTCAGGACTGGCGAGAAGAGATAATGGAAGCCAGCTGTCAGCCACTGTGCTGGCGAGGTCATTATCACCAGTCTTGTTGGTGTTGGGAACTTGGTAAATGCAGACCTGAAGACAGGGCACCACAAACGTCAGAGTACTGAAGAGATATAAAATATATTGAAATGGCAAAGTTGTGGTTTATTCTTTAGCGCTTTTGAGGTATTTTTAACTTTAATCGGCGCTACAGACACGTCTTGAAATATGAGGTTGAGTTGAGAACACACAAATTAGATAAGGCAACGTCAAAAAAAAAATAAAAAAATGCGGCGGACGTGTTGACGTGTAGTCAGTGATCCACAGTCCACACGTCAACAAGACCGCCGCATTTCTGTCGTATACTATATATGTGTCAACCTAACGTTAATGTGACTAATCAGCGAATTTACAGTGACTTGACTGATACATGTGTGCAAATCTTTACTATTTGATAGAAACGGAGTGGATAAATCACTTACCACGTATAAGGAATTCCAATACTCAAGTTCTTGTGTGTAAGCATGGCCTTTTTGGGCACTCCTGTGGTTCCACTTGTTGAAGTCAAGTACGCTACGACATCTTCTGGATCCAAATCAATTGGTCTGTGAGTGATACATAAAAGTTTATCAGTCTCTCTTAACTTGATTCCTAAAGGTACAACAGAAGTTCTGCTGAAATTACTTACTTAAAATTTCGAGTTGCATCCTCGTCTTTTGTTTCTAGTAGGTCTGCTAAGGTAGTGTATTTACTACTCTTATCAAAGGTCACAATTTTAGCATTTACTTCGGACTTTTGTAATGCCTTCTTAATATCTGTCGTTTTTTCGCTCCGACAGAATATTATGTTCGGGCGGTTTGTGTGAAATAATTGACTGAGTTCATCTGAAAAGTGTATATCTGCGTTAATAAGAGAAACCTTGCAAAATCTTATCAAATTATGATAGTACGTAGATTGATCTTGAACTTCATTGACTGATAGTGAAAGAAAGCATAGTAGAGGAATCTTTTCGTTAAATATAGCCCTCAAAGAGTACCTAAGCTTGGTGATACATTCTCATTCCTTAGCAACCTATAAAACGAAGAATCTTTGCCGTATCTTGAAACTACTGTGTGACCTAACTATTAGTATCATAAAGAGGAGAAAAATGCTGTGAAAAGAAAAAGTAAGAGATTTTCTTGTTTCGTTTTCTTCTAGTAATTGATAGAGAAAAAGAGGTCTACCCTATTCAGATCCAGATGTTAAAACTAAACTCACAAGATCCCAAAGTAGCATCAATACAAGCTATCATAACGCCAGTATACAGCGCAGCGTAGTGAGGTATGCAGAAATCAATGTGATTGGGTCCCATCAATACCATGACGTCGCCTTTCTTCAGCCCTAAGTTCGTCAGGGAGACAGCGCATCGGATACTTCTGTCTAACACCGAGCTATTGGTTTCAGATTGCCTGGTTCCTCCATCGATCTGCAAAATAAATAGAAAAAACAAATGCATCAACGACTTGTCGAATTACCAAGAACAAGGCGAGCAGATAACAAGATAGAAAAAAAAAACGTAGAATTCTCAGTGTGATTATGTACTACGAAATACTGCTACCTGTAGAAATACTTCAAGAGCGCTTTGAACTAAACTCTAATTAATACCTGCGAGACAAAATCGGGGTCATCTTGCAAGCTGTGTAGAATGAGTTTGCCGAGGTGATGTCTGTCTGACGGGATCCCTGTCTTCGCCACTACGCGGGATGCTACGTCGTTCATGTACCAGTGTACTGTGTCGAAAGCCCGTCTAGTCATGTTTGTAGTCTTATTCTGAAATGAATCATATAAAAGATCCTTAGGTAGCGGAGTTTAAGCTTTAAAAAACTGCCTGTGGTGCTAATAAAAGTATCCGTCTAAGAAGACTAGCCAAGTACGCAACCCTTTGACCTTGCGTTTGTGGATAAGAAAGGATATATAATATATGTACTGACTAAAACCCACCCTGTTCCTTCTTTGTATTCGTTCTAGGACCCCGGGTTCACTTTCACACAGCTCATGGCCCCAGTAGACTTCGACTGTGCTGGGCCCCATCTCTCTATCTCCTATCTCCTTGAGACGTGCGTGGGACACTATGCGCCGTCGATGACTTGGGCTCGGTCCAGACGGTCGTACGGCGAGCTACCGTGGCTGGAAATCGGGATTGGGATCTCGACGACTGGGGCGTGAGGTTTGTTCCCTTGCGCGTGCGGCTGCCTCCGTTGCTAGCATTACTGCTTCGCAGAAAGAGACGACCGCCTGCCACTCCTCCTCGCTCCGTACCATGACCTGGTCTCCACAATCATGCGCGAGAGATCGCTACCGCCGACCGCCCCCACGAAGACACGGCTGTGTTCTGCCCAGCAGTTCACACCTCTACCATATGCTCCACCGTGACCTGCGTCATGCGGAATGTAAGGACGCCGTGCTGTCTTTCCAGCTACTACTCAAAGAGGAGACATACCGCCATAATTGTGGCGAGCTCAGTACTGAGTTGCGACAGTCGCTATCGCCATTCCACCATAAGTCCACCGGAACCCTGACCGCCATGCCGCGACTTGGCACGGCTGCGGAATTACGCCCCCGGCGTTGCATCTTCACACGCCAATCCCATAGTGGCAGGCCAATAAGGAGGCTTGACGCTTCATGGTAAACCGTGCGGTATCCCCGCACCATCCGGATGACCATGACCCTTTGGCATGCGTATAGCTTGGCCGCCAGTCGCTTTCGAAGCGACGGCGCCCTTACCAGCGCCCCGTAAAGGGCCATAGACCGTACGATTTATGCGTAAAAGTGAATTCTTAAGCTAAATGTTGTTAATCCACGTGTTTTGTTCGAGAAAAGACGCCGTCGGTTGAGACCGGTATACTCTTATCTGCCAGGACTTATCTTTATTCTTTGTATTTTGAATTGTTGTGAAATTGTTCTTTTTTTCTTAAACCTAAACTCTTCAAAACTCTTTTTTTATCCTTATCTTATCATACGAATCGAATGTATGCACTTCGCTTTCCCACCATCTCGATTTCATCTTTGGTATCCATATTTTTTTACTGGTGATCAATACCAGTAATATGTTATGAGTTCTAGTTTTGGCTTCGTCAAAATAATCTGTTGATGTTACTTTGTTCTAGACGGCGCCGCAAGCCATGCCTCATGATACACACACGCACCCTGTCGCCTTCAACAGGGCCATATACACGTCTTTTTCTGCTCTAGGATATCACTCTGACTGCTATGAAGTCTACTAAACATGAAGAAAATAAATAAATCTTAGAGCTATAAGAAACCACCTGATTAAAAAAGTGTATCTACAGATAAAGAAGGATCCTTAAAGATGTGCAATCAGCGTTTGAATTTCTGTAAAGTGTTTCGGAAAAGTATCTGACTTACAAGAACTTGCCCCACTTTTTAAGTCAGAAATTGTCCTTAAGATTTCTAGAATAAAAATAACAATTAATATACAGGACATGGTCTTTTCGTTATGTTTGTATCCAAATCTACTCAGCCGTAAAAACA
The DNA here is from genome assembly GCA_910589285.2 of Mythimna ferrago. Classification (NCBI taxonomy): domain Eukaryota; kingdom Metazoa; phylum Arthropoda; class Insecta; order Lepidoptera; family Noctuidae; genus Mythimna; species Mythimna ferrago. Next base: position 21,332,863 of record OU342688.1, on the reverse strand, counting down.
TAAAAAGGTAACAGACAAAACAATTATTTGTGTGAATAACTATGTTATTTATAAGTTCGGTAATCAACCAAGATCATTCGAAACACTAGGAAACCACCTATTATTTCACAGCACAATACAGAAAAAAACACACTTACAAATTGCAATATATTCAACACGACTGCTTCACGTTAGGAGACGCAGCCAAATGTTTATAAACATCTCTAAAATGAATTGCATACACAAACAAGTATACTTATCATGTTTTTCACTAAAGGTCATCTCACACCGAAATGCAATGCTGCAATACTATAAATTCGTATTCAACCTGATGAATTTAAGATTCGAATTTATTGGACTTCTCTACTGAATTATGTACCTTTTCTTACAGTATCCTCCTTTTTACCTGCACGACTGACATTTTAACACGTCATGATAAGGCCTCTGGTTGTTGCGGCGATACTTAGGGAAGGCCAATATCCAACAGTGGACGTATTTCGGCTAAAATGATGATGATGATGACTTCTACAGATTTATTATATGTAACTATATATAATATTTTACGAATTGTATTTAAATTACACAAGACTTCTTTCTATCACCTCTAAAAATATGCTTTACCTTCTAATTTACGTTTGAATGACACAGCCTTAGCCATTAGTTATCATTTTCTGAGTAGTATAAAAAAAAACCACGAAAGCTAACCTGTCCGTGTCACAATTCTGAGCTCGCTTAGCTCGCTCTTGGTATAAGAATATTTTGTTGGTGTTGTAAAATAGACGGATTATTTTATGAAGAGCTATCTCAGGCATATCTCGAGGTCAATAAAGAAATGTGTAGCTTTTAATTTCTCTTGTAATTTCTCATAATTTATTTGTATAAAGATAAGACCATTTATTGTGGTGTGCTAAATATTACCTAACTGATAAAAATAGATTACTATATCAGTTTATGACAACTATCATATCAACACCCAAACATTACTACATAGATAAAAGTGTGAAAGTGTGGTGTTTCATGGTTGGTGTAGTTATTTATGAGTACCCATGTGATAGGAAGAAACTGCCCAGGGACAGGTTAAAAAACTAATTAAACTAATTAAAGCGAGTAATTACTCGCGAGATCCAAGGGCTGGGTTTTAATTAAAAAAAAAAAAAAAAAAACAGTTTATTGCAAATTTTCCCGTCGTCTTTATCATTTACAACAAATCTTTTAAGACATTTTTGGTGTTTGAATTTTATTCTCTCCGTAAAGTGAGGGCCACTTCTTTAAGTTTCTTCCTGTCAATCTTAGAAGTGCTGGTTTCTGGTAATTCTTTTAAAAATATCACGCCTCCTCTTAATTGCTTGGAATCTGTCAGCGATTCTGGAAAAAGAAAAAAAAGTTGTGTAAAAAGACTAAAAAGAATTTCCATACAGCTTCTCGCAAGTGTTTCTTCATAGAGATCATACGCTTTGCTAAACTAGCTCCACCTTTTTGATTCACTTAAACTGACTGACTGATAGAATTGGAATGCTGTCATTACCTTTAACCAAATCCTTGATCTCCTGTGCTGTGAGGCTGCATCCAGGTTTTGGAACTACGCACGCCACCACCAGGTCTCCGCATTCCTTGTCAGGTATACCGGTCACCGCTGCGTGGAATACTCCAGGATGTCTCATTATGACTGCCTCAATTTCTAATGGAGACACCTGGAAATACAATGTTGGTTTAGGATGTAAAACTGGACAATCAAAAATTTTACAAATGAATTAGAAAAGCTTGTATTATTTGATAATTTAGATTATTAAGATTCCACACGCTCTTCTTCTCTTGCTTTGTACTCACTACTGTTGTTGAGAGTTTAACTATAAAGACGTAACCAAACCAAATGTCAAGTTAGTCGCATTAAAGTTGTGGTCAAGCATACACGCATTTTATTTCACCAAAAAATCAAGTCAAGCAATTTTGAACCTAAACACCTACACCAACTGTCTACATTTCTTTAAATCTCTCAATTCGCAAATCTGCTGGATGAAATTTCTTTGGAAATAAGCAGTACTAATGTCTATTATGCATTATCTCTTTCTGTTTTTTTTTTTGTATGTTCATAAATAGAAAAATTAATACTGACTCTATCATTACATTTATCCTTGGCATCCCACAAGGGTTAAGCTAAGTGACGTTTGAGTATTCGGTCGCTAGATCCATAAAATACAAGGTGGGTAACTCACCTGGTGATTTCTATACTTCAACAGTAACTTGTAACGATCAACGAAGCACAGGTTCCAGAATTGGTCTCTATAAAAAATGTCACCAGACCTGAGCCAACCGTCTTCAGTCAATGCGTTCTTGGTTTCTTCAGGTTTATTATGATATCCCTAGAAACATGAAATTTTACTTAGTGCAAAATTCACCCAAAGGCTATGGAGTGAGAGGTTCTTTGCGTAATCGGATCAGAAAAGAATATATCCACAGAAGAATTAAAGTAATCTTAAAGAACGAGACATTACTCCAAAAACGTTGCGTTCGAAAAAGGTTCTAAAGAGATGACTGCGGACCGGAAGATGCAGAGTTGAAAGGCATTTAGCAAGGTGTAAAGATGACCTCATGAAGCTCCAGCAAGGTTGGTTGATATAGCGATACTTGATGTAGGTCTATGTAAGCAGTGAACAATAAAATAATGGTAAATCAAAATAAAACTTACTTTGAACACATTTGGGCCTTTAAACCATAATTCTCCTGGAACATTAGGTTCAGTAATCTCTTTATTGGTTACGGGATCTACTAACTGAAACAAAAAAAACATTCAGCAATATATTATTAGCAACCTCTTTGGAACAAAACACTATGGAACTACAACTAAATGTAATGTTACGTTTTTGTATCCAAGGGACATATTATATATTTATTATCAATGCGTTGTTGTGTTCCACGCGCGCCCGAAAGTGATGTCAGCAAAACCAAAGGGGTCTAGTAGGGTCGATGCCCGCTAAGGCTGAGGGAACGTTTGAAGAGTTCCCTCGGCCCTGGAATGCAAAAGGCAACCAAAGGATACAGGTAAGTTTTAGTTAATAATAGCCTGACACGCCCTCTCGCCTTACCCTACAGCGGGAGAAGTCATATAATGATTTCTCACCTCAAAAAAAATCCGGAGACAGATGTCGCCGTCACTGGCGTAACCAGTTTAAGGTATTTAAAGTAAACAACACCTCCATCGAGTCATTTGCTCTTAAACAAACGACAATTACTTACTTTTGCATCTATGGCCCCTATAGGTCTCCCACAAAAACCCGGCGCCGGCGGGTAGTCGTTTTGGACAGCAATACCACTCAATTCAGTAATACCATACACGTTATGCACGTTATCAATTTTTGCTTTTTGCTGCAACATAAAAGTAATGAACTTTAGTATTTAAAGCCAGCAAGAGCAACTTTTTTGAAGCAATCGACCCCATAGCTACAACAGTATGCACCGATTTCCCGTTTAAAACGCACCACTACTTTAAAGATCCAATTTTTTTTTTTGGAAATACAAGGTGCAGTTTTAAAACTGCACAATATTTCAGGAGGTTGTAATAAAACTCATAAATAATCATATAAAAATACGATACCTGGTCAATAATCAGTAAAACTTGTTATTTTTTTTTTTTAATTTTAACCGTTTTTCAGAATAACTCTCTAAATAAACTTCTTAAAAAAATACAGAATCACCCGTTGCGATTTATCGCACGCCGTGTCACTGTGTGTGTGAGTGCATCAACCTGTACGAGGCTCCGCCCACTTATTTTACGAAATGAATAATTTAACCTTAGATGTAGATCGAATTCGATGATCATAATGTACATTAATGTCTTAAATTTCGCTATTTAATTACTCGCTTTTAAGCATCATCACAATGTGAAAATCTTTTAAAAGTCACGTTGACGTCGCGTCGATAGGTACTTACGTATCAGCTGATGAATAAAATGTTAGGCCGAGATCAATAAACCTTATGAGGCGTCCGTGCCTCCGTCCGTAGGTATCATCGAGCGCGCGCGCTCGAGATTTAGATACGCAGTGGTACATGAACGTATCTACCAGACGCAGTCTGTCGGTAATGTCATTCTCAAGGTCAGTTTTCCGTAATAATTTCGTTTTTATTTGTAGATTAAATTGGTGGATGTGAAATTTCCCTTCGTACTTTTTAATGGGCTGAGGACCGACAAAAAACACTTCAAGATAATTTGTGCTAGTTACGTAGATAGGTAGGTTTTTAAGTGATTTATCTTGCCTGTTAGGTAGGTATTTTTACCGTAGTTAAAATTTTTAAATCAATTTATTTACACTAATCAAATTGATTCGGCTAACAACGTATTTACAAATGACTTTTTATGTACTTACTAATAAAATAAAATAAATACCTAAGCAGGTACTTATGTTACCTGGAGGTGTTGTTCAAACAGACAGCAGTCTAGCACGACGTTGCTGATTTTCTTTTAATTTCGTAGCACAAACACATTCGTTTTAAAGTGTCGAAAGCACTAATCACTAGTGATCACCTTTTCAAGTAACGTACTTGCCGACCGTAGTGAGGAAACCAAACCGTAGACCAGCATCCCGCGTGCTGGCCCGTGGCTCTCGCTTGAAGTATTCCAGGATATTTTCCTGCAAGGCGACAAGCAGGCCTTCGTTGCCGCGACCGTCAGCAAGCCGGGGAACGCCGAATCGTCGAAACTCGCGGAGTCTTTGCGTAGCAGCCAGTATTACCCTTTGAGATGGACGTTACGATGTTTCCACTGATAGCAAACAAGCGGACTATCTCCACCAACTCTACATTGGAGTATTGGTCTGTCATCTTTCATCACTAGATACCGCAACCGTTAACCGAAGGCGCTGTGGGCGAATATTGCAAGCGCGTGTATGCACACGTCGGCGGCGTCAGTTACACTAAACATGATCGATTGATCGATGGCGCGGGGGCGTGGCTAGGGTGTGTCGTGCAGGAGATTATTGGTGCTTTACGTTGCGTGTATGTGTGTGAAAGCGCGGTTTAAATAATGGTGCGTTTGTGTGTGTGAAAGCGCGGTTATAAGGGAGGTATCAGACTAGCAGAGTTTATAAAAAAGGTAGTTCACACATACCGATTTCCATATATAAGAAAAAAAATACCTACTCATTTTATTATTGATTCGGGTCGAGAATCACTAACATAATTACCTCCTGAATTTTTTTGCACCTTTAAAACTGCACCTTGTATTTGTCATCGGCCATCGGCAACTTCGTATCGCCTAACAGTCAATAAATGTAGTATATCTTTCGATATGGTCAACTGATTGCGATGAAACCAAGCCAAAGTAACATATCAAGTTATGTGTAAAATTTATCTCTACATCGATTTTGTACATTTTACGTGATGCACAACTAAAAACTTCAACATATTTATTATATGTATAAATAGCTTCTGCCAGCGGTTTCGGCCGCGTGAAAGGAGGATATCATCAATCATTCACGTTTAAAAGATCTGGCCAGTTTAAGTTGGCATCAATTTCTAAGACCTGGCCATGACATATATACGAGTAGATAAATGCAAAACTGTGAATATTAATTCATCAATTATGCCTCAACAGCTGAATAAGTAAAATGAGTAAACCATCTCTTGGACCAAAGCGTATGATATTTTTTACACCACCTGCTCGATAATGTCGTTTTACGCGTCATACAAACCTCACTTAAAGCAAGTCATTATATGCCTAGGGAGATAATGCAGTATGGCCGATCCCTAGGGAATAATGAGATTTGAATTTGGAGCATCAAGAATCGTCTACATTGTGAATTAAAATGTAGGCGCATCGAACAAGTTGACTCGAAATTCAAACCAAAGAGTATGTAATCACTATGATTCAAACTGGCCACTAACAAAAAAAAAAAGAAAATAGAATAAAACGTGCGTACTGACGACATGGGACCATTACAGAAAATTGAAACTATAGAATCTTGGAGCAGTGAATTTTGTTTGTTTGATGAACTTGTAAATATAATACTTATATTTCTCTAATATATGATTTGGTCGACCAAATTGTCTTTTAATTATCTCACAGATGGTGTAAAAAATAGAGTATGCAACACGGGGATAAAGCTGTCTTTGTCTTGGGCGGCTTAAATTCCTCACTTCACTCAGGTTTCTTTATTAACTCCCTCGCAATGCTCGGGAGTTAATTTTATAAATCCCTCACTATCGTTCGGGATTAAAATCAGCAACCTTCGTTTCGTTCGGAATTCAACATGCCGCCCGCGACTTAAAGACACTGCTTTATCCCCTAGTCACATAAACTACTATTTTGTCCCGGTAGTATGCCCTTGGGATAATTTTCGACTTTCAACAGTAGTTTCAGCCTCGCGCAATGAAGCTTCGAAAACTAGAGCTATATGTTTTATAAAGTAGAGAAGATTAAAAAGAATACCTTCATTTCATTGACAACTTCCTGCGTAACAGCGCTGCCGCCCAAAAAGATGGTCTCGAAGCAGGTGAAGTCACATTTAGCACTGGTCATCATGGTCGTCATCATTGTAGGACTAGTGCAGATATATGTTGGCTGTAGAGCAAAACAAAACATATTGTCTAAACCGAACATCATGTATATGAGAAATTCAGAAATCCAGAAAGTTCGAGTGCTGAAATAAAATCAAAGCTGTCTGAAAGGAGATATATAAAGAAACTGGAAGCACAAACCAGCGAGATCAGAATGGATTGTCGTTGAAAGTTGATGGTAAAATCATCTCCTAACCTAACAAGTAACTAACTAACAACCTAACTTGCATAGCCTAGCCCGTTCCATCATCGGACTACCAGACGTACAGCGATGCGCCACCGGTACATGGTGGATATCCCACCTACACGCACACAACGTTTTGGGAACACATTAATTGTGCGTGCAGCTAAGGAGTGGAATTTCTTGCCGGAGTCTGTGTTTCCTGATAGCTAGAACCCGGGAATCTTTAAGTCAAGAGTGAATGATCGTTTTTAACTTTCCATTAGGTGAGATAGCGGTCAAGCGCGAACCGATGAACAATAAAAAAAATCTCAGATAAATGTGTGAGATTTTAAAAAATTTCTTCACTAACATCCCAATAGAGGTTACGAAATCACTCTCTTCGTCATCTTTATTAGGTAGGGTACCTTTGAATTTAAGCCTAACTCTATTCATACAATTAAAAGAACATTCAAAAGACTAGACATAAAAAATACTTCTAAGTATACCCCATGAGTCCACAGTTTTTTTTATGTTTTCCTTAAGGCTCTTGGAGATATCAGTGAGACAATTGCTAGTGCCTTAACAGGTATATTTAATCAATGTATAGACAACAATAAGTCTCCTGATTTAAAAAAACATAGTAAAGGAGTAACAATTTTAAAATCGGGTATAAGAGTTCAACCTCTAATTATAGACCTATCTGTGCTTCCAGGACTGAGTAAATGAATAAATTGTACTAGATGTTGCGTCATTTCATTTTTTAATAGAATTTTGCATAGCTTCACGAAAGGTAATCCGTAATGACAATAATGTCAAAGAGAATCCGTATGCAGGAGTGAAACTCATCAGTTATATTTTGGACTCCTGAAGTTTCAGGGTGCAATTAATATAATATATTCAAAAGTATATTAATATAATATATACTTCCCGTTAATCCAAAGCACAGATAAAGTAAAAAGTCCGAAAACCGTAAAATTTTAATCACGGAATTATCATAGCAATGGCCAAATATTGTCATGCTACACTTGTTATTGTTGTGTTGTTGTTGTTTAGCTGGACGTTAAAACGTTTCCACTGCCGGGATTTTGAGATCCTTTTTGTGAAACAAAGTTGGGCCATGATCAGTGAAAGTTAATGGATATCTCCAGTTTTCGAATTATGGGTCTCCTACCTTATAATTATTAACTAATTCCGCAAAATGCTCCGGAGTCAAAGGTGCTGATGTCTGCAGGCGCGTATACTTCAGAACTGGAGACAAGAGATAATGGAAGCCAGCTGACAGCCACTGTGCTGGTGAGGTCATAATCGCCAGTCTTGTCGGTGTTGGGAACTTGGTGAAGGCCAACCTGTCAGGAACAGCAAGGGACAAGGCATCACTAACTTCAGGGTACTGAAGAGACAACAGACAAAGTGTAATATTTTTAATCGAAATTACAGAGACATTAAGTTGTTTAAGTTGAATTATACACAGGAATTAGTTATGGTAATGTTTTTAGTCTTTGACTTTCAAAAATATTTGAGACTTTTAAAATCTTAGCACACCAACACGACTACTGTATTTCAGGTCACACACATATTGCAATCCTATTTAAGTTAAGTTAATTCCCGTTAAAGTCACTGATTGGCATTTACAATGGCTTGACTGGTTATATTACTTATGTGTTACGTGAACAACTCTTTACTCTTCGAGAAAAACGGTGGGGGAGGGATAAATTATTTACCACATATAAGGAACTCCAATAGTCAAGTTCTTGTGCGTAAGCATGGCCGTTTTGGGTACTCCTGTGGTTCCACTTGTTGATGTCAGATAAGCTACAGCATCCTCTGGATCCAAGTCTGTTGGTCTGTAAGTGAATATAGAAGTTTATCACTCTTGCTAAACCTATTTCCTGTTGACACGCCAGAACTTTTACTGAAGTTACGAGTACTTACTTAAAACTTTGAGTTGCATTCTCATCTTCTATTTCTAATAAGTCTGCTAATGTAGTATATTTACTATCCTTATCAAAGGTCACAACTTTAGCATCTACTTTGGACATTTGTAATGCCTTCTCAACATCTCTTGTTTTTTCACTCTGGCAGAATATTATGTTCGGGCGGTTTGTGTGAAATAATTCTCCCAGTTCATCTGAAAAGTGAATATTTGTATTACTTACCTGGCCAAAACTTGCGTAATCTTATCTCGTCATATTATATAGGTTATTCTTGTGCTGAAGAGTAGTGTAGCAAAGAAAACTTAGTTAATACAAAGAGCAAGCTTAATGATCTTCGGTATCTTCTTAACAAAGAGCCTTTGTCGTATTTTAGGACTACTAAATATTATGACTATACTCGTATAGTATCATAAAAAGATTTCCTTACTCCATTTTCTGCTAACTAATAAAATAACTACACATAGTAAATAATAATCTTAGTAAAACTTAACTCACTAGGTCCTAAAGTAACATCGATTGAAGCTACCATAATGCCCATATACAGCGCAGCGTAATGGGGTATACAGAAATCAATGTGATTGGGTCCCATCAATATCATGACGTCGCCTTTCTTCAGTCCCAAGTTCGTGAGGGAAACACCGCATCGGATGCTCCTGTCTAACACTGAGCCATTGGTTTCAGATTGCCCTGTTCCTCCATCGATCTGCCAAATGAATGCGATATCTGAGAAAGCGCATCGATTCATTTAAGTACATAAATGAATCGATGCGCTTTCTCAGATATCCAATGATAGTGTTCAAAACAACGTACTTGATAAATATAAATCATAATTTAATATTGCATAAGTTGGCGTTAGTTCCATAATAAATACTGAAGGGAATTCTTACTTCAGTGCAATAGTCGTATCATTGAGGTTTATTTCTTCGAAAACCCATTATCCACTCTATACTGCAACAACGTTTTAAATTATTGTCTAATTACTGCAGTATCTCGTAGGTACTGCGAATAATTTTACTGCGAAAATATCATACTACAAAGCTTTAATCAATTACTTAGGAAAACTTACTTCGAGTGATCAAACAACGATAACAGGATGACCATGGCACAACTTAGGCGTTGTAGTATGGAAATATCATTAAACGGTTTTCAAAGAAACAAAATTTGATGATACGGTTTTCGCACTCAAATTTCATATTTCTTTTCTTTCTGAAAAAGATCTCAACAGGTCGATCTACTCTCTTAACTACCCAAGTCCCAAAGAACTTAAGGAAGCAATGAAAATGTTTTGACCAGAATTATTTACGCTTCGTTTTACGCAATTTCTCTTCTAGAGAGAAGGCCTAAGTCCCAGTAGTAAGAATATTATAAGGCTAGATATTTTATGTATGTTATGGTATATGCTTATTTGTTTGATTAATTTGTTAGCAGTACAACGCCGACTAGTCTCTGCATTACTTTTAAGTTCTTACGATCCATCCTAAGCATGTCTGGTAGAAATCACGTCTGTGATAAGACCGCCTTTGTACCTGTAGGTTTAAGATTGTGTATATGTTGTGTTACTTTTTTATAAAGTTTATTTTATTTAGTTGATGTGGCTCAAAAGGCTGCCAAACTGAAGTGGGACTGGACAGGATACGTCTGCCGCATGCCCGACAAACTGTGGGCCAAAGTAGCACAAAATTGGTGCCCTGAAACAGCGCGTCAAGGTCGCGGTACACCACGAAGGAGATGGCGCGACGAACTAGATAGATTCCACCAGAATTGGCAAGAAGAAGCCCGGGCACGCAAAAGATGGAAGGAGTGGCCTTTGCCCAGGAGTGGGACAGAACAGGCTAACAAATAATAAAATAATAATTTTATTCTATTTTATGTAGGAGCACTTCAAGATCTAGAACATTTTTTTTATACTGACTGCGATCTCACCTGATGGTAAGTAGTTATGCAATCGTTGATAGTGAGGCGCAATAGTTTATTAAGAGCCTATTCACTCTAGCCTTGAAGACACCTACATTATGATCGGACGGGAAGACCGCAGCAGGCAAATTCTCCCAGTCCTTCGATGTACGCGGTATAAAGTAATAAATGTAATGCGGGTGGGTATAAAAACCATGATCAATTAATTACCTGCGACACAAAATCGGGATCATCTTGCAAGCTGTGTAGAATAAGTTTGCCGAGGTGATGTCTGTCTGACGGGATCCCTGTCTTCGCCACTACGCGGGAAGCTATGTCGTTCATGTACCAGTGTACTGCGTCGAAAGCTCGTCTAGTCATGCTTGTTGATAGTTATTCCTGAAATGAATCAAATTAAAGACGCTTGGGTAGTTAAGTCTAATAAAAAGTGGTTGTCTGCCTTACGAAGACTAAACAAATACGCCCGCTATTTGACTCTGTGTTTAACACGCCCGCGTATGAGGTCTTTTAGAGGCAAAGTATACCTTTCCGGCCTCACATAATTTTGTTTAAAAAAACACCGCCGCAACGCTTCGTGAGAGAATTAATTATAAATAACATCCCCCTCACAGAGTGAAATAAAGCGATTTTGACTGCCGCCCCTGCGAGAAGTTACGCATGTGGCTTGTTCGACCTCATAATGCTGTGAGAGTATTAAACAAGAAAAGAAACGACATAGCGCAATTTCGCAGTCTTTCACTCTTTTTATTTCTTAAGAGAATTACGGAACATAAGCGTGATCACTCTGGAACTGCATACAAACGAAAGAGATACGAAAAGACACATGCTTGCAAAAGGATATCTAAACAATAAAATCTATAGATTTGATTATAAAATCAAAACATTTATAACACTGAAACATTGCTTGTAGAAATTAATAATCTAACAAACAATCAGAATGATTGCATGTGTATTAGTCCGATTTTTAATCGCTAGAAGATTATGTGATTAGGGGATAAAGCAGTGTCTTTAGGTCGCGGGCGGCATGTTGAATTCTGAACGAAGCGAAGGTTGCATGTTTTAATCCCGAACGGTAGTGAAAGATTTATGTAATTAAGCAACCCGAGTGAAGTGAGGAATTCAAGCCGCCCAAGACAAAGACAGCTTTATCCCCGTGTTGGATACTCTACTTTTTACACCATCCGTGAGGTGATTAAACGACAATTTATTATTTACAAGTTAATCTTAACTATCACTCAACATGTATTTGAGATTTGAAACAAACAAAATTCACTACTCTAAGATTTTTTACCGACTTCGAAAAGGAGGAGGTTCTATGTTCGGCTGAATGTATGTTTTTTTTTTATAGTTTTAATTTTCTATTTCATTAGTTTTTTTTAGAAACTCGTCAGTATACCACTTAGATAGGTATTATTCTATTTGTTTTTTGTTAGTGGCCAATTTGAATTTCGAATAAACTTATTCGATGCACGTCACTGACCTCTACTATTTGTGGTAGTTATATAGAGGTCAGTGGATGCACGTACATTTTAATTCACATGTAGACGATTTTTGATGTTCCAAATTCAAATCTCATTATTCCCTAAGGATCGTTCATACTGCATTATCTCCCTAGGGATAGAATGTCTTGCTTTAAGTGAAGGTTATACGACTTATAAAAGGACATTATCGAGCAGGTGGTGTAAAAAAGTAATTTTCATCCCACCATCTCGGAAAGAGAGTTTTTGCTCTTCGGTATCTGAGAGCAAAAGCCGTTTTTATTTTCTAGAGAGATAAAGTAAATTAAATTTAGAACATCGCGTATACTATGTTTATGTATTCAAAACATCATTAAACCTATTTACTTCTACCTCCATGGTACCAAATTCGTAATACAACTTTTTTTTAATTTGTTAAAAACTCAGACTCAGAACCTTTTTGGTGTACTTTATTTTACATTTAGTCATTTCCTCGCTGAGGTGGAATGAAAAGTTACGTGTTGCACTCGACTGCAAAGATTTTTCACCTCGTGCTCTTTTGATTCTCTCGCTAACGCTCAGGATTCTAATTCTTGAGTCACTCGCTACGCTCGTGATTCAATTTTAGAATCCTTCGCTTGCTCGGTCATCAAAATTGAGCACGCGGTTAAAAAGCAACTTTGCACTCTTGTATAACAAATAACTATTTCAGAGTAATTTTCTTGATTTTTATCTATCGTAAGTATCGTAAAAATGCAAACTACTAGCATGATTTAGGTAGGTACTTTTTTCTTTTCACCAGAAATGAAACCTAGGTTAAAACTTAGAGGCTATTGGCCTCATCGAGAAATAAATAACAAACGGATATCTATGAACAAAATTAACCTGGGTCTTTAAACTGTAACCGACCGAAGATATGTATAGAAGCGTTGCTAGTATATTTTTGTCAGGCGTTAATCATTCAAAATATTTTGAGATTTCCATTGATAAAATAGATTAAATTGGTAATGTTGTGTGTTCTGTTATGTTTTTTTTCATAGGTACTCGCAGTTTTTCATTACCAAAACTAGTAAAAAAAATTGGGCAAGTGCGAGTTGGACCCGCGCTCTGAGGGTTCCGTACAAACTTACATATGTAAAGAGTTTAATTCCCAATTGGAGTCTGGAGAAAGTTATTTCCTAATCGCAAAAATTGAAATAGCAATTTTTTTTTTTCAGATTTATTCCTATACTTGTGTTATAAGATCTTGCTTTATGCAAAATTTCAGGATTCTTGGTCAACAGGAAGTACCCTATGCATTTTGATTTCCTTGAGAGTGTCGAAATACACGTTTTTTGCGACATAAACGGCCTTATCTTTCTTTTTCGTTAACTTAGAACTTTTGAGTTTTTCACGGCTTCAAGGGACCGCAGACCTGAGTTCCAATTCCAACTCAATACTTTAACGTGTTCCCAAGATAAAGGGTATTGACTGACAGACAGACAGACGGACAACAAGTGATCCTATAAGGGTTAAGGCCCAAACGCCCGAAAAGTGCCATAAAACAGTGACTTTCTGAAGCCTACTCCTCGGTAACGGCCAGGTTAATAGGTTTGAAAAAAATATATGTTTATTATAGATTCATGAACAACATTAGCAACATTTGATTTTTTCGTGCTATTAATACTTTTGTCTAAAAAAAATATTTTCGCAACTTTTCCCTACTCCTTCGAAACGGCTTGGATCTTTAGAAACATTTTAAATTGGTGGTTAAATATTCTTCAAAGTGAACATTGCATATGTAAATCAATGAATATTTCGCAAAGAAAATGGATTTAAAGGTCAGCCGCGCGCTTTCCGGGCGCTGTTGGCCGCAAATAAATGCACAGATTTGCGTACTGCCGCCTAGGCGGGTGCGAGAGGTGCCACATAATTTTGACCAGATGGTTCAAGAGACTATAAGCCTTAAAGGTTCCGTTTTTCCTTGGTTCCGGTTATCTATGGTTGTCCTGATTGTCCAGATATCTATGGTGGATGTGATTGGCGATTCGGCGGCCTGTTTGCGGCCAGGGTATAGATGTAATATGACACGTCTATGGATGGATCTTTCTTGTGTACCATCTTATAAAAACTAACTTTTGCCTTGTTACTTGAAAAGAGAAGAAACAGACAGACAAAATAAAATCATCCAATGACATCCCTCGCTCTTGGGCGGAGCGGGAGGGCGTGTCAGACTTTTACTGACTAATAACCCACTCCTGCCTCCTGCCTCCTCCTCCTCCTGCTTTTTGCCTTCGTATCAGAGCGCCGAGTTTCACTTTAACACTACCTGTGGCCCACCTACATATGCACATGAGTTAAAAAAAAATTATATGTAAAAAATTCGTGTAATCATCCAAGATTATTTCAGCCGAAAGACGTCCACTGTTGGACATAGGCCTCCCCTAAGCGTCGCCATAACGACCGGTTCTGTGCGTCACGCATCCATCGGAACCGCGACCCTGACCAGATCATCGGTCCAACTTGTGGAGGCCTTCCACGCTGCGTCTTCCGGTACGCAGTCGTCACTCCAGAACCTTTCGTCCCCATCAACCAAGATCATTCGTATAAAAAACTTGGAAACCATCTATCATTTCACAGCACAACACAGACAAACACACTTACAGATTGCAATATTATCGACACGAGTGCTTCGCGCAAGGAGACGCCGCCAAATGTTTATAAATTCTTCATTTACTTACACACGCATACGAAATCACGTTGTTCAGTAAAGGTCAGCTCACACCGAAACGCAACTCTACGAGTACTTATCATAGCGATAAACAACTTTATATCTTGTTCTTCTTCTTTCTGCCCTTGTCCCATCTTATTTGGGGTCGGCGCAACATGTTTTTTTCTTCCATTCTATCCTGTCACTCGTCAACTCCCTTTTCTTCCATATCATCTTTTCTTTGGCCTCCCTCTCCCTCTCCACCCATCCACATGAATACTCATAACTCTTTTAGTAACATGCATTTCATCCCTCCTCTTTACATGACCATACCAAGACAAACGATTTCCCTTCAGCTTGTCAGTCACTGGCCCCACTTTCAAACAACTTTATATCTATATACACCGTTAAATTTTAATCGTTTTAATCCCGTGGAGGGTCGATCCGGTACATGAAACACTATCGATTTCTAAAGATAAAATTAAAAAATAAAGTACCTCTTTTTCAAAACTCGTATTAATTTACGCATGTACGAAATTAATTTCTTTAAGAAAAAGTCAGCTGAGTGAGTTCAATGACCTGTAGGTACTTTGTACGCAATGCCAACTATTAACTACAGGTTATTGAACTCGCTCAGCTGAGGTTTTCTTAAAGATACTAATTTCGTACATGCGTGAATTAATACGAGTTTTGAAAAAGAGGTACTTCATTTTTTAATTTTATCTTTACAAATCGATAGTGTTTCATGTACCGGATCGACCCTCCACGGGATTAAAACGATTAAAATTTAACAGTGTATAATATATACCTATCTTACTGAAGAAGCTCGAACTACGGTAAATCTTAAGATTTTCCAGTAAAACCTAAGATTTACCGACATGGGTTGGTAAATGTAAGTATTTATTATAATGGGATGATTTTTTCGGGCTTTTACAATTCCAATTCAGTACATGCTAGGTTTTACCAATGTGGATTGGTAAAAGTTGGTTTTAGGAATAAAACAATGATTACTTAATTCTTCGTCATGTATTTCAAGTAACTATTAGTCAAAAACTTAGGTAAAATCCTAACCTATTTAAATAATTTTCATTACGGAGTTATATTAATAAAATTAGGAACAAGTAATTTTTAATACTTAAAAATAACACAAGTAAAATTATCTTCTCACAAACATAAAGGTTACGTTGACTTATCTAACTGAATCTGTATTTTTCTTATTATTTAGTATTAGTATATTTAACAAACAAATACAAACATAACGCTTATATAAGCTAGTCTCATTGAATCATCTATCCATCCATAGAGACCTATGTTTTGGAACGTGCAATTTAGCTTCACTTTTCTTGGACTGACCGACATTTGACTATTCAAAAGTGCCTGCAAATGGTATATTTGAAATAAATGATTTTGACTTGACTTTGACTTTTGACTTCATTATTCTTCTTATTATTTGGTTTTTAATAAACAAAAAAGACGTTGTGCGGGTAGAATGGGTGGCTGATTGCCCACGAGTACGAGTCGAAGCGCTTAAGATGTGACATGATTTTTTTCAACATTTACCATGTCTTTAATGTAAATTCTAAGATTTACCAAGTGAATGGTGGTAAAAGTTCGAATCGCAAACTTTTATGGACATTTACCATTACCACTATCTCCTGCTCCGCCCAAGGGCGATGGATGTCTTTTAGATGATTTTTATCTACCGAAGAAAATAAACCTTACCAGTTTGCAAGTAAATGAGTATGTGACCTTCTTGGACGCCACAATAACTTCGAAACCGTGCATTTTTACCCGACTACGCCAAAGCCAAAGCAGACTACGGCTTTTCTTTTTGTTCTGTTCTTGTTTCTCCAGTAGGTAACCATGTTATTTCAGCATCCTGAAAATCTTGTTTCAAACTTTTTCAGCGTCGTTTTTTTGTCGTAGACTGGTTTTGGTTTTTTAATTGGACCACATATTCTAGGACTCTTAGTATTTTTTTTTTATATATATATATATTTTTTTTATATCCACAACTATCACACAGCGCCGTCTAGTCCCAAGCTAAGCAGAGCTTGTGTTATGGGTACTAGACAACTGATAAACATACTTATATATTTCTAAATACATACATATTTTAGATAAATTACACCCAGTCACAGAACAAATGATCGTGCTCATCACACAAACATTTGTCCTGGGTGGGAATCGAACCCACGACCTCAGAATATAGATAGGCACAGAAGTCAATCTACATACAAAGCGCGCTCAAGCAACGCACACATAGACACCGCTTACGTACACGATGTCTCGGTCGCGTCTCGGATCACTTGTCGAACAGTCCCGGGTCAAATGCTCATTAGTGTGCGTCCACTTAGCGTAGGTATAAAAAGTGAAGTACATACATGAGATTGTCTTCAGTACCTATAATCTATTTTGTGGTCAGGGGTCACTGATAACTAGACCAAGAGGCCAGTCAGTTGTGAGTACACCGAATGGCTTGACATCTAACAACTTTGCCGAGCGTATCGTTTTACTTAGTTGTTACTGGGTGTTGAAGCACAGATAAGCCGTCGCTCCAAATTCCTTCTAAATGTGTTTAAATTGCCAAATCCCACCTCAATATGACTGCTTGTAATGAAGTTCGCAATCTCTATTTTAAAAAGTACGCGCAGCGTCACGTTGCGCGCGCTTCGATGTGAGCTGACCCTTATAGATAATAATAAAACATAGATAATAATTAAACATGCGTAAAGAAAATAAAATTATCTGTCTGATACTTGGGTAAATATAGCTGATATAAATCAAATTTCATACAAGTTATATAGTCATATAAGAAGAAGATAAACTAATTTAGTAAAATCAGAAGTTTACAATTGTTAAGCTTCCTACTCGTAGCTTCGCACGAGCTTGCGAACAACGGGCTAACCATTGCTCGTCGTTCACAAGCTTCCCTTTCAGCAGTCAATCCATGGCCTCGGTAGGCTTCGGCCCTGCTGGACCCCTACGGTTTTGCTGACATATCTTTGAGGCGCGAGTGAAACACTACGCGCCGACGCACGACGACTCCTGGTTGGTCCGGCCGGTTACTAGACGGCCACTAGGTGGTGGCCTGACTGACTCAAACAGTAAGATTTATTGGACAACTATTTAAGCTTGGGCGAAACGTGAATGCTTGTCATACTTTTACTGACTAAAACCACAAAATAGATAGGTACAGAAGTCAATCTATATACAAAGCGCGCTCGAGCAACGCACACATAGACACCGCTCACCGACACGATGTCTCGGTCGCGTCTCGGCTCACTCGTCGAACAGTTCCGGCTCAAACGCTCATTAGTGTGCGTCCACCGAGCGTAGGTATAAAAAGTGAAGTATATACATGAGATTGTCTTCTGTACCTATCTATTTTGTGCTAAAACCCACTCCTAGAGCCTTCGTTGCCTTGCATTCCAAGGCCGGGTTTACCTTTCACATGCGAAACCTTGGTCCCAGTAGGCTTCGATCCTGCTGGGTCCCTACGGTTTGCTAAAATCCACGGCCGCATTTTTTGCTAGCATTACTGCTTCGCAGAAGGAGGCGACCGCCTGCCACTCCTCTTCGCTTCAGACCGTTGTTTGTACAAAGGCTCGGCGCGAGACATTATTGCCGCCGATCGCCCGAGGAATCTCTACCGTATCCTCCACCGGCAATTCTTCCTCACGAATCTGGTGCAGGAACCTCCTGAACTGACCATGTCTGGTGAGAACCTGCGTCATATGGAAAGAGAGGATGCCGTGAGGTCTTTCCAGCCACTCCTCAAAGACTTACGGCCTTCATTATGGCGTACCCAAACTGTTTAAGGGAGTTTTGTATTAGTAATCATATCCGTAAGAGAACCAAGGTTGACATAGCACGAAGAATCGCCAAACTTAAGTGGCAATGGGCAGGGCACATTGCTCGCAGAACAGATAGCTGTTGGGGCCGAAAGGTACCGGAAGATTAGCTGAGATGACCTGGTAAAGTTTGCGGGAATCCGATGGATGCGAGACGCACAGGACCGTTCATTGTGGCGACACTTGGAGGATGCCTTTGTCTAATAGTGGACGTCTATCGGCTGAAATGTGACGACGTATTACAAATGCCAGTATCATTGCCAGTATTTTTTAACCGACTTCTAAAAAAGGAGGAGGTTCTCAATTCGGATGTTTGTATTTTTTTTATTTATTTTTTTTATGTATGTTCGGGCATAACTTCGTCGCTTGCCAACCGATTTGAAAAATTCTTTTTTTGTTGGAAAGGGTATACTTCCCAAATGGTCCCATAGTCACCAAGTTGGGATCTGATGATGGAATCTTGGCTAAATCGAGGGAACTCCTCAAATATTATAAGCAACTATATAGTCATTTTGATATTTTCATCAAGGAGTTAAGCATTTACAGTCAAAAAGTGACATTTGATGAGGTGGAACTGGTTAAGAAGACCAGAAATTGCCAACGGAACTTCATACTCAAACAAATATCACAATGAACATAGTTAAGCGACTATGACAATACAAATAAATTAATAGTTCTGAATAGTTATGTTGAAAATGGTATCATCAAAGTAACCTGATGATAGTGATGGAGCTGGAAGATAGGCACCGGAACTCCATAATTAATCAATGTATCCTACCCGTGTTTGGGCTTATTAGAAATGTCATGAGATGCACTTTGGCTATAAGGTACTATCGAAGTGATCTGATGATGGAGCCGGAAGGTGGAAGGTAGACACGGGAACTTCATATGAAAATGATGTATTCTAGCAGGGTTTGAGTTAATTGGAATTGACATGAGAAAAAAGTACTCTGGCTGTAAGTGTGTTGCAACTAAAAAGTATGAAATAAAAAACTTTTTATAAAAAAAATATAACCGACTTCACTAAAAAAACACTAAAACGATCAAAATAATTTTAATTTCGGAAGTCGGTGTTAAATAAGGAACAAACAATAACGAAAAACACCGACTTCCGAAATTAAAATTATTTTGATCGTTTTAGTGTTTTTTTAGTGAAGTCGGTTATATTTTTTTTATAAAAAGTTTTTGGGTGCTGATGTTAAATATTACAGCAGCGCCCAAAAAAAATGACCCTCGTATTTTCATTCTGCTTTATTTAACCACTTTTGATACTGTTTAGAGAAAAAGATTTCATTTTAGTGTTATTTATTTTTTAGTACAAACGAAAACATAGGAAAATACCTAATCACAGTGCTGTAATCAAGTGTTTCTTTCCGAATGACTTGTGCAAAACACAGTCATAAAGCTAGAACTACATTGGACCAACGAACACGTGTAACACGCCTGATTGTACGTAAAATGAAGTCGCGTGGCATCCTGTAGTGTGTATCAAGTGTAGCTCTACAAGTCTAGTTTCCATATAAAAATGTATGGAGACCGAGGCGCCCAGTAGCCTGATTTGATTCAGTAAAATCAAACAAGCCAAACATCGTTGAAGTTTTATAGTCGTTCGATCGAAGTCCTATCCAAAACCGGTATTCACGTGTTCCTATTCATTAAACCCCAAGCGAACGCCGGCGTTCGTGCACCTATTGTCTTTCTATTGTGTCTGTAATTTCCACGATTGAAAGGTTGGATTGGATAGAATGACAACTCAACTGGCTTGAAACTAAACGATCGATCTAGCAACTACTTATTTCCAGTTACATTAAAAAGTATTCTACCAGGATAATGAAATACAATTTTTTTTTTAAATCGACTCCTACCACTTTAAAAGCGGTGTCGTTCAAACTCAATTGATGGATGTGAATACGGAAAGGTCTAAACGACTAAATCGCTACGATATCGTTACGGTTTTGATTACGTGAATCGGGCTACAGATTGGCGTGTGTGGCACACGTGTGAGCAGTGTGGTTCTACCTTCATACACAACATTATGACATAGCAATTGATACAGGATCATTAAGACAATAAATCTGTCTAATATCTTTATGATTATGTCAATCTTAATGTGATTAGTAGACAGAATCAGTCTGCGCATATTATTATACATTGGTATTGGGTTGGCGGAGATAGCGGATAGTAAGCACAGTCAGAAAATAGACAGGTACAGAAGTCAATCTACATACAAAGCGCGCTCGAGCAACGCACACATAGACACCGCTCACGGACACGATATCTCGGTCGCGTCTCGGATCACTCGTTGAACAGTTCCGGCTCAAACGCTTATTAGTGTACGTCCACCGAGCGTAGGTATAAAAAGTGAAGTACATACATGAGATTGTCTTCTGTACCTATCTATTTTATGGTACAGTGCTGTGATCCGATGGAAGACCTCGATAGGTCCAATGATACGGAGTTCCTAAAAAAATCGTTGATAAGTGAAGATCGCATGCCGAGATCTTTTTTTTCAGGTGGGAAATCATCCAACTTCATCCGAGGGAGGGCGTGTCAGATTTTTACTGACTAAAACTACACCTGTGTCCTTCAGTTGCCCTTTGCATTGTAGGACCACGGGTTTCCTTTCCAGAAATTCTCCGTAATCCTAACGGTCCTAAACCACACCTATGAGTATATTCCTTCTTCGCCTGGCGTTCCAGGGTCCCGGGTTTTCCTTTTGGATATCAACCCATGGCCCCGGTAGGCTTCGACCCTGCTGGGGCCACTCATCACGCAAACAGTTGTCTTGGGTGGTAATCGAACGTGCGACCTCCGGCATTGCAGTCAGGGCCACTAACCACTAGACCAACAGGCCAGTCATAAATAAATGGTCAGTTTATAAATGCAGCAAATATCTCTGTAGTACTAACCAACCAAGAAACTAATAATAACATTAATATATATCTAATACTATAATTAACACTAATAATAACTAACGTGACTGTATTTACTTTTTATGATATGAAAAATAACAATCATCATTGTTTGAAGAGTCATTAACATAATTATTTTTTTATCTCTCGTGGTATAATAATTGTGATATAGGTATTATGTAATATTACGGGCAATGAAGCAGTTGTAGAAGTCGCGGGGCAAACCGCGGCAGACAGCTAGTACAATTTTTTTTTCAAAAACACTCAAAAACCCTCTTCCAAAAGCGGTAGGGGGCTTTTCGACTCGTAATATAGTATATTTCGCACAAGTGTGGAAAAGTGCGACGGCAACGTCTCGCCACAATTTTATTGCATAAGGTCACAACACACCCCCACTAGTTACCGGTCAGTCCCCACCAAGGCACATGAAAAAATCTGCAAGCCATTTCACACTAATTTGTTAGGTACCAAATATTATGTACTTAATAATAAAATGGGGCGTATTGACGTGACATGATGTCTGTAGTCTGCCCTCATTATAACAGATTTAAAGCCTTATAAAAGTAAAGAAAAATTTCAATCGTTCTCCATTAAAAATTCATAGGTCGGTATAAAATTAGGACAAACTTGGTGGCCGTCAATCGACTATTTCTACACTCATATTTTAAAGAGTAATGTTTGTTTTTTCTTTGTAGGAGGTAATCTTTAGAGCAAATGAGTCAAAAATGGTTGCACTCCCAGCCCGAATGGAGCGTATCAGCGAGGAGATGGGGCTTTCCGTAAACAGGTCCAAAACCAAGGTCATGGTGGTGGACAAATCTGGAAAATTGGAGCTCACTAGCGCTTTGGACCTAGAAACAGTGGACAACTTTATTTACCTGGGCTCCAATATTAGTAACGATGGGTTGTGCGAGAGGGAAGCTCGCAGGAGAATTGGCATGGCTAAGAGCGCCATGTCTCAACTTAATAAAGTCTGGAGGGATCGCAACATCTCCGTAAAGACCAAACCAAACTGGTACGGACACTATATTCTTCTCGATCTTTTCGTATGGCGCTGAGACTTGGTCGCTAAAGGCAGACCGCAAACGCTTCGTCGCCTTTGAGATGTGGTGCTGTAGAAGGATGCTCCGTATCCCTTGGACAGCATTTCGGACCAACGTATCCATTTTGCAAGAACTCAAAATCCAGTGTCTTCGCAACGTTCTGCAATACTTCGGTCACATTGCAAGTAAAGACGGTGGCAACCTCGGAAGGCATTGTGACCGGTAAAGTGGATGGGAAAAGGCCTCGCGGGCGCAGCCCAATACGTTGGTCCGACCAGATCCGCACTGCTCTTGACTCTACAATGTACAATGCCTTTCACACCGCCAGAGACAGAAACGTTTGGAGCAATATCATAAAGGTTAAAGTGATGAAGCAGGGTCACGACCCTCAGCATTAAGGAATACGACGCAAGGAGAAGAATCTTTAGAGTACCGACCGATTGCTATAATTTTTTCACCGAGAGAAAACTGCTTTATTCCTGAGTGACATAGGCTATTTTTAGGGTTCCGTAGCCAAATGGCAAAAAATGGAACCCTTATAGATTCGTCGTGTCTGTCTGTCTGTCTGTCTGTCCGTCCGTATGTCACAGCCACTTTTTTCCGAAACTATAAGAGCTATACTGTTGAAACTTTGTAAGTAGATGTATTCTGTGAACCGCTTTAAGATTTTCACACAAAAATAGAAAAAAAGCAATAAATTTTGGGGGTCCCCATACTTAGAACTGAAACTCAAAATTTTTTTTTTCATCAAACCCGTACGTGTGGGGTATCTATGGATAGGTCTTCAAAAATGATGTTGAGGTTTCTGATATCATTTTTTTCTAAATTGAATAGTTTACGCGAGAGACACTTCCAAAGTGGTAAAATGTGTGTGTGTCCCCCCCTGTAACTTCTAAAATAAGAGAATGATAAAACTAAAAAAAATATATGATGTACATTACCATGTAAACTACCAACGAAAATTGGTTTGAACGAGATCTAGTAAGTAGTTTTTTTTTAATACGTCATAAATCTAAAAAAAATACACTATTATTAAAACATCGATCAAAGTTACAACGAACTACAAAAACTTTTATATTATGTTACTTGCTGCTACGGAACCCTCCATGGGCGAGTCCGACTCGCACTTGGCCGGTTTTTTTTTATGTATGTGGGCGAAGCCGCGGGCAAATTATAAAGGCGAAAGTTTGTTAGTTTGTTAGTTGTATGTCTGTTCATGTATGTCTTTACCTCGATTTTCGTCTCTCGAATTAGTTAAACGATTGACCATATTATCATAGATATCAAGATCAAAAGTACCTATCGATAGATAGGTACTTTACCCGAGAGTATGTTTTCTTAAGATAATTTTCTACAATAACCCGGGCAAAGCCGCTGGCAGCAGCTAGTGCTTTCATCATCATCATCATCATCATCAGCCTTTTTTTTTAATGTTCCCACTGCTGGGACTCAGGCCTCCTCTTTAGGAAAGGGAAGGGGCCGTAATCCACCACGCGGGCCCAGTGCGGGTTGGTGAATGTCACGGTGAAGGAAAACATCGTGAGGAAACCGGCATGTCCTAGAACCAAAAATTCAAAGACATGACTGACATTCACCTACCCGCTAGTATTTTAATATTGCCAAATTATAATTATTATTCTACTTGCTTCATCATCATCATCATCATATCACCCGAAAGACGTCCACTGTTGGACACAGGCCTCCCCCAAGCGTCGCCACAACGACCGATCCTGTGTGTCACGCATCCATCGGATTCCCGCGCCCCCTTAGCCCGTGTGAAAGTAAAAAAATATTCCAAGGATAAAAAGTACCATTTATTCTATTCCAGCACGCTTAGCCAAGTTGTTATTTCCAGTGTTTTTCTACCCGATACATATAAATAATAACAGCTGTTGTTAAATAGTTCCTGCAAAAACTTTGTGACCCAGTTCCAGTGTGTGCGCAACTTTGCTTCGAACCCGTGTCGTAAGCTTATGGTGTTTCAACTTACCATAACACCGTGATAGCTGCCGTATACGCCTTATTGAAGACAGCGCCATCTGTTGTTGTCAGGGGGAACTGTCTGTCGGTCGACGGCTCAAACGAGATCGATTGCTTTGATTCCACTATGGTTAAGTGTGGGGGCTGCGGCAAATTTCTGACGTCAACAGATGCGGCTAAATGCGACAATTGCCGATCCTGGTACCATAGGCAGTGCGTCGGTATTAAGAAGACAGGCTCTATATCATCTTCTTGGCGATGCCCAGAATGTGAGAAAAACATTGTACGGGATAACCAGTCCGAAACTCCCGTTAGAGGGCGTGCAGATACATTGCTAGACGATCTCCTGGAAACGAGCCCTACAAATACCACCACCTCTGAAGCCACGCATGAGCTCGCCCAGGATATCAGGGCTGAGCTCAAGAAATTTAAAGAGGATTTTATAAAAACAGTGCGTAGTGAGTTCCTGTTACTGCGCAACGATCTGGCTGAGCTGAGAACATCGTTGCAGTTCACTAATGAGCGCATGAGTGGTTTGGAGGAGAGAGTTGCTGCTATGGAGAACCGAAAAGAGGCTCAGCCCGTGTCGTCAGATGTTCATAAATTAATTGACCAATTGCGGAGCGACATCAACGACCGTGATCAGGAGCTACTGGCCACTGATTTTCAAATCTCGAACCTGCCTGAGACGAGTGGTGAAAACCCCGTACACACGGCCATACTGGTGGCGTCAAAGATAGGCGTCAAAATCGAGGCTCGTGACATCGTAAGTGCCGAGCGTATTGGAGGGAGGCGCATAAACGCAACGCAGCCAGCTCCGGTGGTGACCCGCCCTCGGTTTCTCGTCGTTCAACTTGCGCGCCGCGACCTTCGTGATGAGATACTGGAGGCTGCACGAGTACGTCGTGGCATGACTTCTGCAGATCTTGGTATGCCGGGCACTCCAGCAAGATTTTATGTCAACGAGCGCCTCACGAAACAAAATCGTGAGTTATTTCGGATGGCGCGGGAGGCTGGGAGTAGGCTGGGTTGGCAATTCATATGGTGCAAGCGAGGACGTATTCTTGCCCGATGCAAACCCGGAGAGCCCGCTTCCCATATACGATGCGAGGCTGACATCCAGCGTATTTTTGAACCCGCATCTGTTCTGGTTGCTGACGGGCGAAGGTTGTCCTAGACTTTTATTATTTAATGTTTCTGTGTATTTTTGTGTCAATGTCTGTACGCTCTTAAAAATTGTTAACATTCCCAAGAAACGTATTTTGTCATATGTGGTCAAAAAGTTATGGTTACATAAGTGTCAGTTGTGTCTATTCATTGTTAATGCGTGTCTCGCGGTGGCGCAACCCGGAGGACTCGTAAACCGGTTTAATCATACCCATACTGCTATATTATTTATTTACACCTACATCCTACACTTAGGCTTATTTATTAATTCTAATCTATTTACATATTTACATAATTATTCTATTAATTGCTCAATAATTACAAATTACTATACATTTTTTCTATTTCATAGTTCGTCTAGTGTTATTATCAATTTTATTACTAAAACCGGAATGCAGATACTGACTCAAGTAACTATAGGAGTCACTTTATATAATAACCATGCTGCCTAAAAGGGAGAAATATCTCAAGATTGGCTTCCTTAACGCAGGTTCTCTGGGTACGGGTCATGACGATTTGATTTGTGCAATTGAAAAATATAGTTTTGATATTTTTGCTATCAACGAAACGTGGATTCGAGCTGGCGAGGAATCGCGCGCGCCGCTCGTGCCCGGCTACCGACTACGTCACACTCCGCGGCCGACAGCTGTTCGCGGCGGGAGAGGTGGGGGAATTGGTTTTTATTTGCGCCGTGGTCTGAGCGCGCGTATCGTCACTGGCACGGTTGATCCCAGGTTCGATTCCGTTGAACAAATGTGGCTTACAATTACACTGAGGGGTAAGAAAATTGCGATTGGTACGGCATATCGACCACCGTGGTACGACCTCGATCTGTTCCTTGATGGCATCACAAGTTCTTATTCATCGTTAGGTAATTGTGATCATCATATATTACTCGGTGATTTTAACGTTAATATGCTCAACATAAGCGAGAACAAAACTAAAAAAGTGCTTGAGTTTTTAAATTACACTAGCCTCTCTCAGCTAATCACAGAGCCCACTCATTTCACGGAAACGAGTGAGACTCTGATCGACCTGTTGTGCACGGACCTTAGGGCAAGATACACGGCTGTGGAAGCTTTCGGTTCGATTACTGGCCACTCCATTATAGTCAGCGAGTTTAATATACAGCGGGACAAACCTACACCATTTGCAATCAAATTTAGGCCTATAAAAGACATTAGTAGGGATAGTTTTTGTACGGATTTGTTGCAGTTAATTAATATAGAACAGACTTCTGTATTTGACAACGTTACCGACATGGTCGAATATTTTAATAATTGTTTAATCAGATTATTTAATATTCACGCACCACTAAAAACTTGTACTATTAAGGAGCAATCACATCCCTGGATTACGGACACTATAAAGTTCATGATGACCCTACGAGATAAGGCTTTAGCTGTCTATAGGAAAACCAAAAATGAGCAAAAAAAAAAATACTATAAGCAGCTGAAGTCTCTCGTAGAAAGTTCCCTCTATCATGAAAAAGTAGCATACTTCAAGCACAATATAAATAGTGAAATAAAAAATCCGAAAATACTATGGAAGAACATTAAGTCTACCCTTGCACCTTCAAAACAAAGGCAAGACCTTCCTCCACATTTTGACAACCCCGACCTCATAAATAGCACATTTTTGAAGGTTCCAGGCAACTCATTAGCTAGACCGTCGCTTATATCTTTTTATGAGTCCAACAGATACAGCGACGCAATATTCACACTTGCGCCGGTGGACCAAAGCGACGTCTCACGTATCATCACTGACCTTAAGTCAAATGCTAAAGGCTGTGACCAGATAACTCTGAGTATGCTTACCCTTACCTTACCTCACACTTTACCAACTATTACGGACATCATTAATTGCTCTATTTGGACATCTGAGTTTCCTTACCAATGGAGGACTGCAATAGTCAGACCCATCCCCAAGAGCCCTAACCCTACACAGATCACAGATTTGAGGCCAATCAGTATCTTATCATGTCTTTCAAAGGTGTTGGAGAAAGTGGTGTGCCGGCAATTGACTCGATTTTTGGAAGATAACGAGTTGCTACCTGACCTACAATCTGGTTTCAGGAAGCAGAGGAGCACTTCCACGGCGTTGCTGGACGTTACCGATAACATACTGTCAGCTCAAGATAAGGGCCTGTGTTCACTGGTGGTGCTACTTGATTTTTCGCGTGCGTTTGATTGTATCAATGTTCCATTGCTAATTTCAAAGTTGAAGTATTACGGGTTTGACGATAATGCCATCCAGTGGTTCAAAAGCTATCTCAGTGACAGAAAGCAACTCGTAGAGTTAAGGTTGGCGGACGGTACCACCTTGACTTCAGCCCTTTCTGTAATAGAGAGAGGGGTTCCCCAGGGATCAATTTTGGGTCCGATTATCTTCATTATTTACTGTGCAGACATAATAAAGTGCCTCCAAAATTGCAAGTACCACATTTATGCCGACGATGTCCAATTGTATTTATCTTTTAAACCAGAGGACTACGAATCAGCCATTAGGGATCTAAACGATGATATAGAAAGAATCTCCACCTGGGCGGATGAGAACTGTCTTACGTTAAACCCAGTGAAAACTAAATATATGTTCTTTGGTACAAAGCAGCAGTTGAAGAAGCTGCCCGCAAACCTAAGTTTGACTCTTATGGGTGTGCCTATTGAGCGAGTTGATGAGGCGCGAAACCTGGGGTTGCGTATGGACAGCGGCCTTAGGTTTGAGAAGCACATTGCTGACTCCGTTAAAAACTGCTTTTATCGCCTAAAATTATTATACAAAATGAGACCTTTCTTGTCGGAAAAGCTCCGCGAGCAGTTAGTCGAAACCCTTGTTCTTTCCAAACTAAATTACGCTGATACGGTTTACGGCCCTCGCTTGCTGGCTCGTACCGACAGACTCATACAGAGAGTACAAAATGCATGCGCTCGTTTCTGTTACTCAATTCCCCCTAGAACTCATGTCACCCCCTTTCTTAATAAACATTTTATACTAAAAATGAAGTCAAGGCGAAAGTTACATTTGGCTTGTCTTCTTTTTGGCGTTGTTAAGACTAAGAAACCGAGGTACTTGTACGACAAGCTCAGCTGGATGGCTAGTAGACGGGAATGCGCGCCTAGACTTTGTGCACAGCAACTCTCAACCCAGTCTCATAGAACAGCGGCTTTCAGAGGCAGTTTCCGATACACTGCTTCCAAGGTGTGGAATAACATCCCGCCGCCATTAAGAGCACTAGGCAGCGTTCATACTTTCAGAATGCGTTTACGGCAGTACCTGATAGATGCGCAAAGGAAACTGGATATGGTCACTCTTAACGTCTCATTCATATGAACTGCTTACTAATTTCAACGTTTCATTGGTGTGTGGTGTGCGGAATGTGTTGCACAAAAATATAATATTAGCGTATACATAACTATAACATGTGGGTGATGAAGGATCCTCGAGCACCGTTGTCGGCTCATTTTGTAGTGTGCGAGGTGTTGTGAGTCATGCGCGACACCTGAGTACTTTCCCGCGTGCTTGGGAGACCTGTGGGTGATAAAGGCTACATTACTTTATAATTCTGAATGATAATTTTTATGTATTTACTAATTTGTGTTTATGTTGACTTACCCCTTGTGTCTGGCCTTATTGCATCCGGTACTCGTATTCGGTGTCGCTGTTGCCACTCATTTTGATCACATGGCGTTCATTATAACCCGCAACTAAAAAGTAAAAATATAATTGTATTTTATTTGAAATAATTGTATACCGGTCTACTTGATTCATTTAAATAATCATTACTGTAAACAAGCGACACTCACCTTCTGCCAATATACTTAATCTATCTTTCTCACTTCCTTCTACTAAGACACTATAAATCATAACTTTATTTTAAAAACACTTGTTTTATTTGATCGGGTTGTTTTCTATTACTATTTTTTGTTTTTGAAGTACCCGAGATTGGCACAAGGTTTTTGCTTTAAATTTTTTTTTTTTTTTATGCTGTTTGCAAATCGTCCGTTGCGCTCGGCCCCCCCGGGCATAGTGGACTTATGCGTCGATGCACTGCGCGTAGTGATGGCATTGTGTTGACTGAGGCTAAATCGTTTCGAACCGGTTTCTATTATGTTTTGTTCTTTTTATGTAGTTTTGACACTTATTGTAAATTTCTTTTTTTTTTATCCGTTCACTCCAGATAAGGTACAGTTGAAAACCAGCGTCAGACAACTACCCGTAGTAGTCTGGCATTTCGCTGAACTGGACCTTTTTTGGCGCAAACGTATGACACACAATGTTACTTTTTATTTATTTATTTTTTGTTTGGTGTTTGTATTAAGTTTTTAAGTTGTCTACAATGTTTTTTTTTTGCGCCAAAATAAATACTTTTTCTTCTTTCTTTTCTTCTTTCTTCTTTTCTTATTCTGCAATCGTTAACGCTGTCGAAAAGCAATGAAACGTATGGGAATGACGTCATCTCAACGTAAAGTCGCGTGGTCAGAACAAACGAATAGACAATTCGTAGCCAAGTTTACATCGTTCAAAATCGTTTCTACAATGTTTAACGCTACATCTTTTGTTATACAAACGCTATATTGTAGAACGAGTGGCCGACTCAGGCGCGTCAACATGGCTACCAACTTATCGTTTTCTACAATTGCTGTCACCGAGGCGTTACCGATTAGAGAACGGAATCCGACACAAACTGGTTGGAACTTGGCTAGGGGAGCTGGACAAGGTGTACCGAATGTCTTCCATTCAAATCTATTTAGCCTTTTGAGCGTGAAGGAGTAACAAATATACAAAATAAGCAGAAACTTTGTACAAATTTTTATAATAATGTACTTTCTTCTGTGTATTTTTTTATTGTGTAAATAAATTATAAAATAAATAAGTTTAAATAAATACCTACACACTCACAACCTCTATAATATTAACGTGATTTTGCGTTTTTCATATATGTATCCAAACTTGTTAAATAGGACAAAATGTGACGTGCCGATACAATTTCCAGAAGCTAGATCTGACCTGTTTTTTTTTATTATTATTTTTAAGGTGGGAAATTATCCAATGAATTCTTCCGCTCTAGGACAGAATGGGAGTGCGTGTCAGATTTTTACTAATAAAACCAAACCTATGTTCCTTCAGATGCCCTTTGCCTGGTTTCTGGAAACGTCCCTGACTCGTCAATAACATTTTTAAGAGACTTTTTGTTCAAGTAGCAATCATAAAAAATATCTATGTCACGCACAACATGATTCTGCATGATATACGTAAATACCTAGGTAGAAGGAAGTATATTTAATACTTTGTTAAACACGCCATGCACAAAGTCCATGTTTTAATATAATAAATAGCTTTTGCCCGCGGTTTCGCCCGCGTACTTAAAATATAGCCATTAGCAAACTAGCATTAAATTTAGCTGTGTCACTCAGGAATAAAGCAGCTTTCTATCGGTTAAACCTTTTTCGTAATCAGAATTGTACTTTCAAAAATTACCTTTTACAAACAAAAAAGCATATAAAGAAAAAAACAAACTTTACCCAAGTTTGTTTTTTTTACGTTTTTTATTAGGGTTCCGTAGCCAAATGGCAAAAAACGGAACCCTTATACATTCGTCATGTCTGTCTGTCTGTCTGTCCGTCCGTATGTCACAGCCATTTTTTTCCGAAACTATAAGAGCTATACTGATGAAACTTAGTAAGTAGATGTATTCTTTGAACCGCTTTAAGATTTTTACACAAAAATAGAAAAAGAGCAATAAATTTTAGGGGTATACTTAGAACTGAAACTCAACAATTTTTTTTTCATCAAACCCATACGTGTGGGGTATCTATGGATAGGTCTTCAAAAATGATATTGAGGTTTCTAATATCATTTTTTTCTAAATTGAATAGTTTGCGCGAGAGACACTTCTAAAGTGGTAAAATGTGTCCCCCCCCCCCTGTAACTTCTAAAATAAGAGAATGATAAAACTAAAAAAAAATATATGATGTAAACTACCAACGAAAATTGGTTTGAACGAGATCTAGTAAGTAGTTTTTTTTTAATACGTCATAAATCTAAAAAAATACACTATTATTAAAACATCGATCAAAGTTACAACGAACTACAAGAACTTTTATATTGTGTTACTTGCTGCTACGGAACCCTCCATGGGCGAGTCCGACTCGCACTTGGCCGGTTTTTATGTTCTTAGATAGACTCTTGGTGTAGATGTCTACTTTATCATCTACAGCCCTATGTTATCCAGCCTGCTGCTGAATATAAGGGTTCCTCCATTGTGTGCTGTATTATCTAGGGGAGGGGCCAGGAATTTCTTAGGCAACCCACCCGCGTTATATTATTTAATATACTAGATATGTCATAAAATACATTTCATCATTAAACAGACCGGTGAAGGTCGTTCTTAATCGTATCCTCTACTATATAGGGTGACTGGCAATTAGTGTACGATACTTAAACTCGTGATTGTGCTCATTATAACAAACAATTTCTGCTATGGGAGCAAAGACGAAATCGCGATAAAAATATCAACTGTTAAGTACATTAGGCAAACATAAATGTACTGAACAGCTGAGTTTTTTTCGCGATTTCAGGTTTGTTCCCATAGTAAAAGTTGTTGGTTATCATGAGCACAATCACGTGTACTAATTACCAGTCACCCTGTAGAGTAATAAATTTTGTTTGTTTCAAATCTCAAAACTTGTTAACTTGTAAATAATACACATATTTCTCTAATATTTGTTTTACTAAATTGTCTTTTATTTATCTCTCAGATGGTGTAAAAGCAGAGTGTGCAACACGGGGATAAAGCTGTCGTTGTCTTGAGCTGATTAAATGCCTCACTTCACTCAGATTTCTTTATTAACTCCGCAATGGTCGTGAGTTAATTATATAGATAAATAATTAGATTAATAGAATAGAATAGAATAGCATTTATTCGGCGCAAGCAACACAATATACCACAACATAAAATAATAATAAAAAAGAGTACAGACATACAATACAAGTTGCAGTGACTGTGCCTGAACCGAAAGGGTCACCAACTCAGCAATATTAGCATCAACTTCGTTCAGAATTCAACATGCCGCCCGCGATTTGTGGGAAACCAATATTCTGATCAATCTTTCTCTCTCCTTTTCTGACTTGCATCACCGCTATCCCTGGTATCTAAATGCTAAGGCAAGCCATCCTTATTCAATTTTTACCTATGACCTCACCAGGTCATCGACAGTATTAATGACTCTCCTATTATTTTTTATATCTTACCAATACTATTTATATCTCGATAATAGGGTAGTTTCCAAGGTCAAAATAATTACATTTTATTCGTACGTAGTCCGTATTTTAGATTATAAAAAAATATTGGACACGTATTTTTTTTTTTTTTGATTAATCAAAAAATAACAAAGATATAGCCCATTAAAGTTACGTGTGACATCACCCCGTGCGAAAAAATGTAGCACTAGCAATGTAACACACATCTTTGTCATTTTTGGTTTAATTTACAAATAAAAAAATACGTGTCCCTTATTTTTGAATAATCTAAAAGACGGACTAATTACATTTTTTACGGCAACTAGCCTATTTTATTGGTTGTATTCATTTATTAGCATATCATTCTTATAAATTCACTTACTACTTACCTTAATTCATTATAATCATTTTTATTCAGGTAATTTAATTTATTTTAATTTGTTAAAGTAATTTTATTGCTGAAATGAGTATAATCATTCAGTTGATCAATTTTTAATGAACGAATATCAATTAAATTTTATTTTATTGGTTTAATTTGTTGATGGTTGACCATAATTTTTGTTTACTTATCTAATTTATTAAGTAAACTAAAGTTATGGTCAACCATAGTTTCCGATAATTGACAATAATGTTAACCCACTTCCAAAAAAGGAGGAGGATCTCATGTCGGCCACATCATCGCTTACCATCAGGTGAGATAGTGGTCAAACGCCTGAAACGTCGACTGTCGACTGAACGTTTATTTTTGTATCTTGTTCTTGTTCAGCATTATCTTCGTGAAATTTTAACTTTAGGTAATACATAAAGTTTCGAGGCGGCAACTCTCCTGGCACGCTTTCCACCACTGGATATCCTGGCAGATATGGACGCGAGGGTCTACAACCGGATTCGCGACATACGCCAAAATGGAAATAGCGTGCCGGGGATCGTTGTAGTAAGGCTGAGACGGCAGGAACGGCGACACGCGCTCGAGAGGTGGTGCGAGCGGCTGCAGCAGCCGCAATTCTCGCGCAAGCGCGTTGTCGAAGCCATCCTGCCGCACTTCGAAGCCTGGCTGAAAAGAAAGGAGCGCATTTCCTACAGACTGACTCAGGTGCTGTCCGGGCACGGTTGCTTCGGTGAGTACCTGAATAGGATTGGGCGAGAAGCCACGGCAAATTGCCACCATTGTGGAAACGCGATGGATTCTGCACAGCACACCCTGGAAGACTGTCCAGCGTGGGTCACTGAGCGACGAGTCCTGGTCGCCAGAATTGGGCAGGATCTGTCTCTACCAGCGGTAGTGAAGGCTATGCTAGCCGAGCCAGATAACTGGAAGGAAGTCGCCTCATTCTGTGAGACCGTAATGATCCAGAAGGAGGCGGCTGAGCGGGACCGTGAGAGGGCTGATCCCGCTCAGAGAAGAAGGCGTCAGGGAGGCAACCGCCTCGCTGCCTAACACGCCGAAATCCCGCTTGCATCATCTAATGCAGACGGGACTTTGGAAACACGGACGTGCAGAGTGGGGACTCTGCCCGCCCATCGAGTGATTCCAAGGAAGACAGTGGCACAGTGATCACGTGCTGCCGTGCACAAAAAGGCTCAGGGGAGACCGTAGTATAGTCTCCTCAGGGATGTGCCTTAAAAGGCGTTGCACAGAGGGGGTTCCGGAATGGTCTTTTAAGAGGTAACGGCGCCTCTTCTATGTGCTGATGGTGATCACCGGGGTGGTTTTAGTGAGGTAAAAATCCCACATCTTGTTACGAACTTCTGAGGTATACCTACTATGGAACTCTTCAAATGATACCAAATCTTCTGGAGTTGCTGCAATCGCATGTGTGTTTATTATTAAGGTCATTTCATAACGTAACATCACGCCATCGTCAGTATACCAGTGTAAACTTCACACTAGTATTTCACCATCATTTTCAAATTCCATGTTAATAGGGTTATCAACTCGGGCACAACTTTTTTGTTTGAAGACCTATCTGGATGATTTTTTATCTTAGAGTAAATCTGTGATAGTTCCATTACTAACATTACATTTGCTCATCCGAAAGCAAAGTGTACAGTGAGTAATTTAAGGATATTATGTTAGTATAGTCCGTATAAAAAGTCAAACAACTTGGGATTTTTTGAAGAAAATAAAAAATCTGTTGTTGCCAACGCGAAATTTAGTAGTCATTCACTTGTTCCTTGAGATGATGATGGTTCTACAACAGATGTTGATCGTAAATATGGCTAGTAATGATGAATCAATAAGAGGAGTAGATTATTTAGAATCAGATTTCTAAATAATTTTATTACAATCGGAAAACAAACACATGTTTTCCGATTGTAATAAAATAAATATAAACACACCTACACAATTTTATCTTTGCAAATGTATCATACTTTTGTAATAAGAATATCAATAAAGAGACTGAAATAGGTATATTCTAAACGAAAATATTTTGTATTGTTAAAAAGTCCCCTAATAATATTAAATCATTTAAACATTACTTATATTCGATACTTTTTATAAGGTCCTTCTATTAGTAAACAATGATTAAGATCTCTTGATTAAGAGCTCTTAATCATTGAACCAACGTTGAATACATCAGATTTCATTTTCCCCTAATAATAACTCAAGTCGTTTCACTTTTTAGACAGGCTATACCTATAACTACCTTACTAGAGAGCCTGCTAACAATTTAGTTTAAGCTGCGGGGTATCACAACCAAAAGTGTATAATAATTTTTTTTTAGAGAAACTACTACCGACTTTGAATAAAAACTAAAAATTGCTAAAGTACCTTAATTTCGGAAGTCGATTTAAAAAAAATAAAACCAGAACAGGCTTCCGAAATTAAAGAAATTAGTTAAGTTAGATATTTCTTTTTAAATATGGTTGCATATTTTCATTCATCTCATTTGTTGAACGACGGCAACCATGCAGATCAGCATTGTATTCTCCTCCGAGCACGTGCACAAATTCACATGATTATCCATTACAAGGTGAAATTTAATACAATGTCCTTGGAAACCAATTGTTAAGCAGAAACAGGCAGAACCCGTAATTTTGTGCCACAAAGAGCGGCCATTATCTACGGAATAATTCATATCCCTACTACATATTTGAACGACAGCGACGAGTCGATCTAACTTGTAGAGAATAAAGATGGTGGCAGACTGGACTTACACTAAATTTATAGTTTTATATACCACAGTGGCTTAATAAAGTCTGGAGGGATCGCAACATCTCCGTAAAGACCAAAACCAAACTGGTACGGACACTAGTCTTTTCGATCTTTTCGTATGGCGCTGAGACTTGGTCGCTAAAGGCTGCAGACCGCAAACGCATCGACGCCTTTGAGATGTGGTGTTGGAGAAGGATGCTCCGTATTCCTTGGACAGCATTTCGGACCAACGTATCCATTTTGCAAGAACTCAAAATCTCCTCACGGCTGTCGTCCGAGTGTATGCGCAAGGTTCTGCAATACTTCGGTCACATTGCAAGGAAAGACGGTGGCAACCTCGAAAGGCTAATTGTGACCTGTAAAGTGGACGGGCAAAGGCCTCGCGGGCGCAGCCCAATACGTTGGTCCGACCAGATCCGCACCGCCCTTAACTCCACGATGTACAATGCCCTTCACACCGCCAGAGACAGGAACAGATAGAGGAATATCATAAAGGATAGAGTTATGAAACACGACCCTCAGCATTGAGGAATACGACGCAAGGAGGAGGATACTGCAGTGTCTCAAGACGAAAGTCTATGACCAATGCGTGTTGCTATAGTGATGACTTATAGCTCCGAAATGTGGTCGCTTATAATGAGCCTCATAAGAAGACCCAAAGTCACCCAAAGGGTGATCGAAAGGGCTATGCTCGGAGTTTCCTTCCATGATCGAATCAGGAATGAAGATATCCGCAGGAGAACCGTTACCGACATAGCCCGAAGAATCGCCAAACTGAAGTGGCCATGGGGAGGGCACATTGCACGTAGAACAGATGGTCAATGGGGACGAAAGGTTCTGGAGTGGCGACCGCGTACCAGAAGACGCAGTGTTGGAAGACCTTCTACAAGGTGGACCGATGACCTAGTAAGGGGTTGCGAGAATCTGATGGATTTTTTCATTGTGGTGACACTTGGGGGAGGCCTAAGTCGATCAATGGTTGTCCTTCGGCTGTAATGATAATGATGATGCCGATTAAGGTAAATGATACTAAGGCCTGCTGTTCTAGCGCCGTCGGCTACTCGGCAATCTTCGGCTGCTGTCGCGAGACATCGGAAGGCTGTGAGCAGTGGCAAGATGGGGGACTCAGGCTCTTTGACCACTTCGCTACCGATCTCTGAATGCGATACGCGAGCACTCCAAACGCTATTTAAGAATTATATTCAATCCAAATTACAGTCCACTGTGTTTAAATTTTAGTCCTTAGGTCCCTAACACTTTCATCTTTTTGAGGAAGGATATCACCAAATAACTCCTCCTGCTCTGGCTGATACAAGAGGGTGTGTCAGACGTTTACTAACTAAACCCCACCTGTATTCCTTCAGTTGCCTTTTACGAATTACGCCAAAATCCAGGGCCACGGTAACTCTTTCAAACGATCCCGTAGCCTTTTTACTTAACCTAGATAGTTAATAGGGCAGTTTAAAATGTAACCGCATCCTTATGTTCAATTGAAGAAGCTATATAGCTATACGCTAACAGCATGCTGGCCGTACTTGCGGAGAGGCTTGATTGTGGCATCATAGCGCACTGTTCTATGCGACATGTGACAGGCTTGCGATGTAGATGACATGAAATTAATTAATTATTATTTTAATTCACTTAATTGGATTTAATGTACATAATGTGGTTTTAATTATTTATTCGTATGTTAATTTTAATTGTGACTTGTGTTGTATTAATTTTTTATGAGTCATTGATACTTGAAATAAAATTATATTATTATTATTATTATTATTATATCAATTTTGCCTGAACGCAGATAGCAATTAAGGGTCGCCGCATACGAACCACGTGCCACAGCCACAAACGCCGCCACGAGAAGCTAGAAGCGGCCACAAAGACAGCTGAAGCGCGCGACAGCCACTTGTGGCTGGTAGTTGCTGCTTTTTTTAAGCCATACGCGCAGTACCATAATGGACTCTCACGGGTTAAATGCGTAAATGGCGTGTGATGGCGTTTTGTATCGTCGCTTAGTGGCCAGTCCGGGCCATAAGAAGCGCGGGCTTGCGGACAGTGAGCAATGGGTAGCTCGCTGTCCGGCCGTCCGGTAACTGTCCGGACCAAGCCCAAGTCGTCGACGGCGCGCGCTGTTCCCGCGCGCCTCAAGGAGTTGTCAGCAACAGCAGAGGCCCAGCCGGGTCGAAGCCTACTGGGGCCAGGGTTATCCGAAAGGGCGCTCGAGACCCGGTATGAAGGCTTGAAGGAACGGGATGGGTTTTTTAGTTAGTAAGAGTCTGACACTATCTCCCGCTCCGCCCAAGAGCGGGGGTTGTCATAAATGATTTTCCAATCGAAAAAAAAAAAAAAAAGGCCATAAGAAGCGAGCAGCGGTGATTTGTAGCGTGTGGCGGCCACCGGCGTCAACCAAATCCATATAAAGTGTATGAAAGCTATAGAAAATATAATAATAATAAAATATTCCACAACTATCACACAACACTATCTAGTCCAAATCTAAGCAGAGCTTGTGTTATGAGTACTAGACAACTGATAATTATACCCAGACACAGAATAAATGATCATGCTTATC
Source organism: Mythimna ferrago (assembly GCA_910589285.2). Classification (NCBI taxonomy): domain Eukaryota; kingdom Metazoa; phylum Arthropoda; class Insecta; order Lepidoptera; family Noctuidae; genus Mythimna; species Mythimna ferrago. The sequence goes on along the minus strand of OU342688.1, from coordinate 21,294,254 downwards.
ACACAAACATTTGTCCTGAATCGAACTCACGACCTGCGGCATAGCAGTCAGGGCCACTAGCCAAACCAACAGGCCAGTCATATACCGGTGGCAGCGTTTTGTGGTTGGCGTTGGTGGTGTGCGGTGCGGATAGTCCTTGCGTATACGTCATAGGAGATAAACGTCAGTCGTGACCGCATCCTAAGCTAAGTATAAAGTGCATTTGAAGAAGTATGAAGTGAGATGAATAGGTCTGCATTGTACCGCTATCGTCAGTAGATTCGCACATTTTTATCATTTCCATCCTGTCGTCAGTCTGTTGGAAGTTTCATTTGAAATAAGCAGCACCTTTGTGTACTTCTATCTGTATTTGTTCTTTTGTTTTAAGTGTTTTTGTGTACATGCTGAAATCTGTTTTCAGTCCATCCTCTAAGTCAAGAGTAGGTAATTAGGTTTCTTCTAGGCAAACTGCTTCATCGTCGACCACATCATAGCTTCCATAGCCATCAGGTAAGATAGTGATAAGCCTATCAAAAATAAAGTTAGTCCAATCATCTTCTCGTGATGGCGTGACGATTTGGACTCCTACCTTAAGGATTAGCCAGAAGTGGTTAAGGACAGAAAAGAGTGGAATAACGGAAGGGAGGCCTTTGCCCTGCAGTGGGAAACAACAGGCTCATAAAAAAAAATCTTCTCAGCGTGTCGATGGAAAAAAATATTTTTTTATAAAGTTACAAAGTGTAAAATGCAGAAGATACACGAATTCAAACATAAAAAATAGATACCAATCAAAAGTCTTTAGAGGATTTAAAAGACACGAAATATGTTTTGTACCTTCTATACGAGTATAATTTTGGTTAACTTTTTCCATATGTGTTAATTAAAAAGCAAACTACGAAAAAAATTCCGAAAGCTTTAAAATACCCAGAAGCCTATATTTTTTAAAATAATGGGTCAATTTCACATAAAATATATCAAATTGCACCCCTGTATCACCCGGTGTATCAATAACTTTATCAGTTTACTTTATATAATGAGGCATGTGTCTACTTGCAGACCTAATAGTGGGACAGAATAGTTCTGAGTTCATAACGGACACGACATCTATGCAATATCTTTGTACTATTATAACATTCGATTTTATATCATCGTCTAATTTTTTAAGGCATATTGGATATCAATCAAGGGACGACATATATTAAAAATCGACAAGAATTTAAACAGCTATTTCATATATTTTTATACAGAATTTTTTTTCGATTTCTTTTTTAATAAAATTTGTTTTAGTATAAATCACATTATGTGTATTTAAATGATACCCAATTAATGCCAAGCAAAAATTCGTATGATGATTAAAATCAAAATATTATTATTTTAAAACAGTGGCCTAGTTTGTAAAAAGTTAACAGTTCAGTTATAACACGTGTTTCGAAGTAACATAATTCATTGTTATAAATTATTATTTTTCTCAATCAGTTTGTTAGTTCCAGTATTGGATTTTCCGTGATTTCCTCTCTGTGGGAAATTGAGGCGGACAATTAGTAAGTAACTTGGAATTTTTTTAAGGTTTCTGGGCGTTTAAATATTTGATTCGGGTAGATTTTGATGGTCCTCTCAAACTTAGTTTGGTCTTCATCATAATTAGGGGGCATGGCCCACCAAGGCGATTGACTTAGCAATCGCATGAATATCACAAGTAATACGTATTATATTAATTTAGATTGTTTAGTCCGATTGCCATTAAGTCAATCTAGGTCATCAAGGTCCCTTATGTGATACTGGAGTGCCCTTCTAATGCTACTCCAGGGCAGGGAATTAAAGACGTCAGCGATGTCCCAAGACACACCTGCGTTGAGACACCGCATCCCCCGTCTTGAGGGCTCGCACGCGCATGATGGCGTCCACCGTAGAGCGCGCCCTGCCAAAGTCAAACTGGCCGTCCGAAAGATCCGACTCCACCCGTGTTTGGTGCGCGACGAGGCGGTCTGCAATTATTCTTTCAAAGAGCTTGCCCACCCCGTCGGACGGTGAGTCCGCAGGGCGCCCTGGCTTCTCGATGAGGACCAGTTTCCCCGTCTTCCAGCGAAGTGGGAATGGCCCCTTTCCATACAGGCGCTAAAGAGCCCTCTTAGTCGAGGCCTAAGTTCCTCCATGGCCAGGACCCAGACTTTTCCGGGCAGGCCATTGGGTCCTGTGGCGGTATTCTTGGCTCTAAGCCTACGTACCGCCACTCTCATCTCTACATCGCCACTGTAGTCCACGTCAGACACCGCAGGTAGCGGAGCCATAAGAGGGGGAGAGCGTTCCCGTCGCACAGGGAACAGAGCGCTCACCACACTCTTCACAAGCTAGGGCCGAAGACTCTGGATCAGCAGGGGAGCGCAGGGATGGAGCATTTCTCGCACCACTTTGTAGGGGTGCCCACACGGGTCTCCGTTCAGAGTCTTCTGCCAAGTTGCACACCCTTGCATTCTGGCCATGTACAGAATGTAAATACGCGACACCAATGATCCTCTCAAACTTAGTGTAGTCTTCATCCTAATTATTATATTTCTAATTCTCTTATTAGTTTAACATATATTATGTGTCGCTTATCTACATAGAGGTAGAGCAGTTATTTAAACATGGGTTATAAAACTTTAACACCGGGCATTGTCCTATAAATCAATCATTATACTTAGTATTTGTTTATGCAATTTACTTATCAATGTAAATGTCTAATTAATTCAATCAACTGGCGTTTATATCGTTCATTTATTACATTTTATTGCAATGTTAAGTATTTTATATAGAATTAAACCTAACGTAACCTTTGTTGTGATTGAGACAACACCCGAATTTTGGTGTTCAGTTTGCGGCAATTTTCGGTTTTGGCTTAGACAGTAAATAGTATATTTTGATACAAATGTAGAAAGTTTGTCATGGAGGAGGAGGTGGAATTCTATGGAATTGGAATGTTATAGAGCCGAGTGCTGCAGTGTCAAATTTTCATGAGTATCAAACGACATTTTTCAATAAACATACATAAATAAATAAACGTTGTTGATGTGCGACTCTCGTGGGAGTAGCTTAGCGCCTAGCCTGATACAATAAATTGTGGTGAGGGCGAGCCCAAGCACTTTTCCGCACTGGTGCGGAAAATATTAAATTGCATACCTAAAAGCGGTAGCGATAAGAGTGGGTTCTCCAGTAAGTGTATTGAAAATATAATTCTAAAAATCCTTCAAAACATATTATTATAATAAAATTCCATTTCGGTCGGATTTTAGCCCCAAAGTATATTTTTTTGTAAAACTGACCTTGGTTTACCAGAAGGTTGCCAACACGAACCTATTACTAAGCCTTCACTATCCCACCGTTCGTCCACCTGCCTGTCCGTCCTTTGGCAGCATATCTCATAAACCGTAAAAGACAAAGAGTTGAAAATATGTTCACAGAATAGGTATTTCTATTGGCGCTACAACAACAAATAATAAAGTTTAAAATCAAAGGTAATTTAGTTGGCGTTTTTTACTTGATTTTAATATTGTAGTGCGGAACCCTTCATGTGTAAGTCCGACTCGCACTGATATTCCTTGAGAATGATGCTTCGGTAAGCATCATTCTCATTCAATATCATTTCATCATTCAATTCTTAGTAATATTAACATCACCCTTTTGGAAGTTAGATTGACTCAACCTTCAATATCACTTCCTCGTGTCACTTCATAAAATGATGGACCTAGAAACATGAGCACAATGAATGTATTTAAATAAGCATATACTACACATAAGGTAAAGGTATCAATACACAGTACCACAGAAGATTTTTTTTTAATTAAAATAATACGCTGTGTTGTGCATGCCTTCATTCACATTTACAAGACACCAGATTTGGATCAAGTATCAATATATACATAGGTCATACAATAGGCTAGTTGCCGTAAAAAATGTAATTAGTCCGTCTTTTAGATTATTAAAAAATAAGGGACACGTATTTTTTTATTTGTAAATTAAACCAAAAATGACAAAGATATAGCCCATTAAAGTTACGTGTAACGTCACGCCCGCCGTGCTGCATTTTTCGCACGGGGTGACGTGATGAACTTTAATAGGCTATATCTTTGTTATTTTTTGTTTAGTCGAAAAAAGAAAAAATACATGTCCAATATTTTAAATCTAAAATACGGACCAAATAAAATGTAATTATTCTGACCCTGGAAACTACCCTCAGATATGCGTACCTAGTTTAGGAGCTCGGGAATTCGACAATGTTGACTGAAATGTACAACCTACTCTTTCTATTTTTATTAAACATGGCTCGCGTTTGACCATTATCTCACCTGATGGTAAGCGATGAGGTGACCGACGATGAAGCACGCTTACCTTGAAGTAACCTCTTCACTCTTGACTTAAGTTACCAGGAAAAACAGATTCCGACAGAGAATTCGACTCCTAGCTGTACGCATAATGACTGTGTTCCCAAAACACTTTCTCTATGCTATGTACCGTGTTGTTGCTTTTACGTACAAATAAACTTATTAATATTATTTGTTCTGTGCGGGAATCGAACCCGAAGCGCAGCATCATCGCTATCGCTCAACCACAGCGCCATCCGTGCCGTTTAATAAGACAAAATTAATACCAACACTTACCTTTATTACCATAAAATCAATTAAATCAGAAATTACAGTCCATATTTTAATGACTTCCGACAACATCACTAGCCTTGCCATATCTTACCTACGTCAGTAAGTAAATACACTTAGGTAACCTAACCTAGAAAAACAATACTTACTTTCTGATTTCGAACTTTATCTTAAGACTTATATGACTCAAAATATAATGGCATGTAGTAACTTGACGTCATATGAACGCATTGTAGTAAATTGATAATATTGACAATAACAGTCATTAGTAGATATAATTGTTTATGAAGTTCACACTTCCTACGATACTGGAATATTGCAGCATAGACGCATTATTGTTTTAAATTAGATACTGAGTTATCTTTATACAGGGTTATTTGTAAAACAATATAGCAACATCTCAGGACCATATTACTAACATCATCCCAAGTAACAAAGTTCTCATAGAGCGCACAGTTTATAGGCTCACAGCACTAGTAGCTCTCTCTTAGTGGTTCCAGGTTTTACTACCAAGCTTATAACAGGTTACACGGAGTTCGTTTGGGTTTATAGTACGCCTGTTCTTATAAGTTGACCTATAGTTGTGTATAGAACGAAATTATGGGCGCAGTAAAGGCTAAGATGGCCTATAAAAGTGTTGTGTAAGTGTAAATACACTTGAGAAAACTTTGTCCAGTAAGTTACACTTCTAATTGCCTACAAAAAGTAATTATAAATCCACTATAATTGTATACGCCAGTAACAGTAATTTATAGAACTAAATGCACTTAGAACCACTTGCATTTGTTACTTGACCTTATAGGGGTTTATAAGTCAACTTTATGTGCCAATTTTAAGTGAATTAGGTCTACAGTGGTTTCTTCTAAGAGTAAGTGTACTTGGTATTATTGTGGACTCTCGAATGCTGTTATAGTCTTAATTTCTCTATAAAAGTTTCTTGTAAAACTATTAGTATCCAAAGATATCTTCGTGAAGTCCGTTAAAGTTTTTAGTATTTATCGCATCTTCACGACCATTTTGTTACAACAAGGCGTTACCTTAGGACTAATATTATTTTTAAACACAACTTAGTAAAAACGTCGTGTTCAAAAGGCGAACGAAAATTGAGATGTAAAACACAATATACTTCACCGAAAATATGTATGCGTTTGCCGTGCTAACATGTATGCACATATAAAATTACATACGAAATACTTGTTAATACATTTTTATATAAAATAGATTGACTTATTTTTTAATTTTTATTTTTCTCCAGATTCTCACAACAAAATTTGCAAATGTTTGAAGTAGCTAGTAATGGAAGCGCGCAGTACGTTACACGCCTGCCTGGTTCTATTAATTGCTCATAGTGAGCTTCGCGGGAACAGATAGTTCTGCGTAGTCCAACTATAAGTATATTATTGGTCTAAGTGGTGCTCGTCAAGTCTACTATGAGTGTTTTATTGGCAAAAGTACGCGTATAAAATGGGCCCTTTTCCGTGGTTATAAACTTTTACTAGCCTATTATAGTCCTGGCTCCGGAACCACTACAAGACCACATTTTGTTACTTGGGATATAACCCATGTACCATAACCTGTATATGTCGTGGCCACATCTTAGAAAACGATCACTTTATGAAATGGCCAACTAAAGCTAGCCAGATCGTTTTAAACGTATAAGTCAATCCTCATTTCTAAGGGTCTAAACAGACGGACCGCATTTCAACTGCAATCCAACCGCAAATTGCAGTTTAAGTGCAGTTGACACGACTGCAAACACGACTGCACTAGAACTGCAAACCAAACGTGCAGTCCGATTGCAGTCGTGTGAACTGCACACGACCATCCGACCTGCACCGTACCCACCCGCCCGCACTCACCGCCCTCCCGCGCGGGAGGGCGGTGCGTGCGGATGCAGTCGGTGTGCAGTTCACACGACTGCAATCTGACTGCACGTTTGGTTTGCAGTTCTAGTGCAGTCGTGTCAACTGCACTTAAACTGCAATTTGCGGTTGGATTGCAGTTGAAATGCGGTCCGTCTGTTTAGACCCTAAAATGTCAGTCGTGCGAGCGTAAAAGAGGGATAAAGGTATACACCTTAAATAGCTCCATCCCTTTAACAGTTCAGTTTAGGTCGTAAAATGGATCTCATTAAGAAGCCATGGTAGGGCCTCTGTTAAGCATACTAAGCAGCTTCGCTGTAGATGAAGATGATAATGAAGCTCAAAATTTAAGGGTGTTATACCACATCAATCGATTCATCGACATCGGTCGACGTTGGTTGATTGGTATGGTAGCTTTAACCTTTTGAATGTCTTAAGTTACACCGTTCGACATAAGCAATTGTCTTTCAATTGTGTCTCTAATTACGGCATTCGATGAGTTAATTAATCGACGGATACTGGTCGACTATCCAATCGATCGATTGCCGGTCGATGGACTCGATCGACGTTGATAGATTAATCCCGGCTATATGCTATCAGTTTCATTCGAAATATGAATTCACGCTGCTCGTACTCGTACTACTCATTACGGCGACGAAAACGCAGAAGAATCTGGATGCCATCGACGTCGACTAATTCATTCCACCATCGATCGATGGTATCGATCGTCGTTCGATCGATTGGTGTGGTAACGCCCTAACGATCCACTCTTGTTTCAGGTTAAAGACCACACAAAACTCAAAGGACCAAAAAATGACGCTACGTCGAATGGCCAATGACTCGGTCCACTGGTTCATGGGGGAGTTGACCTCGAGAATAGTGGCCGAGTCAGGGTTCCCCTCAGACCGACACCATCTTGGCAAGATCCTCCTGCAAAGCTTTAAGGATGACCCGGATTTTGTGTTACAGGTAACATTCACAGAAAAGATGAAAGAGGTTACAAAGTAAACACTTTCCGATTTGTACTACAACGAGCGTCACCGCTTGTCTCCCACCCTTTAACTCCACAACAGGCAAAAAACCATTACGAACGCGCATTACACAAATAACAGACCACGTACACTTAGATCGCAAGTTTGCTATTGGTGGTGTCAATTATTAGCATGATCATACGGCACGCCTGCCCGACCACAAGGCCATTCATCTCCTCATTGATCTTCTCATTCTTTTCATTTTCTTTTCTTCTTCATTTCTAGGTCATTCTTATTTCTCTTTTATCTCGTTCTGTGGTAATATTTATCACGTTAGGAAACCGATGGGTGCGAGACGCAACGGACAGTTCATTACAGCGTTACTGGGGAGGGCATATGTCTAACAGTGGACGTCTCTTGGCTTAAATAATGTTGATGATAAGATCTATCGTCTCCTGGCCTTATCTTAAACCATTTAAAGATGGTACAGCATTGTTGCCTTCCTCCATATATTCCTAATCGCCATTATAGCAGCAGTCATCCCCATCCTGACCACAGCCATAAATTGTGACTCTCCTTTTAAAGGATGCTTATTAGGCAAAGGTGTGTTAGTTTCTTCACCATAAACCATCTCTTCAGATTGATGGAGCAACAGGCGAATCAGAAACATATGCTTCAGCCCTTGAAAGGACAGTCCGCTGTGCCAACAGCCTGAAGAACCTGGGCTTAGAGCATGGTGATGTGTTGATCCTGATGGCTCCCAACCATTTGGATGTGGCCATACCTTTGTATGCTGCTCTGTATCTTGGTGTTATTGTGGGAGCTGTGGATAGAACTTTGACTACAAGTATGTTTATTAAAAAAGCAAAGAAAGACGAAATTCGAAAGACTGAAACATCATTATCTTAGGCAACTTTTGTATCAGCGATGATTGCCAAAAAGTTACAAATAATAATATATGATACTGGTCACATGCACTAACAAAAGCCTCATAATCAAGTCCAAACCTTTTCGACAATGACTATTACCGATGGAATGTAAGCCTGCTAATGCCCCAGCATATCTTTCGAATTTTGCCCTTCTTTTTTTATTATTCGTTTAGAGGCTCGCGTTTACCTATACCTCACCTGATGGTAAGCCATCAACGATAAAGCACATTTAGCTAAAAGTAACCTGTTCACTCTCATCTTGCTTATGTTGTAGCTTTCGGGAAACACAGAATCAGGCAGGAAGTTCCACTACTTAGCAAGACGAAAGTGTTCCCAAAACGTTTCGCACGTATGTGTGAGATGATAACTATGTTTCGTAGTTGTTGTGATTTAGTTAGAGAAAGAAAAGAAGAGATTTTGTATAGCTATAGATAAATAAGTATACATAAATCGGTGGCCGGGTAAACAAAGCAGTAAATTAACGTGCGTTCGGCGATAGCAATAGATCGCCGAACTACTAATTTCTGTGATTATAACTGTAAGCTAGATAGGTCGGCCGATTCTGAATCGTTTTGTGTGTGCGCTTTCATACCTAACCAACCTAATTATCAGCCGATCGAAAGCCAGCAGTTTGCGGGGTGTCTAGTACTGATAAAAGTGAGTTACATAGTTAATTCCACGCAAACAAAACGCACTTGACTTGACCTGTCAAGGATTTCGTCTGTACCTATATCTGATGATATTTCTGGAAGTAATGATAAAACAATTAATACTCATTATGCAATATGCAGTTCTTAGTCACTAGGTAATTCTTGTATCCTTGTAATAATATAATAGTCGAGGAATTTTCCGAACGATTGTATCTTGTTCACCGAATGCACTTTGCGCAATCAATATATCGATACGCGTTCTTAGGCTTAAGAAATAAGACTTAAGGCTTAAGATAATTCAATAAAAATATAAATTTAACCGAACTGCTTATTTTTATTCTATTTTTTTCCAGTAGAGCTGCGAAAAGAATAGTTGTATTAAAAGAAATGTACCATCGCGGTCATTTCTGCCTGATCACTTAAAAAAGTTTCGCATGAATTCTGTGGCGCGGCGCCAAACCAATTTCTTTGAAGTTTTCGTTTAGAGTGCAAGCAAAAATGACCTTAGCGGTGGTCAGGTGGAAGTGTCTTGATGGTACATACTCTTGTGTACTATAATATCTCCTACATGATAATTGACTAATCTCTGTTAAGATTGATCTCTATGATTTGGATTCAGTTGGGAAGATTATACTTGAATATACTAAAAACCGTTTCTACAGGTTTAATATATATAATATACCCTTGTTGACACTTCACGCAACAAAAGGGCTGGCTTTTACTTCGGTCAAAGGATAAGCATTGCCATTCAGCGTGGCAATGCCGCTAGTCTTTTGGATACATTACCAGTTGACAGCGATGCGGAGGAATTTTTCGACGCCGTACTTTAGTTAGATTACTTTTTTATAGTTCTTTAGGGCATTTATTTTTATTTTGTTAGTTTTAATTAGGCATATTAAAATAAATAAATATTTTATCTCCTAGATGAACTCCAGCAAACCTTCGCATTCTCGAAACCGAAGATAATATTCTGCCAAAGCGACAGAGCATCCGATATTCAGCTGACCTTGAATAATTTGAATTTGGACGCTCAGATCGTCAGTTTTGACAAGGGAGACTACCTCTGCAGCTTTGAGGATTTCATGGAACAGTATGGAGATGACTCGCCGGTGGAAGATTTCAAGTAAGAATATATCACACATAATTTTTTAGTGTTAAGGCTTATAGTCCCTTGAACCATCTGGCCAAAATTATGTGGAAGCACCTCTCGCACCCGCCTAGGCGGCAGTACGCAAATCTGTGCATTTATTTGCGGCCAACAGCGCCCGGAAAGCGCGCGGCTGACCTTTAAATCCATTTTCTTTGCGAAATATTGATTGATTTACATATGCAATGTTTATTTATTTATTTATTTATTAACACTTCTTGCACAAAACTGTACAAAGGCGGACTTAATGCCTTAGGCATTATCTACCCACCGTAGGCGCGGGCTTGCGGACAGTGAGCAATGGGTAGCTCGCTGTCCGGCCGTCCGGTAACCGTCCGGACCAAGCCCAAGTCGTCGACGGCGCGCGCTGTTCCCGCGCGTCTCAAGGAGTTGTCAGCAACAGCAGGGGCCCAGCCGGGTCGAAGCCTACTGGGGCCAGGGTAATCCGAAAGGGCGCTCGAGCCCCGGTATGAAGGCTTGAAGGAACGGGATGGGTTTTTTAGTCAGTAAGAGTCTGACACTATCTCCCGCTCCGCCCAAGAGCGGGGGTTGTCATAAGATGATTTTTCCCATCGAAAAAAAAAAAAAAAAAAAAAAAAAAAGGCATTATCTACCAGTCGACCTTAGGGTGGTGCAGAGACATAACATGGTATGTGCAACTTCAAGGCAAACAAAAAAAAGAAAATTAAAATCAACATAAATACAAAAATATATAAATAAATACTTATATAAATACATACAAATAAACAAAATTATTATGAGAAATGAACATAACAAATCACTGCTGTGATGATTCTGCCAACTTCTTGCGAATGTGTTCACGAGCCTTTACCTTAAAGGAGAACCGGTTGGATGCCATCCTGATGTTCAACGGGAGCGCATTCCAAAGAAAGATCGCTTGGACAAAGAAAGAGGATCGGATAAACCCAGAGCGGTGTGAGGGACATCGTAGAAGACGATTATTCGTTGATCGGAGATTTTTACTATGGGCAGAACTTTCACTTTGAAGAATATTTAACCACCAATTTTTATGTGTAAAAATGTTTCTAAAGATCCACGCCGTTTCGTAGGAGTAGGGAAAAGTAGCGAAAAGTTGCGAAATTGCTAAATATTTTTTTTAGACAAAAGTATTAATAGCACGAAAAAATCAAATGTTGATAATGTTGTTCATGAATCTATAATAAACATATAGTTTTTTCAAACCTATTAACCTGGCCGTTACCGAGGAGTAGGCTTCAGAAAGTCACTGTTTTATGGCACTTTTCGGGTGCTTGGGCCTTAAGATGGGCGCATGACTTTGTGTAATTTATTTCATCACTACTGCTCTCACCAGTCCGAGAACAAAAAATTTGCAGAAGTGACATCTACCACCCTCGCACCTTTTTTTTTGTGGTGGGAAAAAATCTTCCAATGACAACCCCCGCTCTTGGGCGAAGCGGGAGATAGTGTCAGACTCTTACTGACTAAAAGACTCACCCCGTCCCTTCTAGCCTTCATACCGGGGCTCGAGCGCCCTTTCGGATAACCCTGGCCCCAGTAGGCTTCGACCCGGCTGGGTCCCTGCTGTTGCTGACAACTCCTTGAGGCGCGCAGGAACAGCGCGCGCCGTCGACGACTTGGGCTTGGTCCGGACAGTTACCGGACGGCCGGACAGCGAGCTACCCATTGCTCACTGTCCGCAAGCCCGCGCCTACGGTGGCCGGAAATCGGGATCAAAATCCCGGCGGCGGCGGCGGCGGCGATAACGCTGTTGCCTGATGCGCCACCCTCGCACCTGGGCCCGCATGATGGATTACAGCTCATTCCTCTCCTAAAGACGAGGTGTAAGTCCCAGCAGTGGTAACATTAAAAAGCTGATTATGCTATGCTTATTCGATAGTTGCAAACTTTTGCAGCTATCGTCGTTATCCATGCAATTATTGTCAACGGTTTTATGTTCCAAAATAAATCTTTCATGTTTATAACTTCTATATGATTAAATTCTGTCTGATCCTTTAAATTGTAGTGTATATGTAAAAAATTCCAATAGTTTTTACACCATGTAATTATAAATAATATATAATATATTTCCCAAAAATATTTATAAAACGTCACAACATGGTCACCACCTAAGTACGTCACCGATCACGGCGGGTGATAGCGGGCATTAGGTACCAGTAAACAGCTGGGTGCAAAAGCAAAACAACCCCTCAGTCGCCTGGATGGCCCGGTGACTATGTATTGTGACGCAGCTCAGCTCGTCGGTAACCAACGTATAGGGATACTTCCTGAAATGAAACACTTCGGGCGGCGCACTCTTATATTTTTCTTACTTATTTTACGAATACATGTTATTCAAATAAAAATCACTTCAGCACTGAAAAAACAACAGACATTCTTTTTTTCTACTAACTTTCAAAACTATTCTAGAACAGCATAATCCTTCGAATTATATTTAAAAGCCAGTTCGTTGGTTATATAAAAAAAGCAACTCATGCGATCTCCTTTCAATATCACATGAGCTACGCCCCAATGAATAGAAATGTTGAGGCAACAAGCATTTATATTCTAAAAACTTTCGAAGGACTAAGCATGACCTACCTATACCTAACACAGAGGTCCCTACCTATGGAGGAAAAAAATTCACATTGTGGTGGTCGTCTCTTTAGGAGCGAGCCTAAGTCATGACGAACGTTAAACAATATTCAAAATCTATTTACAAACTTACTATGCGCTAACTTTGCGCTTATCATTCAACGTTGTCATGCTTAAACCCCACCGCAGCAAAACCTCAAAAAAAAGCCACAGTGCTGCACCCTTCTAACCTAGGATGCCAGAGTGACAACCACCCAGACTGGGATTACATTCTAAGACTCAATACTTTTATGACTAATTTCTTCGGACGCTTATCGGGTCAGAGGACAAGGAGTCATACTCGCATCGGATCCCCTACACATTCTCATTATAAGAGTCTACTCCAGAGTTAATCAACCACAAAGTTTATTAAAAATAACTCCCAAAATAGCTAAACCATTAGAGTCAACTAGACTCTCTTTGCATAGGCTATGCCCCAATAGCAAAGTTGATATTAGCTCAGTTTGAATAATGCAATATCCTCTCATAAGGGATGACCGACGGGTCTCTTAAGGGAGGACAGGAGGATATTTTCCTCTCACTAATAACTTTAATAAATCAATCTGGAGTACAATCTTGCCTAATCTAACTCATGCATACACTTCTATAGGATGTATTTATTTTCTCTGACTCTGTCCTCTGAGAACTCCCGGCTGCGTGCACACCTAACCATGTCTGCTGGGCGCGCTCGCCCGGCAGCATTTACCCATTATTCATGAAATAAAAACACTAATTAAAACATTTTTCACTAAAACAATCTGTGTTATGATAACATTACAATCTGACATAAATGATTTGACAATGACAACTCTATTCGTATTTTTATTTTTATTTTTAAACTGGATTCTAAGCCTTTTGAGCCTCAATTTATTTACATTCTAACATAAAATGGTTTTAGTCTATTTACATGTACAATGTCCCTAAAACGCCTATTATTTGGTTTTTTTATTACATAATTCACGTCTGAAATTCTTCTAACTATCTGATAAGGCCCCTTATAAAACCTACTTAATTTCAAACTTTTATTCAAAATTCGTCTAGGTGTATAAATCATAACTAACTGATTGGGCAAAAACCTTACTACTTTGGCCTTCTTGTCATAATAAGCTTTCTGTCTTGCTTGTGCTTTTTTTATATTATCTATGGCACATCGTGACAGATGACTTTTCAGATCGTGACGTCCTACGTAATCTAAATGACTTTCATGACTTGTCATGTCAGTTATGAACAATGGCTCCTTCGCGTAGAGAAGCATGTGTGGTGACACTCTTGTGCTTGCTTGTTTACTTGAATTGTACGCATAGCACACGAGTGGCACATAACTACACCAATTTCTTTGATCAGCCCTCACATACATGGAAAGCATTTGGCAGATAGTTTTGTTGTAGCGTTCCGTCAAGCCGTTCGCCTCAGGGTGAAAAGCCGTGGTGAAGCGGGATTTTGCTCCGAAATAACTCACCGTTTCCTTGACTAAACGAGAAGTGAAAATCGACCCCCTATCAGATATAATTTCCTTGACACCACCAAATCGACAAAAAATATCCTCTATCAGAAAGTCGCTGATCCTCCGGGCTGTCGCTCTGGGTACCGCTCTGCAAACTGCATACCTCGTAGCATACTCTAAACTAACGATAATATATCTGTTACCATTCAACGATTTTCTAAAAGGTCCTAAGACATCGATGCCTACCTTCTCCATCAAATCATTCACTACTATGGGCTGTAACTGGGCTAATCGATTATGTTTCTTTCGCTCCTGACATAACAAACAACTATTGACATAACGCTCTATCTCCTTCTCTGCATCTTTGATGAAATACTTCTCCCTAAACTTAGCCAACGTCTTAGCTAATCCTAAATGACCACCTGACCAAGGATTATCATGCAATTCATTTAAAATCTCGTACAAAAGCCCTTTTGGAATCACAACTAGTTCACAAATACCAGTCACTCTCCTGGCTTTCTTACGCAACACACCATCCCTGACACTAAAACCTTTAACATCATTACCCCTATTAGCAGCAATCCTATCTAACCAACGTTTACAAAAATCCTCCCTCTCTTGCTCCTCTCGCATCTTTACAACTTCTATTCTATACAGCTGCATGCCATCCTCCAGCTGCTCCGTGGTACTCCTCTGCTTCTCGTCTTCTTGGCCTAAGGGATTTCTACTCAAAAAATCAGCAATAACATTATCTCTACCTGAACAATGAACAATATCGAAATCATAAGCCTGGATGCACAGCGACCACCTAGCTAATCGTCCGTTCATGTCTTTCCGGTTTCTCAGCCAACAAAGCGCCTTGTGATCTGTCATGACCTGAAACTTCAGACCCCAAAGAAAATGTTTGAAATAATTCAGAGCCCAAACCAAAGCAAGACACTCCTTCTCCGTAGTGGAATATTTCTTCTCTCCGTCGCTCAGCTTCCTTGACGCGTACGCAACTGGATACATTAATTCTTCACCCTGCATTAAACAGCAACCTACCGCTTCACCAGATGCGTCTACATATAATCGTGTAATTAGTTTAGGGTTAGGGGAATAAAACTTCAGAAGGGGTGGTGACTCCATAATTTTTATTATGCTTCGGAACGCTTCTTCTTCCTTGTCTGTCCACCTGAACACGACGCCTTTCCTTAACAATTTTGTTAAGGGCAACACTATTACTGCAAAATTACTAATGAACTTACGATAGTAAGAAAACAAACCCAATATAGATTTTACTTGTTTAGTATTTGTTGGAGTTTTTAATGTTTTCAACGATTGTAGTTTCTTTTTATCTGGTCTGATTCCATCTCCTGAGATCTCATGTCCCAAAACAGAAATTATATTATAGCCGAAACAAATAGCCTTTTTGTACTTTATCCCAGCTAATACTTTATCCATAGTTCTCTGAAAAACAGCTTGACTTGTCTTAAGTCCAAAGGGTAAAACATTAAACTCATATAATCCTGATGACGTAATAAACGCTGTTTTATGTTTATCTTTCTCACATAAACGATGTTGCCAATAACCCGAATTTAAATCTAAATCAGCAAAATAACGTGCTCCCGCTAAATATATCATAATATCTTCTATAATTGGCAACGGATAACTATCAGTAATTACCTTTTTATTTAATTTTCTATAATCTACACAAAATCTCCACGTTTGATCGGGTTTTTGTACTAACACTACCGGGGATGCATATGCGCTCTTGGATTCTCGAATAACTCCATTATCTAACATTTCTTCGACTTGCGAGTTAATTATTTCAAGCTGCTTTGGAGAAACCCTATAGGGTGGGTGATGAACTGGAATCTCATCTACAGTTCTAACGGTGATTTCATCTAAGCTACATCTACCTAACTCTGAGGCCGTAAATGCAAAATTTTCCCGATATGAGGAAAGGAGGTTTTTTAGCTTAAGTTTTTCATTAAGACTTAATTCTGAGTTAATATTAAGTTTATTTATGGTAGTACATTTTTCAGAAATATTTGACATTAAATCTTCGTCATTTTTTTCTATTAGTTTAGAAAAATAAAGATAATCATTTTTCGAAATATAATTCAACCTTCCTCCCTCTCTGGGTTCATGTCCATAAATGACATTATTTTTTTCATTTGTTCTGTCATGCTGGTCATGATGTACCATAGGGCGTGACATTGACGCGACATTTCGATCACAATATTCACAAAACTTTACACAAATATTATTCAATATTATACAACTATCAGCGAAATTTATAATTGCATTATATTTATGAAAAAAATCCTGACCGAGGATTAAACTTTGACTAATGTCCTTAATTATTATAAATTCATTAACAAAAATACGTGAATCTATCATAAAAGTTATCTTCACTTTTCCGAGAACCTTCAGATATGATCCTGATATTGCTTTCACAAAATGATTCGTCCCGTCATTGGTACTCTTTAGTTCAAGATTCGTAGCTAATTGCTCTGATATACACGAAATTGATGCTCCAGTGTCTATCAGCGCACTATAGGCCTGTTCAGCTATAAAAATATTAATAAATGGAGTAAGATCACCAGTATTTTTTTTTTCTGTTTTCTGTCCGGAGTTGCTCTCTCTCGGACACAGCTTGCAACTCCGCTTGTTTCCTTATCGGCTGTGCCCTTGCTCGTTTGGGTGGTTGGGTGCTGGTGGGCTTCTTTGGCTGGGGGCAGTTTGTGTACGATTATTCCAATTATAACGATGTCTAGGGCGAAAATTGTATCTGGGTGTATGGAACGTCTCCGCATCGCCCGCACTTTGTGGTGTGGCACTTGATGTCGCCGGGATAGATGGTCTCGGGGTTGATGGGGACCTTTGGTTTGTATTGGGGAGATGATCGAAACTAACACGCGGGGGTTGCAATGGTAAATTAATTGAATCATGTTGTGTTTCGCTAAAAATCTCCTCGACTTGCTGAAGCGTGGCTCGTAGCTCCGCTTTTGAGTTATATAATCGAGTTGCTAATTTCAATTTATAATTTATGGTGATCCCTTTTAGAAATGTTTTAATAAAAATTTTATCGTCAGTTATGCCCGCTTGTTGCCCGTAATCAGCCAGTCTATAAAAAAAAGCCACAACATCCTCTTTCTCGCTTTGACGAGCGTTATAGAATTTTTCTACATAATCCGTTCCCGACGGGAATTCATTTTTTAAGCTATCACATAAATCTTTGAATGATGTTCTTTCATTATAAATAAATTTAAAATAAGCTAGAGCCGGACCGTCTAAATATGCTCCCATAATTAATGCTAGGTCGTTTTCCGCCCATTTATTTATCGCTGCAATTCGGCGGAATTGCAAAAGAAAATCATCAAAGCTCGTGCCGACGCCCGAGAAAAATATTATTTGCGCCATGTTGTATGTTTGTGTTTTTCCTATTTCACTTAGCTTTCACTCCAAAGCGTCGGTCGGCGCCTCCACCATGTGACGCAGCTCAGCTCGTCGGTAACCAACGTATAGGGATACTTCCTGAAATGAAACACTTCGGGCGGCGCACTCTTATATTTTTCTTACTTATTTTACGAATACATGTTATTCAAATAAAAATCACTTCAGCACTGAAAAAACAACAGACATTCTTTTTTTCTACTAACTTTCAAAACTATTCTAGAACAGCATAATCCTTCGAATTATATTTAAAAGCCAGTTCGTTGGTTATATAAAAAAAGCAACTCATGCGATCTCCTTTCAATATCACAGTATTTTTGCTGACATAACAAGCTTATAACTTTGTGATTTTTCATGATACAGTCATGAATACTAGACACGTGTTTAGGGTTTCGCATTACTAAAATTATTGTTGTATAGTGTTCTTGCTCCTTTTCATTGACCCCAACAATCTTGCCAAGATCTTGTGACAAAGTAATACGAGCACATTAATATTGAGTAGGTCATAGTATGCACTGTCTTATCAAGATAACCGAGATCTTGTCTGAAAATAGATATATTGTGTGGGGTGTTCAATAATTTATTATGTACTGTGTAATAATGCAGTATAAACAGGGGCTTTACCATGCCGTGGTCAAATTTCAAGCGTGCGAGCGAGAGAGAGAGATGAAGCTTTAACAGTTTAGGTCGTCAAATAGATCGCGTTAAGAGCTCCTTGTAGGGGCTCCAATCTAGTATTAATTCCGTAAAGCTCTGGGTCAAAGACTATAACTGACTTTAGAGCTAAACTAACCATATGCAACGGATTTATATCTTGCATATAATGAAACTTGTGGGGGAATTATTTTGAAAGCATTATGCTCTGATAGAAAGAAAAAAAAAACAAAAATCATGGTCAAATTAGCCTGCCAAACTTTACAGTCGTGAAAGAAATCGATCTGCTGGGCATATAAACTACTCTACTAGCCCCTGTTGAGCCTGTAAACTTTCAAATAGCTGCTACTGAACTGAGAAGTCTGTAGCGGTTACTTAAAAATTTCGGTTGTACTTTCTGTACCTACCCATTAGGCCTGTAGACTTTCGCCAACCTATTTAATATGATTCTTTATATGGAAACGGTATAAAGAACAAGGTCCAAGCTATCCGCGGTCAGGGCTTCAGACAGAGAATCCTCGTAACAATACGAGTCATGTCCAAAAGTACCGTCTTCTGGACAAACCTCTTGATCAAGCTGCCTAATGGGAACCTTATCAGACGTTGGTCAAGCCTCGTTACTAGAAAGTCATTAGCTTGCCATTAGCAATCATCACCGCGTCCTTTTTTTTTTGGTGGGGAAAATCATCCAATGACAAACCCCCGCTCTTAGGCGGAGCGGAAGATAGTGTCAGACTCTTACTGACTAAAAAACCCACCCTGTTCCTTCTAGCCTTCATACCGGGGCTCGAGTTCCCTTTCGGATAACCCTGGCCCCAGTAGGCTTCGACCCGGCTGGGCCCCTGCTGTTGCTGACAACTCCTTGAGGCGCACGGGAAAAGTGCGCGCCGTCAACGACTTGGGCTTGGTCCGGACAGTTACCGGACGGTTGGACAGCGAGCTACCCATTGCTCACTGTCCGCAAGCCCGCACCTACGGTGGCTGGAAATCGGGATCGGAATCCCGGCGGCGGCGAGAGCGCCGTTGCCTGATGCGGTCGGCCTCCTCCTTTGCGAGCATTACTGCTTCGCAGAAGTCGGCGACCGCCTGCCACTCCTCCTCGCTCCGGACCATGGCCTCAACCAAGGCCCGGCTCATTGCCCCGTCCTCGTTCCACATAGTGACTCATATCTAGCTTATTTCCAGGTGTGCAGACTTTGATCCCGAAGATTCTGCAGCGTTCCTGATAGCTACAAGTGGTACTACTGGCCTGCCTAAAGCTGCTGCCGTTACACACAAGAACTTTGCCATCATTACGCCTTACGTGTGGTGAGTGCTGTGTCGATATTCAAAGTGAGGGTGTTTTTAATATCATGTGTATTTCATTACGCATGCGAAATTGCCCCGCATGCAGAAAATATTAAAATGCAAAAAAATGCGTCTCGCGTGCGTATTTTCACTGTTCAAAGTAAACGCCCGTCAAGAAGCAACCGCGACACCGCAATTAGCTGACAATTTTTTTTTATTTGTTATAAACCAGTACTTGACTGCGATCCCATCTGATGGTAAGCAGCGATGCAATCGTTGATGGTGAGACGAGTTTACAATTCTTCTAGACAAGAAATAGTAATTAATAATTTTGTGACCACGTACAACACAAGGAAGTTAGTGATAGCATGACGAGTGACAGGGTAGAATGGAAGTGTTGCGCCGACCCCAAATAAGATGGTACAGGGGCTGAAAGAAGAAGAAGAATTTTGTGACCACCTACAATTGATAGAATATATACAAGACACCTTCATGCCACGGAAAAGACGTCATGCCGTTCATCTCTTAGCCCTACCATGAGCTCTTAAAGCGATCCATTTTGCGACCTAAAGTGAAACGTTAAAGGGAGGGAGGATGGAGCTATATATATGGTGTATAAGTTTTAGTTTGTCCTGCAAAACCTAATATTATGAATGTGTCGTATTATTAAAGTGCATACCATCATATTGCTTCTTATTATTTTTTCGCATTCTCTTCATAGATAAATTAAATATGAAAACATGTCATTGGTTGGGTCATTAGTTGCATAATTTGTTGTTTTGTTAGTTGTATACTATTTGTTTTCCGATTGTAATAAAATAAAATAAACAAATAGATCCATCCCTGACTGACTCCATCATTGACTGGCTTGTTGTTAGGTTATTGGCCCTGACTGTCATGCCAAAGGTCATGCCCTGCGTTCTTATTGACCTGGTTTGACTGTAAATATTTAAATCTTTACCTTCTTTTTCTCCAGGTCTCGGTTCACAACATTCCCAACGCCGACTCGCCTCGCCCTGATCGGGTCCCCATTACAATGGCTGACGGCCATCATAAACTTCATCATTTCTCCTATATTGAAGTTCTCCAGGTTACAGACATCGCAGACGATGACACCGGATCATGCTTATGATCTGATTAATACGTATAGGGTAAGAAATATCATCTTAACTATAAAATAATAGGTTTATAATAATAATAACATTATATCGGGTAGTATAGACCCATAGATATATTAATCTAGTACATTTTTAAGCTTACGTACCTCAAAAAGAAAAAACGGAACCCTTTGTTGTTCGTCTGTCTGTCAAGATCCTTTATCTCGGGAACGCGTGAAGGTATGGAGTTGAAATTAAAACCATACCAAACTCTACGGTCCTTGAAGCTATGAAAAATCAAACTTTTAAGTTTACGAAAAAAAAAGATACGACCGGTTATATCGCAAAAAACGTATATTTTGACACTCTCAAGAAAATCAAAATTCTTAGAGTACTTCCTGTTGACCCAGAATGCTGTTTGGGCATAAAGTAGGTCTTATAGCACAGGTATAGAAATAAATCTGAAAACAATTTGTTGGTTACGTCACAAAAAAGAAACTCTCTCACCCGCACGACTGACATTTTAAGACGTCATGGTAAGGCTGCACGCCCACGTCCGATAATCGGTGACCGATTTTTTGTAGGAGAAAAATAGAACACACTGATAGCAATAGTGCAACGCACACGTCCTACAAAAAGTCGGTCAGAAAACAGAACAATGTTACAAATATACAAAATCGGCCCGATTATCTGTCCTACAAAAAGTCTGTCGTGGGCGTGCAGTGTAAGGTCCAATATGTTATTCAATTTCAACTCTTGGTGGCCTTTGCGGCAAAGACACCACAATTTTGCCAATAACACGTGCGAACTGTTAATAAACCATCAAAGGTTAGAGAGTATTTAGCGAGTCCATCACACGTAAGATGATAATGAAAGTCAGCCGGTGTTTCCATACATAAACTAGGGCTGTGCTAGTGACGCCCGGGTGTAGTGACGCCCGGGTGTCGCCACTGTGCGGAACGCCCGGAGGACACGGTGGAGCACACAGTCGCGGTGTGCCCTGCTTGGGCGGAACATCGCCGTGCCCTCGTGGGGGTGATCGGCGGCGGAGACCTCTCGCGCCGGGCCTTGGTTGAGGCCATGGTCCGGAGCGAGGAGGAGTGGCAGGTGGTCGCCGACTTCTGCGAAGCAGTAATGCTCGCTAAGGAGGAGGCCGACCGCATCAGGCAACGGCGCCCTCGCCGCCGCCGGGATTCAGATCCCGATTTCCAGCCACCGTAGGCACGGGCTTGCGGACAGTGAGCAATAGGTAGCTCGCTGTCCGGCCGTCCGGTAACTGTCCGGACCAAGCCCAAGTCGTCGACGGCGCGCGCTATTCCCGCGCGCCTCAAGGAGTTGTCAGCAACAGCAGGGGCCCAGCCGGGTCGAAGCCTACTGGGGTCAGGGTTATCCGAAAGGGCGCTCGAGCCCCGATATTAAGGCTTGAAGGAACGGGATGGGTTTTTTAGTCAGTAAGAGTCTGACACTATCTCCCGCTCCGCCCAAGAGCGGGGGTTGTCATTGGATGATTCTTCCCATCGAAAAAAAAAAGGGCTGTGCTACTTAGTATATTTATAGGCCTTCCTTGAGGAGCTGGGGTGGATCTAATGACACATTTGTCCCACCCGTACGCAAAAAACGCGCTTTGGTTGTGGAGTTGCGGAAAACAGCCCGTTGTACTATACTGCTATACTTAGTAATACTAACTAGTGACGTTACAACAGTAACTGTATCTGTTTCTACTGCCCTCACTAAGACATTTTCTTGCAGCCAACCTACACCATCTTCAGCCCCACAATGATGACGACGCTCATGAACCCTGATGAACGAGATCGATGTGACTTCACCTGCTTGGAACTGCTCATGTTAGGTGGAAGCGCTGTGCCACAGAAACTTATTGATGAATTGAAGGTATGTACTGAAATGCTAGGGTTTTCGTAATTTGACTAGATGCACTCTCCAAAATGTTGTCTTACTTATAGATTTACCTTAGAACATGAAGCTAGAACATGTTTGGCCCTGATGAAATCACTGCTACCTTTAAACCTTTGTTCAGAACTTGGTAAAACAATCTAGCTTTCATGTCATCATCATCATTTCAGCCGAAAAACGTCCAAAGCTGGACATAGGCTGATTTTGACTGGCCTGTTGGTCTAGTGGTTAATGGCGCTGATTGCTATGCAGGAGGTCGTGGGTTCGATTCGCACCCAGGACAAATGTTTCTGTGATGACCATGATCATTTGTTCTGTGTCTGGGTGTAATTTATCTATAATATGTATGTTTTTAGAAATATATAAGTATGTTTATCAGTTGTCTAGTACCCATAACACAAGCTCTGCTTAGCTTGGGACTAGACGGCGCTGTGTGATAGTTGTGGAATATTATTATTATTATGATAAACAGCTGATTCTTGGAATATGCATTTAATATGTGATAACTTCTAATTTATAAGTTCAGTACTTCAGTAATCAGTAATCGATAAGAATGCCAATTGACTTATTACAAAATACCTATCGATCAGTGGTGGCCCATTAGTAATTGCCCCGACGACTTACAAGTTATAGGTCGCGGGTTCAAACCAGCCAGGCGCATCACTTTGTGTAATATATTTCTTCACCGCTGCTCTCAAAATGGTGAAGGAAAACATCGTTAGGAAACCGGCATGACCGAGAACTAAAAATTTAAAGATATGTGACATTCAGCTACACGCATTGCGCCCGCGTAGTGTTTTTGACGTCATGTAGACTAGTAGTCTACACGGGCAATCTAGCGGCATGTGGTGTTCACTAAAATCACTAGTTAGGGATTTAGGTTTATAGTAAATGAAACAACCAAATTGTCAGTAAGCAGGCAAACCCAAGGAGTGACGTCTAGTCGAGAGACTGGTAGGGTTGCAACTAACATGACGTCGACCACTTGACTTGTCCTACATTTAATGTGTATACCACATTGATGCCAGAGTCCCAGCAGTAAGAACATTAAAAGGCTAATTATGCATAAACGAAGATACTTATTAAAGTGGCCTAAATGGGCCTTGGGGCGTAAATTCCTAAGATGTGTGGTGCTGATGAAACTAGACGCGAGCACAATATTTGGATTATAATAATAATATTCCAAAAATAACACACAACGCCAAGCTTAGGAGAGCTTGTGTACCTAATGAGTACTAGGCAACTGATAAACATACCTATATATTTCTAAATACATATATACATCTTATAGATAAATTACACCTAGACACAGAACAAATAATCGTGCTCATCACACAAACATTTGTCTTGGGTGGGAATCGAACCCACGACCTCCGGCATAGTAGTCAGGGCCTAACCTAACCCTAGACCAACAGGCCTGTCGATTGCGGGATTGTTCAAAAGAATTACCACTGTCCTGGAACGCAAACTGAAACTGACTCTACTGACTGAAATATCAACAAACTAAATTCTCACCAAATCTGTCTGTTTGTTCACGATAAACTCAAAAGCTACTGAACAGATTTTCATGAGGTTTTCACCAATAGACAGAGAGATTCATTAATAAGGTTTAGGTGCATACATGGTAATACATGTTTATTATGGAAGTAGAAGCCGTGTCGCACAAATGTTCGAAGTTGGGGCGAGTAGAAATGATATATATGAGCTCCCCTAGCCAAGTTACAACCGTTTCGCTTGCGCCGAACGCTTCGAGTAGGCCGCGCCGCCAATACTTTTGTTCTGACCAAGTGACTGAGCGTTAAGATGACGTCATTCCCGTACATTTGGCTAGGGGTCCTGTAGCGACTACCAACGCATCGATCATACTCTATGCAAAAACAAAGTACTTAGCTTCTTTAATTTTCTTCCAGATTATATCACCAGACACAGAGGTCCTGAACGTATACGGCATGAGCGAGTTGGGTGGTGTTGCCTTCCACGGAGACAACCCTGCACCAGGGTCTTGTGGCAAACCGATGGGATGCTTCCAATATCGGGTAAGGAATTTACAGTCACTTTAAGATGTATGACCGTCCGTAGTACGACGGTCTTCTGTACTTCGATCGATAATTTTGACAAGAAAAATTAATTAAGTTACAGGCATAAAAATAGTTTTTGCCTACGAAAATTGTTGTTGCAATTTTTCGAGCTCGCTCCGCTCGTTCTTACAACCTACACACTACATGCTCTAAAAACTGTTTGTACGGTTGGTTCTAAAAAGTTTTATTTAAAACACCTATTTCTGTATGGATGGTAAAAAAAATAAGGTACTATATGACACAGTCGTACCATTAGAAGGCGGGGTGCAAAAATTTAAGAACTCGCTTTCGCTAAACTGTACATTATAGGTTCTAAGAAATTAGGAAACTCGTTTATGTAAAGGATTAAAAGAAAAAAGCTACAAGATAGAGCGCAAACACGATGTTTCTTAGACCCAATACTTCATGTTGGGCGTTGCTTGTGAGTAAACTTAGAATTGTTAAGAAGTACCTAGATATTCAATGAATTCTCCTTATGGTTGTAGATCATTGATGTTGAGACCCAGCAAGATATTTACGAGCCCAATGTACCAGGGGAGTTGTGGATAAAAGGACCGAGTGTATTCAAGGTAAGGTTTTAGGGCACAATAAGAATCGAACTCGTATTACTAAACATACTGTAGATAGATAAGTTCCTATGACGAAAGAAAAAGAATAGGTGCCACCGGTACATGGTGAACATCCCACCCATACGCACAAAACGTTTTGGGAACACATTTATTGCGCCTACAGCTAAGGAGTGAAATTCCCTGCCGGGGTATATGTTACAGATAGCTACAAAGAGGTCTTTAAGTCAAGAGTGAACAAGTAACTTCTACAAACGTGCTCTATCGTCAACCACATCGTCGTTTTCCATTACGTAAAATAGAGGTTGAGAGCGCGAGCCTTTCAATAATATAAAAAAGTTCCTAGATAAAATTAATAAACTAATATTAAGCTCAGTAAGTATCTAACTAAACAAACATACAGCCATTGCTTATAGAGAAAAAGGATGTCGTACTGGTTTTTTTTAACTGTTTGCAAATCACCGAGATCCATATGCATAATTGCGCATTTATGGACATGTAATTATCTCTTTAAAAACCACATTCTACTAGACACACATCGCATTTTTTGCTTCAGCGAGGTTTCTGTCACATACGTTTTTTTATACAGAGAAAATGGGATTTACGTGAATTTTAAGTTGGCGATTTTTTATCCCAAGGAACTGGGGATCCCCGCCACATAGTGAGATTAGACAAAATTGGATTGTTGCATATTTCTGATGTAAAATCGAACGGTCCTGAGATTGCAGTTGTACCTACTATGTATCTCTTCCCAATTCAAATCTTCATTTGTTTTTCAAAACCAAGATCAAAACTTTTATAAGCATAGGTATTATTAGCAAAACATGACATATTTTCTTCAGAGCAAGCATATCATACTAAATTGTTTATGTAGTTATTTTATTAAGGACTGTTAAGTTTTACTCAAATCAACCACGATTTCTGAGATTCACACAGTTTTTTGCGGAAAAAAAAAATGTGCCTAACACTTGCCGTCTCTCTCCCAAGTTCATTATTTAATTTATTAACAGGAATACTACAATAACGCTGAGGCTACAGAAGAGACTTTCGCAGAAGACCGCTGGTTCAAAACTGGTGACACATTCTACAGGGATGAAAACTGGAACTTCTTCTTCGTGGAGAGGATCAAATTGCTGCTGAAGTACAAAAGTTATCAGGTATGAATTTCAGCAGAATTGACTGGCTCTTAGAGCTGATGTCTACCAGGGCTGCGGAATGGTTCGAAAGTTACCGCAGCCCTGCAAAGCAAAAGGCTGCAGAAGGAACACAAGCCACAGTGACAGTTGACAGTTGTTATTACCTAATAACAAGCAGTTTTAAAATACAAACATCAAACATACACCTTTTCACTTTACCCTCGGCCTCGTGAAAAACTGGTGAAAGTCAGAAAATACAGCTTCGTATACGTGCGTACATCTGGCCCCATGATTTGTTAAAATATCAGGCGTGAAAGTGAGGAGAGGGGTGGAGCTGTATGCCCTAAATAGCTCTATCACTTTAACAGTTCAGTTTAGGTCGTCAAATGGATCGCGCCTTTCTGAAGAACATCGTCCAGCATAGGTAAAATTTTAACCCTGGATAGATAATCTACTTCGAAACGCCGTAATTGATTTTGAAAAAATTATATAACTCGTTTGTTTTTCGCATCACTAAATTACGTAGTCACCGAGCCATCCAGGTGACCGAGGGGTTTTTTTGCACTTGCACCCAGCTGTTTGATGACGCCTAATGCCCGCTATGATCTGCCGTGACCTGTATTATAC
Organism: Mythimna ferrago; assembly: GCA_910589285.2. Classification (NCBI taxonomy): domain Eukaryota; kingdom Metazoa; phylum Arthropoda; class Insecta; order Lepidoptera; family Noctuidae; genus Mythimna; species Mythimna ferrago. The sequence goes on along the minus strand of OU342688.1, from coordinate 21,267,234 downwards.
TTAGTGTCGGTGGTGTCCAACTTGTGACTTTATTAATCTTTTTGGGAAAAATATAACATAGTGTAAAAATTATAAGGAATCGATTTAGTTACCTACTGATTCTTAACAAATAATATTCAGGTTTCACTTAAATACTAAAAATAATGTTGGATAAGTCAACACTTATGCGTCATTGCTTAACTCCTAAATCTTAAAATAACATTACAAAATATTCTTTAATAAATACGTATCCACTGTCCTCCATCCAGATATCACCAGTGGAAATAGAAACAGTAATCCGCCAGCACCCAGGCGTGTTGGACGTGGCGGTGACGGGCGTACCAGACGACGAGTGCGGCGACCTGCCTGTGGCGTGCGTCGTGCCACGGCCAGGGGCTGAACCCAGCGCCGACGAAATTAAGGACTGGGTTAAAGGTAGGAACTTCACTTCGTCATAAATTCAACTGATGGATGTCCACCCCCGCCGGAGACGTCCCCGGGGTTGGAAGTTACAGGATCACTATCGGCCACCGCAGGGGTAGGTTTGCAGACGGTCACCCGTGTGCGTATATTGGCCGCTAAGTGGTGGGCTAGTCGGCCCTCAGTTGTGAGCTAGCCACCGAGCGAGACGGACGTGTCAACCCCTAGTTCCGGACATCGTAATAAATAAATATAAAGTAGTATGTGTTCTTAAACACCAGAGGTAGCCCGCCGGCTGGCCTTTCAGTAAAGACCAAGCCCGGGTCGACGGCATGTTGTGTTCCACGGGCCTCAAAGAGATGTCAATTAAATTGTAGGGGCCCAACTAGGCCAACGCCTGCAAGGGCTGCGTATTGCTCGAAAGAGTCACTGCAACTCTCGCAATAAATATTGACTGAAGGAACACTGTGCACGGGAGAAGCTATTTGATGATTTCCCAAGAAAAAGAAAACTTGATTCTTTTAGGCACTCTTTCAAATGTCATCCCTAGCAAGTATCGGCTACTGTGCCCCTTTACCTTTGCTGCTAGCTCTTTGAGGCACACCTGGACCCAGGTTTGGTGGTAAGCCTACACCTACACTGGCCGTAAATCTCCCTACGACTGGGTCGAAGTGTCTCCTTCAGCGGCGGCTGGGACGCGAGGATGCCCGTTCCCTCACGGTTGTGACCAACTACCTATGTCGCTCGCATTATAGCATCGGAGAAGGATAACAATTCTCATGAACCTTTTTCTTCCATCTTTGTTTTTTATTTGTTATTGTCCCGATCGCTGACGTAGGTAACTCAGTCGCCAAACTAATATGGAACTGGACCGGTCACATCTGCCGCATGTCGCAACAAAATTGGGCGAAGGCAACTAATGACTGGACTCCAAACAGCAGGAGCCGGCGACGCGGTAGGCCTATAAGGAGATGGCGTGACTATTTGGACTTCTACCTTAAAGATTGGCCGGAAGTGGCTAAGGACAGAAAAGAGTGGAATAACGGAAGGGAGGCCTTTGCCCTGCAGTAGTACACAATGGGCTCACAATAATAATTGCTCCGTTAAATAGCTTTTTTAACCTCATATTTTCTGATACCTACACATTTCATATTACAGAATTCCTCTCCGACGCAAAACAACTACGAGGTGGCGTGATATTCGTCGACGCCATCCCCATGACTGCATCCACGAAGGTGCACAGAAGAAAATTAAAACAAATGGCTTTAGAAATGCCTAGAGAATAAACAATTATTAATGACTATTTAGCACAAGTTTAGTTGAAGCATGCACTGCAGATATGGTCTGATTTTGACTAAAGGTAGTACTACACTGCTCACACGTGTGCCACACACGCCGATCTGGGCGCGTCGGTCTCCATACATTTTATATGGAAACAAGACTTGTAGAGCTACACTTGATACACGCCACGCGACGTCGTTCTACGTACAAACCAGGCGTATTACACGTTAGTTCTGGCTTTAACGTAGAGACACATAGAGCTTATAATTTTGACTAAATTGTCAGTAGAGAATATTTAACTACCTATACTTCATTCGAAATAAGATGAGACACTTAAACAAACCTCTTTTACTTTCCGTTTAACTGATTTTGACTACTATTCCTAGTGGTTACAATACCAACTATTTGCTGCAGCCACCATTTATCATGCTATAAACGCAATAAAAGTCAAAATCGGTTGAACGGACAGTAAGAAAGGTTTATTTAAATCGAATGGAGTCTATCTCATATTATGTAAATGTTTTTTTTAAGCTATTGCATAGCTTCTATCGCGGGCTTTGAGCGTGGAGACCGAATCCAGAAATTCCGTAACGAAAATAACCTAACACCCCCCACTCATTTGTTTTTTGAGCGTGGTGACCGATAAGAAAACAAATGAGTGAACAATCAATAGCAGCTCTTGGTGAGGTCTGGTTTTGAATGGGTGGGGTTAAGCAGCTGTTGGCGAGGTCTGGTTTTGGATAGGTGGGGTTAAGCAGCTGTTGGCGAGGTCTGTGTTTGGATGGGTGGGGTTAAGCAGCTGTTGGCGAGGTCTCATTTTGGATGGGTGGGGTTAAGCAGCTGTTGGCGAGGTCTAGTTTTGGATGGGTGGGGTTAAGCAGCTGTTGGCGAGGTCTGCTTTTAGATGGATGGGGTTAAGCAGCTGTTGGTGAGGTCTGGTTTTGGATGGGTGGGTTTAAGCAGCTGTTGGCGAGGTCTGGTTTTAGATGGGTGGGTTTAAGCAGCTGTTGGCGAGGTCTGGTTTTAGATGGGTGGGGTTAAGCAGCTGTTGGTGAGGTCTGTGTTTGGATGGGTGGGGTTAAGCAGCTGTCGGCGTTTTGGATGGGTGGGATTAAGCAGCTGTTAGCGAGGTCTGGTTTTTGATGAAAGAGGTTAAGCAGCTGTTGGCGAGGTCTGGTTTTAGATGGGTGGGGTTAAGCAGCTGTTGGTGAGGTCTGTGTTTGTATGGGTGGGGTTAAGCAGCTGTCGGCGTTTTGGATGGGTATGTTAAGCAGCTTTTGGCGAGGTCTGGTTTTGTATGGAAGAGGTTAAGCAGCTGTTGGCGAGGTCTGGTATTGGATGGGTGGGGATAAGCAGCTGTTGGCAAGGTCTCATTTTAGATGGGTGGGGTTAAGCAGCTGTTAGCGAGGTCTGGTTTTGGATGGGTGGGGTTAAGCAGCTGTTGGCGAGGTCTAGTTTTGGATGGGTGGGGTTAAGCAGCTGTTGGCGAGGTCTGGTTTTGGATGGGTGGGGTTAAGCAGCTGTTGGCGAGGTCTGGTTTTGGATGGGTGGGGTTAAGCAGCTGTTGGCGAGGTCTATTGCATAAGTTGATAAAAAATGCTATGCAATAGCTTTACCGCGGCAGTCCCCGAGTGCCACACGTCTTCTTTTTTTTCAATTTTAAATTTTAAGAATAGTTTTGATAAGATTCGAACAAATGTGTGACCACATGTGTGACTAATCAAATGGATACCAGCTTTAACAAATATATCAAAAGAAAAGTATTGTCTACATTAATTTTAGTAAAAAATGTAATAGTTATTAATCAATTAAATCAGGTAGTTAATTAGAGCTCGCACAAATGTCACATCAAATATATTATTGCCAGTAGTGAATTGCAATGAGCCGAGCAGAAAATCTCATAAAAGCAGGTAGATAATATTACATCAAATGTCCTGTTTTGTTGTTTGTTAAAATAAATTATGTACAATAAAGAATAAAGAAAATTTATATTATTGTCGTTTTTATTAAAATATGGTAAGTATTAATATAAATGTTTTTCGTATAATACGTAAAGTAATAATAGTTATTGGAATTGTGAACAGACATTGGATTGTGTGAGGGAGGAATGTAAGGGAGGATTGATAAGAAATAAAAGGGAGTAGGTATTAGGGCTATATTTCACCGAGACACCACGGCGGCGCGCGCGACCAGTCGCCGCTAAACAAAATGTATACAGCTCTGTAGAGAGTTACTCATCTGATGTCCGTTTGGTTGCGCGACCAATTTGATAGTGCGACCAGGACCTAGACCATGACGTTTAAAGTAAGATTGTTTTTATCTTGTTTCACTGTGGGTAAGAGATGGCGCTAGACAATCTGTATAGCTCTGTCTCTTACATACTATGGAATAAGAATAAAACAATCTTACTTTGAACGTCATGGTAACCCCGCAGCTCGGACGTGTGGCGACTCTGGTGTCTATAAGGTGTCTATTCACCGGGATACCAACTGGTCGCGCCGGCCACCATGGTGTTTTGGTGAATTAAAGTCCTTACGAGTAACGATTGACAGGACAGAATGGAAGATAATAAACATGTTGTGCCGACATGACCCCAAGTGACATGGTAGGAAGATGTAATTGAAATTGTGAACAAAGTATTTAGTTCAAAATACATTTCAATAATCTTGTCTATATTTTAAGTTATGTTTGATCAGATTTTACGGCTAAAAGAAACTCAATATTAGATCTATTGTATATTTTTAGATGACTGTATTAATTATGTATACTATTATATTTTTAACTATGGGTAGTTATCATTAGTCTTAGCTTAGGTTAGTTAAATAAATCGTGTACCATTACAATAGTTTTATTTACCTTTAGTTTAGTTACTTACTAAAATATTACACAAATGTAGAAAATAATAATTTCACCCAAAAGCATAATATGAAAATGTCGTGTGCGTCTATGCGTATTTCATCGACATTTCCAACCCTCGCGCCTCGGGGTCTCGCATACTTACACCATCTTATTAATCGAGCTTCATGCACGTTATGGAATTTGGCACAGTATATTGAAATCTCACCTCTTTTACCAGTCCCCAGGCGTTAGAGAAGACGCCTGGGGACTGGTAAAAGAAACAAAACAAACTGGACCCATTTTTTACAAATAAAATATGTGTTGTTTAAAATTCCAATTGTTGAAATGTTATGTACAGCTGTAGCTACTCGTATAATATACCTATATTCATCCCTATAAAAAAACTCACACAATTTTGTTTACATAATAATAAAATAAATATGCTAACGCCTGATGAGACCGCATAGCAACTAGCAACCCCTAAGCGTAAGGTCTGATACTTACTAACAGACCAAAACGTACAAAGATAAATTGTTCATACCTGTACCTACATAATCTAGTAAAGCGGAAAACTGAAAACATTCAACCGGGTTATAGGTAGGTACCTACTTACTATCTATGGTACTTATTTTTTGAATAGAATAGAATAGCATTTATTCGGCGCAAGCAACACAATATACCACAACATAAAATAATAATATTAAAAAATAGTACAGACATACAATACAGTTAGAGTGTGTGGTTTGGTTAGGACATTTAAGCAGAAGTTGGTTACTTTTTGGAAAATGGTTGTAAGTAAATATTATAGTAGTCCCTTGCACTTAATTTCCTACTAGATATTTTTACCTTTCGAATGCCGTAATTAGAGGCACAATAGAAAGACAATGACAGCGAACCGGGCGTTCGCTTGGGAGGGTTAAAGAAGCTAATATTCGCAAAAGTGTGTTCCACTAACAGCGTTATAAAAATATACGAGAATGTTATTCTTTAGTATAAATACAAGATAGATAGATAGTTTAAAATATGACACAGCTAACTTATTGCCCACCTACGATTGAAAAAAAAATCACGAAGATGACTTTCAAAATTGATTTTACCGATTTAATATAAGCTTTAATCGATTAAAAACCGAACTTTTATCATTCTAATTGTTTGTCAGATTATTCTAAAGTAAGCAACGTTTTACCAATCGAATCTGCAATTTTTTTAGTAAGTAAATCGCTAAAATGCTTCATATTTGCAAGCATTTTATCCTTGCGCATCTCTTTCCATTTGTATGAAGTCCGGAGTTATCGCGCTCTAGGGGCTGTATTCCTCATAACAGCAAAAAAAAACTCATTATTTTATATTAACCGCGCGCTCATAAAATCATACGAACTCGTTGCCGCCACACTGACGCATTGTTTGTGTGTCGCGCCAGCTGCGAACTGCGAGGGGAGCGATGCCCGTATGCGGACCCGTATCGGCCAATCAGAGCGGCGCGCGGCCCTTGCGGCTAACCGCATCGCGCAGTAACCCCGCTCCGGCCCCTCGACTCTCGGCTCCCCTCAGTCACCTTGTGCTATTCAGCGACGGATCACGTACACAACAAATTCACAAAATGAGCGTGCATTTTACTGAAGCCGACATGGCTCGACTGGTAGAAATCTACAAAGACTACGACTGTCTATGGGATATGAAACACGAATTTTATAAGGACAGAGAAGCAAGACAAGCAGCTTACAATGAAATTGCCGAAAAATTAAACATTCCTAACCTAAGAAGTAAGGATATCCCGAACAAAATTAAAAATCTAAGGTCGTCATACTACCAGGAGATCAAGAAGGTTAGGAGAAGTGTTCGGTTAGGTGGCGTTGTTTATCAACCGAGAGTGTCGTGGTTTTCAACTGTTGATAGCATTTTAAGACCATTCAGGCACGAACGGGAGTTCATATCGAAGGTAAGAAAGAAAATCTTTTTACAATAATATTTTTTTTATGTAGATTATGGTTACTTACTGAATCGGTAGGCGGGAAAATGCAAAGAATGTGCAGTAGTACAAAACGGTTTTAGAAGCTTCACTCTCTTCAATTACTTTTCAATACATGTTCAATCATAATTTTAAATGTGGGATATAAGCTAGAACTTTTAAAACTAAATTGAAACTAACGAAATTCCTTTCAGAACTTAATTCCCAAAATTTACTTATGTTCTAACATTCTGCCCGTAGTATGAAGTTGACCTTCTGAGCTTGTCGGTTACATGGCGCAGTCGTTCATTGTATGTATGTAATGAATGCGAATGTAGTCACGAAGTATAGAAACTACGTTTAAACGCGTACTAACTTACCGCCTAGTAATTATACTGCCATGGTTATTAAAGGGCACAACTAGATTTTTTTTTTAAATTGAGTTACAAACATATTGGGAATCAGAAAAAAATCTGATAATGACCTTTCTTATTCTAAGTAATGAACTATACTCTGTTCAAAATAAGATTAGACATTTATGTAAACTTTTTATTACTGTCCGTTCAACCGATTTTGACCTTTATTACGTTGACGGCAAGACAAATGTCGGCTGCAGTAAATAATTGGTATTGTAACCACTTTTTTGCTTTGAATGCCATCCATAATCTTACGAAATAGAAGTTAAAATCGGTTGAACAGACAGTAAAAAAGGTTTCTTTAAATTTCTAATCCTAACGCGAATAGGGTATATATAACTTTTTGATGAAATTATATGGAACTAGCTGTTGCCAGCGACTTCGCTCGAGTAATAGTAGAAAATTATCCCAATAATAAAAAAAAGTATCTTATGTGCAATTCCTAGACATGGTAGGTACCCAAGTATCAAGTGGGTCCGTAACGCTTCGAGAGTCTTGCGGTCGATTAACGGAAAGTCGACTGAAAGATTGATCGAATAGAATTTATTGCGAAACAACCTTTTATCGCCAAACGCTACTTCGACTGAACGATTCATCGAATATTAAAATTTTAATAATCGATAACATAGGTACCTTCGGGATCCAATACATTGGTATGTGGAACTAGTAGGGTGGGGAAACATCGAGGGACGCTGAATGTGACCTTGACCTCTAGTTCAATGACCTCAATCCCAAGGCCACATGTATAAAGCTACAACTACATTAGACCGACGCTCATGTGCAACACGCACGCCTGATTTGTACGTAGAACGACGTCGCGTGGCGTGGATCAAGTGTAGCACTGCAAGTCTAGTTTCCATATAAAATGTATGGAGACCGACGTACCCAGATCGACGTGTGTGTCACACGTGTAAGCAGTATAGTTCTAGCTTAAAATGTGAGGTAACGTCAGGAGATCCTTTATTCATCTTTTAATTACCTACCTAAATATGTATTTGTCTTTTTTACAGAGACCGCTGAAAGGAACCGAAAATATTGATAAATTTATCAAAGCCGACAGCAAAAAAGTCCAGAAAGAAATCAAACAAATTAACCAAACAGCAGAAAGAATAACGACGCCGAATAATAAATCCGAAGATGAATTTGACAGTTTCGGCAAATATATTGCTTCTTCTCTGCGTGCAATGCCTCAAGAATTTTCAATAATCGCAAAAACGGAACTGCAAAAAGCCATTTCGAATATTCAATTAAAAATCGTGAGACAAATGAATCCTGCGAATAATCACCGGTCACAGTCTCCAAGTGGCAGTGTTTCAACTCACAGCAACCACGATAATGAGCGAACTGAATTTACTGAATGTGTGTCTCCTATGTCTGATTCTTGCGTTTCTACTATTAAGATTGAATATGAAGATTAGTTATAAGACCACCGTGATTTTGTATTCCGATTTTCAATAACTTAATAAATTAAGCTAGAAATATTGGTACTCCATTTGTTTTTTGGTATTTTTGTTGATAGATACCTAGTCTTTACTGTACACTATCTAAAAAAATACAGTTGAAACTTAATATAATACTTTGTAATAACAATGGTTATTGCTAAAAGCGATTTTTTTCAGACAAGATTTAGAAAAAAAATACAGAGAAGAAGAAAAGATACACAGGAACAATGCATTCCAAATAATAGGATCGATTTTTACTTATGCCATGTTGTGACATCATAGCAGTCAAATATTTTTTATTTATTTTTTTTTCCATTTTTATGGCATAGCCTTTTAGCCTTTGTGCCATTTCTTCATTTTTAAGCAGTCAAATAGAAAAATTGGGTAGGGTGAGCAAAACATTTTTTTTTTTAAATATTATTTATTTACGAATCATGAACGAAAAAGTTTAATCAGAATCTAGTTCTTCAATGTTGCTAATCTCTGCGTCACTGTGTGAAGTGTCTATGTAGTGGCAAATGGAAAAAAAAGGCAAATTTATTGTGCCTGACAAAATGAGAAAGAAAATTGTGTTTTTTAAGCTATTGCATAGCTTCTATCGCGGGCCTTGAGCGTGGAGACCGAATCCAGAAATTCCGTAACGAAAATAACCTCAACACCCCCCACTCATTTGTTTTTTGAGCGTGGTGACCGATAAGAAAACAAATGAGTGAAAGCAGCTGTCGGCGTTTTGGATGGGTGGGGTTAAGCAGCTGTTTGCGAGGTCTGGTTTTTGATGGAAGAGGTTAAGCAGCTGTTGGCGAGGTCTGGTTTTGGATGGAACAGGTTAAGCAGCTGTTGGCGAGGTTTGGTATTGGATGGGTGTTGGCAAGGTCTCATTTTGGATGGGTGGGGTTAAGCAGCTGCTAGCGAGGTCTGGTTTTGGATGGGTGGGGTTAAGCAGCTGTTGACGAGGTCTGGTTTTAGATGGATGAGGTTAAGCAGCTGTTGGTGAGGTCTGGTTTTGGATGGGTAGGGTTAAGCAGCTGTTGTCGAGGTCTGGTTTTAGATGGATGGGTTTAAGCAGCTGTTGGCGAGGTCTGGTTTTAGATGGATGGGGTTAAGCAGCTGTTGGTGAGGTCTGTGTTTGGATGGGTGGGGTTAAGCAGCTGTCGGCGTTTTGAATGGGTGGGGTTAAGCAGCTGTTAGCGAGGTCTGGTTTTAGATGGATGGGGTTAAGCAGCTGTTGGTGAGGTCTGGTTTTGGATGGGTGGGGTTAAGCAGCTGTTGGCGAGGTCTGGTTTTAGATGGGTGGGGTTAAGCAGCTGTTTTTAAACTAATTATGACTTAAATAACATATTTAGATAGTTTAGATTAAACAATACTTACTTAATGATTTATTTCACCTAGATTCTATATCTGGGTAATAGCTACAAACAAAAGAAAAACGTTAATTAATATGCAAATAAGTTTTCTTTGCAAAGCGTACTTTTCAATCAAGCGTTTATTGACTTTCCTATTCATAACTGGAAGGCATAGTAATTCGTGGTATTCTATTTGCATTATAAAACATTACATATTTATTAAAATACAGAGAAATATGTACTTAATGACTTTCAAGAGGAGAGGTAGTCATCCTTGACCACTTGTAACAGTTCTTATTTTTCATCAAACTTGCTCGAAAACTAGTCCTAATAACACCCGATAATAAGGTTCATAATGCAGTGCATTTTCACAGGCATCTGTTTTATCATTAAAATTTTTGCAATCAGAGCGAATGCGGCAAAACATCCCATTTGTTTCTACCGTAGAATATTATTTATAAACAGGTACATAATCCTACTTAAGCACCTAACGCCCGCCAGTGCGATAAGACACACATATCGTATGTTTTCTGTAAAATTAAAAACGAGTGTAGGAAAACTCAAATGCAAAAACGTCAATTTGTTTCGCTGTTTTTTTTTTTTTAATTTTGCCTCACCCCTCGGCTGAATGACTCTTGTATTGTGGGTGCGTTCACAAACATGTAAACCTACATGTACCAATAGAAGACAACATGACTTGGAACACTTATTTAACTTGGCTATACCGGGCTATACTACCATCATGGGATATAGGATAGATATTTATCAGAAGAATATATGGTGTATAGCGATGGGATGGATGACCATGTGGGCATTGAACCCGCGCGCCACTGCGCAAACCGTGTTGTCACAATTAAATACTGCGGATGTGAATGTTTCACATCCGTATTTTAATGCAAAATTATTTTTTTGATTAGGTACAGAAAATGTATAAAAGAAAAAAGTTGAGTTATAGTAGGCAGAAAAAAAATTGACATGGTTTCTGAACTTTATTATTGACTTTGGTTTTTGGCGGGATATTTTTGACTGAAGTTCAATGGTTGTCTTGTCCCAATTATAAATATATTCGTAAATTAAGACCTAGTGGATATTGTAACATAAAATTGGTGTAGTTCTGTATCTGAAGTGTAAAACAACTGGACAATATTATAGTTGTGAAATCATTGAAACAGGCGTGACCTCGGTAAAATGGAGCTAAGAATTTTACTGATTATTGACTAGGTATCTCGGCGAAGCTTGCCAAGAACGCCAAGAAGACTGACTTGATAACCTAATAATATGTTGTATTGACATCCGCATCCGTATCCAAAAACATTACATTAAAAAAGTTAACTGACATCTATCAACATCAAGTGACAGAGCTGTCAACATTGAAAACAGCTGTTTTCCTGTTTTCAATCAAGAAATTGAAAAACTTGTCGTATTTGTTTACGTCTTTCCAGCGGTATTTATTCTAAATTAAACTCTAACAACGATTAGATCTAAATGAAATCAGGTATTTACAAAACAGAAAAAGATACACTGTAAAAATAAACTGACTACGACAACTTGGCTCTTGATTAGTGAAATCTAAAATGATAAAGGTTTGTTTATTATCATTATAGAATACAGTTTACATGAATACAATTAATACTTATTTATGTAAATTTTTCGGGAATCAACTTTATATTTATTTTTCTATAGCGGTCAAGCGAGAACCAACAATAAAAAAATATACTATAAAACACACAATTGGCGACCTTATCGCACCAGGCGATTTCTTTCAGGCAACCTTTATAAAATTTCTATAAGACTACCTAATTCAACACCTACCTAATTCACAGTTTTTTTTTTTTCCTTTTCTGTCACTGGTCCACACTGTTTACTCCACACTAGATTGCTTCTAGGCAACCGTGTTCCATCGTCGGCCACATTATCGCTTAACATCAAATGAGATAGTGGTCAAACGTGAGCCTATCCATTAAAAAAAAAACACTCTGTATAAGTAGTAGTGGGGAGCTAGGTAGAGAAATGGTAGGTGTGAATATAATACTGATGCTGCAGCTTTGTTTATTACAAGTTGGGTGGTGACAGGCTCCGTGGCAGTGGGTGGCGTCCCCCCTCGGGATCAGTGTGCTTCTCTCCATGATCAAAGAGAATTCACCAACAGTGGAAAAATATACACAGGTAATATTATTAACATTTTAACCACTTATGTTGCTAATACTTACGAAATGAGCAATTAGCCTTACGTATTATAATATTGTAATTAGAGTCACAATAGAATGATTGATGATGAATGAGAGAGCGAACGCCGGCATTCACTTGGGGTTTAACCCGCTGTATGGCCAGAACACGAATCCACGTGGGACACAATAACTTTTTATCTTCTTCTGTCTCTAATTATGGCATACAAAAGGTTAAAAGAGTTAACCAGGATTATTCTATACTCTATTTTAAAAAAATACATGTTTCAGTTAAAAACTCATATTAGAAAACATCATATTATGTATTTAAAAAGATTACATTTGTTTTAGTCTAAACTAAATTTGTTATTTTCAGATAGCCAAAATCTTACAAAACGCAGAAGGATGTAAACTGAAAAACAGAGTTTTTATTTCTTCATCAAAAGATGTATCAAACATTGGCCAATTCACTGATGTTGAGAAAGCGGACTTCAGTAAAAATGATAACACCTACACGGTTTATGTAGGTACCTACTATTTTTTATTTTTACATCTACTTTGTCATGATTATATTTTTAGAGTTCCATACCTCAAAGGTAAAAAGCCTATTACTAAGACTACTGTTATTCGTCTGTCTGTCCGTCTGTATCTCTGGAACTGTGATAGTTAGACAGATGATGACGTATTTGTTGCCGCTATAACAGCAAATACTAAACAAACAGAATAAATTAAATATTTAAAAATCTCGTTTGTTGTATTGATGACAAACGTAATTTTTTTTGCTATGATACCCTTCGTGCGCGAGTGCGACTCGCACTTTGCCGGTTTTTTACTTTTACTTTACCTATACTTGAAAGTCAAAAAATAAAGATTGGTAATAGACCAGGCAGCTAAAGCATTAAAAAGATTACTAGCATTCACCTTGTTTAATCTATAATATAAAAATGAATCGCAAAATGTGTTGGTAAGCGCATAACTCAACAACGCCTGGACCGATTTCGCTAATTTTTTTTTTGTTGTGTTCGTTATTATGAGGAGAAGGTTCTTATGGAAAAAAAATGAAAATTAGGGTAGTGTAGGGTAGAGTAGGGTAGTGTAGGGTAGAGTAGAGTAGAGTAGAGTAGGGTAGGGTAGAGTAGGGTAGAGTAGGGTAAAGTAGGTAAGATAAGATAAGATAAGATATTCTTTATTTGTTTAAACATTGTATACATACAAAAGCATGCAAGATATAGGTTTATTGTTTGAGTCCAGTCATGTTTATGCCATAAGTATCGGCGTACAAATATTTATAAAATTGAGAACTAAAAATAATAATATTGATAATAAATCCTAACACATAAAACTTAGCCAGGATTTCACTTATTATTTTTATCTTATCATGTCAACATTCGAAATTAATTAAAAACAGTGATGTTAAACAAGAGCAATGTCAAAGCTACAAAATATATGTCAAAATTAGAAGATTTATGTCCAAGTTACAAACTATAGGTCAAAATTAACAGTTTTTTGTCAAAACAGTATGGATGTCAAAATTACAATATAAATGTCACAATTACTATATACATGTCAAAATTACAATATAAATGTCACAATTACTATATGCATATCAAAATTATAATATAAATGTCAAAAATTACTATATAAATGTCAAAATTACAATATAAATGTCACAGTTACCGAATAAATGTCCAAATTACAATATAAATGTCAAGGTTACAATAAAATCTCAAAACACTAAGTATAGAAATGTAAAAATTATAAGAATGTCAATATTATAAGAACCATGTCAAAATTACAATCACGAGCATTAATGTCAGAATTTTAATTAAAAAAAACTTTTCTCGGCTAGAAATTCGGAGACACTATAATATGCTCTTTGCAAAAGGAATGCCTTCAACCGACGCTTGAGTGCACTACTATTTAACTCTTTCCATCGTTTAGGCAATACGTTAAATATAGTAGGAGCCATGCAGACGATGCTCTTGCGCATTAGAGCCGTTTTTGCTGGATAGATGCGTAGAATCGTCATATCTCTTCTGTTACGCGGTACAGCGTCTTCTAGACGTGGAAACAATTTTGGGTTTGTTTTAACAAACATTGCAGTTTCCAGAATGTACATACAGGGAAGAGTTAATATTTTGTATTTTTTAAAATATGGTTTGCATGTATCAATCGTTTTTAACCCAAACATAGATCTAATACATCTCTTTTGGGCCTTGAATGCCGTGTCAGCGTCAGTAGAATTTCCCCAAAATATAATGCCGTATCTTAGGTGAGACGCAGCTATGCCATGGTAGGCTGTAATCAAGGTATCTGCTTTCACAACTGCAGCTAGAGAGTGCAATGCAAATGCAGCGCTACAAATTTTTTTGCAAAGGTACTCTATATGCGATTTCCAATCCAGTCTTTTATCAATCATTAATCCAAGGAATTTAGTATCATTTACGACTTCAATAGTTTTATTATCAATATTTATGTCCATATTTTCTATAGTTAAACGTTGGCTAAAATGTATGATTTTTGTTTTATCTAAATTAATTTTTAAATTATTGTCATTTAACCATTTTATTATTGATGTCAAAGTATTACGAATGTCAAGTTTATATTGAATCATGTCACTGTTATTACTAGAAATTGTCACTGTGCTATCATCTGCAAATAAAGTCATAGGGTGTGAAGTTGATTTTGGTAAGTCATTTATGTATAGTGTGAAAAGAGGAGGTCCTAATACACTTCCTTGTGGAACACCAAAAGTAATGAGACGTTCCTCTGATACGTGCGGTTCTTCCTTCTTAGTCTTAGTATTAATTCTAGTAATTTCCGTTTTTTGTTTTCTATTACATAAATAGGGTAGAGTAGGGTAGAGTAGGGTAGAGTAGGATAGAGTAGGGTAGGGTAGAGTATAGTAGGCTGAAGTAGGGAAGAGCGGGAGCGAAGCCGCGCGGGCAAAAGCTAGTCATGAAATAATTTTAACTAATGGATTTCAGGATTAAAACCTTTTTTCCTTAAGGCGTATAGTCCCTTGAACCATCTGACCGAAATTATGTGGACGCAACTCTCGCACTCGCCTAGGCGGCAGTACGCAAATCTGTGCATTTATTTGTGGCCAGCAGCGCCCGGAAAGTGCTTTAAATCCATTTTCTCTGCGAGATATTGATTGATTTACATATTATTATGCAATGTTCACTTTAAAGAATATTTAACCACCAATTTTTATGTCTAAAAATGTTTCTAAAGGTCCAAGCCGTTTCGAATGAGTAGGGAAAAGTTGCGAAATTGCTAAATATTTTCTTTTGACAAAAGTATTAATAGCACGAAAAAATCAAATGTTGATAATGTTGTTCATGAATCTTTAATAAACATATATTTTTTTCAAACCTATTAACCTGGCCGTTACCGAGGAGTAGGCTACAGAAAGTCACTGTTTTATGGTACTTTTCGGGCGCTGAGCCCTTAATATTATTAGGTATATTTATAACTAACTTTTGCCCGCAGCTTCGCCCGCATACATAAAATATAGCCTATGTCACTCAGGATTAAAGCAGCTTTCTATTGGTGAAAGAATTTTAGCAATAGAACTAGTACTTTCAGAGATTACCTCCTACAAACAAAAAACAAAGAGCTTTAGATTACCTCTTTATTATATTAGTGTAGATTACGAGGTGGCTTGAGGAAAGAATACCTGAAAAAAAATGGGAGAGGCCTTTACCTAGCAGTGGGCCAATATATACTCAATAAAAAGTAGTACATCTATACATATAAATAAAATTGGAGTGTCTGTTTGTAATATTGAAATAACCGCTTTTTACTACATGCATAACATTTTTTTAAATTTTTGTCTGTCTGTCTGTTTGTCCGGGCTAATCTCTGAAATGGCTGGACCGATTTTGACGGGACTTTTTTAGGCAAGTAGCTGATGTAATAAGGAGTAACATAGGCTACTTTTATTTTAGAAAAAATAAATTCAAAATCCTGTAGTCCACGCGAACGATTTCGCGGGCACAGCTAGTTAAGTAATTATAAAACTAATATTAATAAAAAGTTTTTTATTTTCAGATGAAGAAATATGGAGATTTGAGAAATCAAGAGTTTTCTAATAAAACAGAGTTCATTTGCACCAACATCTGTACATTTGAGGTAGTTTAATAATTGTGGTACAATTTATAATTGTGGTAGTATCGTAATTGTGGTAGTTGTGGTAGTATAGTAAAATCCTACTCTGATCCTGCATACCAGAAGCAGCAAGAAATGTGTAACCAAGATTTAATATAAACTCAAAATATGACTTGAAGGAGTGTCCATGGAGTTTCTTACACATTTTTCTCCATAGAGATCTACGCTTTGAAACATGCAATCACAGCTTCGCTTTTTTTTGACTGACCAACTTTTTGACAATTCAAAAGTGCCTGTAATTGGTCTGTTTAAAATAAACGTTTCTGATTTCTAACTTCTAATTATTAATTTAATTTGAATTTATTATTTTACTAGCTGACCCGGCGAACTTCGTACCGCCTAATAGTTATGTTGTGATACCTTTTAGCTAAGCTGTCAACTCTACCCTACTCTACTCTACCCAACTCTACCCTACTCTACCCTACCCTACCCTACTCTACCCAACTCACCCTACTCTACCCTACTCTACCCAACTCTCCCCTACTCTACCCAACTCTACCCTACTCTACCCAATATTACCCTAATTTTCATTTTTATTTTATTAATTTTCATTCCAAAGGAACCTTCTCCTCACAATAACAAAAAACAAAAAAACGAATTCATTCATCAAATCACCTGAATCGCGAAAAAAATATCAGCTGTTCAGTACATTAGGCAAACATAAATGTACTGAACAGCTGATTTTTTTTTTCGCGATTTCAGGTGGGAACAAACCTATAGTATAGTAAAAGATGTTGGTTATCATGAGCACAATCACGTGTTTAAGTATCGTACACTTACCAGTCACCATACATTTATGTAATCAATTTTATTAGTATTTCTTCTTCAGATGTTAGAAAAAAAAAACTTATTTTGAGTTCACACAATTTGGTGGGATATCATTTAACCCTTTAACTGCTTGCGTCGGATTGTTCCGACGAGTGTTTTCGCGTCTTGTTCGCCAGGGTGTGTTTGCGCTCTCCATCTCGTTTAAATCTTCAATCCCCATAGCGATGGCTTAGAGTGAAAACCTCGGATATGCAATTTTAGGTAATTTCATTTTATTACATTTCTGAAAAGAACGCACAATCTTGTATGACGCAAAATTTTGATTCGGTACTTGTAGCGCCATCTACGATGTTGCATGCATATCTTGCTCAAGTCAGTTTGGTGTGATTACCTCGCGACGGCGCGGCAAAACAAGCGGGTTAAAAATTAAAAACAAGAGAAACAAGCGTTTGAAACCGAACAGTTTAATATATTTGAATGAAACATGTAGGTATAAGCACATTTAAATTACATGATAATAAAGGTCTAATTTGGTTTTTTGTGGCTCCTGAAAAGTTATATACAAGGTGTAAGGGACAGCCTCCACAAACTTTAAGGGCTTGCTCAGTAGACGAAACTGAACAACCTACCCTAAAAAATTTTTTCAGGAAACGAAAAAAAAATTCCGCCTCACTATACAAAATTATAAACTTGATTGGACAGTTTGTATGCAGAGGCTGAATTGTTTTTTCGTTTTCTGAAAAAATTTTATGGTAGGTTGTTCAGTTTCGTCTACTGAGCAAGCCCTTAAAGTTTGTGGAGGGCTGTTCCTTACACCATTTATATTTCATGGTAACGAGGTATTCACTCTAAGCCATCGATAGGTGACAGAAGAGCTGACAAGATGGAGTATTTGGTCATGATTGCGACCCTGGCGGAATAAAAGCGAAATTGTTTACCGGATATATCCGACATACGCGGTTAAAAGGTTAATATAATTAATTTATTGTTATTTCAGAGTCGGTGGCAGGTAAATAAACATTCCGGCTTAAAAATGACGTTATATAACTCGTTCAACTATACGGACGATATCAGATATGAGGGTAGGGTAAGTTATTTTATTACCTAAAAGTACCTAGTACTTAACCCTGGGTGAGTTGTAACTCACCCACTCCAACTTCACTGAAAGAAATATTATCTCTCGATGAAAGTTTTAGTAAAATCTATTTCCTAATTGTTGAAATAAGTTCATTTAATTAGGTACTATACGTTTCGAAATTAAGGAGATTTTTTTTATCTGACCCTTACTGTCCCACAACTGGACAAAGACCTCCCCAAGCCAGATTTCTGATTAATGCCTATTTATTCTATTTATATATTTATTATTATATTTATTTATTATATATTATATTTATTGTCTCTTCACAAATGTGTTGAAAAACGTCGTTTGATACACGTGGACATTTATCATTGTATCAAAATCAGTTATCATTTTCAGTTGATGGAACTACCCCTTCATTCCAAAGACTTCAAGCTGGTATTGGTTATACCGAACGAGAGCGACGTGATAGTAAACTCTTTGTTTGCGACGCTGACCAATCAGGGCCTTGCAGCAGCCATTAACAGCATCCAGCCTCTGTTCACTGCACACTCTGCTTTTTCCATCCCTATGAGCATCGACGTCAAGTCAAGAGTGCGAATTGAGGAAGTAAGTTTTAAACATAGAAAATTGAAAAGCTTCAAATCAAGTACCGTTTGACAGTTCTACACGTAGTACACTCTACTTTGTTAATTAAAAATTGTAGGTATATTTATTTAATTAATTTATATAAGTATATACTTTTTTGTACACCAAGATAATAAATTATACATTTGAGCCTTATATGATATTTAAAAACATACAATTGGCGGTCTTATGGCATTCCGCGGTGTATGTTTTGATAAAATAAAAATAGCTTCGTAATTCAATGGTTTTGCGGAAAAGATAATAGAAACAGTGTCAGGTACGCCTATACAAAGCTATTTTTATAGAAAAGTCTGATACGTCAAACGGTACTTCAATTTGTTATCATAAAATTGCTTTTTATTTTATTTATATCAAGCAACTCAAGTATTGACTGAATCTTGGTAATAATGATTCTGGCCATATTCTCGCTAGATGGCGCTAAACTCAATTTTTTTTTAATCAAACTGTGACTGTTCATAACTCTATTGCTACGTTTACATGTGGGCTCGGCCTCGGTCAATCGCCATTGTGTCAACGGGGTTTCCCCTTTTATAAAATGGCTACACGATAGCGATTGGCCGAGGCTGGGCCCACATGTAAACGTAGCATATGAGTGAATTGGCCATTTTGAGAACGAAGGCCTTTTGCGTCTAAGCCCAATAAAATTTTTACGTTTCAGAAGAACGCTGTGAATGGATCAGCTGTCCAATATAGCGCCATAGCAGTGTCGGAAGAAGGTACTCGAGTTAAAGTAGTGACATGTAAGTATTTATCATAATAACATATTCAGTCTTATATTGTTCCTACTATTGGTACTCAGGTCTCCTTCAATAGGATAGGAATTAGGCCATAATCCACTACGCGAGTCCAGTGCGGATTGGTGGATGTCAAATGTCTTTGAATTTTTGATTCTAGGATATGCAGTTACAGACATGCATCTCCGTTAAGAAAGCAGTGATGTTAAAATAAATCGCACATCGCCTGGCTGGGTTTGAACCCGCGACCTACAACTCATAATTCGAGACCGGTGCCAACGGGCCACCACTGCTCGCATTACCTACTATCTCGGAAAGCACAAACCTGCACTAATACAAGGTGTAAGGGACAGCCCTCCACAAACTTTAAGGGCTTGCTCAGTAGACGAAACTGAACAACCTTCTACAAATTTTTTTTTCAGGAAACGAAAAAAAAAATCCGCCTCGCCATACAAACTGTCCAATCGAGTGTATAATTTTGTATGGCGAGGCGGATTTTCGTCTACTGACCAAGCCAAGTTTGTGGAGGGCTGTCCCTTACACCTTTTATAATAAAGAAGAAATGTTTGTTTTTTTGTTTGTAGGAGGTAATCTCTGGAAATACTGGCACGATGGCTAAAATTTTTTATATTTGTTCATTGTTATCACCGATAGAAAGCTGCTTTATTCCTGAGTGATATAAGCTATTTTATGTATGCGGGCGAAGCTGTGGGCATCAGCTAGTTAATAATAATTTAAAGTTCGTTGAATTTCTTTAGTAGGTCTACCTTTTTATTGAACACTAGCTTTTGCCCGCGGCTTCGCCCGCGTATACATATAAAATATAGCCTATGTCATTCAGGAATAATGCAGCTTTCAATTGGTGAAAACAATTTAGCAATCGGACCAGTACTTTCAGAGATTACCTCCTACAAACAAACTTTACCATTTTATTATGTTAGTTTAGATGTAGATGATTGATTTCATTTTATATATTTGTATAGTTTATTAATATAAACTATATATAATTCTTCCAGGTCTACATTCACCTGCAGATACCCTAGTTGATAATGTCGATGATATTACTCTGAAACCAGGGACGGTGCCAACATCGCCATCTCCACCATTTTACTTCGCAGTAGTTTACCAAGATACGCCCGTTTTTTACGGGGATTTCAAAAGACGAATACACGCTCAAAATGTGTAATAAAGCAACGGTGTTTATGCTATTTTTTACATAGCATGAGTAGGATAAAAGCAGGACGAAAATGATAGGTAGCATTATATGATTCTGACAGCTGTCACGCGCACCGTCGTTAATTATTAATATAAGATAGGTACACCAACAACAATATAGGGTGACTGGTAATTAGTGACCGATACTTAAACACGTTATTGTACTCATGATTACAAACAACTTTCCCAAAGAAACTTTTTTATACTCCAATCCTGTGATCCAATATCACAATAACAAAACAGCTGTTCACGCAAATTCGCACGCGCGCGCTTGCGACCTCTCAACCGTTAGCCGCGTAACGGCATTGTCTCATGAACCTTACCTACAATAGTGATAGTGCACCCGCGTCGCTTGCAAACCCATCAGTGTATGCAACCTAAATGTTCCGGTTAATGTACGGGGAAAGGTAAGTCAAAGAAAACAATCAACATGACTGTTTTCTTTGACTATCGCGGTGTTGTGCACTCGGAATTCTTACCGGAAGGTCAAACGGTAAATAAAGAATATTATTTGAGCGTTATGCGAATTCGACGAAAAAGGCCAGATTTGTGGAAAGAAAATTCTTGGATTTTGCACCACGATAATGCGCCTTCGCACAAGACCATCATTGTGAACGAATTTTTGACCAAACACTCAACAAACACCATCGAGCAGCCACCATATTCGCCAGATATGGCTCCAGCCGACTTCTATCTTTTTCCTAAACTCAAATTACCACTTCGTGGCACCCGTTTTCAATCTGTAGATGATATAAAGGAGAATTCGCGGCGAGAACTGAACTCAATTTCAGAAACAGCGTTTAAAAAATGTTTTGATGATTGGATTGTTCGTTGGCGTAAGTGTATCGTTTCTGAAGGGGCATACTTTGAAGGTGATAAAATAAATTTGGATGAATAACAAAAATTTTGTGTATTATTGATCTTTTCCCGGTACTTTCTTGACAGAGTAGTAAACTGATTTTAAGTTAAATTGCTGTAGGTATTGCCCGAAAATGATAGATGATCGACCCGCGGCGAATGAGTCTTTCATCGATGCTAAGCAACTAATGAAAATGCTTACATAAATGTGTGTTTTTATTCATTCGCTGCGCGTCGATGTCAGCATAAAGTTAATACAATTGATATGTATGGGTTTGCTCGTACATAATATAAGTTTAATAATGAGAATAAAAAAGAAGTTTCTTTGGGAAAGTTGTTTGTAATCATGAGTACAATCACGTGTACAATTATCGGTCACTAATTACCAATTACCCTATATATTTAGGTTCAATATACCAAGAGCCTGTTCACCACCTATGATTAAATTTCCGTTAACATACTTGGCAGATGATTTCATAGAAATTCTGTTCGATTTTTTAATTTATTCGGGAATTAGTGGCTATTCAGGCATTGTGAAACAGGCCCTAAGAAGATTGTATTATACAACCTCTAAAGAAAACTCTTGCATATGGTTACAAGCAAACGCGAATTTCTTTTTATATTCCACATGATTCTTAGTTACTCCTGCCCACTCAATGCCAATCGTTTACTTAATAATGTTACCTATAATTCCAATAAGTTATATTTTTTACTGTCTACACACAAACTAAAAATATAAGAAAGAAAAAACAAGGGGAAGTGTAGGTTGGATGAAGGGGTTTGTAAGAATCCCTTACCAATAAACTACTATAACTGTGAATAAGCAATTTAAGCATAAAATAAAATATTTTTAATGATAATTATTTTAATAATAAAAATATTTATTTAAAAATGAGTTTCTTTAATATATAGAATACACTACGATTTACATTCACGGACACTTGCTTTACATTAGTTGTTACTACATATCAACCTTTTAACCGCCTATGTCGAATTTATCCGACAAACACTCGCGTTATTACGCCAAGGTCACACATCACCGATCAAATATTCCATCTCGTCAGCTCTTTTGTTACCTTTGGGGATTGAAGAGCTAACCGAGATGGTGTAGGTACCCAGTCGCAAACACAAACCATGGCGAATAGGATGTGAAAACTCTCGTCGGACCAATCCGACGCAGTCATTAAAGGGTTAAATCAATAATAAATATTTCAGAATTAGCACACATTCATAAAATTACTTTTTAGTAATCGCCAACCACTCTCAATTTTGCCGCCAGGTAATTATGCCACCGTGGGTATTAGACCACCTGGCCCCTCCCGAGATCGGTACCTGATCGAATGCTGTGTTCCCATCTGCATCCGTATTAAAATCGTCGATATCTCCTAGAATCCCGCTATCGCGGCGATTGTCTTTTTTTCGCCTTTTATAAGAACTTCTATAATTCCTTCTGAAATTTCGTCTTCCTTTTGTATCGATTATTATGCTGCGTTGTGCTTTTCTTCGTGATATATTTTTAGTTTTTTGGCTCTTTTTTACCGCAACTACAGCTGGTTTCTTCTTCGAAACAGGAGCCGCAGCTGGTTGCTTCTTTGGAACTGGAGTTGCAGCTGGTTTCTTCTTTAGAATTGGAGCAGCAGTCGGTTGCTTCTTTGGAACTGGAGTTTCAGCTGGTTGCTTCTTTGGAACTGGAACTGGTCGCTTCTTTAAAGCCGGAGCTGCATTTGGCTCTTTTTTTGTAACCGGAGCTACAGCCGGTTGCTTCGTTTTTAAAGAATTAATTGCAGGTTCCATAATTATTGTCGGTTGCTCGGCTGGTTCTTCTATTTGTGGCAGTTCATCTATTTCCGCTTCTCTTGGTCGTATGAGCGTTTGTTCTTTTTTTAGCGGTTCTTCTGTCTTCCTCTTATTGGGTGCATAATTCCTGGCGGCTTCCGTCGAGTCATAGTAAAGCTCATCGTAACCTAGCACTAAAGGTGGCAAGACCACCAGACTCGCTATACGCCGCTTTGTTTCATTCTGTTCACTCTGTAATTATTACAATATAGATAAGTAAACAATTAAGGTAAGCAGTGATGCAATCGTTACCGGTGGTACGGACTAGTTTATTAAGAGGCTATTGTAGTACATTTTGATGCAAGTACAGAAAGTTTGTCATTGCAATTGCGACTGTGGCGAAATTCGCACGAGCCGTAGCCACAACATAGATAGGTAGGTACAGAAGTCAATCTACCTACATACAAAGCGCGCTCGAGCAACTCACACATAGACACCGCTCACGGACACGATGTCTCGGTCGCGTCTCGGATCACTCGTCGATCACTTCCGGCTTAAACGCTCATTGATGTGCGTCCACCGAGCGTAGGTATAAAAAGTGAAGTACATACATGAGATTGTCTTCCTATGTCTATACCTATCTATTTTGTGCCGTAGCGTAGTGTGTTATGGAGCAGAGGGCTGCAGTGGCAAATTTGCACGTATCAGACGACTTTTTTCAATACACATACGAAGAAATGAATAAACGGGGGCAAATTGTTCCAGTCCTTCGATGTACGCGGTACAAAAGAGCCGCATATATGTAGCCTTTTCAGGAAGATCGTAAGCGACAGTTTGTGATTTTTGCAGGAAGGGGTTTTTCTTTCCTGATCAAAAATAGACTACTGACTTACAGAAATGTAAATAAATCTACATAGGTACTCACCACATTGAAACAAATAGCAACTGCAGTCAAAACCAACAATAAACACATTGCTACCCCATGAAGGTAGCATTGTGTTTATTGTATCACTAACAATAAAATTATTTATCGTTCACATTTTATGGCAAGTCGTAAACTTCTAATTTATAAAAAAAAAAGTGCGCTGTTGTATTAACTTTTGGCACGCATTTTATTTTAGTCAAGAAATTTTAGGTAGCTAGACTTGTAAATGGCGTTTTTCATATGTGAGTGTTCTCGAAGACGCGGACTAGCGGACAGCAAGCAATAAGTAGCTCGCCGTTCGACTGTCCGGTAACCGTCCGGACCGAGCCCAAGACGGCGCGTATTGTTCCACTTGCGCCTCAAGGAGTTGTCAGCAAACCGTAAGCCCAGCAGAGTCGAAGCCCATTGGGGCCAAGGGTCTGCTTCTGAAAGGAAGATTCAGCCCCGGTACGAAAAGCAACGAAGGAACAGGAGTGGGTTTTTAGTCAGTAAACTTCTAACACTATCTCCCTGCCTAAGAACCTCTCTTTAGGAAAGAAAACCCGCAACCTTCATTGAAAAGGGAGGATCTTCCGACTAGATGGGTGTTATGCCTGGTAGAAAACTGATCGATCATTGTTTTCGGGTTTTCGTGTGTATGTGTATGTTCAAATCGCACAGAACATTGTGATAGCATGATGTAGGATTTGTCTGACATCAAGGGCTCTACTATGACGTCTTAAAACATTATTCCGGTAGGAAGTAAAGAGACTGGACACTGTCCCTTTATTTCGTCTAAATCATGATTGCATTTTCACTTAATAGTAAGGGCTGGTCTGTTAAATTCAATATGCTGTATAGATTCCGCTACAAAATTATATTAATTGACTTATATGTCTACATACCAACTTTTTTCACTTCAAAACGCCATCTAAACCTCATCAGCTGCGAACTGGTCTTCTGCAGCTTCTACGGCTGGCAACTCCACATCGGCCTCAGGGATAGCAACTGCAGCTCGGCTGGGTAGCCGAGACTGCCCAGCCTCACTTAGCAGCTCCAGCAATGATACCAATGAGCTGGTGAGCTGGACACAAGGAAACATGAGAGGTTGTGACTTGTGAGATCATCGTGAAAATAGTGCAGTATCATGCCAAGAGAAGCCGCTGAGAACCAAGTACCGTACAGCTAGTCAAGGAAGGCCAAAGGTCCAACCGTAACATTGCCCAGCAGTGTCTGCCAAAGTATAATTAGTGGCACCAATTAGATGGTAGATTATCTATACATGTATACATATAAATAAAATTGGAGTGTCTGTTTGTTTGTAATATTGAAATAACTGCTTTTCACTACATGCATATGAATATATACGGTACATCCACCAAAATAACATTTTTTTCAATTTTTGTCTGTTTGTCTGGGCTAATCTCTGAAATGGCTGGACCGATTTTCACTGGACTTTTTTTGGCAGGTAGCTGATGTAATAAGGAGTAACATGGGCTACTTTTATTTTATAAAAATAAATTCAAAATCCTGTAGTCCACGCGAACGAAGTCGCGGGCACAATACTCAAGTACTTTACTCGCCTTTCATATAAGAAATCCTCACAAAGAGTAGGAAGACGTCTTTGGCCTGTACTGACAGGAACCAAACGACCGTCGTCGTCTTTTAAGAAAACATGATAAACCCTTAACATCCAACGAACACTCGCGTTTGTTCCACTGGGACCGCACATCCGCGACCAAATATTCCATCTCGTCAGCTCTTCTATCACCTATGGGGATTGAAGACCTAAACGAGATGGAGTACCTAGTACAAATATACTACTCCGGCGAATAGGACACGAAAACTCATGGGACCAATCTTACGCAAGGGGTTAAAGAGTTAATAATAAATATTAACATGCTCGTTTCTCGACCCAGAAGGCTACCTGTGCATCTGGTTTCTCTTCCTTCTGTAGCAACTCGGCAGTGGCTTCAGCCTCCTGCAAAGCCTCAGCCAGCCGCCCAGCCCTGGCGTGTCTCCCTGCAACGTTCAGCCTGATGAGGGGGTCGTCAGTCGCTAGAGCCAGCGCGCGAGAGAACGCTGCGTCAGCTCGGCTGTCTTCCAGGCGCTCCAAAGCTATTCCTATCAGCAGCACCTGTAAAAATTTAGCTTATACTGACGAGACTGAGTTTGAAAACACAGACGGACTGTGATGGAGTTTGATGGATATCCTGGTACAGTATGAATGAAGCGTGCTACAAAACGGAGCCTTTATTCAACAGTGAGGAGAACAAGACTGCAAATGATACTGATGTAGGCTTTTAGTTGTCAAAAGTCAAACTATGCTTAACACCAATGCTGCGTATTTCGGTACTATTGTTTGTGTAGCAAAGCAACTTCTACAGTGCTAAACTCGAAGCTCAGCGAAGTGTTTCGTCCACCCTACCGTGTCAGGCAGAAATGGCTGTAATGCTGCTGCTGTGGCGAGCCGGCAGAAGGCCGAAGCTGGTCTCTTACACACAAGCAATGCCACTCCAAGGTCATGCGCTGCTCGCGCACTCAATGGGGCCGCCCATGATGCGCGCTGAAGACACGTCAAGGCCTGCGAGAAAAAATCTTGAAATTAGATTCGGTAACCCATCCCTTGTCCCTCCGCTACTTCTTGCTACTGTTTTCTTAGACTGTACAAAAGTCTATTAGATATTGTAGCATTTTAGTTACTCAAAGTCATTGAATTAGATCCGGGTAAACTACAACCACCTACAAATTCTTACCGCAATATACTTTTTCTTAGCTAACAAAGCCATTCCCAGATTGGCATGAGCCGCTACGCACGTTGGGTGCGCTGTTAAAGCTGCTTTGAGCCTGGATAGCGCAGCATCCAGGTCTTTATGCTGCAACATCATGGCTGCGAGAGCCAGGGCGGCTGCGTGCTGCGTCGGCTGCTGCGCGAGAGCTGCCCCCAGTAGTTGGAAGGCGCGTCGAGGGTCGCCAGCTCGGAGGCGTAGCGCTCCAGCTGCTGCTAATGTGTCTGCACCGCAAGCGTGTGTGCTGCAAGATTGTAAGATTGGATAAGGATTGTATGTTAGTCTAGTATTAGACAACATGAAGCTCCTATTACTTTTTCACTACCTACTGAATATACCTATTGGGTGGTCCTTTTTCGTTCTCGAGAGCCTAATTGAGCCATCTAGCCAAGTCTGTTTTGCAGGAATCTAATCAAAGAGCGTACTCCAAGAAAGGGACTAACGTCAAAGCCTGGTCGTATGCCGCCAAGGCGCCTTGCACATCATCACAGGCCAGGAGTAGCTTCGCCAGGAGAGCGCCAGCTCGCTCTCCGCCTCCCGCCTGCACTGCGGACCTGGCCCATTCCACACCATTCTCCAGATCGCCTAAGTTCCACGAACATTCCGCTGAAAATGTTTTGTGAAAGATCTTGTATCATGGTAATGGTCACTACCTACACCTAGGTCTGCAATAGTAAAATGAGTTGAATTTACCTAAAGCGCAGTAAATATCGGGATCCGGATGTTTTGACAACTTGTCAGCTTCTAAATAGGCCTCCAAAGATAACTGGAATCGATGCTGTCGAGATCTGCAATGATAAAATATTTCAAAATAGGTCTTTACGAGTAAGAAGGACGTGAAATTTTGCGCCAAGCTTACTTTCATGACGTAGGCGGGCACTAAGGTGTTTTTAAAAATGTAATCGCGGACTAAGGGTTAGTAGATATAGAAAAGATATAATTCATTCACTCATTTCACAGAACTGTAGACATGTCGACACAATGATATGATCTGATGATCGTAAACAAATCGAAAGCTAAAACATTGTTGATACGTACAAACATTTGGCGACTTGTTTCAAAGGCTCGGGGTCCTGGGGATGGAGTCGTATGCAGCTGTGGTACCTCTCCAGGGCTTCCTGCAGCCTGCCAGCATCAGCTAACACTGAACCCTGGGTAGAAGAAATGATAAAATAAACAGACTGCAGTACTAAAAATAATTGTTGTCTCCTTAACCTTTATTTTTTTTTTTTTATGGTGGGAAAAAATCATGCATTGACATCCTCCGCCCTTGGGCGGAGCGGGAGATAGTGTCAGACTCTTACTGACTAAAAGACCCACCCCGTTCCTTCTAGCCTTCATACCGGGGCTCGAGCGCCCTTACGGATAACCCTGGCCCCAGTAGGCTTCGACCCGTCTGGGTCCCTGCTGTTGCTGACAACTCCTTGAGGCGCGCGGGAACAGTGCGCGCCGTCGACGACTTGGGCTTGGTCCGGACAGTTACCGGACGGCCGGACAGCGAGCTACCCATTGCTCACTGTCCGCAAGCCCGCGCCTACGGTGGCCGGAAATCGGGATCAGAATCCCGGCGGCGGCGGCGGCGGCGGCGGCGATATGTCTCCTTAACCTTGAAAAGTCCTGAAGCTTTCTGGCTCCCAGAACCTCTGCTACGAGAATGCCTACGAAGGCCAGGTGGATTTTGCAGATACCAATTTCGGAAGAGTCATAAACATTATACCAGTACCAGAATAGAATGGTATGGATGACAGCTCTCGAATTCATATAAGTACCTAATGTAGAACTACCTAACTATCTTTTTCTCTCATCAGAGACGTAGCGTGGACTAATTTAGATGTGGGCGAAGGCGAAGGCGCAACAGCGAGGCCTTTTTCATGCATATATTTTTTTTTCGATGAGAAAAATCATCCAATGACAACCCCCGCTCTTGGACGGAGCGGGAGATAGTGTCAGACTCTTACTGACTAAAAAACCCATCCCGTTCCTTCAAGCCTTCATACCAGGGCTCGAGCGCCCTTTCGGATAACCCTGGCCCCAGTAGGCTTCGACCCGGCTGGGTCCCTGCTGTTGCTGACAACTCCTTGAGGCGCGCGGGAACAGTGCGCGCCGTCGACGACTTGGGCTTGGTCCGGACAGTTACCGGACGGCCGGACAGCGAGCTACCCATTGCTCACTGTCCGCAAGCCCGCGCCTACGGTGGCCGGAAATCGGGATCAGAATCCCGGCGGCGGCGGCGGCGGCGGCGGCGATATGTCTCCTTAACCTTGAAAAGTCCTGAAGCTTTCTGGCTCCCAGAACCTCTGCTACGAGAATGCCTACGAAGGCCAGGTGGATTTTGCAGATACCAATTTCGGAAGAGTCATAAACATTATACCAGTACCAGAATAGAATGGTATGGATGACAGCTCTCGAATTCATATAAGTACCTAATGTAGAACTACCTAACTATCTTTTTCTCTCATCAGAGACGTAGCGTGGACTAATTTAGATGTGGGCGAAGGCGAAGGCGCAACAGCGAGGCCTTTTTCATGCATATTTTTTTTTTTCGATGAGAAAAATCATCCAATGACAACCCCCGCTCTTGGACGGAGCGGGAGATAGTGTCAGACTCTTACTGACTAAAAAACCCATCCCGTTCCTTCAAGCCTTCATACCAGGGCTCGAGCGCCCTTTCGGATAACCCTGGCCCCAGTAGGCTTCGACCCGGCTGGGTGACACCCCTGATGGATGTTGGACCCTGCTGTTGCTGACAACTCCTTGAGGCGCGCGGGAACAGTGCGCGCCGTCGACGACTTGGGCTTGGTCCGGACAGTTACCGGACGGCCGGACAGCGAGCTACCCATTGCTCACTGTCCGCAAGCCCGCTTCTTTCATAAATTCGAAAACGAAAGCGACTGTCGCAATACCCAGTGTTCGACCACATTGTCGCTTATTACCATCTGGTGAAATCTATTTAGTGGTCAAACTCGAGCCTACCAATAATAAAAAAATCCTCGTTCTTAGAGGGCCCTCGTGTGTGCGAGGCCCGTTTGGGTGTGAGGCCGTGTTCTAGGGCCCACTTTGACCACGTACGCCTCTCATCCATATTTTCGTCCTGTTGTCCATGCTATGTAAAAAAGACCTCAGGCAATATAATCAGGATTAGCAGCCTTTACTTTATTTTACTGGCGTATCTTACCTTGATATAATGCGCATATCTATGTTTATTTTCGTATTGTTTCTGCAAGTCATCAGCAAGGTCCAGGCATAATGAATGTTCTCCTCTAACGTAGCGCGCGTGCAGCAGCCAGTTGCGAGAGCCGGTGTTGAAGCCTGTTAAACACATTTTCATGAAAGTACCTACATTGTCTTCTCTTTCATCGATTATATATCATCATCATCATTTCAGACGCACAGGGCATAGGGCGCAAGACATAGGGTTCCCCCAAGTGTCACCACAATTAACGGTCCTGTGTGTCTCGTATCCATCGTATTATTATTCCCGCAACCCTTGCCAGGTCATCGGTCTACCTTGTAGAAGGCCTTCCAACGCTGCGTCTTCCGTACGACGTTCACGTACCGACGTGGATCATCGACATACAATTATACATACTTAAAAGAAGAAACTCTCTGACTGACATATCAACGTATAGCCGAAACTACTGGGATTAGCAGCGTGAAATTTTGCACTGGGTTTCCTTATATGATGTAAGCGAGCACTAAGAGACGATTTCAAAATTCACTTCTCCTGGAGTTCAAATTTTGTATATGAAATTTACTTTCACGCGGACAATGCCGCTGGCAGAAGCTTGTATGTACTTCGATGCTTAGCTACCGTAAAACGGGGTGAATAGAGACTTAGGGGTGAATAGAGACAAAACTTTGATTTGTTTTCACTTTGATACCATAATTATCGGCCTCTAACAAAACATCGATTTTTAGGGATCCGTAGTCAACTAGGAACCCTTACAGTTTCGCCATGTCTGTCTGTCCGTCTGTCTGTCCGTCCTCGCTTAATCTCTGTGACCGTTAGCACTAGAAAGCTGAAATTTGGTACTAATATGTATATCAATCACGCCGACAAAGTGGTAAAATAAAAATTGGAAAAAAATGTTTTATTAGGGTAGCCCCCCTACATGTAAAGTGGGAAGTTATTTTTTTTTAAATTTCAACCCTAACGTGTGATATATTGTTGGATAGGTATTTAAAAATGAATAGGGGTTTACTAAAATCTTTTGATAATGTCAATAATTTCGGAAATAATCGCTCCAAAAGTAAAAAACAATGTGTGTCCCCCCTCTAACTTTTGAACCATAAGTTTAGAAAATATGAAAAAAATCTGAAGAGTAGAACTTTATAAGGACTTTCTAGGAAAATTATTTTGAACTTGATGGAAAGAACAGTTTTTGTACAAAAAAGACAAAAGGGTTCTACAAAATAATTTCTGGACTAAGTTTGTAGTATAATCGTATATACAAGCATTTTTTTAAACTCATAAGTGGGTACACTTATTGTGACGGACGGGAAACTAAGGAACCCTACACTGAGCGTGGCCCGACACGCTCTTGGCCGGTTTTTTTTTTTAGAATAACAAGTCATAATAGTAGTTTATGTGACTAGGGGATAAAGCAGTGTCTTTAAGTCGCGGGCGGCATGTTGAATTCCGAACGAAACGAAGGTTGCTGATTTTAATCCCGAACGATAGTAAGGGATTTATAAAATTAACTCCCGAGCATTGCGAGGGAGTTAATAAAGAAACCTGAGTGAAGTGAGGAATTTAAGCCGCCCAAGACAAAGACAGCTTTATCCCCGTGTTGCATACTCTACTTTTTACACCATCTGTGAGATAATTAAAAGACAATTTGGTCGACCAAATCATATATTAGAGAAATATAAGTATTATATTTACAAGTTCATCAAACAAACAAAATTCACTACTCCAAGATTCTATAGTTTCAATTTTCTCTATTGCTCCCGTGTCGTCAGTACGCACGTTTAATTCTATTTTCTTTTTTTTTGTTAGTGGCCAGTTTGAATCATAGTGATTACATACTCTTTGGTTTGAATTTCGAGTCAACTTGTTCGATGCGCCTACATTTTAATTCACAATGTTGACGATTCTTGATGCTCCAAATTCAAATCTCATTATTCCCTAGGGATCGGCCATACTGCATTATCTCCCTAGGCATATAATGACTTGCTTTAAGTGAGGTTTGTATGACGTGTAAAACGACATTATCGAGCAGGTGGTGTAAAAATACATTTGAATGGTTAAATGCTGCAATAAATATTCAAATATCGAAAAAATCCCCAAGTCTCTATTCACCCCATTTTACTGTACTCAATATCAGTTCCACTACAACATTTCATACTTCGTCTGATCAGAGAGCCTGACAGAAAGTCTGCTGACCACCAGTCTGTTATGTAGTTTCGTGTTGCCCCATAGATGGGTTGTGGAGGTCTAATAGGCCTTATCTACTGTGGGGAATAGCGTGATGATATTGTGCGCCCGTGTGAGGTCAGTTTTTTCTAGATAAGCAACAAGAGACTGTGGCTTGGCTGAAAAGAATGGCAGTTAGGTCACTGCAAGTTAGATCCAATCACAGTTAGCTACAACCAATCATTAATTTAAGATAAGTAATACAATTTACTCACCATCCGCATTGCTTTCTAAAGAGAAACGGCGTTTCTTCATTTTTCTTTACTACACGCTTTTATTTTTATCCTGTTTGTTTGTATCGGTACAGCGCCATGGTAACTGTAGTAGGAGGTACCTACTAAGTAGGTATTTTGTGTGTAATATTAAATGGGTACCTATTTAGGTAGACTATACCTACTGATTACCTACATTATTCATATCGGAACGTACCTTTTTATACTACAAATAGTCATTGAGAAATCCATACTAATATTATAGATAAATGTATATGTCCACCTGTTGCGCTTTCGGGCTTAAACTACTGAACACATTTTGATGAAATTTGGTACAGAGTACGTAAGCTTGAACCCCAAAGAAGAACATAGGCCACTTTTTATCTGGCTTCGACTTCGACGTCGATCACTTCAAAATAAATGTATAATAAATTAGCTACTAAAATTAGGTATGGATACGTTTATGTAAAAGACAAAATACACAGTCATGCTTGTAACTCGCACCTTTGACTCGCACTAAAGTACCTACCTACACAAGTAGCTAGCATGCTATAGTGACATCCACCAAACAGAATGCTCTCTGGCATGCAAGCTACTTGCATACCGAAGTGTTTAAAAAATCCTCGCTTCTACATACTTTTGTGTCAAGACAGCACACACACACAGCACAGCACATCTTTACGTTTAGAAACGTACCCTTTGTTGAAAATCAATCTATCACTCAGAATCAAAAACATAAAATCGATGTTTCCGAACGAAAATGACAAATCAAAAATTGACAAGTGCTCTGTTGTAATTTGTAATGATTTTCGTGAATTCGTAAATAGGGCGATAATAATTCATTTAAAACACAAGTTATAAGCATCAAGCATTTATAAAACCATATCAAATCGAAAATGGAGGATATGGCAAGACTTGCTGTGGTGGAACAGAGTTTGAGAGATGTGGATAAATTCCATAAAATATTATATGAACTTTTGCGGCAAATAAATCATATTTTAGAAAATCCCCATGACTTAGAACTGAGGACAATAAAAAGCAATATTCTAAAAGATTTTTTGAAGTATGAAGCGTTCAATGAATACTTGAAATATGTTGGTTTTCGGTCGGTAAGTTCAGAAAATAACATTTAATATTATTTTCCTTAACTTTACATTCTGCTAGACGACATAAATAATACAGGTTTTGACAAGGAACTTTATTTATTCTCATAATCTGTTAATTCTCCTTTTATAGAATATTTCTATATCCTCCTTAGAAATGTGATAATATTAAGTTTTTAGTTCTTTATGTGATATACTGGCTTGTTATCTTGATCAGGTGATAACAAATGCTATCAAAAGTGTTTAATTAAGAGTATGATGTAATTGCATACATACATATTATATTGTAGCATTCCAAGAAACAAAAATTACTGGTGATCATTATTAGGGTTTTAAACCCAAGGGCAAAAATTGATACCCTATTGCTAAGACTCAGCTGTTCGTCTGTCTGTAAATAGTTGACATTTTTACAGATGAAGTATTTCTGTTGCCGTTAAAACAACAAATACAGTTGCCATCACGAATCTTGAACGCTCGGCATCAGAGTGGGGATCGCTTTGCGTATTCCATACATTGGCGAGCCAATCTTCTTCGTTGTTAGATACAAGCAGCAACGCAGTGAACGAATGAGGAGTGACGTCTAAGACGCGATGGCGTGGCCAGCCAATCACTGACACTCCCCGCCACCTCGTCGCACTTCGCACCACTAAAGAGACCGAATATTTGACTTCTGCGCAAGTGTTCAAGATCCGTGATGGCAACTGTACCAAAAACAGAATTGAATAAATATTTCATTGGGGCTCCCATGCAACAAAAATGTTTTTTTTTCAGCACCTTTGTGTGTAAAGCCAACTCACACTTGGCTGAATTTTTGTTTATTGGCTAAAATAGTGTTTCTGAACAATCATTATCACTCTTTTTTATTTTATTATTTCCGGCCTCATCTAGTTTAAAGTGACGAAAATAATAATAATATGTAAGTGTAAGTAAAAGTGTTTTTTTAAAACCCTATTTGCAAAATAAATATAATTTTATTCTATTTTTTATTAATGGCAAATAGAGTCAATGTCGAAAGTAAATTGGATGAGCAACATCTTTAACAAAAGGAATTAGTAGGCTAGAGACGTAGTAACTATAGGTGTATAATTGGATTTCAGATATTATCATCCTCAATTCATTAAACCTCAAGCAAACGCCTTTCAATCTCTGATTGTCTTTCTATTGTGTCTCTAATTACAGTATTCAAAAGGTTATACACACATTTTCAGGTGGGTACAGAACTGTTTTACCCTAAAGATTTACCTCTAAACAACTTGAGAATGGCACAAGCAGCCATTGAGAGAAAGATATCTTTCTGTTACGGTTCCCCTGACAACCGTAACAACGTGCAGATCAGTCCCGCGCCAAGAATGAAGAAATTTGTACCAGGTAAAATTCTGGTAATGTATGTTGATGTTTTTGCTTTTTGTTGTGTTGTCTCTGCTACATGCATAGATTTTCAGGATTGCATGAATGGCCTTCAGCATACAAAAGGTAACTGAAGGAACACAGGTGGATTTTAGTCAGTTAAATTCTGACATTCGGTTGTGCTCCACCCAAGGCATTAAGTTCCGTTATGAAGGCAAGAAGGAACGGGGTGGGTTTTTAGTCAGTAAGAGTCTGACACTATCTCCCGCTCCGCGCAAGTGCGGGGTTTGTCATTAGGTGATTTTCCCACCATAAAAAAAAACATTAAGTCCACCCTTGTACCTTTGTGTTGCATGAAGTTTTAATAAATAAATAAAGCAGGAGTTCTACCTAATTTCAGATTTCCAACTCCAAAAAAACGCTGTTTAGAAAAGCGTAGTACTCATCTAGGCGTAGCTAGCCGGGGGCGAAGCGGCTCCTTAAGAACGGGGTGTTTTTATAATTGATAGGCTCGCGTTTGACTGCTATTTTACCTGATGGTAAGCAACGATGCGGCCGAACACTAGGTGGCGACAGTTGCTGTCTGATTTTCGAATTCATGAAACGTCATCATCATTTCAGCCGAAAGACGTCCACTGTTGGACATAGGCCTCCCCCAAGTGTCGCCATAATGACCGGTCCTGTACGTCTCGCATCCATCGGATTTCCGCGGCCCTCACCAGGTCATCGGTCCACCTCGTGGGAGGTCTTCTAACGCTGCGTCTTCACCACTCCAGAACCTTTTGTCTCCATCGACCATTTGTTCTGCGAGCAATGTGCCCTGCCCACTACTACTTACAAATACCGGCACGGATCTTGATTGCTGACTTGAACTTGAAATCGCGCAGACTTGAATTAGAAGTGAAGTATTCGGTCTCTTTAGTGGTATGAAGTGAGACGCGGGAGCTGGGAGTTCATCTTTGTAGCTACACTGATTTGCTGGACGATGTGTACGATGCGCAAATTGATCCTGACTCTTTCGACGAGCGCTCAAGATTCGTGCCGGTATTTGTAAGTTAGGCGATTCTTAAATCGATTCTCGAATGAAACGTCAATGTCTTTATAATATATTTGCAGACAACAAAGAACAGCCTACTACTAAGGATTCAGAAGTTATTTAATGACGTCTTAGTTTATGAAGATGAAGACCTGTTAGAAGTCACTCGGCGGATCATACCCATCGTCACGCTACAGCTGATGGCTCTGGACAGGGTCCGTGAAGTCCAGAAATCTATTAAGGCTGGTGAGAAGCTATGTTGTATTTTTTACTAAAGATATTCTGTGCGCTGAGTTCGAGTTGTTCCTACGTTCTTTTTGATAGGCTCTCGTTTTACTACTATATCACGTGATGGTAAGTGATGATTTGGCCGACGATAGAGCACGCTTGCCTAGAAGTCCTATTCACTGTTGACTTAAAGTCCCTTAAATTATAGCCATCAGGAAACGTAAACGTGATCGAAACGTTTAGTTCTCTGAAGTGGTTAAGAGTTTGGAGTCAGTTCGGGCCAACCGAAACGCTGAACGTCATAAACGTGTCGATCGCGTTAACGTAAAACGGACTTGCACCGGACATTCTGATGGTAAGCGATGATGTGGTCGATGATGGAGCTCGCACACCCTCTTGACTTAAGAGGTAGTAGCTAACAGAAAGGATTGACATCGAAATCCACTCCTAAGTTGTAAGCAATGCGATCTCAAAACGTTTTGTGCGTATTAGTGGGATGTCCATGTCCCCTTGGCGCTAATAGACGATGTAGTCTTGTCAGCCGACGGTTTAATAACCAATATCCAGGTCGAGGTCGAGCCTCAACCGAGGCTGTGTCAACGGCTTCATTCTAAAAGCGTTACTTCTGGAGCAGTTCAACCCATTTTGATTTCTATAGCTTTGGTAGCATGACAATCGGCAGGTGCAGTAAAGTTTGTATTGTAACTACTTTTTTTTAATGCCATCCTTATGTCTTCGGAATTGAAGTCAAAATCGGTTGAACGAGCAGTAAAAAGATTTGTGTAAATGTGTAATCTTATTGCGAATGGAGTGTACTTTTGAAAATCAAATTTTTTTTTAACTGTTATCACAGGTAACAAGGACATCTTAGACCTGCCGTTCGACATAGCTCTCCTGATGGAGCTGATGAGCTGGTTCAAGCACAAGTTCTTCAAGTGGGTGGACCAGCCCGCCTGCGAGGGTTGCAAAGGCCCCACCGTCTTCAGCAAGCACTATACCGTTAACACGGGAAAAGAGATTTGTAAGATAGAGGTGAGTGAGGAGATGAATTTATTTTGCGTACTAGACAAGTTTTGAAGATATTTCGCATTTTGTCGTTCAGGCGTCTTCTTTATGGACACGTCAAAATCGCGTCGGTATGGTTACGGCTACATGACAGATGCAATTAAAACTTACAAAAAATTTTTTTATTATTGTTTTGTATAAAGGATGAAATCGCCGAGTTGCCCGTTGCTGACCAGAGTATCCCTTTGGTTAAAAAATATCAACCTGTTTTAGGCATACAACTGTGATTCCTGCGGCAAAGGCGCGAAGTTCATACGGTTCAACGATCCTCGCACTTTACTGCGCACACGCCGCGGCCGCTGCGGCGAGTGGGCCAACTGCTTCGCGCTGCTGTGTCGCGCGCTCGGCTACGAGACGCGCTACGTGTACGACACCACCGACCATGTGTGGTGCGAGGTGAGAGAGAGTCTGTCTGTCTATACGTGTACAGCTGTAGACACTGCGGCGAGTGGGCCAACTGCTTCGCGCTGCTGTGTCGCGCGCTCGGCTACGAGACGCGCTACGTGTACGACACCACCGACCATGTGTGGTGCGAGGTGAGAGAGAGTCTGTCTGTCTATACGTGTACAGCTGTAGACACTGCGGCGAGTGGGCCAACTGCTTCGCGCTGCTGTGTCGCGCGCTCGGCTACGAGACGCGCTACGTGTACGACACCACCGACCATGTGTGGTGCGAGGTGAGAGAGAGTCTGTCTGTCTATACGTGTACAGCTGTAGACACTGCGGCGAGTGGGCCAACTGCTTCGCGCTGCTGTGTCGCGCGCTCGGCTACGAGACGCGCTACGTGTACGACACCACCGACCATGTGTGGTGCGAGGTGAGAGAGAGTCTGTCTGTCTATACGTGTACAGCTGTAGACACTGCGGCGAGTGGGCCAACTGCTTCGCGCTGCTGTGTCGCGCGCTCGGCTACGAGACGCGCTACGTGTACGACACCACCGACCATGTGTGGTGCGAGGTGAGAGAGAGTCTGTCTGTCTATACGTGTACAGCTGTAGACACTGCGGCGAGTGGGCCAACTGCTTCGCGCTGCTGTGTCGCGCGCTCGGCTACGAGACGCGCTACGTGTACGACACCACCGACCATGTGTGGTGCGAGGTGAGAGAGAGTCTGTCTGTCTATACGTGTACAGCTGTAGACACTGCGGCGAGTGGGCCAACTGCTTCGCGCTGCTGTGTCGCGCGCTCGGCTACGAGACGCGCTACGTGTACGACACCACCGACCATGTGTGGTGCGAGGTGAGAGAGAGTCTGTCTGTCTATACGTGTACAGCTGTAGACACTGCGGCGAGTGGGCCAACTGCTTCGCGCTGCTGTGTCGCGCGCTCGGCTACGAGACGCGCTACGTGTACGACACCACCGACCATGTGTGGTGCGAGGTGAGAGAGAGTCTGTCTGTCTATACGTGTACAGCTGTAGACACTGCGGCGAGTGGGCCAACTGCTTCGCGCTGCTGTGTCGCGCGCTCGGCTACGAGACGCGCTACGTGTACGACACCACCGACCATGTGTGGTGCGAGGTGAGAGAGAGTCTGTCTGTCTATACGTGTACAGCTGTAGACACTGCGGCGAGTGGGCCAACTGCTTCGCGCTGCTGTGTCGCGCGCTCGGCTACGAGACGCGCTACGTGTACGACACCACCGACCATGTGTGGTGCGAGGTGAGAGAGAGTCTGTCTGTCTATACGTGTACAGCTGTAGACACTGCGGCGAGTGGGCCAACTGCTTCGCGCTGCTGTGTCGCGCGCTCGGCTACGAGACGCGCTACGTGTACGACACCACCGACCATGTGTGGTGCGAGGTGAGAGAGAGTCTGTTTATACGTGTACGATAAAAGTATTTCTACCTAATTGTTATCGTAATTGGTTGCGATTGGCGATGGTTGGGCGGCACTAGTCATGGACATACGCTAATTATTTTTTTTTTTCGTAGGTTTTCGACTTTGACTCAAACACGTGGTTGCACGTAGACCCCTGCGAGGCCAAGCTGGACGCGC
Source organism: Mythimna ferrago (assembly GCA_910589285.2). Lineage (NCBI taxonomy): Eukaryota > Metazoa > Arthropoda > Insecta > Lepidoptera > Noctuidae > Mythimna > Mythimna ferrago. The sequence goes on along the minus strand of OU342688.1, from coordinate 21,228,061 downwards.
CGCTGCTGTACTCGCACGGGTGGGGCAAGAAGCTGTCCTACGTCATCGCCGTGTCGCGGGACGACGTGCAGGACGTCACCTGGAGGTACACCACGGATCACAAGGAGGTAAGGCATCTACAGCTCACACCAAGCTGGACGCGCCGCTGCTGTACTCGCACGGGTGGGGCAAGAAGCTGTCCTACTCCATTAGCGTAAGGCACTTCTTTAACCTAATAGTAACCTCTTTATGTATAGGCCCGAGGTAGGGCTGCCATCCGTCCGGGTTTCCCCGGATTTGTCCTAGTTTGGAAGACGTCCGGGGAGCGTCCGGGCGGGGTTTCAACTGTAGTCCGGGATTTTGATTAGATCCCGTTCCCATAATTTACGTAAATAAAAGCTATGGGTTAGGTATTTCACCGCACGCACTGCCGACGCTATTTTACTACTCAAGCGGCGAGCGGGTATGGGGCGCGTTCACCGACGCATGGTAATGGTATGGCTTTAGTATAAATTATTATAACTTTCTGAATTTGATTTAAGATTTCAGTTCTTTTAAAACTAAAGTAAATATTGTTAATTGTATGGAAAAATAAAAAATTAAACAAGTTTTTCATTTAATTTTATTAACTGAGTAACTAATAATTATTGGATTTGTTTATCTTTTATTGAATACCTAAGAAGGTTAAAAAATAAAGCAAAATTACTCACTTGTAGTCACAAAAACGATTAAACACACTATTTCATGCAACAAAAGAGGCTTACAATTAAAGTTCACTTCTATCAAGTACGGAGTGAAATATATTTTAATCAAGATGTAAGTAAATGAAAAAAGTATTGAAATGTCCGGGGTAAAAGCTCCAAAATCCGGGGAACCTACGCTTCCGGTCCTGGGGGACAGGTTTTAGAGATGGCAGCCCTAGCCCGAGGTGCCTAGAAATATATTTTTGCAATTTTTGCGTTACTAACATTATCAGTACAAACCGCTGGCAGGAGCTAGTACATGTATATGACAACAATTTTTTTATTGTAGGTGCTGAAACGTCGCACGGAGTGCACGGAGCAGGAGTTGATAGCGAGCCTCCTGACGCTGCGCGAACACCGACAGCGGCAGGTCTCCGAGCCCAGGCGGCGGTACCTCGCCAAGAGGACCCTGCAGGAACTCGTCAGCCTCATGGTCGAGAAGTATGACACAAGTTATCTTGCTACATAGCCACCTATAGTCATATTGTAAACTTGAGAAAACTTCTGAACGGGCGATGTGAAAGGAATTCTATGTTTAGAGAAAGAAAGAGAAAGATCTCTACTGATATTATGACTAGCAGAAAAGTATGTTAGAAGAAGACATATTGCGTTGACCTCAATTTTTTTTTTTACTTTACTCATTCTGATTTTATTTATTTATTAAAACTTCATGCAACATAAAAGTACAAAGGCGGACATAATGCCTTATCCCTTCCTCCTGTATCGTGAGTGCCTTTACAAACATGTAAATTCATATACACAAGACACCCAGACCTGAAACACTTATCTGTAGACCATACAAACATTTGTCCCGTGTGGGAATCGAACCCGTGACACGCAGCGCTGCAGCCAATCGCTTAACCACTGAGCCAACCGTGCCGTCAAAATGAATTGTGATAAATGCTTATTCAGACCTACGCGGCATTCGCCGCCCAGAGCAGTAACAATACATTTCGGTACGTGGAACTCAGTATCCCGCCGAATATTTAGTATAGAGTTCCGCGGTTATAACGAAAAGGGCAAAACTAGTATCACTGTCGTAGGTGTACCCGCACAGCTGAACCTGTAGTTTTTAATTCGTCCGTAATTATTGATCTAAGTTCAATCTAACCTTTCCCTTGCTATCCTCCCTCATCGTAACCCTAAGCCGATGTCCGTACCCCACAGAAGGGTGCCCTTAGCGTGTAGTCGCTTAGGCTGACATCAGACGGACTGCATCGCAGCGACCGCGCGCAGTCGATATATTTAACTGCATGCAGTTGTACGTTCGACTTCGTGCAGTCATGATATCAACTGCACGCGGTCGGCTGCAGTCGAGTGAAGTCAATATCAACTGCATGCAGTCGTGCCTTCAACTTTACGCAGTCGGCTACAGTTGTGTCGACGCACGCTGTCCATTGCTAACCGCATACAGTCAGTGTGCAGTTAATTACAAAAAGCAAACGCACATTGACATTGTCAACTTTATTTTGAGGCACTTAAAGATCAAATCATACACAAAGCTCCTGGGCTAAATGCGTGGCGCCAACTGCGCAAAGTCAGACCAAACTGCATGCAGTTGAATATATGGGCTGTGTGCGGTTGCTGCGATGCAGTCCGTCTGATGGCAGCTTTAGTATCAAGTTTATATACAGGGTGTAAGGGACAGCCCCCCACAAACTTTAAGGGCTTGCTCAATAGACAAATCCGAACAACCTTACATAAGATTTTTTGATATTTCGCTGCCCAAAAGCGGTAGCGATATCCGCACAGGTGACATATTAATGGCCAGGGAATGATGATGATTAAAGCCTTGCTTGTCCACAGGAAACCAACAGACGGCGAGACACACGGTCGAATCTCGGGGTCCGAGCAGTGGCGCGCCGAACGCGGGGAAATGGGGAAGCCGCTGGTAAGTTCTGGGTTAACCACACTACTGCTGATACATACGTGCGCTGAATGGATAGGACCTTTTTTTTTTTGTTTTCGAGGGGAAACCTTCAAAAGGCGCCCGGACTTTGGGGATAAGTCCGAGGAGTGTGGGATTTTTACCTCACTAAAACCACCCCGGTGATCACCATCAGCACATAGAAGAGGCGCCGTTACCTCTTAAAAGACCATTCCGGAACCCCCTCTGTGCAACGCCTTTTAAGGCACATCCCTGAGGAGACTATACTACGGTCTCCCCTGAGCCTTTTTGTGCACGGCAGCACGTGATCACTGAGCCACCGTCTTCCTTGGAATAACTCGATGGGCAGGCAGAGTCCCCACTCTGCACGTCCGTGTTTCCAAAGTCCCGTCTGAATGGATAGGGCCTACTATAGTCGCCTCCCCGCTAACTGTCCTATCTCACAAACTGGCGTATTTACACTGATATTACCTATGTGTTGTGTGTGTGTTATTGTGTTTATAACATTATTTCAAGTCTCTCTAATCGTCTTATCTGTGTCGTCTACCGTTTAGAAGACAATCCAAATATTTTGTTTTGCGTAAGTGCAAAAGGAGGGAACAAATATCCTCACTACCTTCGTACCTTAGGGTTTTAGGATTACTACTATCTTAAAGAATAAGCCAAGAGCAACATAAAAACCATATTAATCATAACTAATATTATAAATGTGAAAGTGTGGATGTTTGGATGTTTGTTACTTAATCACGCAAAAACGGCTGAACCGATTTGGATGAAATTTGGCATGCATATAGCCTTTGACATGGAAAAGAACATAGGCTACTTTTTATCCCGGAAAAACATGTTATTCCTACGGGAAAACACGTTTAGAGTGCGATAACCGAAGTACACGCGGACGAAGTCGCGGGCGGACAGCTAGTTCATTAATAAAGCTACAGTTAACGCAATAGCAGGAACATGATTGTAACGCCCGACCGAAAACTGGCTGGCCTGGAAAAATATCAATTGCTAGTTAGGGTAGTTAGCAGGGAGGGTGACGCTATGATATCCCAATACCTTCACAAAATATTGGTTTTGGTTTGGTTGGTTTTTCGTTGATTTTTTTATTATTGGTTGTGTACCTAAGTAATGAAATTCTCTGTAAGAATCTGTTTCCTGATAGCTACAGCCTTGGAATCTTTACGTCAAGAGTGAATAGATTATTACTAACCTAACGTGACTCAATTTAGGGAACTACTCTCAATTCATTGTGCGTACAGCTAAGAAATGGAATTCCCTGCCGGAGTCTGTGTTTCCTAATAGCTACAACTCAGGGTTTTTAAGTGAAGAGTGAATAGGTTAGTTCTAGGCAAGCAATCTGGTGAGATGGTGGTCAAAAGCGACCCTATCTACATTAATATAATAAAGAGGGGGATTTTTTTTTTGTTTGTAGGAGGTAATCTCTGGAATTACTGGTCCAATTGCTAAAATTTTTTCACTTATAGGAAGCTGCTTTATTCCTGAGTGATATAGGCTATTATTTATGTGCACGTACGAAGCTGCAGGCAAAAGCTCGTCAATAATAAAAAAAAAACTACTTATTATAAATTATTTTATTAGTACATATGATAATGCTCCCCCCCCCTCCCCTCTAGACTACTAGATCCGGTTTTAAACGATAACGTTAAAATACAGATGTGATATATTCTTCTATGTTCATCAGGTGCCCCGAACATTCGAGTTCAACAAACCCGGGCAGCACGAGCTCAGTTACTACACTGCCAAGGATGTATACGTCGTGACGCATGACAACGTGGAGCTGGAGTCTGTGGCCACCTGGTCTGCAGGGGTCTACAGCGCTAAGGACGTCTTCAGAAAAGTTGAACACGATTGGAAGCAAGTTTATCTGGCTAGGAGAGGTAAAGTCTGTTTGTGATACGACACTTTAATATAGACTTTAAGTGTTAATAGGATTGATTTCAGATTGTCAAGTACAGCTATATACCATTTGAAATAAGATTTTAGATTAGCCATTTTAAGAAAACTTTTTTACTGTCCGTTCAACCGATTTTGACTTCTATTCTGTAGATATAAGGATGGCATTAAAAGTTAAAAGTGGTTACAATACCAACGATTTTACTCAAATTAACTGAAACTTG